>JARYHS010013630.1:16039441-16235518 GCA_031002005.1 Vandiemenella viatica
TGATAAATGTTTTAAAATTGACTAACGTAAACATTTAGTGATTAGGAAAAAACGGCTAGTTGATCACAAGCAGTGTTGGATTACCCAAAAGTAGGCACGACTAGGCAGTAGCCTGGTGCCCTGATTTTGAAGGCTCCTTGAAAGTTCACTTTTTTCACTAAAAAAAATAATAAAAAAATAAAATCATCCAAAAAAAAATCAAAATAATATTAAAAGCAGGAATTAATTTTTTTGTTTCAGAGTAGTGTACGATATATAAATTAATTTCAAAATATGATAAATTGTAAAATTCGTTGTTAATTGAATAAAAAATATGATAAATTCTATTAGTCATCTACAAAACCTTTCTTTGAACTTATAAATACATATAATTAATTTAAAAAACAGAGGGAATCAAAATTTTGGGTGCCTAGGACCCCATACTTCTATCCGGCACTGCCTTCGATGACCACGATGGCAGTGGAACACATTTCGCTTGAGAATCGTTTCCTGTACATGCATTCATAAACTTATGAGATCGCCTTCAGAGAATCTAAGAAAAAAAACAATATTGCCTGCTCGCATTGACAAAGCTTCTAGGGCAGCGTATCCAAACCTCTTTCAATCAGAGGACCAGTAAATTTCAAAAATAATGCTGTAGGCCACTAACTCACAAAGGCCTACTTTTTTTTTTTTTTTTTTTCGTTTTAGCCAACTATGGACGACGATTACGCAACTTCATTCTCCTCTTCTGAGTTTCCTACCTTCGTAGCCAGTTACCTCCGCAATTTTCTCTGTCTTTTTTAATGTCTTCCACCCTGGGCCTAAATATTATTTTGTTGTTATAAAATGTACCATTATAACATAAATCAAACCACGTTTTGAATCCTATGAAAACGCAGATATAAAGCTGGATGTGAACTATTAAAAGCTAATTATATGTTAATCAGACCAAATCGGATAATAATAATGTTAATAATCAGATAAATAATAATGTTACTACAGGATGGGCGCTACACTATACCACCGGCCTACATACATTAACCAAAATAAAAGACGCTAGACCGTATGCCTTTTATTTACTTCACCACTCGCGTTACCAATTCTTTCAACTATCGCTGTTCCTCATACCCATTTAAAACCCTTAGTAAACGCCATTAACTTAATCTCTAGACGCCACAGGAAGTGTATAGACTGTTGTAGAACAAATGCTGTTCTATCTCCTCCTTGAAAGGCCACATTTTTGCCTGAAATATTCAAGGCTTTTAACTGTTGGGCATACAGCCTTATACAGTACGAATATGGTTTCAGAATTTATGGTATTCTGCCCTTTGGAACTCCTGAACTATGTTCGCGGACCAACAGTAATCACCGAACAGGCTGAAGCACTGTTAAAAGTGGATATTAGATGAATGCTACAAAAATGGCAGCTGCTGCACTCTGCCGGCAGTATTACTAACTTTATCGAGCTGCAGCGTGTGACAGGAACGAGGTTGTCTCCATTCCCCATTAACAAAGCGAACCCCCCGACCTTGAATATTTCCACGAAAACGCTAGAGCGCATGCGCGTATCTGTGCCCAACCAAGGATTTTTTTTTTTTTGGGCATTTAGCCTTAGGCTAATTTTGCCAGGAGCAGAGGGTAGGGATACTATGTTTTAGTTGTTAGGTTTTCTTTATTTAATGATTTTATATTAGGTTTTTTGGTTTTTACAACAAACATGTGTATTGAATTGATCGCTTTTGCGTCTGGATCTGAAAGAGTAGTCATTAAGGATATTATGTCTTTCATTTTGGAGCGTTTCTTATTAGTTCTTTTCTGGCTTCTTTGCAATTCATCACATCTGAGAAGGCAATGATAAATATCTTCCATTGTCTCACATCTGGGGCAGTTCGGTGAGTCCGCGATTTTCATGATGTGCTTTTTATCATTTAATAGGGTGTGTCCTGTGCGCAGTCTGTTAATTAGGGTAATTTTGTTTCCTGATTAGTTCTTTTGTTTCATACCATGGTTTCTTGTTGATCTTGTTACTTATTGCCCGATGCCAAAGTCCTTTTGTTCCTTTGTTGTTTTCCCATTTCTCTTCCCATTCTTGTCTTATCCGGATTGCTGTCCAATGTCTGAAATCTGTGAATGGAGTGGCCACATCCAATTTTTCATGGCCGCTAGCTGTGTTTTTGCTGCCCTGTCGGCCATTTCGTTACCGTGTATACACACATGATTTGGCACCATTGAAGACTTATATCCACGTCCTGTGTTGTCAATTTCTTTATCTCTCTAGCTACTTCGTATGCCAGATAATTTTTAGTTTTGCCTTTTGGGATTCCCATGATTGTCTGTAACGCACTTCTGGAGTCTGAACAGGTGACCACTTTCTTTAAATCTGATTTTCCGATGAATTGTAGCGCCTTAAGGATAGCAAATAGTTCGGCAGAGAAGCTCGAGAATTGGTTCGGCAGGCGGTATGCCTCTACGATGTTGCTCGCCGGGTACGCATATGCGGCCACACAGGCCTCCTCTCCCACCTTCGCTCCATCTGTGTATATCTGCGACCAGCCATTCCATCTAGTGTTTAAGATTTCCATCGTATTTTGAATCGCTTCTTCTGATGTGCAGAATTTCTTCGCTGTCATCTTTAGAGTGATGGTTGGATGCACACGAGTGATACGTCCGCTTTTTGCCATGGTTCGATCTCCGAATATAGGTCGTTGATTTCGTTTTTGTGGATCTTCCATTGGTTTGTTGATTGCCAGTAGTTTATAAGTCTCGGCGTCTTGTGAAGGTTTGGTGATTTTCTTTGCATCTCGTGAGCTAATATCTGTATTTTCTTTACCAGAATGTGGTCTTTTTAGAGAATACTTTGAACCAAAGTTTAGGTCCTATCTTTTTCCTTCGTAGGTATAGGGGGAGGAATTACTGTTTCCGCTTCCATCGCTTCTATCGGAGTAGTCTTGATAAATCCACCAATTATCCTTATAGCAGCTGCTTGAACGGTGTCCAGTTTCTTTAGTAGAGTTTTGCTAGCGTTATCATAGAGCATCCCGCCATAATCGAGTCTAGCTTCTTACCATGCTGAAGTATATATTGCGGACTAGCCGCGGATCAGCTCCCCAAGTCAATGAGCAAGAACTTTTAGCACATTTATTAGCAGTAGGGAGGACGCCCTCAGCTCTGATATATGTTTGCGCCACGTGAGCTTGGCGTCCAGCCATATACCAAGGAATTTCACCTCTTTCCACCTGATCTATAAGTAGTCCGTTAACAGTTATTTTGAAGTCATTTTCTTGGAAGTGCCTATGTGTGGAATATGCATATTTTGCATTTTTTGATTGTTAGATCAAGCCCTATCTGTCTCAGATTTTCCAGGATTACTCTTATTGCCGCTTCTAGGATCGATCTGGCTTTTTCTTTATCTGGATGTGAGACATATATGACGAAATCGTCCGCATATTGAAGGAAATTCACCATAGCTGGTAAGCCATTGCGTACCTTGGTCGAGTAGATGTTGAAGAGGGTCGGACTCATAGGATCACCCTGTGGAATGCCCTGGTAGACATGTCGGACGATTCTCTTCCCTTCTGCTGTTTCAATAATATTCACTCTACGTGAGAGATAATTGCAACACCAGTTTGTCAATTTGTTGGGAAGCTCTATCTCTATCATTGTTTCTCGTAGGATGTCAATCTGGAGATTGTTATAAGCATCTTTTATGTCTAGGAACGCTGCTGCATGGTAATTATTTCTGCCGTAGCTCAACTGAATGTCGGTGACCAGCGTACTAACGATGTCTATCGTACCTAAACCCTTGCGGAATCCCATAGTTCGAGGATCGAGCCTCCGATGGTGCTCTATGTGCCATTCCATCCTATTCTTGATCATCGTGCACATTAGTTTAGCTAGGCAAGGCACTAAAGATATGGGTCTGTAAGAGGAGGCGTCGCTCCTGTTCCTGTTCGGCTTTAATACGGGCACGATTACAATGCTTCTCCACTGCTCAGGGACGTATGATGTGTTTATCATGTCGTTGAAGATATTTAAGATTTTTTGCTTGGCTATTGGCGGAAGGTTGTTGATCATGGAGTATGTTATCCTATCGTCTCCTGGAGCCGTATCCTTCTTCTTTATGGCACATTCGAGTTCGTTCATGCTGAAGAATGGGTCTTCCGTTCTGTTGCTGTTTTCATTGGTCTCATCAACTGCGTTTCGTTCTAAATCTGTCGGTACATATGCCGGTGCAGTCAGTTCTATGAATTGTTCAGCGAGACTATCATCGGTGTATAAGTTATTAGGTGAAGGCCGCTTTCCGTTAAACCATCTCATTTTCGCCCACATTTCTTGCGACGAAATGCCGTGTTTGATTGTAGAGCAGAAATCTCTCCATCCTTGTCTCTTCGTTTTCTTGATCGTATTTCTGGCTTCTGCTGTTGTCTGTCTGAGTAACATGAAGTTCTGGATAGTTGGATCTTTTCTCTACATTTTTGTAGCCAGGCGTCGTCTTGCAATTGCTCTGGAGCATTCGGTAGTCCACCAGGGTTTTCTGATGATCTTACTTCTTTCACTTATTTTATATTCTGGGATGCTTTCTTCTGCAGATTTACTTATAATGGCTTCCAGGTCATTGTATCGTTGTTGTGGGTCATTTGTATCTGAGTATGAATGCGCCATTCGCGAGTCGATTCTTTCTTGATATTGGATCCAATTGGCTTTGTTACAATTCCAGCGCCTCTTTGCTGGGATAGTCTTCTGGCCCATAGTGGAATCCAATGATATTTTTAGTACCAGATGGTCACTTCCTAATGTATCCTGTAGTATCTCCCACTTGGTCCTGGTCATCATCCATGCCGATATCAGAGAAATGTCGGGTGACGAGTTTCTTTGGTGTGGAGTCCCGAGTCTCGTTCCGTGTTTGTTGTTCAGCACCGTAAGTGAAGACGACGTTATGGCTGACGCGAGTTCTTCGCCCTGAGGGTCCGTCTGTCCTGCCTGCCACATCGGGTGGTGTGCATTGAAGTCCCCTCCCACAAGACTTTTAGGTGGTAACTGGTTGAATATAGCATCCCAGTCTTCTTCCCTAGTGTTGATTTGAGGCGGCTTGTATATTACAGTCACATTCTCCAGGGGCGCTCTGTGTTTCAGGTCAACTGAGAGAACCTCTATGCCATTACTGGGCTCCACTATGTTTCTGATGTCGCTAGTAACATCATTTCTCACAAAGATAGCAACTCCACCGAAACCATTGCCCCTATCTCTTCTGTAGATATAGTAGTTTCTGTGCTTTACATTAGTGTCCCTACGTAACCATGTTTCGGTAATCAGTATGACGTGTGGGGCGTGCTCCTCTATTGCTCTCTGTAGGTCATTCCATTTAGGTAGCAGGCTTCTGGCATTCCATTGTAGTGTTGTGAATTTCGACTTTTTATCCATTATCAGTTACCTATCTCCATTGTAGTATCACTCGCTCCCATTTCCTTAATTTCTTGCATGATGTTGCTGGTGGCTTCTTCCTGAATTTTTTGTATAATTTCCTTGGGTAGATTTCCTTTTAACTGTTGCATGATGGTTTTGATCACAATTTTCACTATGGTGCTAATACATTCAATATTCAGTTCCTTAGGAGGTGGCTCCGCCATCTGGACCACATTTGTTTCTATTCTTTCTGGCACTGTCCTTCTTTGAGGTAATTCCCTGTTAGTAATTGTCTTTTCTTCAGTTGCTGCTGCGCTTTAGGTTTTAGACTGTAAGGGGGGAAGTCGGTTGGCTTGTGTTCGTATCCTCCTCCCATTACTATTTTGCTACCAAGCGCCTGTTTCTGCTTCAGCTCCTCTTGTTGTTTTCTAATTGGACACGCCTTGTCAGTCGCCTTGTGCTCACCCCCACAGTTGACACATTTGGTAGTCTCATTATGACAATTGGAGGCATTATGTTCCTCACCACATTTGGGGCATCTCTCTTTGCTTCTGCAATTGGTAGATATGTGCCCATATCTTTGGCACTTGAAACATTCAGTCACGGGGTAGACATATGGTGTCACCTTAAATCTTAGGTAGAAGAGCTCCACTTCATCCGGTAAAAATTGGCTTTCGAATGTAAGTAGAACCGTTTGTAGAGGTTTTGTTTCAACTTTTCCATCCAGCCGTATTTTTTTGATAAATCGTCTTACCCCTACTATTGGAGCAGTTGATTTAATGTTTCTAAGTAGTTCTTCTTCGTTGAGGTCTGTGGGAACGAATTTAATAACACCTTTGCATTCGACCCTGCTGGCAGGGATATATGCTTTTAATCCCAGTGACTGTAAGAAGTCGATGTTTTCCACGAAGCTGTTTGCTGCCTCCGCCTTTGCGAATTCCAGCATCATCCGGTTTTTACCCTGTTGGTTCATCCTCTTCAGTCCGTTAACTTTGTTATAAAATATTTTGCCTAGTTGAATTGGGTGAGGCATAGGGCCTTTCATCTTTGGCTCAATTGTGACTACATAAGGTGCTGGTGATTGACGGCCATATAGTCTGATACGTTGATGTGGGGAAGTTGGCTTGTCTTTATCCCCGCCTTCGCTTGTGGTCACGAGGTTAAGTTGGTCACTTTTTGTCTTACCCGCTATTTCTGGGGTGTGGTATGGTGGCTGCTGCGATATTGTCATCTGCTTTGTAATCTGTTCCTTATTCGAGTTAAGTAATGTTTCTGACGTCGTTGGTTCTTCTTTATTTACCTTAGGTACACCTCTTCTCTCCGAGGCTTTACGCTTCTTTCTGAGGTAATATTTCCCTACTTCTTCACTATCCAAGGTAGATTCTTCCATCTTCTTTTTTGTAGACTCCGACATCTCTTGTTCTGATTGGTAGATAAATAAATCTTGCTTATCGCCAGTTGTTTTGGCTGTAACGCCACCACTAGATTCCGCCATTGTGACTCCTTTACACGCTGCGCCGCTGTCGACGAGCTGTAGCTGTTCTGACGTGCACTTAAATTCCTTTACACTTGTTTTAACAACTACTTTTGGGTTCGGATGTTGTGTCTCACTATAACTTGTTGTCACCGATACATTCACTTGGCGCTATGGCCACTCGCTCCACTGTAGACTCACTTCACTACCGCCACACACGTAAACAAGGAAGCACTCTCGTAGCTGCTAGACTAGCTCCGTATGCGACCGTAGCTAAACGTGAACTGCCCCAACCAAGATTTGTCTCCACGACAGCGAAACAGTTCACAGATGTGGCCAACAGATGGGGTTCAATACTTTCCCTAGCTGCAGAGTAGAGAATGCCGCATTTATAAACATTTATTTTTCTTTCACTGCATTTATTTTTTAATTTATTTATTCATGATTAGAGGTAGTGACATGTCACAGTGGCACTACGTCTAGAGCCGCCACTGCCCTAAACCATCGGTGGTTCGTTATTTTGTTATTTGCTTTTCGACCGGGAGTGTGTTTGTGAGTTTCTTATTATTCTGTTAAAACACGCTGGAGTGTGTAGTGGCATAGGCTAATGAGACCGCATTAAAACTGATCGATTTTCATCGTGAACGGGGATGTTTACGGGACCTTACGAATTGTGCATATAAAAACGGATTGAAGAGATCAGACGCTCGGAGGGAAATAAGCGAGCTTTTAGAAGTAAATGTACGAGAAATGAAGAAGAAAATGGAATTTTTGTTGACATCTGGTATATAAATCCCCAGTAGAAAAACATGTCAGAGTGACCATTAATCTTTCTTCTGAAGATGCAAATCTTCTAAAAGAGGTATCATCTTTAAAAATTTTGGGCTAGACACAATTCAATAAAATATCTAAATCTGCATCTTTCATTCCGAAAAAATATATGAACGATCCCGCATTCCAATTCACCTTCAAGATAAGACATTAATTTTGTGCCAATAACACCCTTTCCTACATTTGAAAAGATAGGTCATTCACCAGCTTAATTTTTTCTTCCTTTTGTGATCAGCTTCTTGCAGTAAAATAAATGCTGCACAAGCGACAACTGACGAATCCGCTTCTTCCCTCATAATATCAGCCGGTTAAACTGTAATTAAAACCTCACTTATTACTTTATAACGTAAAACGCTAGCAACTTCGACGGGTTTTCAGAGCCAACTGTAATTTCACATGACCCAAACCCTTAGTTTGATGAGGACGAGAGGCCCAACACCAATGCATTGGTGACAAACGTTCGAACCAACACATGGCTGTCGTTCGTTGGACTAGTGTATACACACCATAAGAATACTAAGTCAACCTGAGGTCACTCAATTGTCAAACGGTGAATTAAAAGTGAAAGTTGTGTCTCGAAGAATCAGTCTTCTCTTAGTCCTTGTTGATTTGAGTTTAATAGCTCCTCTTCGTTCAAAGAATGCCATTAACATTCACACTTTTAAAAACTGGGCTTGCGATGGCGGTCTTCCATTGGGCCGGTATATTTTCTTGATCCAAGGAAGTTGGATATAATTTCATCAAATATAGCAAAATTTGCTTTGCGTACCTAGAATAGAACCTAGTAGCGAATCCGTCTGGTCCGTGAGGCTTATCGTTTTTTACGTTCATAAGTTGTTTGGTTATTCCCTCGATATGAAAAACGAGATCCTTCATAATTTTGTCGTTACCGTTGATAAATATCTGAATCTCCTCTAAGTTTTCTTTTGTGAAAACCTTGTTAAAACTAATATTAAGAACTTCAGCATTCTGTATACTCTTTATCCATAACTCCCCGTCTTTACTATTCAGTGAGGGTATTACTTTAGGATAACCTCATATTACCATGACATACGGCCACTACTACTTTCGATTAGTAATTAGAATTTCAGATAAATTCCTTTTGTAATTCTTTATAAGCTTCACGCATTGCCGTACGAACTTCCGCTCTCAACTGTACCAATATATTGCGTTGAGTCTTTGGCTTCCTGAGTATAGTTTGCAGGCAGAATTTGAAACTGCCTAAGAACAAATATCTTCTTTTATTTTTATCTCATAATAATTATGCCAGTAATTAATATTCTGTGAAGAATCTTGATACAAAATATTCAGAACTTGTGTTAGAACACGTTTAGTACTTCAGTTTGCTTATTCGGTTAGCACACTTGCAGAATATCTTCCTTCCTTTGAGAAAGCTAAATTAGGAATTCATAGATCATAGTTCATCAAGTTGTTTTACATTGTTTCTGGTCTTTTAAAAAATATTCCTATTGAGGAAATGGGAACTGCTTCACTTTCTCCACCAATCCGAAGATGGTAAGACAGCTGTTATGTAATGTCCTTTTCATATTTTCCATCTCTTCAAATTAAGAATGCTAAAACATGAGACGCTGCTAAACTGAAACAAGCCACCAGCACTGCAAAAATGACATAAAAGTAATTATTGCAGGGATTATAGCAACATAAAAATGTTAATTTTGTCATAGAGTTTGGTTAAAATTCGGCATGGACCAAGAGAGATTTTTTTTCCGAAAAATTCGTTTGGTGGCAGCCATTTCTGAAATGCTGTATTTATTTAAAACAACAGCAATTGATTGTCCCTGATTGCATCTTATCGATATTACATTGCGAGAGTTGCTCTTATACAGTTAATAAATATATTTTCTATTTGTAGATTATGGGTGTGTTTTTCCTACGAAGAGAACCTTATAGCAAAGGAATCAAGCAATATTTTAAAGCGTTTTGCTAACTGTTTCAGCGCGGGCTGCATGTGATAGCTATGTTACACTGTCATATTTCGGCACTTTTAAATGTAATTTGAGGCTATTGTTTCGTAAAAATGGAGTGGGAAACGTAAAAAGGATCTTATATCGAAGCCGTAAAACCAAATTTCAAAAGGTTAAAACCATTTTTGTGTAGGTGAAGAAAGTGGTGCAGTCCCCAGAAAATTGTTTTTAGCCTACGCCTTTATGTATCGTCCAGACTATTATAAACGGGTACGGCTTATGGGTCATGTTGTTTTGCAGGGACAATCCGGTCATTCGCCTGGAGTGAGTTATTAAGGCAACATGGCAGTGACATATTCAGTGTGAGAGCTTCCAAGCGCTCTGAAAATGAAAGTACACTCTTTGGCAAAAAAAATTGACTGTGGTTGCCTGAGACTAAGTCCATTATTTTGCACTATGTGGCATCACTGGAGAGTTTGTTCCAGGCAATGACTTAAGAAAATGAATAACAGATGGTGCTGAGTTGAATACCCACAATGATGCCACATTGTGCGAAATAAGTCTCAAGCGCCCACAGTCAATTTTTTTGCCAAAGAGTACCTTCCGATAATTCGTTTTGCGGTAGGTATTCGATATTGGTCTAAGCGTACGTTCGACTTGGTTGCTGTGCAGACTGCCTCTTGGGTTGCCGTTTAAGCTGGATAATTAGCTTGGAGTTAATGCGACTGTTCGGCGAGAGTGGACAGAGAAGCTGCTCGAATACGACGTGTGTTCAGAAAATAACTGGAAAATGCTTTTTCTGGGAAAAGTTTGATATATTCATCTGCTTCGATGTTATCCCCTTCAGAATATGCCGCATTAGATATTATACATTTTTGCCAGGGCTTCTTCCAATCCCTAAATCACTTCTGGAACTCGATTTTTGGGATAGCTTTGAGCTCTTTCAGCGATGCATTTTTAATCTCATCTCTGCTTGTAAAACGACTGCTCTTCAAGGTACTAATTATTTCTGGGAACAGAAAAAAGTTTCATGGAGCCACGTATGACGACTATGTAGGCTGGGGCATGATTTTTTTTCTGTAATCTTTCACGAATAAGTAACGATGTGTGAGAAGATGCGTTATCGTAAAGGAAAAGACAGGAATAGTTTAGTCACAAATCCGTGGGTTTACTTGGGACTGCTTCACGAAAACGGCTAACTTGAAAGTAAAATTCCTTATTGGTCGTTCGAAGTTGTGACATGAAATTTATAAAATCAAAAATCGCCGACATCAGAGCCACTCATCTTAAAAACCTACCACAATCCGCTATAGACCTGCTTACCCATATATACAAGCTTTCATACTTCCCAGCCACCTGGAAAATAGCTAAAATCATCACTCTTCCTTAGCCCAACAAAAACAAACTCTTTCCTCAGAACCACCGACCTATATCATTACTAAACATCCCTGGTAAAATCCTTGAGATCCTCATAAACACTTCTCTAAAAATTTCTTAAAGACAATAGTACCATCATTCTTGAACAGTTTGGCTTCCGTGCGCAGCACAGTACCACCCACCAAGCTGTCCGGCTGGTTGAAAAGATCTGGCACCATACAGGCGCTGTGATGCTAGATATTGAAAAAGCTTTTGACAGGGTTTGGCATGACGGTCTCATATTTAAACTACATGCATATGGCTGTCCTGGTCATCTACTAAAAATGATCAACAGTTTCCTCCGGGGCAGGAAGTTCTATGTCGTGGTGGAAGGAGCTGCAAGCCAGTTCAAATCAATTAAAGCAGGCGTACCCCAAGGTTCGGTCATAGCTCCAATATTATACACAATCTATACAAATGACATTCCCCACGAACCAGGCGGACAATTAGGCCTTTATGCCGATGACACGATGGTCTACCGATCCTGCCGCAGCCAAAAATTCATCGCACGGAATCTCACACAACACCTAGAGCTTATAACACGTTGGTGCAACAAATGGAAAATTAAAATCAATGCTGACAAATCCCAAGCGATCATGTTCACCACAAAAAGATCTCTTCCCTACAAACATGTGTCAGTCGACGGCAAAGACCTCCCGTGGCGAGACGCAGTCACATATTTAGGCATAAAAATGGACAAAAAGCTGACTTGGAGCAAGCACATCCAAAACCTATGCAATACCGCCACAGCTAGACTCACCAAACTTTACCCTCTCCTCAAAGGAAACACCCTACAAAGAAAAATGCAAATTTATAAATCAGTAATCCGACCAGCGCTACTATATGGTTTGGAAGTATATAGCATGGCAGCAGACTGGCAACTTAAAAAAATTCAAACCATCCAGAATAGATATCTAAGACTCATAACAGACGCCCCCCGGTACATTACAAACGCACAAATTCATCATGACTTAGGCATACAAAAAATGACAGACTATATTAAAGACAAATTCGAAAAATTTTATAACAAATCTCAAGCTTCGTCCCACCAATTAATAAAAAACCTAGGACAAGAAACACCATATGACGATAACTACAACAGACCAAAACTAACGCTGACGAGAAACTACAGATACTAAAAAAAAACACACACACACACAGACGATAGTAACTAAGACATGACTTGACTAAGACAGCCATTTCGCAAAACCCTAGACAGAAATAAGTCAGAGGACATTAAGGTCTTGGAACTTAATACCTACATTGGCTCAGGTCAAGATAGATGATGGCTGGCTGGCTGACTGTATCAAACCACGTGTTATCCTATTAACTGCTGACAGGAG
Source organism: Vandiemenella viatica (assembly GCA_031002005.1). Classification (NCBI taxonomy): domain Eukaryota; kingdom Metazoa; phylum Arthropoda; class Insecta; order Orthoptera; family Morabidae; genus Vandiemenella; species Vandiemenella viatica. The sequence continues at coordinate 16,051,816 of JARYHS010013630.1, forward strand.
ACAAAACATCCAATATAGCTCAAAATGTATGGATTTTTTTGAGACATGTTTGCCGACACAAGAACGAAAACATCATGACTATTATATTACCATAACCCGCAACATTTAAAACATCCGTCTACTTTTTGAACACAACCGTATAACCAGGTCAGTGGTTGATTGTTGATTTGTCGTCTCTGATCTAATGATTGTCTAAGGTAGTACGCGGTCTTGTTTCATGCATCCGTCATATTCTTCGCTTGATTAGGAGGTTCGTAAGACGGGATTTTTTTTTTAATTGTATAATTATTTTTTGTTATGGCATAACAGCTCATTGACGTCGGCGTCTTTAGAGCATTGGAGGCGAGGAACAGGAAGGAATTCAGCGCTGGCTTTTGAAGCAGCCATCCCTTCATTCACCTGCGATTCGAACTCACGTCCTCCCGAACCCTAATGGCAGCACGGCCGGATCCATCTCGCTTTCCAGAGTGCCTAGCAGATATGGAGGAAGTCGACCTGCGACTTAACGGAGGCGTTCACGGGATCATTCATTAGTCGATACATTGTCGCTCTCCGTAAAGGCGAAATCCATTGGCTCACTTCTGCTCTAGTCTTCTTCGTTGAGTGACACTATTCGGCTTTGCCAAAAATTCGTCTTTCTTCTGGTATATGTTTTTTTTTTTTTTTTTTTTTTTTTTTTTCCTTTCAAAAATTTCTTTCCTATGACGATAGTTTACAGTTGCATTACCAATTTTGACTGAGAGTTATAACCCGGCTATATTTTATTCAACCTTACCAGGAAAGCCAAGTTATAACCTGCCGATGATGCCTTTTATTTGTTTTGGCAGGTTGTGCATATTAATGTAAGGCATTTAGTTGGATATAATGTTTAATAAACAAATAAAACCACACATATGCACCAACAACATGAAACGTTTTATCAAATCCAGATAGTTACAACACTCTCGCAATCTTAGTACAAGCCGTGCTCTTTTTTCCTTTTTTTTCAGCGATCACACACATCTCTCTTACTATATAGGCCTATAATTTTCTTTGGCCGCACCCGCTGACCAAAGATTATTGTCACTTAAAAGTTAATATTTACAAACTTGTCTTAGCGTATATGCTACACAGTTACTGCTACATAACATCGTTAAAATAGTTTTTTTTTTTTTTAAATTAGATCACAATATTTTGCAGTAAAATTTCCTTCCGTTCAAAAAAAAAAAAAAAAAAAAAAAAAAAATATTATACAAAAAATACAAAATAATAATAAAGAAATCCTGGAAGATTGTTGCCAAAGCGACTCCCACAAGTGTTAATGTGAATACCTCTTTCTTTACCCGACCAGCCAGTGCAACAACAAACATTGTTTTCAACATTACTTTTTGTGTCTGTTCTTAGTAGTAACTGATTTAATGTATGGTGTGAGCGGTAACGCTCTGTTGTCGCATTCGGGAGGACGTGGGTTCTAATCCCCGTCTGGTTATCCAGATTTATGTTTTCCATGCTCTCCAGAAATCACTCCTTGCGATGCTTGGATGTTTCCTACAAACAGAGCATGGCCGATTTTTTATATTATTTTTCTGATGGCTTTAAACCTCGTCGAGTTCATTAGACGCGTGAAAGGACTGGGGGCAGTACTGGAAGAGTTCGGTCATGGACTCCGCCTCAAGTGATTTGAGGAAAGCATGGGAAATCCAAATCTGGATTATCCGCACAGGGATTCGAACCCGTGTCTTCTCGAATGTGAGGCCTGACTGAATTCTTTACCCTTCTTTGCACTCACTCCTCCCCCGCCTCCAAAGGCATTAACATCAATGAGACTAACTAAATCCATTTTGACTACGAAATTACGAATATCCCGCGCCAAGTCAGAACAGCACCGTTCGCAGCGGCGGAAAGTGTTTCAACTCGTATCGCATTCCCCAGCAAAGCGGAAACAGGGTTGTGATTAAACGTAATTTAGATCCGATGGAACACAAGCACTAATGATAATTTCAGTACTCACTTGCTTTTGCAGTAAACTAATTTTATATTAAATCCTTTCACTGTTTAAGGTAAATGATACACAAGTTAAACATTCCGTGGCATCAATAGAACTTTATCTGCGTATTCGAGTTTTGGTAAGTGATTACTCTGCTTTTCTGCCGTCAGCTGGTGTGATGTTTCGTGAAATTTAACAGGCTGATGTTAAGTGAATGGTCACTTGGAAGGTATTACTCTCCCATAGAGTAACAGTACACGTTTCTTTCCCAGCCAAACATTCGCACCACGACTTCCACTGTGGTGAATGGTTACAGTGAAACCAAGATCAGCAGGACCTTTGGAAGAAGGAATACTCAGTGTTTCAGCGCTGTACAAAGTACGGGAGGTGGGTGCGCCTCGGCCAAGTGATGAGGCGGTAGCAGAGACACGGGTTTAATTGCGAGGCGACACGGCTAGGGAAAGCTCAGTCCAGAAGATGGGGATAGGGGCGGGCAAACCGGGGCACTGCCCCTTGCAGTATCTTCAGGGGGGCGTTGAAATCATGTTTGAATGGGCGACAATCTCAAGTTTTTGCTCCGCTAGAAAAATTAACAGATCCATTGCTGCCCACGCGGAAGGACACTGGGACTGAACGAGGAGTTCAGTGAGGTTCCTCTGGCGGAAGATATTGTAAACACTGTCATAGGGAAATAACTTAGCCCTTACATTTGATGTATCATTTATAGTCGTAAGTTAAATAATAAAAACTCTGCAAAGCCTCGAAACCCCAATATTCGTTTTGAGACCCCCTGCAAATTAAGCTTTGACCTTACTGCTGTCTACCTGGGTAAATTGAGAGGACGCCATCTCAGTTATCTCCACACATAATACAAACGTAAAAACAACCCTGTGCGTACATGAATCCCTGTACACAGTAATATTCTTCATTTATAACAGTTAAGACTTACTACGTTTCAATAAATCATTTCCTGCAAGGTAAAGCCTGTGAGACAAGAATGCTATATCAATAAAAAATACAAGGATAGAAATTCAAACATAGACATGCTGCTGCCACTCATTTATAACAGACCACTTACTAATTGCCTGCGACAGAAACAAAGACCTAACAGTTAATTTCAAATTTATTTTTCTGTTTGTACACTCCTCATACACAAGAGTAATAACGAAATTAATAACCGGCATACACAAGAGTAATAACGAAATTAATAATGTCATTGGTTGTATATACCATTCATTCCGTCCGTATTAGTTAAACAGCTCTCGATGACAGAGGTGATAGAACCGTAAATGATAGAAACATTCTATCTCTGCGCTTCTGAACGTGAAATTGTTTTCATAAGATAAACTCATTATGATAAGGAGGCCAACACTGCTATTTAAAGATTTTTATCTGTCTCTACGCGGATCATCCAAAAACTAAAAAACGGACTCCAAAGAAACTGTAACGGCTAATGACGTGAATTAACAAATTAGGTTTTTTTATTATTATTATTATTCTGATTGGTTACGGACTGCTTGATAATGCAGAGGTTAAAACTATAAATATGGCTTCAACCTACACTCTACAGTTTTTACTCCACTTCCAACATTTCTTCCGTTGCTTAACAGTAAATTAACAGCATAAATCATTATATTTACTTTACACGGTCGCAGCTGATGTCTTGATAAATAAAATCAGCAACAAATTACTTTATACTTAGTAATTCTACTATTTTTAAAGATAATAAACCGTTATATTTGAAATAAATACTAGAATAAAATGCATCACGCGTAAATTCATGTCAAATGCTAATGACTGCTTATACAAAATTAATAATAAATAAAAATAAAATCAGTTATGGGATTTCTATCTCTGAATGTCAAATAACTAATCGTTTTACATTAGGATTATATAAACGTGAAGCAAAGTATTTAGAATTTTGAAGTAGATTCCTTCAGGCCGCTTAAGAAGTTAGCCTTAGCTTTGAGTTTTGATACATGCCACAAGAATTCAAAAACTAGGCTTGATCGCCAGGATTGGTGAAAGAAGTCAGTTTTAACAAGTAAATTACCGTGTAAATTGCCGTGTTGCAGTCTGTTAGTGACTCAGTGATATTAAAAGTTGAGCCGTGACTAGCACACGCTCAGAACACAGGCAGCGTCATTCCTTGAGAAACTGCGTATAGATTTCAGGCAGCTCTTCAAACTTGCTGCCTTTTATTCCTAATTTCGGATTTGTTCTAAAACTTTAACGAATATTCAAATCTAGAACTCCGTTTGATTTAGACAATTCCACAAATTTTTTTATTTTTTTTTTGGTTGTAGTGCACTATTTAGCATATATTTACCTCGCTCGCTATCAGGAAATCATTCCTTCTTACAGTTAGTAACACTAGTGTATGTGAAAATTGGAACACCACTAAGGACACATATGATTACCACGAAACGTATCCCACAGATTAGGGACATGACAATACACAGATGATTAGAATTACAGAACTGTACATAGACTTTGACCGTGAGAATTCAGTGTGGTGTGAAGTCGGCACGTGATGTAATCAGAGCCTCTAGACGACGTGGTATGATATCAGAGAGAGCCTGGATATGAACACACTGCCTCGTGGTATCAGGGCGCGTCCACAAAGCATCGACAGGGGTTGCAGGAGAACCAAACGAACATGTGGCCAACGAACGATATACCACGCATGTTTGATGGGAGACATGTCAGGCCAGGGAAGCAGTCGTACGCGTCGCCCTTCAAAGAAGCCGTGCAGATTGTTCGCCTCATGTAGCTTGCATTGTCCAGCTGCCTGCTGTAGGGGCAGTGCCTGGGGCTCTGAAACCTCCCTTATTTAGTCGGTGTTTTTCAGTTGTAATATGTATGCAGACGGTGTGATCGCGTGTTATATCTGATGGCTCTCCAATCCATCACGCTTTCCGTTTGTCCGCTGTGAATGCAGTCTGCCCGATTCCGATCACCACTGTAGAATCCAACACATACACTTTCTGTACTTATTTTTTATCTTCACGTTCGCAGTAATTCTCTGCAAACTGCATAAAAAATTACATGACAAAATATCCCATTCAATCAATTCCCCTCCTAGATTGATATTGATTGCATACTTAAAAAAGCATTTTTCATTCTCGTTATTTTTTTATTTATACAGTGAATAGCTCTCCTATCTCGGCAAATTCATTCATAATCTTTCCCACATCTGAAACGTCCGATGCGTATGCACTGAACGATAATATTCATAATTCTTAAACAACATAGGGATTAATATATTTGTCGCCAGTTTGTATTCTCACACTTATTATATATATATATATATATATATATATATATATATATATATATAAAACTTTTTCATAATCTCATTTCGACGGAATGCTCAACTTTAATGTTACTACATTTAATAAAAGAAAATCTAACTTGCCTATAGAAATAAAACTTCTTTTTTTTTCAGCCGCACTATTCTTGTTAATAATTATCACTGCACATTACACAAATACTTCTATGAAGCCAAATTATAAACAAATAAATCTTGTCATTTTGAATCCGTAATCCTACAAATTATTTCGTGACTGCCTCCATTCCGTTGCGTGTAACATTCCTCTGTTGCAGATCCAATGATTCTGCCTCACAAATGCTAGTACAGCTCATGGAGCAAAGAAAAGAGAGGACACCACGATACAACGAAGTGAATCCGAGAGGAGAGCGGTGGGGTGGGGAGGTCGCCATATTGGTAGGCCAAGAGTCACAGGGCATTTATATGTAACGGAAGAATTTCTTTGTTTTTAACCTTCGCATTACTAAAAATGAAGTCTTATGAGGACACATTTATAAATACCCTAATTGATGTAACATACAAACATTAGAATTTAATAAAAACAAGCTGCTAAATAATTTTTACAGAAATTTTCTATGCCGAATTAAAAAAAGTTTTCTACCTGCAGTCCCAAAAAAAAAAAAACAAAAAAAACAACAAAAAACAAAAAAAGTCGTGCGGTTAGCAAGAATTGGGTTTTCGACGGTTTCCCCAAGTCACTCCAGGTTAATGGCTGGACGGCTTAATCGTAAAATATTGCACTGGTAGTGGATAGACCTATTTAAATTCGCCAGCAGCATCAGTGCTAAGGAATTCTATCATTACCGTGGGGTCACATCTTATGGAACTCGATGAGACAAATCGAAAATATATACTGTACATATTTTTTGGGGGTATTTAGCTTAGTTCTCGAGATACAATGTCTCAAAAGTGAGGTGGTTAGTTCGAAATGTGGCCTGGACCAAAAGGAAACAGAACTAAGCGAGAAATAAACAAAAAACAAAAAAATGATCTTTACTTTCATTTAGTTTCGTTAAGTTACATAAGAATTCTTTTTCAGATTTTGGTGCCATGGTAATGATAGAACTGGCCTGTGCAATTATCTTGCTACCATACATCAAAAGTCGCAAGCTTGTGTCACTAACAAGGTGCTTAACAAATGAATAATAACTAATAACAAATAAATAATTTGTGTCTTATGCTATAAAAAGAATATTCTGTTACAGGCTGCATTTCAACCTAATCACAATTTGATTTAATATTGCGGAAAAAAACAAACTATGCAAACACAGTTAAATACATGAAACGTTTTACGAATTACATTTCGGATAACAACAAAATGGGCTTCATTACGATTCCTACTTCGCATAACACAAATTATCACATTTAATTTCATTGTACACTTTCAATATAAATTACAACTGGACTATAGCACGTAGAATAATCTATTCGCTGCATCGCGATGTAAACTTGATCCACACGTGAAAAATAGTACGATACAACGGTTCTCTGTATAACAAATAATTGATAACACCGTCGTCCTATTGACAGCTGTTAATAAACATTTTTAGCAGGCATTGTAAATCTATAATGACAGGACGTGCTCTTGCAGACACCGCATACAAACACTTCAAGAACAATAATTACAAGGTGACTCACCTATGGAATGCTATTCCAGGTTGCTTCTTCTTTGTTACGTTTGTGGAACCATAGGCAACACAAGATGGCATTATAAAACACTTTGAATTATTAGAATATGTTCACAGCAGGGAAGGTAATGAAAAACAGACCAATGTTTTGAACCTGTTAAGATGGCCACCGCGCATGCGCAGTTGGCTCCAGAGTTTACAGGCGGCTTCGCAATTTTAGCGACACCTTGTCTCCTCTCTTTTGCTATCTCCATGGTACAGTCAATCGTAATCTCCAACTCCAAAGACATCTATCAACAGCCTTAAACTCAAAGATGAAACCAGTTGCACAGTAAATATTCATATTGAAGTCAATTTATCGCCATATAGGTCCAGCAACAATCTTCTTGTAGCCAACGATTCTCCTTTTCACTCACCACTTCGCCAGAAGCCAGAAATAATCTTCTATAGTAATTCAGTTCAGTAACTAAGAAATTAACAAAGTTAATAAATAAAATTCTGTAGAGAAACAATTGTTGTACTGATTTTTTTTTTACAACACCAACAAATTTTGTACTTTTAGCGCGCGGACTCATCAATGGTTACAAATGTATATTTTTCATGTCTATAATTACAATTATTAATCAGAAGTGTCTTCATGTCGTGAATAATATACTCACAGGTATGTTGATAATCTTCACATAGCGGTCTGTTACAACACTATACACTTCCACAGACCAGTGTTATGATGTTGCAACAAAGATTCTTCCAAAATTAAAATCCTAGTGAAGATTATCAACATATCTGTAAGGATATTTTAATTGTGCATGGTAATTATAAAGATACACATTATTTTAAAAACGTATATTTATTGACACTGACGAAACTCACACCGTAAGGGCGAAACTTGTCTGGGGAACAGAAATCAAACACCACAACAATTATTTGTAGATGGCTTTCTATTTTTAAATTTACTGTTCAACATCTTCAGAAAAATTACCTACAACTAAATTAATCTGTATATATAAAGATGAATGTATGTATGTTTGTTTGTTCTTCATACAAATCCACAGTTTTCATCCTATCTCGATGAAACTTTGCACACTTATCCTTTGAAACAAGGAGAAAAATATTGTCTACATTTGGTTGAAAAATTATCTGTATAAATAATACATGTCTCATAATTTCGAAATACTACTGAATGGTGATAGACAGACGCGTTGGATATGGACGTCTGTATACTGCTTTTTTCCGTGTATCGGTCTGACGGCTTAGTGGTTAAAGCGCTTGCTTACAAATGTTTGGGTTGTGGTCTCCGGTTCAAATCTCCGTTGAGGCTAAGATTTTAAAAAATTGTTTTTGATCGTAAGAGTCACGCCTGGACCGTAGGTTATTCGGATTTAATGTTAAACTGTATATATCACAAAGTTAGAGGTGCAATGCAAGGCAAATCGTAGGTAGTCTTGCAATGCTGTAGGTGTACACTTTTTTACGTTATAATGATTCCTCAGGGGTTGTTCGCAGTCAGAGAGAGAGAGAGAGAAAGAGAGATATTGTGGGTGTGTGTGAACCGCAGTAATAATACTATAAATACGGAAGTAAGTCTCTGTCTTTTTGTTACGTTTTGACGACCAAATGGCTATATCGATGTTGATGGAATTTGACAAGAAAATCTGTATGAAGGGCAGAGGACATTTTTTCCAGTATGATTAATAGTTGTAGTCACGAAATTTTGAGACCTTATCGAATGGTGAAAGAAATATGTTGGAAACTGGTTCTCTTAAAGAGACAGGTTTGACGGTACAATGATATAGTGATAGGTTTCCTGTCATATTATGCCGACTCGGTGATGTTTGGGACCAATTCTTCGTTACCAACAACTTTCTATATTGAATTCTGGCAAAAAAAATTCTTAATCCACGCGTACGAAGTCGCGAGTACGAGCTAGTTCTTAATATTTACTGTTCAACATCTTCAGAAAAATTGCCTAAAACTAGATTAATAGGAAATATTAATGGTTACCTCAATGTGAAAATATATGAGTATTATTTCGGTTTGACACATAAATGTGGGGAATACTCATCTGTAACCTTGAGAAGCAGCGAAAACCAAGGGGAAATAATCGATCCGAAAAGTGACAGTCTGAAGGGTGAGCTCACGGAAGCTGGTTACCACGTATTTGGGTTACGAATAACGTGTTCTCATGATAGATGGCCAGGCACATCGCCTGACCAGTTTGAGACAGATAAACAAATTATGGAGGGGCACGCAGTCACTGCAGCTCCTAGCAGCTGACAGCCGGTGTTGCTCTGCGGTGTCACTATGTAATATAACTGCCAGGCGCAGCTCCACACTGCAGTATCAGGTAGCCACGTATCACAGCTTCTGAGATAGCTATGTATGCAGTGCAGACACCACGCAGACCCTCAAATATAGGGAGACAGTGTTGAGTGTCGTGTGATTCTGCCTACATCATGGATGTAGTGCGGTCAGCGCACAACATGTGTTTCTCGAACTCAGTTTGGTTCTGATAGTGATTATAAAGATAACTGAACGCAAGTTTACTACGTACTATAATGCTTTGTGCGACTAAAATCCAACAGTAATGTCACATCTCGTAACTATTTTCGGGTAATATCAAGATGGGGATACCGCTGCGGCCTTGTGTAGTAAACACACAGATTACGTGGTATATATGACATCACTGTGACGTATGGTCCAGGCTCCATGACAACATAAACTCAAATGATGAATGACGAAATCATTTTTTATAAATAAGCGTTTCGGTCGTAATGTAGCCTGGACCAAAGTGAAACGTAACCATGACGCACGATATTGCAGATATCCAATTTTCAGATCATTTCTATAGTTGTTACTGTGTTAGTAATAGCTGTTACTGTGTTGGTACGTACAGACTGAATACGTCACAGTGATGTCATATATACCACGTGATCTGTGTGCTTACTACGCGAGGGCCCAGCAGTATCCCCATCTTGATATTACTCCTCTTTTTCTACATGTAGCATTGATGAAGTTGTTACAATTACATTTTATGCGTTTCTGCGGTTCTATGTGAATGGTCTCACTTTTCAGCAGTATGTATATAATTAATATTACATCTTTAAACAAGGAGAGGACACATCTGGATGTCATATTTGGAGGCGAGATACTGAAGGGTTCAGGCGTTTGGAAAGACTAGTAGATAAATAATGGAGGAACGGGAATGATATAAATGAAAGATAAAAAAAAGCAAGATATCTGCAGAATTAAATCTACTATACAGATTCAGCCTTTTTACAGTGTTCTGGGCTCTGAAGTGCACTTCTCCCAACGCCGCGACACTTAGACGCTGGCGCCACTAGATAAAGTGTTCCCCGTACGTTAAGTGATGGCAGAAGCTATCAATACGGCAGGATTCGTTGAAATCCATTCACTACTTCATTTCGTACTGAATGGACACATAGAAATAATATTCAAACTTACAGCTTTGGACACTGTATCCCACGTAATTTTGTGACTTCATTGTCATTGATAGACATTTCCGCCTTTGCGGGTCGTCCACCACATCCCATTCAATGTCTGGCGGTCACTCAAAGATTTTTCCTTTCAAGACGATTACTGGGCGATTCAGAGCGTCGACGACAGGAGACAACACAGCGAAAATGGTCGCCAACATCCGGGACATATAGAGACCGGAAGAAGAAAAGAGTAACTTATTTTACTGGTTCTTTATTAGTCCATTCCCTTGTTTGTTAAATAAGATTGAAATCTTTAGGTAAAGCTCCAAACTGCCGTCACAATCTTCGACACTAGAGTGGACGTGACTGGGTCAGCACCACGCTCCTCACCTTCCCCGTGAGTCTCCTCCATGGTACTCATCGGACAGCGGACTGGGTAGGCCTAGGGAGCCGCTCCAGACGTTCAGCTACAACGAAAAATTTTCGGCTTCTTCGGGGATGGAACCCCGGTCGCTCTACCACCTGAGCTATGCGGCCGCCCCTTCGTTAATTTTATAAGTTTATAAAAATCCTGTTTCTTTTTTTTTATCCCGAAAACGGGTCGGAACTTTAAAAGGCTACGGACACCAATTGGCGATGGAGTATCGTTACTGACGAGTGTAGTCTACCTCTGCGTATTAAGGAGAGTAGAGAGCTTCTACTGCTGTAAGGTAACCGCATACAGGTGCAGCACTAGGCAGGACACCAGATACAGCCATTTACTAATGATTCCAAACTAAACGTCGCCGTGAACTGTTTTAAATTACAAGGGCACCACCAGCTAAATGAAATCGATACCTTCGTATTCGTACCAAAGTCTACCTCTATACGTGGTCGTAACTGTTAGTCTTCCTAGTAACACAAATACTAGTGGCCCAGTGACTGCGTTGATTACAATATTCCTCGGTTCGGATACCGGTCTCTGCCTCACTGTTACGGTCTCATATCCTGACTTTCACCTCAGGCATTCGTTTAAGATTGCCACAAGAGGCGCATACACGTGAACTCTATTGGATGCAGAAATCGATCTTCAAGGGGTCTCATCTTCAAGAAAAGTCATTGCGTTCCATTTTCCACGATGAATAGGGGACTTCTATCACTGTATATGGTAACCACCGAAACAGAAGATTTTTTTAAAGAATTTCAAATACTCCGCAATAGAAGACGGATTCCTGTGCAATAACAGCGCCCAAAGCATAGGGCTAGGCTTTTGAGCTGATTGGCACATACAAAAAAAAATAAAAAATACACTGTTGACATCTCCATTTTGTACTACTAATAAATGTTCATTGTTTACTTATTTTAGAGAAACGAATAATCCTAAAATTGTTCTGTCCATGAACATTGTTTTTTCCCACATTACATTTTATCAATAGTTTTGTGAGTAAATGAAAATTATTATTTTGTATTATGTATTTTCGCCTCGTTAACTTCGAGGTATTTACATAGCTGACACTAAATCATCTGGGGCAACATTACCCCTGTAGTATAAGAAAGTTCTTATGCATGGAGCGCATCTCCTTCGAGATCGTTTTGGTTGTCTTCATGTTCTGTGTGACATCTTCGGGTGTGTCTTTCCCGGCGGTTTGGCATAATGTGCTATGACTTTCGTCAATAGTATCGATTGCCGTTGTAGCAACTGCATAATGACTCCGAAACTATCAGAGTCAGATTGTTTGAGACTGAGGCACCATCCAGATAGCGCATTTGGTTGTATGCAGACTGCTTCGTCGCCGTCGTTGTGCGATTGTTTACAGTAGCTGCAGGTCTGCTTCGATCGGATTGCCGCTGTGTCTGTGAGAGGCTACCTTGTCGGTTTTTGTCACTGGTTTGTCGGCGCGCAGGTCTTTCTTTGCCGGACAGCCACTGTAGCAAGCTAGGCGATTACCGTTGTAGTTACAGCATCTTGTGATCCCGTCTCGCGGGGTATTGCATCTTGCCACGTTATGACTGCCTTGCACATCGAGGTATTTTCACTGTTGCTCCGAGCATAGAAATGGATCCTGCGGAAGTTGACTACAAATCCAATTCCAAATTAGAGCTCTTTGAGAATACTCTGTAACAATACATGATGCTTAACAAAAAAATTTAATTATGCTTCAAATTTCTTTGGTTGCTTTTTCAATCTACTGGGTGTTTAAAAAAAAAAAAAAAACGTATCTCGAATTCCGATCATTGACTAAATTTTCTTGATGTTTGATTTTTCTTACCGATATTAAAATTGCGTATCAGGTCAGTCTTTTAAAATATGACAACACTGCTTTCTATGTGTGTGGTAACTATGATATCTCCACTGCAGTTACCTCTACACATACAATTTTCTCTTTAAGGGAAGAATACGATACGTTAAGATTTTAATTCATAGTAATAAACTTTCCTTTTATGATTAATTACCTGCGAGTGATACTTAAGAGGATTTCTATTGATAAAGAATAACAGATTTATTTAAGTAATATTACAGTTATTTGTAACAGAACATTAGTAAAGCACCTGCGAGAGAAAAGATGCCTGTTGTGAGAGCAGCAGAGCCTTACATTTTGGATTAATTTATTTGTCTGTTCACACACCGCACAGAAACTAAATAAAGAAAATTGTTATAAAATTGTAATGAAATTGTAATAAAAAGAAGTTACTCATAGTGACTCATTATGTCACCGGTTAATTTGTACACTATTCACTCCGTTCGGAGAAGTTAAACGGTTCGCGATATCTAGGCAGCTAGAACTGTAAATTTCGGAAACTTTCTGTCTGCGTCCACAAAGGTGGTTGCTGTACGTGATATCATATTAGGTAATCCGTGGTAATACAGAGACGAACAGTATTATTAAGGCATTTATGTTTGTCTGTGCGCGCATCGAGCAGAAACTAAATAACAGAAATCAAGGAAACTACACACATTGTGACGGCTCATGTCGTGATATGACGTTATTACATATATTTTTTTTATATAACTTATTCTTACTAGGTTGAAACTGTAAATTTACAGTAGGAGTATGCTCCATTGTTTTTATTTAAGAGCTTATCCGTAAGTTAAAGGCTCGAGTCCAAAAACTTTACTTGTACTTATTTGCGGGCACAGCAAATGTCGTAATAAAAATTTTAAAAATCAGCAATAAATAAATTTGTTAATAATAGATGACTTTGTAGCTATTTAAATTCTAATTGTCTGTATAATGTATTCTTAAATATCGACGAAAAAGTTAACTGATAGAATTACTTTCAAAGCTATGAATGTTACAAACTGAACTAGATCACTGTCGCCAGTCTGGTTAGCTTCATTAGTATAGATAACAACTTTTAAAGTTTACAGTTACACACAAGAAATTAGTGCACATTTTCAACATTTTTATTTCATCGTCAAATTTGTTCTTCGCAACAGAAGCAAACTGTTAGACACTTCGTCTCCCAAGATTGCAGGTTCTTGTACTTTTAAAGGTAGGCAAAAAGTGAATAATTACATTACATTTAATTCAGATTAATACTTAAGAAATCACTCGTTGTCTGCCGATCAACATTTCAATACAAATCACATGCCATGACTCGTCAGCGATACTCTGCGACAGTGACTTTACTTCAGAGAGCTTATATTACCAACTTATCGATATCTGTAAGTTCTGTTAAATTAAATAAAATTACATTAAAGGCATTATGCCTGTTCTATTACAACATGTGTATACAAGAATTATTTGTTTTTAGTTTTTGGTAGCACTTCCAAACAGTCCCCTACTGTTCATTATACTCCAATATAGTGCTGGTAAGTAAATTTTAATTAAGGAACCTGCGAATTCGACGTGAAATTAAATCTGTTAGATGTGCTGATTTAAATGATTCATTGAAAATTATTTAGGAACATATTTCTACAAAGCTCAACTCGCCGTGCAAACTACCGATCCCTCTACTTACACCTTCTTTCGTCGTGATAAGTTTTATTTGATATCAGCTGCAATGAGAATGTTGTTAGTATTTCAAATATGAATGCTTTTTATGGCTAATTTTTGACGCTGGAGTAACATTTCTTTTTTTTTTTCCGAAGGTAAACTGAATTTGCTTCAAATAAAGAGATTGCAAACACTCTACGTTTTTCATATATTCCTATGGAAATATGTCAACAGTAAGTGGAATTACTACAGACGAAAAATTAATTTAAAATATTTAGAGTAATTTACTTTTTATTCTTCTTTAACAAACAGTGGACTAATAAAGCACCAATCTGATATACAACTTTGTTAATATTTCGTTTTAAGCATGGTATGCTATTATGTTTGCGGGAATTGATAATGATAAGTAAAATATGAATCGTAGCGCAATAAGTCCCATTATCTGAACACATTCATCCGGCGGTGGATTCGTAGTGAAGTTTGCAAGATTCGTTTATATCCTAGGAACAATGTCGCAAAAATGTAAAGGACACCTGCACCTATCTAACGTGAAACCAAAGCTTACTCTTAGAACATGAAATCTAAAATGAAATTAGAGGACATACTAAATTGCAGTAGAGTAAATAAACAACGCTTTTAGGCTAACGCAGAAATAAATTGAACGATTTTAAGGAACTTGGTCATATTAACAGCTTATTCCATTAGTGAGGATATTGGATATTTTTATCCCGATAATTTACAAAATTATATATGATACACTATTTTTAACCGACTTCAAAAAAGGAGGAGGTTCTCAATTCATATGATTTTTTTTTTTTTTTTTTGATGTATGTTCAGCGATATCTTCGCCAATTTTGAGCCGATTTAAATGAAATTTTTATAGTGGATAGAGTATACCTCCAAAGTGGTCCCATATGAATTTCATTGAGAAACCACCCCTTCTACCCCTTTACACCCCTAACTTTTATACAAACCCACACTTTTTATCCGATTTTGATGGAACTTTGGAAATGTATAGTAAAAAATAAACAGAAAAATACTGTCAACTTTTGGTTTGAAAAAAATGAACCCCTCTCACCCTATCCAACCCTTAATTTTTGTCAATGTTCTTTATACAAAGCTAAAGTCGACACCATTTAACTGATCTCCATTAAAGTTGGCATATACATGTAATTTTTCATGGAAAAGGTTTCTGACCCAAAAAATAAAAAAAACACCTCTCTCTCCCTTTACATCCCTTAATTTTTATACAAACCCCCATTTTTTATCCGATTTCAATGAAACTATGAACATGAATAGTCAAAAATAAAGAGAAAAATGCTGTCAACATTTGGTTTGAAAAATCTGAGCCCCTCTCACCCTATCCACCCCTTAATTTTTGCCAATGTTATTTATACAAAACTATAGTCGACATCATTTAACTGATCTCCATTAAAGTTGTCATATACATGTATACATATGGAGAAGGTTTCTGACCAAAAAATAATTGTTTAAAAAACATAAAAACCGCCTTCAAAAAAAGGGCACTAAAAATTTTAAAATAACTTTATACCTTGCTTAGAAGAAAGTAAATCTAAACAGACAATATTTTACATTACAGTTATTGAAATTTTTACATTAATTAGTTATTTTTGGAGTCGGTGCCAGCTGTCAGATCGCGCAGATCGAATTACTGAACTTTATTTTTTTTTTTATTTTTTTTTTGCTTATGGCTTTACGCCTTGTCGACGTAAGGGTCATTATAGGCGGGATGGGACTGTGGACGAGGAAAAGGAAGGAATTCGGCCATGGTCTTTTTGAAGAAAGCATCACGGCATTAGCCTGGAATGATTTGGGGAATCCGTGGAAAGTCCAAATATGAATGCCCAGGCAGGAATTTGAACCGGCGTCCTTCCGAATGCGAGACCAGAACGTTAACCCGTCACACACCACGTTCGTTACCTGTGATACAGAGTCAAAAGCTGTAAGTTTGGTATTTTTTTGTGTGTCCACGCAACAAGAAAAATATTAATGAACAGATTTCAACGTAACTCGTCTTCGTGATAGCTTACGTAGTCGCTTAACATACCGGGAACATATTACCTGCTAGTGCGAGCGGCTACGTGGTCCGGCGTTGGGAGAAGTGCAGATAAGTTGGATTTACACATTATGTTTATCCCATCAGATAACTTCTTCTCTTTTGTATTTTTCATTCATTTCTTTCTCGTTCCTCTCATTTGATTCAACCACTGTTCCCAAACGCTTGAACTCTTTTGCAGCTATCAGTATCTCACCTCCGAATATGAAATCCCTATTAGCCCTATTTTCCTGAAAACTTGTATTATTTAATTTAATTGCAATGGAGCGCACGCTCTGGTGGCAATTTCCCTACACACTATCTTCCTCTTTCCAACAACCACCTACATTTTCCCTCTACAAATTTCAACTTTAAATTTTTCAAAATTTTTGCTAAATTATTCATAATTTCTCTTGGTAACTTATTCCAATCCCTGACCCACTTACCTAAAAAAGAGAATCTTCCTACACCCTTGTGCCTGAAATCGAGTGCCAGCTGGTGGTCATAGTCATCTTTTCCCTTCCATGCATTACTTTTAATTCTTACACCACTATCTTTCCATGAGTCATTACCAATATACGCCTTGTATACTGCCATGACCCTCTTCATCCTCCTCCTGTCTTTCAAAGCTCTCCTGCATTCTGCGGTAATTTCCAGAAACAAATCTAGCAACCCTTTTATGCACCCTCCTCAACTCCTGTATTTGATAATCAAAATGTGGGTCCCATACTACACCACCATAGTGAAGCAAGGTCTGACCAAAGTTTTGTAACTTAGTTTCTTTACTCCCTCAACACTGTATCCAACATGTGCAGAATTTTCAAACAGTTTCCTACTAACTGTCCAAAGTTTCCAATTATTAGTTACACACACACACACACACACAGCTGAATAGTAAGACTATTCACACAGTACCGTAAGAACGAATAAAATGTGATTATGACAACTTCAACAATATCGACATTCGTTATCAGTTGTGAGATTACTGTTCGAGTTTAGTCATACAACGCATGATGCGGTGATATAAACTTGCCTCCAGTCACCTTTAAAGAAACGATCAGAACCACAACGGAGTCCAGAAACACCTGTTTCACGATGACCGTACTGCATACAGGATATAGGCAGAATCACATGACACTCAACACTATTTCTCTGTATTCGAGTTTTTGCGTGGTATCTGCACTGAATATACAGAGCTCTCATTGAAGCGAGGACACGTGGCTCCCTCATATTGCAGTGTGGAGGTTTATGCAAAAACTAAAGAACAGACCTGATAGAAGCAACACATTGTAACGACTCATGCCAGGCGTGAACATTAAGGATTTTTTTTTTTTTTGTTAATCCCGATTAGTATGGCATTGTTAGCCAGGGGATCCCCAAGTATTGTTCGGCCGCCGCGCCTCTGTCATGGCTGCCCTGCCCCGGTAATCCTACCGGGGAAAGGGGACCTGCAGCTTTACGTGGAATCCGAACAACGGAGCGTCCTAGCGTGCTTCACAAGAACAGAGCAGAGCTCTGCCAGGAGTTGAAGGTCAGCTTTAAGACCCGTAAAAATTACAACCGAGACGGGGATACGAACTGGGGACCTCCGTTCCGCAACTCACGCACCTCTATCAACTGACCCCAACCGCAACACGTCACACGAGATATATTAAAAAAAGTCAAGTAAAATATAGAAAACTTTATGTAGATACCATATGTATAAACTCCCACGAGGAATGAAGACGTGTGGTAATAAGGTAAAAATATATATCTTACAGTCAGGTATTTTTTTTTTTTTTTTTTTTTTTTTTTTTTTTTTTTTTTTTTTGTCGTCTGTCTTTCGACTGGTTTGATGCAATCCTCCATCCTTTCCTATCCTGTGCTAACCTCTTCATTTCTACATACCCCTTACAGCCCACATCATCAATTATCTGCATCATATATTCTAATCTCTGTCTTCCTCTACAGTTCTTACCTTCGACTGTTCCCTCCACTAACAAGTTAACCAATCCAGCATGTCTCAAAATATGACCTACCAGCCTGTCTCTTCTTTCCGTAAGCTTCTTCCACAAACTTCTTTTCTCACCCATCATTTCCAAAACTCGTTCATTTCTTACTTTGTCTGTCCACCTAATTTTCAGCATTCTTCTGTAGCACCACATTTCAAATGCTTCAATTTTCTTTCTTTCCGCTACCATAAAGGGCTGTGCTCCACACAAAGAGTTTTAAAAAGTTCTTTCTAATTCCTAGATCAATATTTGAAACTAAAAGGTTTCTCTTTTTCATGAAAGCTCTTTTTGCTAGTGCTATTCTGCTTTTGACATCATTCCTGCTTCGGCCATCGTTTGTAATTTTACTTCCCAAGTAACAGAATTCGCTTACTTCTCCTATTGCATCCGATCCTATTTTTATATTTAATCTAGTATTGGTATCATTTCTGCTACATTTCATCACTTTTGTCTTGCTTTGATTTATATTCAGTCCAAAATCTTCCTTTAGTATTTTGTTCATGCCGTTCAGTAACTTCTCAATATCCTCAGCCCTCTCTGCTAACAAGACAATGTCATCAGCAAAACGTAGCATACTGATTTTTTCTCCCTGAAAACTTATGCCACATGGAAATTTTTCTTTGACTTTCTTCATTACTTCTTCTACATACAAGTTGAATATTAACGGGGATAGACTACAACCTTGTCTCACACCCTTTTTAACTGATGCATGTCTCTCGTGATTCTCTACTTTTATTATGGCCACTTGATTCTTATATAGTTTATAGAGTATTCTTCTATCTCGATACTTTAGACCTGACTTCTTCAAAATATTGAACATCTTGTCCCACCTAACATTATCAAAAGCTTTTTCCAAATCAACAAATGCCATAAAAGTATCTTTGTTTTTCTTGATCCGCCCTTCAAGTATTAATCTTAAAGACAGAATTGCTTCCCTTGTATCGCGATTTTTCCTAAACCCAAACTGATCTTCACCTACTATCTCTTCTACTACCCTTTCCATCCTTCTGTATATTATCCTGGTCAGTAATTTTGAAGCATGTGATGTTAGACTAATGGTGCGATAATTCTCACATTTGTCGGCTTGTGCTTTCTTTGGAAGTGTGAACATGATATTTTTATTAAAATCATTTGGAATTTCTCCTGTTTCAAAGCTTTGGGATATCAGCTTGAATAATCTTTCGATTCCTTCCTCTCCTAGGGATTTAAGAAGTTCTGCAGGGATCTCATCAATTCCAACTGCCTTATTTGCTTTCAAGTCATTCAGAGCTTTATTAAATTCTGTCCTCAAAACAGGATCCCTTAAGTCATCCATGTCGACATCGCCTTCCTTTTCCAATACACTATTGTTCAAGTCATCCCCATCATAAAGTTTCTCAATGTATTCTTTCCATCGGTTAGCTCTATCTTCTGAGCTTAAAAGAGGTTTCCCATCGGCAGCTTTAATGTTCATACCTCTTTTCTTCATTTCTCCAAAATTCTGTTTGATCTTTCTGTAGGCAACATCTATTTTACCTACGACCATTTCCTTTTCTACTTCTTCACACTTTTGTTGTAGCCATTTTTCTTTTGCTATTTATTTGATTTCTAAATTGCCTGTACTGCTCTCTTCCTGCTTCGTCCTGAGCATTTTTGTACCTTCTCTTCTGATCCATCAGCTCCAAAATTTCTTCTGTGATCCAAGGTTTTCGGGCAGATTGTTCCCTGAAGCCTAATGTTTCTTTACCAGCTTTCATTATTTCGGCCTTTAATGCATTCCATTCGTTCTCGGTTGAGCTCCTTTCAGAGATACTTCTTAGACCCAAGTCTACTATTTCTGAAAATTTTTCTCTAGTGCTAGATTGTTTCAGTTTATTCACTTCCAGTCTGTTCTGCTTATACTGCTTCCTTATTCGCTTAAATTTCAGCCTGCACTCCATTATTATCAAATTATGGTCAGAGTCTATGTCTGCTCCTGGGTACGCTTTACAATCTAGAACTTGATTCCTGAATCTCTGTTTGACCATGATATAATCTAGCTGATATCTGCCTGTATCCCCAGGACGTTTCCACGTGTAAATTCTTCTTGCATGGTTCTTAAACAGTGTGTTTGCCACTACTAGCTTATATCTTTCACAAAATTCTAGCAACCTGCTTTCTCGTTCATTTCTTTCTCCTAGACCAAAACTTCCTACAGTATTCCCATCTTTTCCTTCTCCCACTATTGCATTCCAATCACCCATGACTATTAGATTTTCCTCCTCCTTCACATATTGAATTAATTCTTCAATTTCAGCGTATATTTTTTCTATTTCTTCGTCATCTTCCTGTGATGTTAACATATACACTTGTACTAATGTGGTTGGGACGGGCTTAGTTTCTAACCTCATCAAAATAATCCTGTCGCTAAACTGTTCATAATAACTCACCCGTTTCCCTACTTTCTTGTTGATTACAAATCCTACACCAGTGACTCCATTGACAGCTTGTGTGCTAATTATCCTGTGTTCCCCAGACCAGAAATCCTGTGCGTCCTTCCATTTAATCTCACTAATCCCAACAACATCTAACTTAAGTTGTTTCATCTCCCTTTTAAAGTTTTCTAACCTACCTGCTCTATTCAGACTTCTAACATTCCACGCTCCGACTCGTAGAATGTTTCTATCCATTCTGATGACTCCTCCCTGAGCAGTCCCCACCCGGAGATCCGATTGGGGGACTATTTTACCTCCGGAATATTTTACGCAGGAAGAAGCCATCATGATATATGTAATTTGAGAGGATTACATGTCCTCGGGATACCCTTTGGGTCTTTAATGCAGTGGTTTCCCGTTGCCTTCTGCATCCTCATGCCGTTGATCATTTCAGATTCATCCGCCTTTAGGGGCCGTTTCCAACCCCAAGGGCAAGAGGGTGCCCTGAACCGCTCCCCGCTCTTCCGCCCTCCTTTCGGAGGCCGTTGGCAAGCAGTGGGTGATTCCTTATACCGGGA
This sequence comes from Vandiemenella viatica, assembly GCA_031002005.1. Lineage (NCBI taxonomy): Eukaryota > Metazoa > Arthropoda > Insecta > Orthoptera > Morabidae > Vandiemenella > Vandiemenella viatica. The sequence continues at coordinate 16,073,113 of JARYHS010013630.1, forward strand.
ATCTTTCAGTCGCCAGAGCCTCGTCCGTGCAAACAGGGTGCACCACGTGAAGGAGAGGTTGACATTTGGTTGGAAAAGGCTAGTATAGCCTCTCCCAAACCCTTACACCCCAGTCAGGTATATACAATGTATTTTTGTATTTATACAGTGTATTTTTGTATTTAGTGTACAAACCCCTTTGCGCGCCCGCCAGTAGGTAAATACTGTATATTATATACAGATGTTATCTACACTTTCACTGCTGTCCAAGCGCAGCACGTCATACTTATAGCTACAGTTATACTGCTATTACAGCATGTCGGTGACGCGAACTCAAAAGATTTTACCCATCCAAAAATCGAGCAACGCTGCCTATAGACGTTTTGCACTTCAAAAATCTAGACTGCGCAGAGGGTGCTCCGAAACACTTGTTCCTACAACAGGATTGTACTCTGCTGTCAGATCTGCCGCAGATCGCCGCCTATCCCGCTCTATAGGGCGGGCAAGGCTCCGATCTCCACGTTCTGTGCTGAGGCGTGGACGTCCACCCCCTTGTCGCCCAGTCGTGGTTTCACCGTCCTTCAACTACTCTGCATAGATGCTCACTACAGTAGCACGCGAACTGCCGACCAGCCACGACTTTTCCGAGATGCTCGTTCCCAGGTTCCCACACACCACCAGCCCGTAATTTAAGGGAATTGCGTTACCTGTGCATAGACATCTGATGCGAGACAACTCTGGAGAGTTAACAAGGACTTTTTAATCCATGACACGCGCAATCGCAGCTGTAGCGCTCCAAAGATGGACCTACACACTAATATACAGGTGGTCATAATGTTTGAGCTGATCAGAGTATCATCAAATTGTGGCGCCACGGTTATCGTAGAATCCCTGCCCACTGTCGAAGTCCCTTATTCGAGTGGAGTTTCTTATTTACCACTCATATCGTCACTAGCGTCTCCATTTAGTCCCCCAGCACTTCACGATCTTCCTTTCCAGTGGACTACGACTTTTCGACCTTTACTTTGTTGATCTGGAAGCGGTCTTTTCGTCCTCTTCTGGGTGGTACTGGAGTGCTCGCCTCTCCTCGTGGGATGCTGGTGGTTGGGCGCCGTGACCTTGGCCGGCGGGGGCCGCGTGTCTGTGTCCTCGGCCATTGAGGGCGGCGCAGGCGCCGACGCTGGGCGTCGCGACGGCCGCCCCATTCAGTCGGCGGGCCGGAGCGCGCGCGAACAGCCGGCCGACATGTTCCTCTTCGGCTCGGCGGGCTGCGCGTGGACTCAGGACGACAACTCCACAGGACTCGACAGGTAGGAGGCGGCTCACCACCGCCACAGCTTATACTCACACAGCAAATGCTGCTATCAAGTTATAAGTACGGTCGCCACGCACTTTCACAACATTGATATTTAGTCAATCGGACGTATAGGTTCTAAACTGACTGGTATTAAACGCCATTTTTCTGCAGACGTTCCTCCAACACCAGCAACACATGCTTTACAAACTAAAACTATTAGTTTGATCCTTTTCGTAAGCGACATCAGTTCCCCTTCCGAGAAATAATTGTACAGAGTGCGGAAAACTGTTTTCGTCCGTAAAAGTAATTAACGAGATAAGATATTGTTATAATATCGATAGTTTCTTTGATTTTTTTGTCGTTTAGAAAGAATGGCACAACATTTTCTCTTCGAGATACATAGTTCAAAATTCTTAGTTATTAGTTAGTATAAAGATGAATATAATTTTAAAATGAAATTTTAACTATCTGCTTAGCAGTAGGATATCTACGGGAAGTCTCGGTTTTAGTCTGGTTTCTGGACGCGATTTTTTTCTCTCTTTTTTTTTAATAAAGTGGTATCTGCGACTATAGTCGTATTTATTTTTTATTTTATTACTACAGCTTTCTGTTGTAGTGTTTTATATAGAGGTACTCGAATACTATAAAGTTTTTAAGTTGTCTATCGGTTTGATTGTTTCAGTTTCTTCGCATTCGGCAATTAACTGAACAGAAGAAATAACTACAAGCAGTATTCGTTACGGCGCTTTAATTCAAAACATATATGGAGAAATCTTGGTCAGCCTTGAGTACGAGATTCCTTTCCACCAATAGCCCTGCAACGACAACGCCTCTATAGTATATATGGCCGCAGTTTATATTCACTTATAAAATGTTGCCTTGAAGTTACAGGTTCTATAATTACATTCGTCACCCAGTTTTACAACAAGAATATTACTAAAACTATAACATGGAGCTTTAATTTTTTAGTGTGTGACGTCAGTTCACTGGCACTTCTTTCAGAAATAATTTTACATATTAAAAAGATAGAGCACGCGGAGAATTGATTTTGATCGTAAAACTATTTAAAAAGATAAAACAGATTTAAATTTTCGATAGGTCTGCTTGCACTTACACTTTAAAATAATAAGTTGATATAAAAATAACATTTTTTCAAAAAATTTTAAGTAAAATTTTATTTATCTAGTTATCTGTTTCGTAGCAAGATATGCTTTAATTTAGTTGGCAGTCGCGAAACAATTTTTTTTTTTTTTTTTTTTTTTTTAATGAGGCTCAAACCGTTGAGCTCTCGTTAAGTTGGTTTGAGTAGAGCTGTTTGCTGTGATGTACTCGAATACTGTAAATGTGTTAAGTTTTCTACAAATTTGATTATTTCGGTTGCGACTTGATAGTTTCTTCACTTGCAGCAACTTTCTAAACTTTTGGAACGAATAATTGCAGGCAGTATTCCCTATTACATTAAATTTCAAACACATCTCCATAAACATTTTTGGTATTCTTGTGTCACGATGTTATTGCAGGCGCACAAAAAAAAGTTATTAATGAAGCAAATTTCTTGTTTCGTAAAGTTATTGCCATAAACGTTAAACTCAATTTGTTTTTTTTTTTTTTTAATTTATTGTTTACACATCCATTTTTGCACCTGATTTCCAATAATTAGATGTGGAATTCAGTGAACTTTTTGGAACGTGGTTAGTATCACATTAATATTTTTCTAACCTGCAGAATGTGTTCACAAAGTTTAGCACATTAGTTGCTATTGGCAACGTACTAAGTCCAGTTTACGTAAAGGATTTTCTATGTTCTTGAAAACGTGTGTCATGGACATCGCATTTAACATTCCCTTTACTATGGGTTGACTGTGTAATGACGGAGAAACGCTCTATGTTGCTAACTGTCTTCTGCCTTGGGTTTCGCATACAAGTGCGTTTTGTCAGTGAACCATGCGACTCGTGCTATTTAGCAAACAAGAAGTCACGAGTACATAAACAACAACCTACATTACTTCTTTCTCTCTCTCTTTTATTTTATTTTTATTTTTGCTGCCTTCAGTCTTTCGACTGGTTTGATGCAATCCTCCATCCCTTCCTGTCCTGTGCTAGCCTCTTCATTTCTACATACCCCTTACAGCCCACGTCCTCAATTATCTGCTTCATTTATTCTAATCTCTGTCTTCCTCTACAGTTCTTACCTTCGACTGTTCCCTCCACTAATAAATTAACCAATCCAGCATGTCTCAAAATATGACCTACCAGCCTGTCTCTTCTTTCTATAAGCTTCTTCCATAAACTTTTTTTCTCACCCATCATATCAAAAAATCGTTCATTTCTTACTTTGTCAGTCCATTAAATTTTCAGCATTCTTCTGTAGCACCATATTTCAAATTCTTTAATGTTCTCTCTTTCCGGTATTCCTAAAGTCCATGTTTCGCTACCGTAAAGTGCTGTGCTCCACACATAGAGTTTTAAAAAGTTCTTTCTAATTCCTAGATCAATATTTGAAACTAAAAGGTTTCTCTTTTTCATGAATGCTCTTTTTGGTAGTTCTATTCTGCTTTTAACATCATTCCTAGCCGGCCTCGGTAGCGTAGGGGCTAGAGTGCTAGCTCCACGGTTCGAGTCCGGCCGCGGACATGGGTGTTAAAGTGTTGTGTCTGTGAATGTCGTGTTTGTGGTGTAGTGTCCTTGTGATTACACTTGAAAATATGAACACTGGAGAAACTAATACACTGAAAGAATCAGAATCACATTGAGCTGGCTGTGTGGCCTCAGTAGCAGAATGCCATTAAAAAAAAAAAAAAAAAAAAAAAAAACATTATTCCTGCTTCGGCCATCGATTGCATCGCAAGTAATAGAACTCACTTACTTCTCCTATTGCAACCGATCCTATTTTTATATTTAATCTACTAGTAATGGTATCATTTCTGCTACATTTCATCACTTTTGTCTTGCTTTGATTTATACTCAATCCAAAACCTTCCTTCAGCATTTTGTTCATGCCATTCAGTAACTTTTCAATAACCCCAGCCCTCTCTGCTAACAAGCCAATTTCATCACCAAATCGTAGCATACTGATTTTTTCTTCCTGATAACTTAAGCCACATGGAAATTTTTCTATGACTTTCTTCGTTGCTTCTTCTACATACAAGTTGAATATTAACGGGGATAGATTACAACCTTGTCTGACACCCTTTTTAACCGATGCATGTCTCTCGTGATTCTCTACTTTTATTATAGCCACTTGATTCTGATATAGTTTATATTCTTCCATCTCGATACTTTAGACCTGACTTCTTTAAAATTTTGAACAAGCTAAGACAAATTACCTGTTTCGTAACCAGTTTACATAGATTAACTTCTTTCTTCGTTTGATTTTCCTAAACAGTCATTTCAGCTGCTTTTAAATGTTTCATGAGCTGTTTGGTGGCTCCGTGTTTAAAGCATCTGACTGAAGATTGAAAAGTCCCCTGTTCGAATCCCTGTCTCGACGCGTATTTTCATTGGCCCATAACCCAACCTCTGGCACCGTTGAAGAGATGTGGAATCGATTTATACATATAGTCAGGGAAGGTATGGAAGTACATATACCGAAGCCGAAAATAAATGGGGAGAATGATCCACCGTGGTACACATGCGAAGTCAAAAGATTACTCAAAAAACAAAGAAGGATACACGCACGCTACAGAAGGAAGAGGTCTCGCAGCGATTTAGAAACCTTGGCTGAGTTAAGAGGACGTGTGAAGGATGTGATGCGTGAGGCCTTCAACGGTTTTCATTCAAACAATCTCTCTAAGAGTCTCGCAGAAAACCCCAAAAAACTATGGTCGTATGTTCGAAAAGTAAGTTGTACCAACAGCAACATTCCAGAACTAGTTCGCGAAGGGTCCGAGGTTATTGAAAGCCGCGATAAAGCTAATGTACTAAATACTGTATTCAAAAATTCATTTACTGACGAAACTAAGGATAGCATTCCCGTTTTCCCATGTCGTGTGGAGTAGGAGATGGAATCATTACGAATAGATACTGCAGGTATCATAAATCAATTAGAGCTCCTAAAGTGGGGAGAAGCACCTGGCCCGGATGGTATTCCAGTAAGAGTATTTTCAGAGTATGCGGCGGAAATCGGGCCATTTCTGTCTGGTATATTCAGTAAATCCCTAGAAGAGCGAAAAGTACCTTCAGACTGGAAAATAGCGCAAGTAACTCCGATTTTCAAGAAAGGTGATCGAAGCGATCCTGGAAACTATCGTCCCATATCTATAACATCTGTTTGTAGTTGAGTTATAGAGCATTTTATATGCTCGAACATTATGAATTTCCTAGACGAAAATAATTTTCTTACAACAAATCAACACGGATTTCGGAAGAAAAGATCATGTGAAACACTGTTGGCCCTATTTACACACGACGTAATGAAAGTTATTGATGCAGGTTCACAAGTAGATACAATTTTTTTAGATTTTCAGAATGCCTCTGACTCACAACCGCCTTTTAGCGAAACTACGAGCGTACGGTATATCAGATCAGCTTTGCGAATGGATAAGGGATTTTCTAACTGGTCGATCGCAGTATGTCGTTGTTGAAGGAGAAAGTTCTTCTAATCTAGATGTCACATCGGGTGTACCTCAAGGAAGTGTAATAGGGCCACTTCATTTCTTAATTTTTATAAACGATCTCGGAGACAAAGTGAAAAGCCTTTTTAGATTGTTTGCTGATGATGCGGTTATTTACAGGGAAGTAAGGAATTTGGCCGATTGTTTAGCAATTCAGCGTGATCTGGATATTATTTTGGCATGGTGCGCTGAGTGGCAACTCACACTAAATTGTAAAAAGTGTAAGACAATGAGCATAACTAACAAAAAGAATCCAATTGTTCAGAAATACGAGGTAAACAGTTCAGTTATTGATATGGTCGATTCTATGAAATATTTGGGAGTAACAGTACAAAGGAACATGAAATGGGACTTACATATTAATGCGTTGGTAGGTAGAGCTAATTATAGGCTGCGGTTCCTAGGTCGAATTTTGAAAAATTGTAATGAAAAAACAAAGGAGATAGCGTACAAATCTCTTGTGCGTCCACATTTGGACTATTGTTGTGCCATCTGGGATCCGTTTCGTAAGGGGCTGATTGAGAGTACAGAGAAGAGCCGCTCGATTCGTGACCGCTTGCTACAGTCCTTATGAAAGCGTTACAGATCTGATTAGTAAACTAGGCTGGGAGTCTCTGGTAGATAGACGACGCACGTTTAGTATAAACTTATTGGTAAACATGCGTACTCCCACTTTCACTTACGAGTGTAGTGAAATACTTCGTCCACCAACCTATTTGGGTCGGCATGACAGGAAAGATAAAATTAGAGAAATAAGGTGCCGCACTGATTCTTATATGAATTCCTTTTTTCCTCGTACCATTAGGGATTGGAATGCAAAGCAAAGAGATTAGCTTTGGTGCTGAGCACCCTCTGCCACCCACAGTTTTGTGATTTGCAGAGTATATATGTAGATGTAGATGTAGTGTGAAGTACGCCAGCATACTTCCATGTTTCGTATTCCACGTTAACTGTAGGTTCACTGTACTCGGTAGGACTACCGAGTTAAAGTATAATTGCATAAGACTTATCTCCTGTTGAATCGGAGTTTTTATTTTGTTGACAAATATGTCGCTTTTTGGGCGGCCGCGTAGGTCAGGTGGCAGAGCGCCTGAATACAACGCGGGCGACCAGGGTTCGATCCCCGACGAATCTGGACGTCCGGAACTGCTCTTCAGGCCCACTCAGCCTTCCATCCAATGAGTACCGTGCAGGAAACTCCGCGAGAAGGTAAAGAACGACCGGAGCGCGCGCTGACCCCGTTACATCCTCTCTAATGCCGAAAGTTGTAAGTGGAGTGCGGAACTCTACCTCCGTGAATCATACAGGAAGCGGCAGGAGCCGTCAGATCCCCATGGTATTTGCTTTAAAATGTTGAGTTACCTTACCTGTTGTTTATGCGTAAGTTTGACGAAAAATTTCTTTGTTTTTGTCTGTATTAAATATTTCGGCAAGTGAAGAAACGAAAACAAAGATATTCTCCTTTTATTTATTACTGCCTGCTGATGAACGACCTCTGGAGGCGGGAAACATTAGTGTATATACATAGGAGATGAATAACAATCACATTGAAATAGTATTGTAACTTACAAACAAACAAAATTCAAACAATAAAATTCATAACAGAATCTTCCAAAAAGCATTTTAGATTCAATCAATTATTTTGTACAAATTCTTCGTTGGAGTAGAAGGGGATTAAAACCTTCTGTTACGAAGCTATATCATTTGTATCTAAATATGAACGTATACCATCTCCGACAGTGATTCAACCAATTTAAAGTATATCACTATTACTTTTTTTAATTTAATCTAGTTGGTTCTCGTCAGGATGAGAACATTCTGCGTCATCATTTAGGTTTAGATAAAATTTAATATTAATCCTCAGGTTTTTTTTTCCTGTCGTCAGTCTTTCAGCTGGTTTGATCCAATCCGCCATACCTAACCCACGTCCTCAATTACCTGCTTCATATATTCTAATCTTCATCTACAATTCTTTCCTACGAATGTTTCCTCCGCTAACAGGTTAACCAGTTCTGCATTTCTCAAAATGTGACCTACCAGCCTGTGTCTTCAACAAACTTCTTTCCTCACCCATCATTTCCAAAACTCGTTCAATTCCTACTTTATTCGTCCACTTAATTATCGGCATCCTTCCATAGTACCACATTTTAAATGCTTTGATTCTCCTTCTACCTGGTATTTCTAAAGCCCATGCTTACAAGAGATATCTTTGACCTGAACGCATGAAAACGTGCTTAGAATAACAAACGATCATAAACAGAACGGTGGTGTGTGTCATTTCCATGGAAAACGTTGCATTCTACCTCAAGTAACATTTCAATAGAGAGAAACAAAGTAACAAGATATCAACACGATGCGAAGAAAATTATACGTAATTCAATGACTTCAGTGTATCATTAGATTTTCAATTAACAGTGCCAAAAATTCTCTGCTTAAAGTACTTAAAGTAACCCAAAACATGCATATGCAACAGTACCACACACTTGATAGAGCTTATATTAGTCCTCAAAGTGCAGATGTGTGATTTCGATGAAGTGGTTAAAACAAAGTGGAAGAGAACAATGTGCACACAATTCAGCCACGTTATCACATTCCAAATCACTTTCGCATTCGCGCAGTCCTATATCAAATGCCACACTAATTACATTTTCAAATGATGTTGTTGGTATGTCAATTTCATAACCTGGCTTTCGCCTAGCTTATTGCAACATTAGCTTATACGTAGGTGCAGCAAACTGATTGTAAATCACAGAGTGAAGTTTTACGATGAAATAACGATCATGTATCTTCACTTGTGCTGTGGCACATTGTAGTCTTACAAAATCAGTAATCCTCCTGATACAGAGCATATATTGCAGAAAGAAGTAAACTTCAAGGGGTTGGCAATATTTTGTTGTTTTTGGAGGCAATATCTTCACGATAACATCTTTGTTTGGAAAAGTTGAGTCTGGAAGGATACGACCTGTAAAACCTGACCAGGAATTATACAAAATTAGGCTCTTTTCATGGCTCTTTAATGGCGCTAGCAGACAAGTTCGGAGTTCTGCATGGAAATGACACACACCACTGTTCTGTTCATGGTCCCTTCTTATTCTCAACATGTTTTCGTGCGGATCCGTGCGTTCCAGGTCAATGGTTAGCTACCATAAAGTGCTGTGCTCCACACATAGAGCTTTAAAAAGTTCTTTCTGAACCTTAGTTCAATATTTGAAATTAAAGGTTATCTCTTTTTTACGATGGCTCTTTTTGCTAGTGCTATTCTACTGTTAACATCATTCCTGCTTCGGCCACCGTTTGTAATTTTACTTCCTAAGTAGCAGAATTCATATACTTCTTCTATCGCATCCGATCCTATTTTTATATTTAATCCACTATTAATGCTATCTTTTTCACGACATTTCATTACTCTTGTCTTGCTCTGGTTTATATTTAGCCAAAAATCCTCCTTCAATATTTTATTCATGACGTTCAGTAACTTCTCAATTCTTTCAGCCTGTTCTGTTAATAAGACAATGTGACCAGCAAATCGTAGCATAATGTATTTTTCTCATCGAACATTTACGCAACATTATTTTTTTTTCCATTTACTTCCTTTATTACTTTCTCTATATACAAATTGAATATTAATGGAGACAAACTATAATCCTGTCTCACATCCTTTTTAACTGATGCATGTCTCTCACGATTATCTACTTTTATTACAGTCACTTGATTCCTATATGGATTAAACACTATTCTTCTACCTCTATACTTCTGAAAATTTTTGAATATTTTATCCCACTTAATGCTATCAAAAGCTTTTTCCAAGTTAACAAACGCTATAATCGTATCTTTGATTTTCTTGATTTCTATATTTCTATACTGACATAAACTATAAAACTGCCGTGAGGTGTGTCCTCTGGAAGTTACAAGGAAGATAACTTCCCTGTTTTTCTGTGAATACATTTTTACAATTTACAAGCTGTTTTATACTTTTAGGAGGTTCATTGAACAGATGTATTCCAGAAGAATTAATGAATTAATGTGATGTCATGTGTGCGAAATAAACTGACAGATAATCATAAATGCATTGTGAATAAGGCAATTCGTAAAATGAAATCGTTTCGATGGGGATGTCCATAAGATTTATTATAAGTGCACAAAGTGAAGTCATATGTAATATCTAAACAATTTTATTTTTTTGGGATAAACTATTATCTTCCTTTATGCTTAATCGATATACATAAATTAGTTTATCATTTTAAAAATTAAGGTCTCCACTTATGCAAAATCTTGAGCTATGAAAGTAATTTTTAGAAATTTGCCCCTTTAAGGGCCAAAGTATCATTGTTTTTAAGTTACGAGCCATTTATCTCTTTTGCTACCTAACCATAACCAAAATCGATAAATGAGGTAATATTCAAAAGAGCAAGGTTTCCACTCAGACAACATTAAGAATTAAGAACGAAATTGTCCGAAATTTTACCCTAGAAGCACAGGAGTAATAACTGTGTATGAGACAGTACAGAACCAAGCCCCCAAATAGTAGCAGATCACATCACAGAGATGTTAGTAAACTGCATCACTGGCGTCGACTATTGTTACGTAACATTTGCACTAAACGAATAAACAATTGGTACTAATGAGGCTGTCCTTCTATCGTCCTATTGCAAACCACCAACCTCACAATTCATCTTATTCGCGAAATTTTTCCACGGGTCATCTACCTATTGTTTAATCGGAGTGAGTAAAATTTTTATAGGGCTAAACTTTTATTCGGGATATAGACCCTACTATTAAACAGGACGATTCAGAAAGTGGGAGGATAAAAAACATTGTCCGCTATTAGTTGTATTAAGTTTGTTTCCTAGGAAGCCATCTATAGAGGGTCGAGGAGGTCTCCGTAGGGGCTCTGCGCTGTTAGCTTCGCTGTCGCCCACTAGAAGCACTTTGCCGCCTCTGCAAAGCGCGCCTTTAGTGCTTTCGGCGCGGATTTGCACTGGTTGGATGCCTTCCGGCTAAGTGAATCTCCGCAGAGGAACTACACTGGTCGCCTCCAGAGGGCAGTAAACACCACGAAAGAAATGTTCCAGGACAGTAACAATCACTCGGTTTGTCGCTATTTTCACGTTCGTTGCCGTTGAGCACAGACACAGCTAATCTACTGTGTATTGGTTGTTCCTTCGCCACCTTTCATAAGAGATTTCCGACTGTTAATTTATTTTTGTACTAGCTTCTGTCACCGTCAAATAAGAGTTGTGGCTATTAATTTCTTCGAATTTTCTGGAATAGTGACACACAATACAGCAGAAATATCTACATCAAAAATAAAAAAAATACTAGTTTAACCAAAAAATGATGTAATGAGGTACGTATTTCTTAGTTTACTGCGACAGCGATATCTTTGGACAGAGAGTATAAGAAAACATCGGTTAAACAAAAATCAGCTAAAATTTAATGTATTAATTTGAATGCAATGCAAAGTTTTTTCCCATCTTCCGGCATTTCATTTCTTCGCGGTTGTTGAACTAAATAGAATTGTTATTAAATAACGAACATAACCTCAGTTTTACAGTAACATCTTTGCCGCAATTAGTCCAGTAACGAAGGCCGGGCGCGCTACGTCGGCGGTACGGACGCGATGTCACCGTTTTTTTATAGAGATAGATTTATTCGTGTGCGAGGCATCACTTTCACTTTGTGAACTATAAGTTTGAGACAAATTAAGTAAACAAAACTACAACAAAATATATTTCAATAGACAATTAGACAAATAGACTGAACAGTTCTAGATGGCATAGCCCTCAATAAATAGTTAAACAAGTACATTGAACAGTTCTATATGGCAGAGGCCAGGAGTGGTAAGCGTCTATATTCCTCGAGAGGCCCAGTACACAGCAGCCTGTATGGCCTTGTCCTGTCGTTCAGTGTACAGGACAGCAAGTGTTGTGGCTCACAGAGCTGTCGGATGTAATCGTGTTTTATCAGGTTTTCTTTGCATCGAGTACACTTGTTGTCACTCTATTTAAGACTTTCCAGATAACTGTAGCCTATTGCAGGTATCTCTATTTAATTTCCCCAAATTATTCCTGGTGCCAGACTAAGTTCTGCTGAGTCTTTTTGTAGATGGTAATGAAGTCGGTGCCGTATGCAAGAAGCTTCTTGTTGACTTAAGCCTCGACGGATGGAATTAGCATCCAGACTTTGGATGCCTGGAGTCAGCCTCTTGTTTTCGCCTTTCATTTTCTGCAGCTGTCCTGCTTTCATATCGGGGGGTTGCGGGGGGGGGGGGGGAGGGCTATGCCTGCAAGCTGGTGGATTAGGTTTATTGGGATACCGTAGGGCAAAGAGAGCCTGTTACGGTACGTCCTGTCTTATTATCGACTGTAGCATCGTCCTTCAGGACAAAAAAGCTATGATGTGAAGTTGATTAGGAAGTATAAGATTAATATCTAAGGTTGTTAGTTGCAAACCGACGGCTCTTTCTAGCGTTTTTCCCGAAGTGATTTCGAACATTTTTGTACCTTGACACTTCTATTCGCATGATACTCAAATTGATTTTATCCATAGATATCAGCATTCGTAGCATATACATTAAATTTTGTTCCATTCTTGTTTTTAGGTTGGACGTTATTGGCATGCAGATTTCACCAATTTGGCAATCACTTACCCTCTGCCCGAGGATCAACAAAACACTAAAGAACATCCCTTAGCTGTAGAAAGCTGAAATTTTTTACCCGCAAGTAGAGTTTAATCCCCAAATTATAATAAAACTCTAACCCTGGTAAACTTACGTATATCTACTACTTACCTCAAACGTGAAATCGCTTTATACTCGAATATCTTTATATTCCAGAGAGCCATAAAATGGTTTTAAATAAACTATTGAATAGGATGAAAAAGTTACATGCTGGATGGAGGAGTCCTTAAAAGCCAGAAAGCAAAACGTTAGAGTAGGAAATACATTATCAAAAGCGGTGGGAGCAAATATGGAACGTTGCTGTTCATTATTATAATGAATGATTGTGTTGACGATTTACAGTCAGAATTTACCGATTATGGTGGGTGAGCAGTTAACGCTCTGGCCTCGCATTCGGGAGGACGCGGGTTCGAATCCCACTCCGGGCATGCAGATTTGGGTTTTCCATGGTTTTCCCATATCACTCCAGGCGAATGCCAGGATGCTTCCTTTAAAAAAGGCCATGGCCGAAATCCTTCGCGTTCCTTGTCCCCAGTCCCATCCTGTCTCTAATGACCTCGACGTCGACGAGGCGTAAAACAATAAGGAAAAAAGTCAGAATTTAGCTGCAGGGTGACCTGGATAGAATATTTAAATGGGTAGGTCAACATGGATGTGAAGTTAAATGCCAAGAAGGGCCACTTTATTAGGTACACAGAAAAATAGTAAAAGTTGTTTATGATTATGGGGTGTGGTCGGAATTTTATGTTGAAGGCTTGAAGTGTAAATATCTAGGCGTAACATCTGATAACAGACTCAACTGGCAGCTGGTAGGAAAAGGTTACAAAATTCTTCAATTACTGGAGAGTGTGATGGGAGGATGTACCAGAAATGTTAGGTAACTGTTTTACAAAGCTCTGGTCAGACCATTGGTTGAATATGGTGGTGTAGTTTGGGACCCACATTTTGGTTATCAATTACAGGAGTTGGAGGGAGTGCAAAGAAGAGCAGCTAGATTTGTTTTTGGAAATTATCGCAGGACCCAGTCAGTAACTGATATGATAAAGGAGCTGGATTAGGAGTCATTGGAGGACTGGAGGAGGGTGAATAGGGTGCTGAGAATGTACAGGGCATATGTTGGTGATGGGAATTGGAGGGATATTGGTCGAAGAATTAGGATTGGTGCATGAAAGTGAAAAAAATGACCTTAACCACAAGTTTGCACTCGGTTTCCTGCATAAGGGAGTGGGATAATTTTCTTTTGTAGGTAAAGGTGTCAGACAGTGGCGTATCCAGGGGGGGGGGGCTAGGGGGCTGATGCCCCCCCCAAAAAAACACCAAACACCGATTTTGGGGACTTTTTTTTTTTGCTCTACTGCTTTTATAAGGGCGGCATTCTGGAAAAATGGGAGATTTCTCTTCTTGCCCAAGGCAAGCCCCCCCCCCCCTCCAAACCAAATAAGCCAAATCCTAGCCCCCCCCCCCCAAACCAAAATCCTGGATCCGCCACTGGTGTCAGAGATTGGAACAAATGAACTGATGAATAAATTACCAAAAACGCTGAAGGAATTTAAATTTTGTAAATTGTAAAAGTAGATGGGGCGGAGTATAACACTCAATTTATATAAGATACTTTTAAAAAATGAAATAAAAAGGGGTAATTAGATGACTGAGTGAATTTCCACCGTAGATTGTGCTCCATCGCAATTAAATTAAATTAAACTAAATTTTTGTTACAAATTGAGTTAATAAGTTTAAGTAATGTTAAATTTTACTTGGTTCCTATCAATGTTTTGGATTTCAGTGAAGTTTTTATCCTACTACGGCACAACGCATCATGTTTCTACAGTATTTCCCGTAATCCCAGAAACAGGTAATTTGGTACGTATATATATTTTCACCCCCAGATCATTATAATTTCGGTTTTGGTGATTTTTCCCTGTATTTATCCCACTTCAAACCTAACGCGAACCGCTTGGGCGCCTATATGCACATTAATATGTTTGCCGTGGATGATACTATATGTTTCAAATTTTTGTTATAAATACATTTTGACTAGCTTAAATAACGGAAATTTTACTTTGATTCTAGTCTTAGTTTGGAAGTTCATGGTACACCTTGTGCTTATGATGCCAGTTAAGGTAGGTGGAAAACAGTTAGATGAATAAGTTGCCAAGAAAGGTGATGAATGATTTACCAAAACTGCTAATACAATTTAAGGTTGAAATTTGTAGAGGCCAATATTAGGACGGGTATAGGAAAGGAGGAAAATGGGTGTGTCGGGAGATTGCCACCGGAGCGTGTGCTCCATCGAAATTAGATCTTTGGCAACCGGCATCGCTCTTCCAGTGCGCTCATCCATTGTTTTGAAACAGAGTGGGCATTGTTGGTATCGGACATTGTCGAGGGAAATTTTCAGTATGCCGAAGTTGCCCAGTTTTAAACTAAATGTTTGCAGTCGCGTAAGTGCATATTATGTCGTTAACAAATAGAGCACAGATATTGATAAGATCCTAATTCTGAAATGTCCTTATCTTTGGATTTTCAAACGGTTGTTTCTCTGATTCAAACACGCCCGGACGCGTTCTTGTCTATTTCACTCGTTAGCTAACTCTATGCTCCATAGAAATCCCCTGTCGGTTTTCAACGTCATATCCACTACCGTTGCGTATAACAGTTGTTAAAAGTTACCGTCAGCTAAGAAGACTCAGAATAAAGGATCAACTCACAAAAAGAAATGAAACCCACAAAAACAATTTTTGCAAAAACTGTGCCAAGTCTCGTGACTGTTTACTGATTAAAAGTTATGAGATCTTTTTCTGAGTTAAATCTACACTCTACAGTGTGTATTCACTTTTATTTCTGAATCTGGTTTCTCTCGCTGTTATAGATAGTAGATTTCTTTCTTTTAAAAAAGAGGACTAATTTCAGTGACTCGGTCATCATCGATGCCATGTATTAGTAGATAGTACGAAAACTTCTACCTATAATAATATCTTAATTGCATTGCTTTATCATTCTTACAAATACACAAAAGCCAAAATTTCCTTCGTACCTCATCCGATTTTCTTAGAGTAAATTATATACGGTATGCCTTTAAATTTTGGTAAAAATTATCACATGCATAATAGCCAAGTCACCTGACTCTATTAAAAAAAAAAAAACAGCGTTCATAACACGGAGAGAAGCCATTCTATTTCAGAAAGTAAAAGCAATATATGTACTGTAAAGTGTAGACTTGGCTCAGAACAAGATCTGATTACTTTTTGTCACTAGACGACCAAGAAACTTAGTCGTAATTTCCTTATAATTATTTTTGTGTGATATCATTTAATGGGTAGCAGTATAGTGGCAGCCATAAGGAAGTTTAAAGGTCATGGACCCAAATTAATAAGAATAAAGTCGGAATTCGTTATAGATGAAGTCAAACAACTACAAAGTCGGCCGCTTACAGAATTCCACAAGTCAGAGATATATTTAGCGATTTGCCGAGAGGTGACCCCTGGGGTTGGTACAGTAATACTGATAGGATCTAAAATGAGGAAGAAAATCTCGATTGACGGTTACAGATGAGGTCCCGTTAAGCTGGAGGTTATAAAACCCCAGTCAGTGGTGAAAGGGTGCTGTTCTATTTGCTGCAATATGGATGATAACACTCAGTATGCCTGATTAAATTGCTCTCATTTGGCGGAACTAACGGATTTGACAGAGCTGCTATCATAAAAAATATTACTAAGCACGGAAATTCAGTACCACGTTCTCTCTTGCACGAAATTAAGCCACACTGATTAATAACTATCAGATACAGTGACGGGAACTTTTATGCTGTGTAAAGTTCATATATAATTTCAGTGTGTTTAATTATTCAAGTCTGTATATGAACTAGTTTAATCAACGTTTACCGTAGTACGTAATATGTGAAGCTTTAGCATGATTGCTATGTCGATTACTAAACTGAAACAGCTGCGTATTTACAATAAGCTAGTGTTGCCCGTGACACAGCTGGGCAGGGAACCGTTAATCCGTTAATTAACGAAGTTAACAAAATTGCAAAAATTTAACTTCTAAGTTAACCTAAAAAATCGTTAACGGTCTTCTTAGCTTCCGTTAAACGGAACTTCCGTTAACTTTAGTCCGTTACATTGGTAGTTGACGTATTTGGTTTGTTTGAATTGCGCGCCACGTCTCGTCGACCGTTCGGCGAGTCGGATGGCGAATGAATTAGGTAATACGAAGTGCGAGTGCGATGCATGTACAACTGTCATACTAGGCATGGCTTGGGTGTGAGAAGGAAAGCTAGAGTTTTGGAGCGTTTCTATTTTATGTCTGCAAACCGGCGCTCACAACATGTTTCTAGTTCGATCAGTGATTGATTTTTACAAAAAAAATTTACCGCCAAGAAAATGCCACTTTTTAGTTATTATTCGTTAGTTAAATAAATTAAACTGACATTCGTTAGGTGATTACGTTATGAAAACTGAACTCTTGAATCCGTTAGTGAAAGCAGTAACGCTAACAACAGTAACGAGAACATTAGAAATCCTTGACCACATTTATGCGATTATGTTGCATTTAAATCAAGACTGGGAGAACAGTTGATTTATGAATGCAAACTTTCTACGATCAACGCTTACGTGTCTAACATTAATAATCTTCAATAACATATGAAGAGGATATCCAAAGATGAATAGTTTGAAGAAAAAGTAAAAACTGGACTAACTCATGGGAAAAAAGCATAATTCAAAGCATTCAAGTTCTGCGGTTTCTTCTGATGTAGGTAGCAAAATAATTTCTTTGTTTTCATTTCCATCTGCTAGTAAAAGTTTACGTCGATAATGACATTTTGAATCTTAGCTACACGACCGTCGTATTCCAAGCTGGTATGGACCGATGTATTGTAAACCTTTTCGTTGGCAACATGATTCCACTATATGTTGAAGAATCCGATATGTTTGAGAAGCTGGTTGAAACGTCCAAAAAAAATCCAGAAGGACATTGAGTAGACGTATTATTGATTCACATCACGGTACATAGCACCTTGGTAGTGCTTGCAGTAATACCTGTTATAACTAGCTGTTACCCGCGACTTCGTACGCGTGGATTTAGAATTTGATCTCTAGAATTGGATACACAAAGCTGAAAGTTACCTAAGATATGTCCCATACAACACTGAGCCTACATAATATGACGGGAACGCCATCGATATACCATTCTACGGTCGAACCAGATTCATATCGGAAAAAAGTATCCTATTTCCTTCATAAAGATACAAAGTATTTCCTTTTCATCGGTATACACATATAGTAGTCAAGACGTAACAAAAAGACGGAGACTTTAGCATATATAATATTATTAGTTTATATCACACAAAAACTGTCTGTGGAACCAGTATACCGTGAATAAAGTAAACGCTTAGAGGACTATTCTACCGCCAAAGACCATTATCGACAACCTTCTATAGCACCACATTTCAAATTCTTCAATTTCTCTTCTTTCTTGAATTCATAAAGCCCATGCTTCGCCACCATAAAGTGCTGTGCTCCACACATAGAGTTTTAAAAAGTTCTTTTTGTGTCCTGGGGCTATGTATGAAACTAAAATTCTCTTTTTCGTGAAGACTCTTTTTGCTAGTGCTATTCTGCTTTTAATATCATCATCGTACCATTTTAATTCATGTTTTTTCATCTCTATGGTTGTACCATGTATTTTTAACGAAATTGACATGTCTAATTTAAAACTATATGGTACAAAAATAAAACTTAATTAAACTATTCTGGCAATACGTTTCTACGCAGTTGCTTAAATAACAAACTGCGCTCATTACCTCGAATCTACTAGCATCTCTGGCCGCTGTTAATCTGCCAACGGAGGTGAGGCGAGTGACGTCAGAGCTAGGTGATGTCAACGTCAATGCAGCCAATAGCTATCGAGATGAGTGCGGCGTGACCATACGAAATATTAGTATAGAAGATAAAATCTTGAACAATAAAATACCTGGGGTTAACTGGAAATGAATCCTCTGTAACTACATTCTACCGCGCGGACTAATACTGCGGTAGTCAGTCTCAAGACCATTATTTTCAAACAGTAATTATGTTCTAACACAGTTTGGACCACTGGAGTGCTCCAATATATATATATATATATATATATATATATATATATATATATATATATATATATATATATATATTTCGCCTCGTCGACGGCTAAGGTTATTTGAGGCGGGATGGGACTGGGTACAAGGAACGGGAGGGAAGGAATTCGGGCATGGCCTTTTTTGAGGAAGCATCGCGGCATTCTCCTGGAGTGATTTAGGGAAATCGGGAAATCATGGAAAACCCAAATCTGGATGCCCGGACGGGGATTCGATCGGCATTCTCCCCGAATGCTAGGCCAGAACGTGAACCGTTCACCCACCAGGCTCGGTCGAATGCTCCAAGATGGATTACAAACTAATTAATACTATGTTTCATTCTGGTCCAAACTAATTAGGGGACGTCCATTAATTAGGTACGTGAGCTCAATGCAGAGGGGAGGGGATTCGGCAACATCTCGCTTAAAGGGAGGGGGGGGGGGGAAATCAATAAAAATCTCTCATCAACTTTTTTATAATTTTTCTCCTCTTATTTCACAGAAAAAATATAGTACATAGGAGACACCAGTGTTAACGCTTAAGTATTTAGTGGCACGAAGCAAAATACTTGATGATAGTACAAGGGGTGATCAAATGAAAAGGTACGAAACGACACGGTGGGTACAAATGTAGACTTTATTCAAAACATACACCATAGGCCTGAGCACAACGATCCCACTGATGAACAAGCCGCAGGATTCCTTGTTCCCAGAATTCCTGTGGCCGTGACGAGACCCAGTCCTTCACAGCGTCCTCGAGTACGTCGTCCGAGTTGAAGCGCTTCCCTTTAAGTTGTTTCTTCAGTGGACCAAACACATGGAAATCGCAGGGCGACATGTCTAGACTGTAGGGCGGTTGGTCCAACGTCTCCCACTTGAACTTGGCCAGTTCCATGTGTGTGACTCTGGAGACGTGTGGACGCGCGTTATCGTGGAGCAGAACCACACCCTCCGTGAGCAGCCCCGGTCTTTTGTTCTTGATGGACCTGCGTAGGCGTCGGAGTGTCTCACAGTACACATCCCCCACCTGTACGCCATCCTGTCCTCATGCGGACTGCCGCATCATTTGGATGCCGCTTTTGATAAGAGCCTCTGCTCTCTACTGCGCATGCGGACGCCCGCGCATGTTCCGATCCCAGTCAGAGACTTCAATCGCATCCCGAGATGTCTCGCTACGTTCTCCCATGGCGGAATATGCAAATATTTAACTGTTACTTTTTTACGTCGTTTCGTACCTTTTCATTTGATCACCCCTTGTAAATAAATTTAATTATTTAAAAATTAAAGGTATAAGCTTCATCTCACGTGAGATTCGCGGGGGGGGGGGGGGACCAACCATATCTCACCAAATCTCGACAGACGGGAGTACAAATTTGAGAAAGAACACCTCACGTAATTATTGGACTGCTTGAAAATAGTAACCACGCGATTGACTATCGCAGTATTAGTCCGCGCATAGGAATGTATTTAGGGGTACACTAGAATCTCCATCTCCAGCCAACTCCGCACGTGGTCATTCCGGAATATATATATAAACCATGGAGATATTTTAATTCCATAATATCGTTTCCACATGCATACCTGTGTTTTCTCATCCGTTTCCCGGGAATTCTCTGAGGTGTTGTACAGTGAAATAGCAACAATCGCAGACTAATTAAATAGTCTACACCCCGGAAATTCTCGGATACTACTAGCGAATATTCTGACGTTAGTAAACATGTTAACACAGAATTATTTAAAATTGTGCTAGCGTTCAAAATCGGCTGTCAGTGTAGTAAATAATTGTTGGAAACTCTCAGGAACTGTAGATTGTCGTTTCGGATAGCGGAGGAAACATCTTAAGCTGTTGTAGTTGGCGCACTATGTGACTGGCGCAAATCTCTGAGCCACTTTTGTCCCGGGCGAGGAAAGTCCACCGATTTTACCAACATGCTGGTGAGTAGGTGGACATAATGTTTCGACTGATCAATGCGTACTTTGTAAACATATAAATATTAAACAAAAAGCACAAACGATGTGTTTTTTTTTTTTTTTTTTTTTTTTTTTTTTTTTTTTTTTTTTTTTTTTTTTTTAACTGTAG
The DNA here is from genome assembly GCA_031002005.1 of Vandiemenella viatica. Lineage (NCBI taxonomy): Eukaryota > Metazoa > Arthropoda > Insecta > Orthoptera > Morabidae > Vandiemenella > Vandiemenella viatica. Next base: position 16,093,874 of record JARYHS010013630.1, read on the forward strand.
CTTTACGCCTCGTCGACGGCTAAGGCCATTAGAGGCGGGATGGGACTGGGGACAAGGAGCGGGAAGGAATACGGCCATTGCCTTTTTTGAAGGAAGCATGACGGCATTCCATGGAAAACCCAAATCTGGATGCCCGGACTGGGATTCGAACCACCGTACTCCCGAATGCGGGGCCAGAACGTTAACCGCACACCCACCACGCTCGGTGCAAATGAAGAGGTTGTTGTATTTGCTCACTAGTATGTTCAATGAAACAATATAAAATACATTTTAATTTGGTTTTTTGAGGTAAATGATAAAGATTATTTTGTATTTTAATATAGGTATGCGAAGGCGCAACCTCTAGCTACAGCGCATGCCATGAATATCCTGAAAGGTTTAGAACCCGTGCACTACACTCAGTGGCGTAGCTAGGTCAACAAGGGGCCCGGTGCAAAATAAAATTATTTTGGACCCTCTGGCCAGATGGGCGACTTTTTTTCTTTTTTTTAGCTCTGCCGAGTTGCTCATTTATTGATTTTGGTTTGGCATGAAGGGAGAAAATGTTTTGTGACCAAATATCACCTTATAGAAATAATATATATGATAAATTGATAAAATTTCCAAATAAAATTATTTAATTTTTACTTCCATTTATCCCCTGATTTCATGTTAACTTAATACATTTTTCAATATAATATTTATCAATTGACCTATCACGGCATTTCTATCACAACTTCTAACATAATCCCGTTGTTATATATACTGCTGAAGCAGAAAATATAGTTTGAGCGTCTATTTGGTTTTAAGAAGTGTACCGAGCGTGGTTAGTGAGCGGTAAAATAGTGAACTATTCTACAATGAGTTCATTAATGTTTCCGCTTTGAAGGTCTGCTATATTTCTCACTCGTAATGTACGTTAGGAAACTTTCTTCTACCAGTATGGTATGCTAATTCACTGGTATTTTACAGTACTAACTAAAGCTCAAAGGAAGATTACAGATGATGATTTCATGGTTGTTGCAATCAGTTAACCAATTAGTAATTGTACGCTAATTCTTACTTTAAAAGAATACTCTATTCAAAATTATAGGTACGTAGAAAGTTCCAGCATGAATCTAACAGATTTCTTCAGAAATCTTAACATCACGACACTCGGTGTTAAACATCTCACAACTTGTTCAGCTTCTGTAAGGCGACAACAGTGCGAATACTGTTTAATTTAATTTAATTTAATTGCAATGGAGCACACGCTCCGGTGGCAATTTCCCTCAACACCCATCATCCCCTTTTTCCTGCACCCACCTGCATTTGCCCTCTATAAATTTTAACTTTAAATTCTTGTAACGTTTTTGGTAAATTATTCATCATTTCCCTCGGTAACTTATTCCAATCCCAGACACCCTTACCTAAAAAGGAAAATTTTCTCGCACCCTTGTGCCTGAAATCCATGGCCATCTTGTGGTCATGGTCATCTCCCTTCCATGCAGTACTTTTCATACCTACACAAATATCTTTCCATGCCTCACCACCAGTAAACGCCTTGTACACACCCATGACCCTCTTCATCCTCCTCCCATTCCAGCTCTTTTATCATATCTGTTACTGATTGCATTCTGCCATAATTTCCAGAAACAAATCTAGCAGCTCTTTTTTGCACCCTCTCTAATTCGTGTATTTGATACTCAAAATGTGGGTCACATACCACACTATCATATTCGAGCAATGGTCTGACCAAAGTTTTGTAACCCAATTCCTTTACTTCTCTCGTGCATCCCCTCATCACTCTCTCCTACAAGTGCAGATTTTTGAAACCTTTTCCTACCACCTGTCCAATGTGTCCTGCCAAGTTAAGTTTGTTGTCAAATGTAATGCCAAGATATTTACATTTCATGTCTTCAGCAAGCAATTCTTTCCCCACCTTATAATCATAATCAGACTTTTGTTTTTTATTTGTGTATCTAATTAGCTGACTCTCCTTTGCATTTATCTTCATCCCATGTTTACCAACCCAACTAGATATTCTGTCCAGATGTCCCTACAACTGTTTACAGTTTCCTTCCGTTGTGATCCTTTTATATAGCATTATGTCATCTGCAAACAAACTAATTTCAGATAGTAAACAATCAACAGTCCTATTAGACATGAAAAACGCAATCACAGTACAACTGGGTATTTCCGGGGGTATTGATAATTTACAGTCTTGACGGGTATTGTAGCTTTATAATTTCGCCAAAACACGACGTTTGAATAACTGTCCACTTCCTTCATTACTTTAAGGCTATGCAAAGCATTTACAGAAATGATAACATTGGACTATCTAATGCAGTGGACGTACATCCGCAGACCAATGGGAGTCAGGGCTATCACGTAGTCCCCGGGTTGTTACAGTTTCATGGATCTCAAGTCATGTCTCGGGCTGATATCTTGTTCAAAACCCGTTGCGGTACAGGGATTCAAACAGGTGACCACGACATCGCAGTCGCTCTGTCCAGCGCAGCACTGTACATATGAAGGTGTTACGCCACCTTAATGTCCACATTAGGGGTATAACGGATATCAGCATCCGCAAGTGCGGAACTTTGGCGTGAAATCCTACCTCCGCTTCTGCTTCCGCAATTAATAATGCGGATGTATAGCGGATGTTTTGTTTACATTGCAAAATATATTACATATACTTTTCTCTTTATACGATATTCTGCCCATCGTCGATTAGCTAACAAATTGTTTTTTTTTTCTTCCAATCTTGCAATAAAAGTAACAATGAACTGAACTTAAGCGACGAATTTACAAGTTTGAACTTGCATGTAAATTAAAGCTGCCCATTCACGGTCAAACTTATAGGGCATCCACGTAGAGCAACCGTAGCATGCTTCTCCCATTCACGCTACTTGGAGGCGACCAAAAATGTTCCAAGTAATATTATCCACTCGTACTCTCTCGCCGCACACCATGTGTCCTTATCGCACACTCACAGGATGTTTCCTCCAGTCATGATCCAACGCCATAGCTTGTTGGACAGCAAGGACTCGTGTTGGTTGTCTGGGAGTCCAACAACATCCAACACGTCCTACGTGTAGTCCTGTAATCCCTTTCACGGCCCATCAAGAGTAATTTATCGGAAAATCGGATCGTAGTAGGTCCTACAAGTTGTACTGTGAATGGGCCACTATAGCGGTGGAATGGCGGGTGGCGGGCACGGAGCATTACGGTGTCGTGGCCTTGAGCTTGACGCTCTAATTAGTTGAGCTGCGGATTCCGCAAAGTTCATATGACAAAGATTGATTTGAGAGGCGTATGTAGTTATGTAAATAATTTAATTCATTTGTGAAATCATCCCACGTTTTTTGTTGTTGTAAGATGACTCAAAAAATTATATGGGAATAGACTTTACTTACGAACAAACGTAGAATTTGGCATAAAAATACACTTTTTTCTTTTAATTTTTTTGATCAAATATTAAAATTTATATAATTATAAATTTATTTTTCCATATCCGCTTCCGCCAAACATCAACATCCGCAGATGTCAAGCAACGAACTTCCGCATCCACAAACATGACCTCCGTTACTACCCTCATCCACATGCATACTCTAGTCTTGCTGCTGCACATGTGTTAATGTGTGATCTAAGGCTTTCCCGGCGTGTCGCTGAACTATAGCAGGCGGACATTATATTGTTTTATTATTATTACCAGCTTTTACGACATCATTGGGACACTTCAGTCAATCATTTTCTGGTCATCTTCTTAGGCATTTCCAAATTATCCAGTATCTTTTCATTCCTTGTGATCTTCTTTGTCTTGCCTCATCTGTAAATACCCTCTTCACTGTGTGTCTTTTACTATTTTCTATTTTGATTTTCTAGTCTTTGATTTTTTTTCTGTTTGTTCTGCAGACCAACCATGGTTATTTCTAGTACCTCCATATCTTCACTAACTTCCATGATCCATGCTAACCTGTTGCTTCAACTTCAAAAGTTTTTCTATTATTCTTCTTGTTAATCTGGTTTCTGGTTTTCTCATGAAGAGACCAGGGAACGATATTCTAAAGGCACATTCCTTCTCGCAGCCGAAACACTTATAGTACTGTATATAACAAAGCCAAATTCAGCATTTATCACATGTCCGACGACAATTTTGTCTTCATTTTTGTCTTTAATTAAGTTGTCGTCGGACATGCAACTATTACATTACCAATTCAAACTGAAGAAAGAATCCCATTGACGAGAGATAGTCAAAGTTCATCCACAAATACTTCAAGAAGCAAGGGGACCGTATCAACCAGTCACAAGACACCTGTTTCCCAGCCACTCTTATTCTCACCAATTCATCCCACAGTCCCCCTAATACTGTGATTTGTAACGTGATTACTGCTTTAACAAATAACATTCTGTTTCAGATGTTTGGCAATCAAAATAGCAACCTGTCATCAAATGGGGGAGGGGGAAATCGAAACATGAGAAACTGTGCAGGAGCTATTTCGGAAAGTGTTAACGTGAAAACGTATACCTGTAGCCAAATAGCGAGCGAAACAAAACATATTTTTTAGAACTTACGGTTTTGCTTAGAAATACAGGGAAAACTATTACTAAATACTTAACTGCTAAACATTGATTTAGGCTGCTTTTTTTTTTGCTTATGGCTTTACCGTTCGTCGACATCGAAGTCATTAGACGCGCTAAAAGACTGGGTGCAAGGAACGGTAAGGAATTCAGCCATGGGCTTTTGAATGAACCATCCCGGCGTTCGTCTGGAATGATTTCGGTAAAACGTAGAAAACCAAATCTGGGTGGCCGGACGGGGATTCGAACCGGCGTCCTACCGAATGCGAGGCCAGAGCGTTGACGCTCAGTCACTATGCCTGGTGTTTCAATTAATAACACGAGAAAAACTACTGTTCACTAGGCCTACATAACTGCTACAATACTTGTTTCAGAGGAAATTAATTAAAATACCGCACGCTGATAGACTGGTACCATTGTGTTTCTCCATCGGAGGCAGTTCCGTTGCCGTCACTTCCTCCCTCTGCCTCATCCGCCGAGATCATGACTCTGCATGGCTTTCTACCGCTCGGCTTTCTTCCTCAATCAGTAGATCCGACTCGTCGCCGTATTTTCAGTGGCGTTCCCTTTAATTTTACCGGGGTTCCGCTGCTTCTACTTTCTGTCCATGTACTGTACATTGACATTTCTACTTTCAAAGTATCACATTTTTCGAAATACAGTTCTATTGATTTCGAAATTGTCATTAACTGTCCGCTGCAATGTATTTCATATGACTTTCTGAAGGGTAGAACATTGTGTGTAGTTCCCGACGGTGATCGTTCATCACTAACCTAAGTGAGGCCCGGGGTTCCCCAGGGAAGTGTTTTACGAGCCCTATTATTTCTCACATACATATACATAATATTTTTGAGACGTGATGAACGGGAAAAATTATATGCCGATGATTCTATTATTTATCATGAAACAAACACCCAGGGCGCTTTGTTACAAGCCGATGTTATGAAAATAATCGCCTGGTGCGAAGTCTGCCAGCTGGAGTTAGACGCTAAAAAGTGACAAGTCGTGTATATACGTGAAAAAGCTACACCATTTAATTCTGAATATAGAATTAATGGCAGTGTCCGCAGAACGGTAAATTCCGCAAAATACCTAGGGGTAAAAATTCGTAATAATTTGTTGTTGAATTAACATATTGACAAGGTAATTGAGAAAGCAAACCACATGCTCCGATTTCTAGGTCGTAATTTGGAACGGTGTTCACAGGAAGTTGAATACAAAGCACTCATCTTACCTCACTTAGAATATCGCTCTTTTTTACGGGACCCCCATAATTAATGGAATCATCGGGGGAGATCCAAAGAGGAACCGCTCGATTCGTAACAGGTATTTGTAGCTCGAGAGAAAGCATAAGTGCGATGTCGAATGAGTTAAGTTTAGGAGATCTAGAATATTGATGACGTTGCTTTCGATAGAAGCTGAATGAAAAATCCACGACAGATCTATTCAGGATAGCAAAAACATATATTAGTACCAGCAACATTCATATCTATTAATGACACAGGAAATAATAGGAATCAGGACCAGAATCGATTCTTTTCTATACGCGTTATTTCTACGAACAATTAGGGTATGGATAAGGAAGGATTTATTGAGCGAGAAAAGTTAGAATCCGATAGGAGAAAGTGTCTATAAACCGCTCCGGCCATCCTGATATGGGTTTTCCATGGTTTTCCCAGATTGCTCCAGGCGAATGTCGGGATGGTTCCTAAAGTAGCCCATGGGAGCCTCCTGCCATATCCCGTATATCCCTTCCTATGCAGACACTTTAGGAAAGGTGCGTGCAATGCACCCTCTGCCAACCACTTTGTCGTAAATAGCGAAGCAATGGTAGTAAATGATTTCATCTGGGCTCACGTCCCATGACACACGAACGGGTTGCGGTCTGGAAGGCCCCTGGACGTGTGCTGAATCGGCCTCTACCGTATTTACTCTTTTCCCCGTCGTGGGTGAAGCGGATGGGGTGCCAGCTGATATACCTGTTTGTGTATTCTCTGTAGAACGCTTTTCAGATGGTTGTCCGTCCGGTAGTTTTTGAGTAATAGTCCTTTCAAATAGGAAAATTTTCATTTCGCTCAAATTCTTGGATGCCATTCACCGCCGAACATTGAAGATGTGTTCAGGTCGAAAGGTACAGTCACCATACTCTTTATCTTTGGCTAATATACAGTATACATATATATATTCATGAGAGGTACACCAACACGGTCCGTGATTCCGTACCAAATTTGTTTTGTTTACACGGGACTAAGACTAGGAAAGAGTTTTTGGAGATCATAAATCTTCTACTCTGTTTATAAATCATATTTGCAGGGGGATCTGGACAGGATATCTAGTTGGGTTGGTAAACATGGGATGAAGATAAATGCAAAGAAGAGTCAGCTTATTAGATAAAAAACAAAAGGTTGATTATGAATATAAGGTGTGGAAAGAATTGCTTGTTGGAGACTTGAAATGTAAATATCTTAACATTACATTTGATAACAAGCTTAACTGGGCAGGACACATTGGGCAGGAGGTAGGAAAAGGTTTCAAAAATCTGTAGTTGTTGGAGAGAGTGATGAGGGGATGCACGAGAGAAGTAAAGGAATTGGGTTACAAAACTTTGGTCAGACCATTGCTCTAATATGGTAGTGTAGTATGGGACCCACATTTTGAGTATAAAATACAGGAGTTGGAGAGGGTGCAAAAAAGAGCTGCTAGATTTGTTTCTGGAAATTATCGCAGAATGCAATTAGTGACAGATGTGATAAAGGAGCTGGAATGGGATTCATTGCAAGACACAAGGAGGATGAGGAGGGTCATGGGAGTGTACAGGGCATATACTGGCGATGAGGCATGGAAAGATATTGCAGTAGGTATGAAAAGTAGTTCGTGGAAGGGAAAAGATGACCATGACCACAAGCTGGCACTCGATTTCAGGCACAAGGGTGTTGGAAGATTTTATTTTTTAGGTAAGGCTGTCAGGGATTGAACCAAGGGAAATGATGAATAACTTACCGAAACCGTTAAAAGAATTTAAAGTTAAAATTTGTAGGGGGCAAATGTACGTGGCTGCAGGATAGGAGGAAGTTGGGTGTGTGGGGAAATTGCCACCGGAGCGTGTGCTCCATTTCAATTGAATTAAATTAAAAAGAAATTAAGCACCCTCGGTGGCGTAGGGGCTAGAGTGCTAGGTAGCTCCGCGTGCCGAAGGTCGCCGGTTCGAGTCCGGCCGAGGGCATGGGTGCTTAAGTGTTGTGTCTGTAAATGTCATGTCCGTCCTTGGTGTCCATACTTAGTTGCAACAATACACTGTTGAGCTGGCTGTATGGCCTATGTAGCCGAATGCCATTTTTTTTAAAGAACACATGTAACCTCTATTGAAATATTAGTTCTTAATCAATTGATTTGCTTAAGATGGCGGTCCTTACGTCTACAGGACAAAACAGCTGGGACCAGAAATAAAGGGAAAAATGCAGTAATTTAGTTGGTAATGGCCCAAGGCCACCCGAGGTTAAACTGGAGCGCTGTCGGAATGTGGGTCGGCATGGCGACACGTGTGCAGGACACGTGTAGCGATAACAAGCAGGAGTCGCTGTTGTTTTGCTGGAACTGGAGCTCGAGGGCGCGTGTACGGTGAGTTCATTGCGGCTCCAGTGATACCAACTGACACGGTTTCGCGTTATCGAAAGAAACGCATTTGAACTTCTGCGTCGTATCGCTGGCTGTTAAACAGACGGAATACCAAAGCCCCTCAAGTGAACACATCAGAAGGAACAGCTAGATTATCTCCTTTACTGTTCGTGGGATGATAACATTGACAACTCACCTATGTCCGGAATAGATAGTGTAAGTGCTGGTGTGTCTTTACCATTAAACTCGATAGTTTTAGATTAACGAAGAAAAGTCATGGCGTCGGCTTATGTGAAGTTAACGGCGAAAATAAAACATTACATCTCCTATTCTTGAATGCAATTAGATTGTTGGTGGTTTAATTAATATGATAAATAATCAGTCCACCATAAAGTTCACTTTAAACTTGTTTTTTCTTCTCAAAGAAAACACGGCGTTAAAGATACTGGTTACATAAATACATATAATCCAGAGATCGCATACAACACTCCTTCCACAGACGATACAGTCCTTCGCCATCGTATATTGAGTCTGTATAAACTGTTTCTCTGTCTCGGATGTTTGCTTTATATAAGCTACATCGAAATTTCTACAACACTTCAAAAGATTCTGACAGATGTTTCTCGAACATACGTAAATAATTGAAGCATAACAAAAACAATCAAAACCAATACATAATCATCTATAATCAATACAATCTATACAAAATGGTCAGAAATGGAAATTAAAGATACTTAAACACAAAATTATCCACAGAAATCATTTTAAACTGTAGCAAATTGTCCTTTAGACATTGTAACTTGCATTAATACTTGGAATTACAAACATTTAAGCAATTCTCTGTTCTTAAACATATTAAATGGCCTCTAAATAATTTCTTTTCATAAAACAAAGTCTATATACACTGATTTACAGTTAATTTAAAAACAAACCTACCACATCATACTCAACCAAACTCTTGCTTTACTATAAGTGCTTCATAAAATACAAGTAGATTTAAGTTTAGGTTTGAGGGCTGTTACACTAAGCTACTTATTTAATTGGATTATTCTATACAGAAAAATAATTTCAACCTTTTTTTCCCGAGTTTTAGGGTCTAAAGAATTTATTTGAGTGTTAAATTTACCTTGCTACGAAATTCGGTCATTTGTACTGACTTGCGCAAACCTCGTTGACTAGGTTGTCTGCAGCACCGTGATGGTGTCCGGCGCTGACACGGGTTTAGTTGGTTCTAATCCTGGTAGTGGAAGAAATTTTCATCATTAGGACTTGGCCGCTTGTGCGCCAACGCCCTGGGTAAAATCCTAAACCTCTCGGCGGTGCGTATGGAGTGAGGGCACACCACACTGTTGGTGGTGATTCGTCCGTCGGGTGGGGACGTTAAGCTTGGGAATCCCGGCGTCTTTCGGAAGAGAAGGACTAAATGGGCCGGTGCCGGATTTCCTCCCTGTTCCGATTTCATCTCTCATTTAAGACAACACAGACAATACTCTATATCAAACACAACACTACCACACACATCCACATATCTCACATGTTCCTGACGTTAGTCCTTTCACGCCTTTAATCACGTCGACAAATCGAAAAACCGTTTTTTTTTTGTTTTTGTTTGTTTGGTTTCTTTTTTCTTTTTTTTTACTTATTTTGGTTAAAGAAGTTGTAAGTCCTAATGTTCGGCAATAGTCTGAATCTCTTATAAACCTTTCCTTTGTTTGCAAAACAGGCTTACCGACCGATATTTAATTTGAAACAAATTATCAGAAGATCAACCACATACAACGCAAATTACACCACTTTCGAAATTACTCTCTTCAGTTGCTGAGTTAAAAGTTCGATTAAAAATATAATCTACCCGTTACTTAATCACTACCGAAGAAATACCTATTGCGTATTCACATTTAAATGAAGCCCTAAATAAGTTTCCTTTATTGGTTGCTTAAGAGTTTCACAGTACTCCCATTCCTCTTTAACAATTTAATCTGTGACCCTTTATCTATTTGCACTCAGGGATTAACCCATCTGACTATACTCACTTTTCTGATTAACCGATTTCGCATCCTTTAACGATAACAAACAATTTTAAACTTTTATATCAAATCCATCCAGTCATTTAACAGTCACTTATCTTCCTCACGCGAACCTATCTTTCTGGTTATGAAACCAACAATTTTTAACTAAAAAACTGTGCTGACTCCATTCTAAATTCTGCTGAAGTTAAGCTAGCCCTCAACAGCACATTAAAAGTCGACGAACTCTCAAACACTGGGTCTCAGACAATATTCTGAGCCCTCAACCTCCATAAAACGATGAACGACCGAGCGTGGAGGGTGAACGGTTAACGTTCTGGCCTCGCATTCGCGAGGATGCGGGTTCGAATCCCAGTCCGGGCATCCAGATTTGGGTTTTCCATGGTTTTCCCAAATCACTCCAGGCGAATGCCGGGATGCTTCCTTCAAAAAGGCCATGGCCGAATTCCTTCCCGTTCCTTGTCCCCAGTCCCATCCCGCCTCTAATGACCTTAGCCATCGACGAGGCGTAAAGCCGTAAGTTAAAAAAAAAACGATGAACGTATTCTGATACGAAGCTAGTCGATGTTTCACACCATCTCAAATGTCTGGAACAACCACGCACGCAGTACGACGCAACGAAAGGCCTACAGGACTGCTGCGGACTCCTGTTTATACACTTTGTCAAATTTCTCGATCTGGTGCAATTCGGCTGACATTATCTACGTGGCAGGATTCTTTCACTAAACCGCTATGATGCAATAATTTTCCCTAGTGGCCTATTCAAACATTGCAGCACTGACTAAATACACCAAAAATAGCTCAGAATTCTACACTTAAAGCCCTAAAAATAATCCCAAGTTACCTTACAACGTTCTTCCTGGTAGTGTTAATCCTTAAGACGTTGTCCTTACAAGTGCATCTGTAAGGGTCCAATTCCTTACTTATTTATTGTAAAAATTATTATATTTTCCAGTGTCTGGTGTCGAGTTAATATTGTAGGCTTTTTATTTATCTCTTTACCTAATACCAGATTTAACACCACTACTGAACATTTTTATTATTATTATTTTACTGTAATCAGTCATTCAACGGTTTGATGCTATCCTCCACCCCTTCCTATCTTGTGTTAACCTCTTCATATCAACATACGCTTTACACACTACATCCTCAGATATATGCTTAATGTATTCTTATTTGTCTTCCTCTACAGTTCTTACCTTCGACTGTTCCCTCCACTAACAAATTAACCAATCCTGAGTGCCTCAAAATACAACCTACCATCGTGTCTCTTTGTTCTGCAAGCCTCTTCCATAAACTTATATCGTCTTTTAATCAAAGTAAATCAACATACCAAGTTTGTTAACTTTCACACACACACACACACACAAAAATCATTTACTGATCTTACTACTCCTTTCACAATGTATTATTCTATAAACATTACAATTCATTTGTATTGTTTCTTCTTCATTATCTTCAGGCTATTTTCCTGAATATCCAAATCATAATGATACGTCCGTCGCGAAAAGAATTGAATCGTCTTAATCATTGCAGCTTCTCAAGCCATGTTCTGTTTATCGATCTTTTTAGTAACTAGAAATCTTCCTTCACTTCCTTTGGTCTGGTGTTTTTATTTTATTTTATTTTAGTTTTTTTCCACAAGCCGATTTCTCTATTCATACCTAACCGAAAACTGTAAACGAGGTATCATTTTAGAAATTATGTATCCACTTTGTTCACATAATATTTTAAGAAAGTAATTTTTCCAAATTCCACCCTTAAAGGGCAAAAATTTAAATATTTGTAAAATCCCTAACAGAAATGGATAAATTAACTATCGTTTTAAAGATTAATATTTCTGCTTTGGTGACATCATACATTGAGAAAGCAATTTTTCGGAATTTATTCCTTAATGGGCGAAAGTATCATTATTTCCGTTACTGTTTTTATGTCATGAGGCATTTGTCTCCCTTGATATCTAACCCAAATCGAGAAATGGGGTATTATTTTAGATATAAAGGTCTCCACTTTGGTCACAGCCAGCTATTCATCTGGCTAGATACCTAACCGAAATTGATAAATGAGGTATAATTTAAAAGATTAAGGTCTTCACTCAGGCAGCATTATAAATTAAGAACGAAATTTTTCGGAATTTGACCCGTCAAGATTAAAAGTAATAACAGCAAAAGTCGCACCTATGAGACAGTTCAGAGCAAAGCCACTAGATAGCAGCAGCTCATATCACAGAGATATTAATAAACTGCTTTTTGTTACGCGCCTATTACATTAAACAAATAAGCAACTGATACACAAGAGGCGGTTCTTCTTTGATTCTATTACAAGCCACCAACCTTACTATTTCATGGTATTCGCGAAATTTTCGCACGGGTCGTCTAGTAATATTAATAATAACATTGCAGAGAATGCCGAGGTGGCTAGTATGTTTAAGGTGGGAGTTTGGCTGTTTGAAAACATTTAGTTTTGTCAGTACCACGTCAAAATCTTGTAAATATTTTGCCCCCATCCTGTGAACGCCCGTGTCCCGACGTAGGAGGCCACCGTGGGGGTGTTCACCCCCGCACTGGGTCGTCTGGGGTGGCTTTTGATTACTGCGACGGTGACTGGGTAGAGTGTTGTTTGTTTTATGGTTGACAGTAAGCTTGGACAAAGTATATAGATAAAAATAGAAATATCTGGGTTTTTTTCATAAAATAATCGATAGTTATCGTCGATATTCTTCTTCTCAATATATGAAAAATCTATATATATATTTTTTTCCTAGGATTAATTTTAAGTACTAATTCGATATTTATTGTACGAATGCAATTCAGTATCGAATTTAATACATTACATTTATATTGGATACATATACGTAACTATCTGATTTTTGAAAGCATCTTAAAAGAGTGAATTCTTCATAATTTAACAGCTTTTCATCAACGATTAAGAGGTTAAAAAAAAGCTGTTATATTTTAACAGGTTTACGTTAACGTCATTGTTTGGTCAACATATTTGTATGTTAACGTTTAGGTTATTTTTATTGCTGAAGAATATTGATTAAGCATCCGTATTGCGATGCTGTTTTGATGTAAATTAACAGCTTCGGTTTTCAGCTGGTTTTTTAATTCATTGATACTAGTTAATGCTTTGACAAAATACCTGATGTGCCAGCCTCTTCTGTGTCGTCCGAAAGAGTGGCTTCTGCAGTTAACTTGGCAGCACCGGACAATAGGAGTAGATTGATGGGGTAACACGTAATACAGATAGTTTCTTATGATGTCTATATCAGACGAATTGTGGTTTGATACATTGTAAAAGTAGATAAATTAATAAAAAATTTCCGTAATTTCCGCATGGGTCTTTAATTTTCTTAAATATTCGATTAATTTTGGGAGTATGTATAGATAATTACTGACATTAGACAAATATATATATATATATATATGAAAATTTTTCCTCGATACATATCGATACTGTTTGTAAATATCGATATATTTTTTTATTTGGCCATCCCTAGTTGACAGATGATGGAATTAATAAGGCAAAACACTGTGCCAGCCCATTGAGACCCACTCTTACAAAACACATCCTGAAGCTTGGTACGGAACGAACTGCACCACAGCACTTTAGACGAATTTCTCTCCTCAGCACAGCACATAAACTGCTTGAGAGGATGCTGCCGGCTCGCATTCATGACGCCTTTAATAATGTCGCTCCCCCAGAGCAGGATGGATTCAGGCCAAAGAGATAGTGCACCGAACAGGTTCTGACGCTCGTAAGAAAGACCCTGACTTCGCTATAACTGACAGTTCCTATAACAGAAGTTGAGTGGTGGCAGTAACTTCTATCAGATCAACGTGTTTTGCGACAGCCAAACAAGACTCGACAGTGTTTTAGCGGGAAGCGTCGCGATTGGTTATCGAAACACTACACTGCATCTGGAGCGGCCGCCGTGTCACCGGATACCATCCCGAGTGGAGACAGAGAGAGAGAGAGAGAGAGAGAGAATAACGGGCAGAGGAACAACACCGACCACAAAGCTGTCTCCATGTAAATCACCCCACCAACAAAAGTCCAACTCTGAAATACAACACAGCAGGACAACCTATACGCGCATTATACAGTCATGGCCATTCATTCCTCAAACTTACTGTAGCATTCACATAGGATATAGCGAATACATTTACATGGAATATAAATAGCTTCTAAACCCGTTGAAAATAACGGCTGAATGCAGTGTCCTCGCAGTTCATTCCCTCGCAATTGCTTAGCTAAATACAACAACGCCAATAAACCTAAAAATAATATACTGCGGTACATATTCCTTAGATCACTGTAACAGTGATTTCTCTGGACGGAGAGTATGAGAATGCATCTACGTCAACTGAACATAAATATTCAAAAAGCAACTAATAATTAATGTGCTAATTTAAACGCAATACACTTTTTTTTACAGTTTTGTTGCAGTTAATTTGTTTGTGATTGCTTACCTATTTAGAATAACGTCTTTAATCTTGATTTTACAGTAACATCTCCGCTACAATTAGTTCGGTACCGAAGGCCTGGTGGCGTGTTACGTGAGCATTGCGGTAACAATGTCGGTTTTTGGTTACTTATGGCCTTGTTGATGTTGAGTTGATTAAAGGCGAAAAATGTTGGTAGCAAGAAACAGGAAGGAACTGGGCCATGGACTATTTAAAAGTAGCATCCCGGCATTCGCCTCAAGTGATTTTGAGAAACCAAGGGAAACTCAAATCTGGATGCCCGGACGGGCTTTCAAACCCGCGTCCTCCCGAATGCGAGGCCAGAGCGTTACCACCCACCAATCACGCTCGGTGACTCGATAACACAGTGATCAGGTGTAGCCTTTTATTATTTTTGGTGGTGGTGAAATTTATTTTTAAAACAATGCACATTGCTGAACATAGAGATGCCAACACCACAAAGTTTGTAATTTTTGTCTGCGTGTGCGTCTGTATGCACGTTTGCGTAATATGCAAAAAGTAATGAATGAATTTTAGCGAAATTCCACAAAGTGATATCTTATGTAATGGCTAATATACAGTATACATTTCATCCCAATAGGTTACAAAGTTTCTTACGATACTCAGTCAAAAATGTCTGTATGCCCATTTCGAAAACGACTTTCAACGTAATTGCATTCAGCGATAGTTTCATAGAATATTTTACACATATATCAGTAACATAGCTCCCAATGATGCAAGGGTGAAAGTTTTTGTCTTTCTTCTGTGCATGCGAGATGAATGGATTTGTTTTAAACAGGACATAATTTAGGCTTATGTAATCAGTCGACATGTGGGATGTTTTTTTTTTTTTTACAGCAATTACTAACATGACAGACATTCATCAATTTTAAAAAATGTGTACCGAGCGTGGTTAGTGGGTGAGTAGTTAACGTTCTGGCCTCGCATTCGGGAGGAGGCCGGTTTGAATCCACATCCGGGCATTCATATTTGGGTTATCTGTGGTTTTCCCAAATCACATCAGGCGAATGCCGGGATGATTCCTTCAAAAGTCCATGGCCGAATTCCATCCAGTACCTGGTTCCCAGCCCCATCCCGCCTCTAATGACCTCGACGTCGACGAGCGTAAAGCCATAAGAAAAAAAAATTGTGTGAGACTAGGCTTAAGTCTCCCGGTTAATATTAAACTTTTTTTTGTAGAGGAATCAGTAAAGGAATTAAAAAAAAATATTTTAATGTGACTTAAGTGTTCAGGCGGATAAAATCAGTATGATTCGACTTTCTGATGACATTGTCCTGTTAGCAGATCAGACCCATGATATTCAGAGGTTACTCAATGGCAAGAGCAAAACACTGAAGGAAGTTTTTGCAGTAAATGTAAATCAAAGCTGGAGAAGAGTGATTAAATGATAAAATAATAGTAGAATCTGCTAGTGAGGTAGAGAGAAGGACATCCATGAAAGAAGAAAGAAATAGGCTGCTCTTGTTATATTCCTACTTAACCAATATTTCTTTAATAGCTTCTCGTGTAATTTAAAGCACAAATCTCACATTTCTGTATACGTTGCATTTAAATGTAAAGGGTGCAAACTGTTTTTTAGATTTTTAGGAACTGTACTTAACAGATGTCCAGAATAATTTGGTTTCCTTCTTGAGTAGTTTCATTCAGGTTTTTCCCTATTAGATGATCTCAATAGACCCATTCAATTTATTCTGTCCTCTTCAAATATTTTATTTTGTGAGATTCTTCGCTCTAAATAAATTTCAGAATAAAAGAGCCTATTTGGCTGATAGGAGACTATTTATATTCCGCAGAAACATACCGGGCGAGCCGCCATTCTTCAGAAGGAGCTAATAGCATTCATGAATTCGTGCTTTGTCTTTATTCCGCTTTGTCCCTCCCATTGCGAGTCGGTATGAAAGGGCTGAGACAGCAAAACGTTGCGCACAATTCAATTTGTGTTCAGCATTTAAAAGCTTTTTAATTCAGATAGACGGCTTTTGTAAAGTGAAAATTAAATCTGTCTTGTAATAAATTTCAGCGGTTAACCGACTGTTTTGTCATAAACGTCGCAACGACTCCGCATCCACAGAACATTTCCATCTGCATACGTGATGTGTTCGGAGCAATTAATATAGTGTAGGGCCTACTCTGGATCTCCAGTGGTGCACAACAGATAGATTTACCCCCAGCCAACCAATGGAATGTATCACTTCAAAGAAACAAACGTTAATACCACAACGAAAGGTTTCCTAGAACGCAAAATAAGGGAATTGATAGAAATTTTCAAACAACCCAAAAATTTCAATAAAGACGGCTGCTATGGCTTAAGCGAAATGTGGAAATGTGCACTCGTGGACAATCGCAACACAAAATCTCCAACGACAAACAACTTCTCTGGCATAGCTAACACCAGCCAGTACCGGATTAACCAGGTAGCAGGAGGTAGCAAATGCTACGGTTCTCGCGCCTTCTAGGGGTCCTCGCGGCAACTAGGGTGGGCCCGCACCTAGGCTAGATGGGCGACGTTTTTTTGCTACGGACCCCGCGCTGTCTTAATCCGACCCTGACACCAACTGCCGGTAACCAAAACAATTAGCTCAGCGAGATCAACGACGGAATGGTGTGAAAACCGTCACAAGTGATACTTCACTTCTATACAGCCCTGATGAAGGCTCCAGGTTGGGCGCCGAAACGTCGGTCGATAAAAACAGCACGAATACCGAAAAACGGGAATATTTGATTAATGTGACGCCTGCTAAAAGCGTAAAATATTGTATAAATGTTTTGCATGTTTATGCGATGCCTACTCCGTTGGTCCAGTTGCCTCCAGCACCGTGATGGTGTCCGGCCCTGACACTGAGTTGTCTGGTTCGATTCCTGGTGATGGACTCGGCCGGCAGGGTGCAGTTATACAATTCATAATCGTAAAAGTGCAGGGTTCGGTCCCAAACCTCTCCGCGGTGCTTATGAAGTGAGTAGATATGACACTGCTGACAGTGATTCATCAGTCGGATGGGGACGTCAAGCTTGGCGGCCCAACGAGTATCTTTTGTTTGTGCTGGCTTCTCACGGCCCGTGGTTTTGTAGGCCGCGCCGTGCAGTCGAATTGTACGGATCAGCACGCGTCACAGGCTAGCCCTCGCCACCTCGCAGCCACCTCCCCACTAGGTTGATTACTGTTGTTTCAGTTGACCGGGCGTTTGATGTTTACCGACTGGGCGACGAATAGAGGTGCGCCATTGCTGCCAACACATTGTCAGTTCCCCTTCTTCTTTAATTTAGGTAATTTACCTTAGCTCCTCTTGATATGTATAATCTGCCCGACTTCAAGCCGTAATATTAGCTGCAGAAGCCGGCAGATTAATTCAATGCATAGCGACATGAATTCTTTGATGAAACACTCGAAAGCACTTTTTATTTATATATCACTTGGTACAAAACACACTTCTTTACATTCCGTTTTATTCAACAACGTGCCAGCTATATCTTATATTCTCGTTCATACACTCGTCATATTTCACTCGCCATATTTCCTTCTCTCTTCTGTCCAAAGATATACATTATCATAGGTGACCACTGTCCATAGATATTCTGGCACTTTACACGTATCTTTTTCTTTCTTTCATACCAATTTAACACATTTGTATACACAACACATGCAAGAATAATATCAAATTAATTTTTTAACATAAATTATTCACAAAAATTGTTTGTCACCTTACATATCCCCCCCGCTAACTTGTCATCAAAATTTTGCCCCACAAATTTTGTAGTTCTCTCTCTCTTAGCTTACAATATTTACATTCACTCCTTGCAACTTTCATCCTCTCATTCACTTGATGTACAGTTTCAAATCTTTCAGGTTCCTTAAACCTAACAATTTTCCAGATTTCGGGTACTGGAGATAGTATGCATATTGATGAGGTCTCCCCACAATTTTATAAGGTCCTTCATATACATCAAAAATTTCTTAATTTCCGCACTTATACTACTAGAACGCTCATGAGTCCTCACCAACACTAGCTCCTCTACTTCGAACTCCATTTTTCCTAGAACGTCGGTCCTTCATCTTCACTTTTCCTCTTGTTGCGTCCTCTTCTTCTCTGTATGTCGATCCTTTGTCCTTCATCTTCACTTTTCCTCTTGTTGCTTCCTCTTCTTCCACCTTTCGGTAAATTAGCTCTTTGTTCTTCCTCATCAATTTGATTGCTTCACTATCTTTGCCTCTTCCTGATCTTCCTTCCTTATCAGGAAACACTTCACCTCCATTTATTCTTCATTCTCAATATCAATTGCGTATTTCTTTGTCGAAGGTCCATTATAATTTTCTTCATCTTCTGTACTATATTCTTCCTCGAATTCTTCTTCTTCTACAGAATCCTCTTCGTTTTCCATATTGTCTGTTTCCTCGTCCTCCTCTTCTCTTTTCACATCGTAATTTTCTTCCTCATTTCTCAAGATCATTTCTTATGATTTCTCCATTACTCTCCTGATCCTTGTCTTCCCAGCAAATCATTCTGGCCAAACCAATAGCCTCATTGTCTTCCACTATTTTTCCTCGGCATTGTTAACTCGTTTATTGCCCACAATTTGTTAGAAGCATTTCCACCACTTCAATGGACCCCTGTCCTCCACCATTACTCCTTGTTCCTCACCAACTTGTTGCTTTTGCCTGTTCTCCTCACTTCCGTCTCCTTCTGTTTCCATTCTTAATTCTTCCCTACAGACTCTCCTTATTTGACTTATCCAATTATCTATTTCATCATGCGACTGTTTTTTCTCCATTTCTAATTTATCTTCCACATTATCTTTGATCTGACCATGTCACTCCTTACTGGTGCCCTCTGAATTTTCTCTTTCTCTATCTCTTGGAATTGTGCTGCAACTTCTTCTAGAACAGCTCTCCTATGCTCCGCTGCTTCTTCTCATCTCCATAATCATACACCTAGATTTTTTCAAAGTTCTCGGTCCTCTTCTCTCACCGGCCTGGGAACGGACCTCTTCACAAGCCCTTCCTAATTTCCCTGATTGCAGTCTTCATCCCTCTTTCTCCTCGCTCCGGTCCTCTACTTCCATAGTTGAATGCATTTCCTTCTCTTCCGTTTCGGTCATTCCATTGTTTATACGGCGTAATCCTTCCCTTCCATTCTTGTACAGGTCTCGCTTCTGCACCATCTCTCCTCCCATCCTTGTCCCGATATCCTTGTTGGCTCCAGTGACCATTGTGGGCCTGTCCCGAATGTGCTTTTCCATCCTGCAAATTTAGCTTTTTCCTCACGTCCTGCAAAATTTTGGTCTCTCACGTTCCTGTCGTCCCACTTGTCAATTTTATTCACTCCTTCTAAGAATTCTTGTATATTATTCCACCGCATGAGCAACATTCTCTCCTGCACCCAACGCGGCATTTTTCTCTCCAAAATTTCTATTATTTCATCTTCCTCCATTGGATTTGATAAGTATTTCAGTCCCTTCAACAGTGTCTCACAATACTCTCGAAGGCTAACTTACTGTCTTTTGTACGGGCAGCTGTTCCGAAACTCTTGTTTCACGCGCCTTTGTTTTTCCTCCGACCAGCACTTCTTCAAAAAGTTTCGCAAAAATTCTTCGTAACCGATACTGTTCTCCACTACGCCACATGCCCATTCCAATGCTTCGCCTTTCATCATCATCTTCATATATCTAATTTTTTCTTCATCAAGCCAGTGTCTTGGTAGCGCATTTCGATACACTTCGACAAATATATGCGGATGAATCTCTCCCCCAGGAACGAAACATACTTCGGGCAGTTTTATTGGCCCTGACTGTACCCCACTGTTGGCGGCACTGTACTCTGTACTTTATATCAACTCGCTGATTTATCTCCATCCATTGTTTTTAAATTGCCTTTTTACAACTTACTACTTCTCCTTGCACTTGTCAAAACTCCTGTCTAATTCCTTGAATATTCTCCGAAAATTCATTTTTTTAATTTACTCTACTCGTCACCTACCATTTTCAGTGACTTCGCGGTTCCGCTCTTCATTAAGAATGCGCTCTTCCACATTGTTCAGTTTAAAACAAATATTATCTTTTTCCTTTCTCCACTGTTGAAATTCTTGTTCTATTCTTTGTCGATTCTGTGAAATCAATTCTTGTGTTTTCTCTATCTGTTGTTGGCTTAACTTTTCCAATTTCTGTTGGCTCTGTTGTAGTTCTTGTATCAATTCTTGTTTTAATTCCTGTTGGCTCTGTAAAATTTTCGCCAGTATTGTTTCCAGAGAATTATTTTCTTCTCGGCAAAATTCCCTTTCGGTTACACCAGCTGGAGAGGACTCTTGAACTTTCTCTACACTAATATCCCACATAGATTGTTCTGAATATGCGTAGCCCGAATCTAAACTACTATTCAAGTTTCCCAGAAATATTAACATTTTCACAATTTTCGCCTCCCGTCCTGTTAATTGATCTATCTGTATTTAATACCAAAGTTCTATTCTCCATTTTATACCGAAATAATTGTCACACGCTGATAATGACCTCCCCAAACAATTTCAAACGCAAAAAAATAAATAAAAAAAATTACGAAGTAAAATACAGACTGGCAACCCAAAAAATTTAACGACACCAAATGTATTTTTCAACGCCGTATTAGAGACACAAACCATCATCAACACACATAATATCTTTACAAAAACATTTTTACAAAGACAAAACTAAAATTTCATATCTGTATGTATGTATGCTTTACACACTTCGCTCAAATTTCTTTTACTGACAAATTATTTTATCAAACTTATTTCGACATTAAGTCACAGACAAAATTTAGTTCGTCAACTTTAAACAAAACGTTCATTACTTTAAATGTCTCTTGAAACAATTCATCAACTTTAAACAAAACTTTCATTGCTTTAACTGACTCTTGAAACAATTTACGCGACTAGAATCCTTTCTTTCACTTTTAACTGTATGTTCTCCTACCTTGGTTTCTCGTATCCGAAGATTTGCATGCTTCTTTCCTTACCGAACCGAATTTTCAGCTCTGCGTCCTTTCACGGTCAGCCACTTGTAAGTTCCCCTTATTCTATTAGGTAATTTACCTTCGCTCCTCCTGATATGAATAATCTGCCCGTCTTCAAGCCGTAATTTTAGCTGCAGAAGCCGGCAGATTATTTCAATGCACAGTTCAGAAACAAATAAATACTATATATATAGCACGTCATGAATTCATTGAAGAAACATTCGAAAGCACTTTTTATTTATAATAACTTGGTACAAAACACACTTCTTTACATTCGGTTTTATTCAACCACGTGCCAGCTAGATGTTATATTCTCGTCCATACACTCGCCATATTCCCTTCTCTCCTCTGTCAAAAGATATACATTATCATAGATGACCACAGTCCATAGATATTCTGGCACTTTACATTACGCTTATCTTTTTCTTTCTTTCATACCAATTTAACACATTTGTATACACAACACATGCAAGACTAATATCTAATTAATTTTTTAACATAAATTATTCACAAAAATTTTAGGGGACATTGTCACCTTACAACATGCGGCGCTTTCCCCCGGTCCGCTGTTTATACAGGGCGTTCGCCGGAAAACGCTACCCTCCCAGTCTGTTGCCGTCGGCAACTTGCTCGGTCAGTAAAGCCAGCAGTTCCCGCCACACGGCACCGTGAATCACCGCACTGTTTAACACCTCCGCTGCCCCAACAGTGCAGTGCAGTGACCCTTACATTGTTAAGAACGGTTTCTTTGCATTGTAGATAGTTTGTGACTTCAGTCTCTTATTAATCAGTGTTGTGAATAAACGTTTCTTTGCGGTTTGGCTGGTTTGGGGCTTCATACTCTTATTAATCTGTACCGTGTTTGAGTGTGAGTAAAATTATGGTACGTTACAGTTTGCAACAAAGAATATTTCTCTACGATACATATGTGAAGAAGAAGTCGTTTAAAAAGTGTCGCAGTAAATTTCGTCGCGAATTTCCTGGCACTTTACTGCCAGCTAAATCAACAATTCTGCGTCTGGTTAAAAAAGCAAAAGAAACGGGTTCATTTTTTAACAAAAAGATACTGTCGGTCAACCGTATTCTCACAGAGGAGAAAATTGACGATATCGCTTTTCGACTAGAACAGTCACCCAAAAAATCATTAAGTCATTTAGGGCAGCGTGTGTCTCGAAATATGTTCAGAAGATGTGAAATGTGTATTACACAAGAGGGTCAACACTTCCAGCATCTTTTATAAGGTAAGCTAATGAATTACGTCACATTTAAATGCTTAGCACATACAAGTTTATGAAGTTTATGAAGCGTAATTATTATGAAATAGTCCGCGCCCGACGGTCGAACAATGCCGGAAGCTGACCGCTCGCTCGCCGGGAGCAGTTTCTTCCTTGTAGCGCTAACAGTGGGTTGCGTTTCCCGGCGAACGCCCTGTAGCTGGACCGGCGCGGTTGGCAAACGCACAGGACGTGGAAGCCACCTTGTATAGTAGGTCTGAATGGGCCAGTACCGGGTTAGACTCCCTCACTTCCTTCAGCTTTGATTCATTCTCAACACAAACGGACACACCACAGTCATCCACACAAAACAGTGACACGTACACTCACATACTTCAATGGTAAGGCGAGGGAAACCATCTGATGAAATCTCCCAGGAAAGCTGCCTTTGAGGAGTAGCTCCCTGCAGATCATCATAGTCCAAGATCCATCTGTTATTTGATTGAAATACAATTCTTATGTTTAATTATTAGTAGCAGAATACGATTCTTCCGGTTTGACTATCAAAATATGGCCACAAGTATTTTTAATAAAATTTTCGGAATAAATTCTATCTTTCATAACATTTCTTTCATTTTTTAAAATTTTTTATTTAAAATAAATACTATTCATTTCAGAGAGAGACATGCAAGAGCAAGAGAGTTAGCCCACCACACCGAGTGTCGGACTTCAACATCTGGTAACCCCTACTTGAGTCCTTTTTTACATAAGCAACCCAAACATTTTATGTTATTTACAAGTCTATCCTAAAAATAAATTATAGTTTATTTAAAAAATCAAGTGAATTAAATTTTTTGGAAAAAAATATTAATTTAAAATACTTGCGGCAACATTTTGATAGGCAACCGGAAAGAATCATATTCTGCTACTAATATTTTTCCATAAAAATTGTATTTAAATGAAATAACAGGTGGATGTAGAAATCATGCAGCGGGATCTTACGCTATAGGGTGATTTTTTTTTGTTTTGGGGGTGGGGGTGGGGGGGATGGAAGCGAATTTCTTGCAGTAAGAATAAATTACATACATTTCGTTTTACAATTTGATAATAGACTAAAGTTGACCATGCATGTGGAATACTTATAAATCGTAGTTGCTTCCTGCAATAACCAGCTGCGTCTTCTTCTGTTAGATTTCTGGGATCTAATAAAGCCATTAATATTGTACGCGGAGAACGGCGCACCGCGTCCAGTGAAAATTTTCTGTCCGGCGAATTCCAGTCCATTGCTTCCTGGCAGCCTGCCCGGGTTTCGCGGTGTATTTATTGTTTTATTGCTCTAGGGCGGAATTATCCATAAAAGCTTCGGACGGGCAATGCTTTTAGCGACGTCTTTCGCTACTCCTGTGTGTGACGTGCACAGCACGAAGTACCAGTAGTGCCGCTTTGAGAAACCGACACAAACTGAAGGCTGTGGTACCAATTGTGATGCCACAAGACGATTAAAAATTTTGATTTGGAGGTTGTATTGAATAGAATACGAATAGAATTAAGGAATTTTAATTATGGTATCGAGAGTGAGGCAGAGAGATTTTATTTTAAGATTTCAGGTGTTGGCTACAGAGTGCTGACATTGCGCCTAAGCCTCGCTGAAGAGGTCAACTACCCAGTTCCCGCCCTCAGCCTTGGCGGAGAGCAGGGTGGTACAGTAGCCAACCCACGGACGCAAAAAGTTGTCTTCTGGGAGGGGCAGTATCTCTGTAACTCTGCGCTTTATCCCAGGGGTAGCCAAACCGCGGCCCGCCTTGAATGTTTTATCGGCCCACGAGATTCATCACATCTTTACAAAATATACTTATTTCATAATGGCGAATGCAGTGAAAACCAATGTATTAAAAAATACATTATTTGTGCATCCATATGTTATAGAATTAACTTTCGAAATTATAAGAAAATATTAACTTTGATTTTAAAATAATATTCTTGCGAATATGTAATTTCATATGCGGCCCGCGGAGCTATGATACATTTCCAAAGTGGCCCGCTAGATCATTTGGGTTGGCCACCCCTGCTTTATCCCATTTGGCAGAGATGGTTCTCACGCCAACTGGGGCCAAAAGTCAATGTTGGTAGCACTCCGCCCCAGAAGAAGGTCAGCCCACCCGAATACCGTTAGCCGGGTATTATATAAGGCCCCACAAAGAGACCATAGGCCCCCAGTTCTGGTCAGTTTTTGCTCAGTGTTGCGGGATGGAAGTCCTCGGTTCTGCTTCGTGTGATGGCGTGCCGTGAGTACTGTAAGTCCAATTTTATGTTTATTCTCCCTTTGTCTCTCTGTTTCTCAATTAAATGCATAAAGAAAGAAGTTATAATTGTCCTACAAAAAGATCATGACTTGCGCATTGAATATATGTGTCTGAACAGAGAACCGATAGTGCATCAAAGTGTTCATGTTATCAGAATATAAATTGAAATTAGTGTGGTGCATGTACCCAAGTTTTATTTCTTTGTAACTGTTTCCCCCTTTTACCTGGTGTCTAGCTGACAGTCTTAGATGAAAAGAATGCTGTTAATCTTCGGCAAATAAGTCCGATAATAAATCATTAATCAACTAGCCGAGAATAATTAAAAGGTGGGGTGGAAACGTTGCACAATACAGCTTAGTTCTCTACACTGTGGATCCCTCTATAGCACGGTTTCTCGAAGTGGGGTACGCCAATCGCAACGGGTTCCGCAGTAGATCGTAGAGGATTCACGATAAGATTTACGTTATGGCGGCTGACTGGATGTCTCAAGCGTGAACATGATAAAAGAGATCCAAAAATCGACTCAACCTGCTGCAAGAAACAAGCCCATCAATCACATTAATTGATAACGTATTGCTCTTTGTGGCTGCATACTTTTGTAAAATAAAAATGATTCGCCATTGCCTGGGAAATTTTACTGGGGTGCGTGAAGCCGTAAGTGTGAGAAACCCTGCTGTATAGGGTATTGGGAGGTTAGGTGCCTGTACCTTCTTTTTCATTGGTTTTGAAGCTTAGTGGAAAAGATGCTCTTTATCGAAATTTCGGTCCCGGTTCCGTCAATAATTTTTACGGCCTTTGTTTTGAGATTCGCTGGGATGTTCCATGGTTCGCATTCCACTGTAAACTGACTGATGTCTTTAGCTGATGCTCCGCTAATTTGTTTCGGATAAGTTTTTACTCCTCAGACGTGAAACAGTGATTTTCCCGCCACCGTTCACCGATGATGTCGCACCTGTACAAATATTGAGTGCAAGGGCTTACAGTTTTAACTGACACAATCGGCCGAAGACAAGTTGGCAGAGCTGTGAAAGTGTCTTCGCACGGCCCGTGATTTTGCGGGCCACGCCAGACCAGGCCGTATTGTATGGACTAGCACAGGCGAGCCCACGTAAGGGTCCTCTGCACGTTGCCCAGAGTCGCTTCAACTGTCACTCCATCACGCAACGCGAAAAAGTCAGTTCAGCTGTTTCTGAAAAAATGTAGACATGATATTACAAAACGGCCAGCCAGGATTATAAGTATCGCCTGTCTTCATTATTGCTTAAATTAACTACGTCACTATCTATATGTTATCATTGGGTTGTCTCTTTTCTTCTGTAATTCTTGAGTCGGGATGTTACAATCCTTTAATTTACTTCTAATTCTACTCCACGCATCGTTTACATTGTTTCTTTATTTACGCTCTGCGACATTGTTGTTCCATATACGAGATGGTTTCTTTTCGTATGCTCTCAAAAATTCTGCACGCGCGCCCTTGAAGTGTTGACGGATCGAGGCGCGTCAGCACAGGCCAGCACGGGCCGCTACGGACGGCTCTATTCCCACGCGCGAGCTGGCCCGGCGCGGCCCGCAAAATCACGGGCCGTGGGAAACGACCTCAAGAAACGGAACTGTTGCCCAAATGCAAGAACAAGACGAGACTTGGCCAGTCTTGGTCTTGGTCTTGCATCAATACACCTGGTCTTGGTCTTGGTCTTGGTCTTGCAAAAATGCAAGACCAAGACCAAGACTGCAAGACCAAGACCGATTTTGGGCAACACTACCTGGACCAATCTGGGAGCATTGCAAAGGTTTCCGTTTGTTGAGTTTCTCCCGCGTGATCGTATCAAAATTAAAAAACAACTGAGAAAATTAAATTTTTCCGAAAATACCTATAGTGACCATTTGTGTGACTTTTGTCTTATCTCAAAAGGGATCCTTTCCAATTGCTATCATATGAATTTCCAGACGCTTGATTACACGATTTCTTAAAAAATTGAGAAAAAACTGATTTTAATGCCAGTTCAGCAGTCACTTGGAACGTCGCCTATCGATTGATCTGGTTCTTCTCAGTTATACTGCTTTATGTAGAAAACACTCTCGGGATTCTAGCCGCGTCAAATAAAAGTCGACTGGCGACGTTTCGAGAGCCGGCACTGCTCCCATTGTCAAGCCCTGCTTAACTAACTAAAACTGCCTAGCGGTAGTCTCTATATAGGGCTACCGGGCGGGAGAGGAGGGGAACTCGCGCGGAGGGCGGGTCTGCTTGGTGACGTCATGTTCCGGTTGTTGTTATGCCCAAATATGGTCCGCTCCCGTGTGTTTCGTAATTGTTTAATAACTGGCCTCCATGTTCTATAAAAACACTTGGGCTTTAAAGGGGCCGCGTCAAGAGCTACATGCTCAAAATGTTCCATGTAAAAATCGGCAATCACTGGGGATAATGGGGACCCCATGGCCACGCCGTCCGTTTGTTCGTAATACTTTTCTTGGTACACGAAATACGTCGATGTGAGCGTGTGTCTGAATAATTCCACGAGTTTTTGGTCAAAATGTTCACTAAGTAGTTCGATTGTTTCCCTTAACGGCACCCGCGTAAATAACGATGTGACATCCAAACTGACCATAATATCGTCACGCTCTAGTCTCATTGTTTTAACCACTTCCACAAACGCAGCAGAGTTCTTAACGTGGTGTGCACATTTACCCACAAACGGACTTAACTGACGTGTGAGGTATTTGGCCAACCTGTACGTCGGCGAATCTATGGCACTAACTATCGGCCGCATCGGAGCATGCTCTTTGTGTATTTTTGGTAGGCCATACAATCTTGGTGGTCTTGGGGCTCGGACTGTCAAATTCTTCACTGTTTCTTCCGCCAATCCAGCTTCTTTTATTAAGATATTGGTTTTTCTGACTGTCCGTGCCGTGGGGTCGCGCGGAAGCACACGATATGCCTCATCATCTAAAACTTCACACATCTTCTGGTGGTAGTCAGTGTTTGTCAGAATTACGGTCGAATTTCCCTTGTCTGCTGGTAAAACCACGATTTCGGTGTCTTCCCGTAAAACACGTAAGCCGGCTCGTTCAGCTGCGGTCATATTGGGCTTAGGTGGTCTGGCCCTCGTCAGGATGCGCGTTGTCTCCCGGCGTACCTCTTCCGCTGCGTCCGTTGGAATATTACGCACAGCTTGTTCCACTCCGCTGATGATGTTCATGATAGGCAAGGAACGTGGAGCCGGTGCGAAGTTCAATCCTTTCTTCAGGGCTGAGATAGCACCTTCGTCAATTTCTTTCCCCGATAGGTTAATCACGGTTCGTCTGTCTTCGGGTAGCTGGGTGTCGCGCAGATCACGCGACAGGCGGTTGAATTTACCGCACTGCCTGCGCGTGGCCGTCCTTAATATAGAATTCTGTTGTCCGGTGGTGAAGTTGTCGACCCATTCCCAATCCATCGGCGAAAGGGCTGCTGCTAATAGCAAATGGCGTCCCATTAGTTCTCTAGCATTTTTGTCGAGGTCACGGCGAGTTTGACGAATCCTCTCCCTTACAATCGCCAGGCTGGTGCGGCGTAAAATCTTCTTTATGGCAGTAGTGTTAGCCGGATGGTTTACAACGGCAAACCGTGGCACTGTTTCGGTGTCTCTACACCTTATTAAACAATTACGAAACACACGGGAGCGGACCATATTTGGGCATAACAACAACCGGAACATGACGTCACCAAGCAGACCCGCCCTCCGCGCGAGTTCCCCTCCTCTCCCGCCCGGTAGCCCTATATAGAGACTACCGCTAGGCAGTTTTAGTTAGTTAAGCAGGGCTTGACAATGGGAGCAGTGCCGGCTCTCGAAACGTCGCCAGTCGACTTTTATTTGACGCGGCTAGAATCCCGAGAGTGTTTTCTACAGTGCTGCCGCCGCGAAAACGTTCACAGTTATATACTGCTTTAGTTTGAATTATGATGCATGTTACAACTGAGATTGTTTTTTCCGGCGTCCTCTCTCTACAGAATCTAGACTGCCGGCCAGCTGATTTTTCTCTTTAAGGCACAATGTTTCGGCAAACTGCCTTATCTGTCTTCAATACATAAAATGCATCAGGTGTCGTAATTTGCAGCTGAATCCTCTGTTTCACCTGATGGAAACGTTGTAATAGAGACAAACGGTCTGGACACCTTCGAAGATAACGGCCGATGAACGTTTCCCCTCAAAAGATGCTCACTTAAATGATACGTCATACAAATTGTACTACAGATACCCCCTCTTTTAAAATTCTTTCCCTCCATTGGAAATGAAAGAGGAGAAAATATATTTTTATTGTTTTTGTTTTTTGACTGTATTCACTTTGGAATTTGTTAATGAGGAAACTCTAATGTTAGCAAACTGCCTACTGCAACACTGTACGCTGCAATTGTTTCATCAGAAGCCAGCTATAGTGTCTATTAGACAGTCACTGCTTTCCTTTTGACAGACACATGACACGCTGCACGATTGAAAGTTGGAGTTCGTAAATAACTGGATCGCCTGCGCTTTATGTCACCGTAGACGAATATCTCGCACCATTAGCTGTCGGAACTTTAAGTAATTCCACTTTGTGAGTTAATATTCCGAGCGACCGAGCGCTGACGAAGTTTCTCCTCGAACAATTATCGAGGAGCGGCGCCACTGAGCCGGCTTCTCAGAACCCGGCAGTCCACACACTGCCCGCTTCCTGTCAATGTTATTATTATTACTGTCATTATTGTCGTATGTCACCATAACTGAGAACGATAAGCAATTGTGATTGGATGCATTCAATTTTTCTTTGGGATGTTCTTCTTGTTGGACCAATATTTTTTCATTCTTTCACTGACGGTTTTCTTTTCTTCGGCAGTTCAGATGCGTTTAGATTTTTCCTTTTTTTTTCCTCCGAAATAATTTTCACTTTCTTTTTAAAAATCTCTCTGTCTGTGACGTCTTCCTTACCCATGCCTGCAGACTTCAGGTGTTTCTTCCCATCTGGCTTTTGTTTTTACCGTTTGTGTGTATTCTAAAATTTGAATTGAGATTCTTTCCTTGGGGAAGTTTACTCAGGTGTCCATAAAATTTCACTTCTTTTCTTTATGTCTGATTCCATGTTTGATATTTTCTCTGTAGTTTTTTTTTAGCTTGATGTCTATACTGTCCATCTTCGTTCACTCTGGGTCCCAGGATATTTAAGATAATTTTTCTTTTTCCTTTCTTGATTTGTTCTATTGGTTTTTTCGTTTTCATTGCAAATGTTTCACTTTCGTATGTGACTGTTGTCTTAATTACCGTGTTATAATGACTTATCTTGGTGTTGTCGGGAATACATTTCTTGTTGTAAATATTTGGTATTAATCCCATTGTTTTCTTCATCTTCTGTACTCTTGGTTCCTGTAATTTCCCTTCTAGACCTGTTGCTTCTATGATTTCGCCTAGGTATATAAACTGATTTACCCTGTTGATTTCACTATATTTTTTCCTTGGTTTTTGTGTTTCTATTTTAGTCCGAATGAATTCTGTTTCTTCAAATGAATTTTGTAATCGTGTTTTTTCTGCGCATTCCTAGAGGATTTCTATTTCTCCGATGGCCATTTTTTCTTTATCTGTGATGATTGCTAAATCGCCAGCAAATGACATATCGATATGTGTAGTCCTTTTGTTCCGGTTTTTTAAAGTGGCCGCATATTTTCAGCTTTCAGCTGTTTTTCCCATGCTGTCATTACTTTATCTAGTATAAAGTTGAAGAGTGGTGGTGACAATCCATCTCCCTGTTATAATTTCGAATGGTTCAGATAATTTACCCATGAATTTAACTTTGGATGTGGTTTCGGTTAGTGTCTGTTCTGTCAATCTTCTGCTTTTGTCGTCTAAATTCCTTTCTCTTAAGATAGTAAATAAAGATTGCCTATCTATGGAGTCATTTGCTTTTTTTAAAGTCAACAAACATGCACTCAGTTCATTTATTTACTTATTTTTTTAAATAACATTAATTATGCGTGCCCTCTGCTGTAACGTCAAATGCCAGTTGTCATTCTGGCCCAGACCAATTTCAATCTAACCAAAATGTCCGCTAATATTGCTGCTCGAAAAATAAAGCTTTTATCTCAAACCATGGACAAAGAATTTAACGAAAATATCATATCCACTTTAATAAAATGCGTTGAAGCTGACCTCGATAATTCGGAAACGTACGGAAAGTTATTAGGGCTATAGGAAAGTTTACACTCTGTCCTCGCATTCGGGAGTACGCCTGTTCGAATACCCGTCTGGACATCCAGGTTTGGGTTTTCCATGGTTTCCCGAAATCACTCCAGGCGAATGCCGGGATGCTTCCTTCAAAAGGCAATGCATAAATTGCTTCCCTTTCTTTGTCTCCAGTCTTTCCCGCTTCTAATGACGTCAACGAGGTGTAAAGCCACAAAAAATATATGGCCAAAGGCTAATATAGCCAGATATATTGTGAGTAAACGGCTAACAACTAGATCACTCCTTTAGATTTTATAATATATGAACAAGTTAATTTTACCGCTTTCTTGTTGGAAGAAGCGAGAGTTAGGGCTATAAAGTCATGTATGTGTTGACCGTATTCTAACAGAGTGCAGTGGAGCAAGAAGTGGTAGATATACACCACTTAATCGCAAAAGTCACAGAACGGAGAATCAAAAACCTTTAGTAAGAATTTTTCATCATTTAACAGGGTATGTATGCCCTATTGTCAGCCCGCCGAACGAATTTCATATTGCCGGGAATTGTCTGTATAAATATTTCAATAAATAAAAAAAGTTGCCCACAGCGAGATTCGATCCGGCAACGACGGACTTATGAGGCAGGAAGCTTGTTCGCTGCGCCACGCCTTCACGTCAGAACTATTCGAGCACAACGGAAGATTCCAATGACGATTTTCTGGACGACGGCGAAGACGCATGTTACTTCTTTTCCTCATTACACCTCTGGCCATGAGCTCTTATTACACGCAGTATGAACTGAATTTTACATTTGGCAGCCTCCCCTTGTTAGCTCCAAAACAGTTCGACTCGCTGCAGACTGCTCCCTGCTTCTCACTCCTTCCAGCGACTGTCCTACCACTTGACTATACTGTGTTCAGGTAAGAAAGGCGAGTCAAGATCACTCTGCTCTATCCCCACTCCGCTGCCCCAGAGGAAACTGCTTCAGCGCATGCGCAATCATCCTCACAACTTATATAATACAATATGTTGTATTTGATGCCATGTTTTCTTTAGTAAAATCGAGCATTTTAATTATTTGTCATGAACGAATTTAGTTAAACGTGAGTCGTAGAAATTGCGTGTTCACCAACTTCCATTTCGATGTTAATAAAGATAAAAATTATTTACATAAAATCAACTAACAAAATTTACTGCTTCCAGTCATAATGTTTAGTTTTAAAAGATGCATGAATCATTTCGCGGCTTAAATCCAATTTTTAGATGTATTTCCCAGTGTGAGTTACTTCTCAAACAAGTAGTGTAAATTTTGAAATGAAATTGATAGTGACTGAATTTTGACTTTTGAGTGATAACTTGCGTTATCCTTTACGAGGACACGCCCTGTTTCCAGACTGTTAAGCAAGCTAGAAAAACATTCTTTAAACACTTCACTACTCATTTCTTGGTGATAGTCGCCAGAACTTTTAGATTGAAATACTAACCAGCCCCTTCAACGAATCCATGACAAACGATTAATTGAGAGCCTTTACCTACAGGAACCCTGAGGCCACCATTTCGTTTGCAGCGTTGCCTTATAAACATCCTTGCGTGGTTTTGATTTACCCACGTCTCGTCGAGGTAGGTGATAGGTAGAAGAGGATGTTCTTTCCTCAAATCGTGCATTTTTCTTAAAAATGCAGCCCATGCTGAAACAATGTCTGTCCTCTCCATTAGAAAACATCTACCGTCATTACATTTTCTGTCTCTGAAGTAGAGTGTTTCTAGTAATTTATGAAGAGAATTGACGCCTCCAGTGTATTTAATTTTCTCCTTCAGCATCTCCCTCAATTTCCTTATGGCAGGATATTCACCTAGATCATAAAATTCTAGTACGGAACGTCGAATGATATCTTTCCGGAAGTCATCCCTCTCCGTGACCGGTTTTTCTCGGTGAATGTTTTTCTTTAGCCTGGAACATTCAGGTTGGCTTCATACACGCTGCACTGGTCGTAACAATACGCCACATGCCTCTGCTGTCATTTTTTTGCGGTGCCCTAAAAAGTGTATTAACTTTCACTTCAGAGTTTTCTAGAGTCTTAAAAAATTACACACATCAAAAAATTATTGTTTTTGACTGTCGCCTAATGCAACAACTATGAGACGCCATTTCACTTAAACGTTTATAACAATGTATTGGTATAAACACTACAATGCTTCCTGCCTGCCTGAGGGCAGCGGTCTGTTCGGAGGGGCAGGCAACGGGAAGGGGCGGTGAGGTGAGGTGAGGTGTGGGGGGAGGGGAACATGACCTTGACGCGCCAGAGGAGAGGGAACAAGGTATAACTGCCAACGGGGTTTTCCACTGTGCATCTCGTTACTCTCGCAGTGGCAACTAACAACTGTCCGATACAGGATCTATAATTCATCGGCAGCCGATGTCCGTGTCAGTTCTGGCAGCCACGCCGTCGAGGCTCTGTATTACCGTCTTTCCTGCCCAAAGCGACTTCTCGCCGCTGTCTCGGCCGAGCAACTAAAAGCGTCGCCCCCCGACCCAGACAATTAAACGATGCAGCAGGTATTCCTATCCAACCGACCGGAGTAACAGCATGTTCTGGTCGAGTAAGGCCCAATATCGCTTCGAACACATGCTAGCTGAATGCTCACTACAGTTTAATTGAATATTGTTAATGGCTTATGACCGCCAAAAAAATGAAAGTTATTATTGTTAACAGTAGAAATGATAAACGTATAAAGCCACTGAATTTATTCAACACATCTTAAACTTCACAGCGGACACTAAACTTTAAAACTTCGGATACGACGACGTCACAATTGATTAATTAGTGTCGTCTTTACGCCACGTTTCATGTAAGAAAGTTCAGAACAGGTTATATACTTCATTCAGGCCCTAAACTTTCAAACTGAGGAAACCCCATGAAAATCTTTTCATTAGTGCTTTGTGGGTAAAAACAATCACGGAATCGATGTTAATCCGTAATATCGTATATATTACTTCAATTTTTTTTGTCTGAACGCCATATCTCCCTTAATACGTCATCAAAATTAATGATTAAGATATCATTTTAAATATCAGTCTCCCCGCTAATCACGAAAAAGAAACAGTTTAAAATGAATGTTTTCGCTGTAAAACTTTATTAAAAATCATATCTGTATAAATAATGTAGAAGGAGCCATCTGTTGACAATCTGTTTATCTAACATGCATGACATCTGTTGGTCGCAGCTGTTTCCATTCTTTAAATAACGTAGAGGTGCCATTTATTGACAGTTTAACTTACATGTATGTCATCTGTTGCTCGGAGTTAAATTAAATCAACGAATTTAATCAAGGTATTATAAACCGATATTATGTACCACTATGTTATTATCACAATATCCAATACCACAGAAATCAATGAACAAAATGTTTGGTAATTCTATTAAACGGTGATCTTATGTTCAAAAAACGATTACTATATTATAACTAATGAATATGTTGTTTCAAATTTGTTACGTGCAGAGGAAAACATTTACTTCAGTTCTGATTCTGCTCAACATGAAGAAATAAACAACTTTCAATTGTACCCAATAGAATTCTCGAACTCTTTAAATCCATCCGGTTTACCACATCATAACTTGTTTTTAAAGAAGAATGCTATTATTATGTTAGAAATCTTAACGCAAATCAGGTATTAATTAATTGCTTAAGATAAGTGGTGATTCACTTCGGCGATTGCATCATAACTGCTAAATTCAGTCATTCTAATAAAACTGTGCTGATACCACACATTAACCGCACGACGTCTGATCCAAGCTCGATTTTCCAAATGATTTTTAAAAAAATCTCAATAAAAGTAGCCTTCGCTATGGCCATCTATAAAGCACAAGATCAGAAGCTTTAAAAAAAAGGATTACATATAACAGAAATTTTTTTTCACATGGTCAGTTATATGTGGCTTTTTCACGAGTTCGTAGATTCAGTGGCATTTGTGTTAAAGACACATAAGATTAAAAATCAATCTGCTAGCATTTTTTTCAAACAAGTCTGGTAAAGTAAAGAAGTTTGAAAAAAAAATCACCTCTGACTAAGCCAGTATATATTTTTTAAATATCTACTTTTTAAAATGTTGTACAATTAAACGTATTGTATATAATGATGACATTTTAAATTAATATATATTACTGTACTTAAAAATAAGTTAAATAATAAATACATGTATTTATTTATTTTCACATTATTATATTATCATTCGTTGGCCGATCAAAATTCTGTGGAATATTCGCTTGGTAAGCTGGTAGTATCATTTGTGCCTGGACATACGGGAGAGGTCGCCGTGTTTTGTGTCTGGTGACAATCTGGCGGTGGAAGTCATTTGAATGCAGACGGTTTGAGGTGGGTATCGACCAGGTGAGGCGGTCGACCCGCTGACGTCCTGGCCGCCGTCTTCGATATCGAGAGTAGCAAACGACCGTCGTTAGCGGCGCCCGAGACACCTGTTCCCCACGCGTAATTGGCGACCCTGGTCCGAGAAAACCCGACACTCTAAGGCCGCTCCTCCACCCTAATAACATTAAGAGGGGCGAGTGAGCTGATTGGGAAGTAACTCCTTGTCGGCCTCTGTTAGAGGAATATTGGAACAGAAAGGCTGTTGAGGTCCTTCGTTTTAAGTTATGAGTGACTAGTATCTGTCCGCTGCTTCATGCGTCTTTGCTGTAATATGTGTAGAAATTCTTTATCGATTTTATTCTGTTACCAAATATTTACTTGGAGAGGCTTGAATTTATTTATTTCAGTTGCATATAAATAGTTTCAGAGGGCCTAGTTGCTATTGCGAAACAGTGAATGTTTTAACGGATATTTGACAGAAGCTATGATTTTCGAACGGAAACATTGGTGAAGTTTGTGGTTAGTTTGAAATGAAGCCAGGAATTATTTTTAATTTCCTTTGCTTTCAATTACGCCATATTACTAATGCAATTGTTTCAGCGGCATGTAAGCATTTCCAAAATATCGAGATTCGATCGCGATACAATGAATGTATTAGTGCGCATGTGACAGAAGCTATGGTTTCCGATCGGGAACATTAACGAAGTTTGTGTTTAAGTTTAAATGGAGCCTGGACTAGAATATGTTTTGTTAAAGCATAAAGTAAGATGGATTTAGTTTTATAATTTATGCAGTGCAGCATAAAGTTTCAGGATTCCTAGTTACTTTTTAATTTCACTGGTGGAATGTTGCTATCGTCATAAACTGAATAGCACGTGAGAATTTTCAACCTGGGATTCTTTTTAAACAACGAAAGTAAATAATGGGGTCTTTTCGGCCATTTTCTAACCGAAATTTGTAAAAATAATTAAAACTAACAAAGTCGCGTGAAACTTACACACAATCAACCTTCACCTCGTCCCCTCAACGGAAAGAAGAAAAAAGTCTTATTTGGGTGAAGTGTGGACTCAAAATAGCAAAGAGTTTATTGAGGTGAACTTATTTATGATAGCTGTTACTATACAATGTTTCATGTCAGAATGCAATCGTATTGAATTTTTTGTTTGCAATTTGCGGAAAAAAGTGTTATTTATGTACGAATTACACAGTATTCACTACTGCTAACCCCTGAAGCTGCTCCTGCAAAAGCTTCTTCCTTGCGCTGCGGGTTGCGTTTCACCCACGCAGGCTCTGCGATGGGGTAAACTGTGTCCCGGCTGCCTGTGGAATTTTAACTTAAATTTTAAACAAACAATGTGTTTCAACGTAAAGTGAGTGTGGTGTCTACTTGTAACCGCCTTCAAATACAGATTTCCGTAAATTTCAATCATATGAATTAAGTACGTTGGTGTCAGAGAGAGCTGAACACTGGTTAATTGCAAATTTGTGTATTTTTTGTATAAACGAGTGTTACTTTGATGAATGCAATTTGTTTAAATAAAGTGTAATTCGATTAAAAGCTGTACAATGATTGAAATGTTAACCGAAAATTATAAATGTTGTGTAAGTTATACGATATTTGTCTATAAGGAATTGTTTAAGTTTTTCAGTTTTATCTTTAAGTGGCTGTAAATATTCTCCATTTTAGTTAAAAAGTTCTTCTTGTTGATTATGAGTATTTTTGTGTAGCATATGATTGCTTTAGTACTATTTCTGTTGTTTCGAGTGATTGCTAGCGATCCAGAATCGTCGGTTGGCACTTTTTATGTTTTTTCGAGAATTCTGCAGTGCCTGTATAAGCTACCAAGATTGCTAGCTGTCGAGTTCGCTTGTTTATTATCTCGTCTTGTAACAGCCCTCAAACACATCCTTTTATGAATATTAATCTTAGTAATTGAGTACAGAGAGATGAAATTTGATTAAATATAAATTTGTATTTTTTTTCCATGTGAATGAACATTGTTTCTGTGAAGGGAGACTGTGTAAAGGATGTGTAATACGATTAAAAACAGTATTATGTGTGAACTATTAATTGAAAGATTGTAATTATAAATTTTGTATAAGCAACAGGGTTTTTAGGACAATTTTCAGCTATTTCGAGTGTTTTATGTTGCCCATTTTATGTTTAAATACATGTAAATAGCATTAATTTCAATTCAAACCTGTTTTCAAACGAATGTGAGTGATTTTGTACAAGTTGTAATTTTTTTAGTACGATTTTGATTGTTATGTTCTGGATGTTTCCATGTATTTAAGCTCGTGGCAAGAGTTAGTTGTGTTCAGTATTTCTTAACAGTTTTGATAGTTGTTTGTGAGTTTAAACGCTGGAAGTGTTATCTAATGTGCTTTAGTATCTCTGGACGAAGTTTGAAGCTTATCCACGAATTTTATTTTGTGAAGATTTCGACAGAATAAAAGTGAAATGAAAAGTGTAGCAGCCATCTTGTTATTTAATTGAACCCCTTAGTCAATTTAATTATTAACCTTGGTGAAAGTTAAATCATTTGACAAACCGGACGGTTAAGACCCGTTATTTACGAAACTAATATAATAATTTGCAACCATCATTGTTTGAAAAGACTATATTGTGAGAACCTTGACAGTACTAAACAGCAAGAAACATTAAACACCGAATATCTTGACACTCAGAGAGTTCGCGGGAAACTGGTAACACGACGCTGTGTCTGTAATGTGCTTTAGAATCTTTGAAACAATTTAATGTCTTAGGGAGCGTCCATAAACCACGTAGCTCAGTTTTGGTCTTCTGTGAATTCCCCCTCCCACCACGTAGCCCAACGTGGTTATTGTCTCACCCCCTCCCCCCTCCTAGTTTTTTTCCCTACATTTTGAACTGTTGTTCTTTTTTCAGACTGTCGTAAATTACATACGGAGATAGTTAAATAACAGAAATAAATATTGACATGCTGTTGTGTGTTCTAAACCTCATTTTAACTGTAACAAATAATATGAATGAAAACCTACGTGTGGCCTGGCGCGTGTGTGTGTATATGTGTGTGTGTGTTAAATGAAGATTTCGGCAGAGTGATAGAGTGGAATAAGACATTAATCGATAGTCTTGTTATTTCATCAATTGCAACATTCATTCACACGGTGGAAAATAAA
The DNA here is from genome assembly GCA_031002005.1 of Vandiemenella viatica. Classification (NCBI taxonomy): domain Eukaryota; kingdom Metazoa; phylum Arthropoda; class Insecta; order Orthoptera; family Morabidae; genus Vandiemenella; species Vandiemenella viatica. The sequence continues at coordinate 16,132,741 of JARYHS010013630.1, forward strand.
AGGAGACAAAAAGTAAATATTAATTAATTCAAATATTAATTATTTACATATATTTATGAAACAATTAGATTTAATATGTCAATCCTCTTCAAACAACTGCTCTTAACGTAGTAAGCTCAGTTCCGGTATCTTCAGTATATTTATCTTTAACCTTTCTGTTTTTCATAAGCTTGATATTAACCCCATGTTGTGGCCTGCAGGTAGATTTTAGTCTGGTTTGCACTGCTTTACCGTCTGGGTGACCACAAGCGCTGGCGCCTTATTTCGTTTGATCGTGGACGTTGGAGGTCGCTCCAATTAACCCCACGTTCTCCCGGACCTCATTTAGCGCCCTCCAAGGTAACGAGGCGCAAAACGAAATGCAAAGTGGGTGAGGGGAGGGGATTGGTTTGTCGGAAACACCTTGCCTCGTTCCCGTTCCGAAAATTAACTTCGGCACGGTGTAACCGACACGTGCTATGCATGAATTGTACTGCTAGAACGACTGCGGCTTTCCGCTTTACTGGATAATTAACTAAACACGCAGGAACGTGGTGAACCCCCCTTCGTTTTCCTCCTCAGAACAAACTACGCTTACCGTATTCTGACCGTAATAATCTCTTTCGGTATCTCATTTTGCGAAATATTTGTACGGGAGAGCAGGTATAACAGGTAATTAAAAGAAACGCCTTCTTCTTTGAGACATTGTTCCGGAACTTGTCCTAAACAGGATTATGGACCTGACATACATAAAGCCGCGTTCCCACGACGTCTTGTAACGAAGGCGGGACCTCATTAGCCGAAGTGTAGGGACGAGCGCTCGCCGCAGATTAGCCCTCGCTACCTCGCCGCCAACTCCCCACCACGTTGCCTAGTGTCGTTTGGCACAGAGCAGTTTACAGCAACAAGAGGGATGCGCACATCTCCTGCAAACCGATGGCAAAAGCGCTTCACTACGCACGCCTGTGATGTTTACCGACATAGAGTGGGTAGCAGAGGCGGCCCTGTTCCCATGGCGTGTTGTTGCGTATTCGTCCCGTCCCGCCTTCGTTACAAGACGTCGGGGGAACGCGACTTAACTCGTAGCCATCGCAACTGACATTTTGTTGTAGATTGGAAGAACTTGCAGATGACCTAATGCTATATAAAAGGATCAAAACGGTAGAGGACACCATCAACAGCTGCAGGGTGATCTGGACAGGATATCTAGCTGGGTTGATATACATGGGATGAAGAGAAATACAATGAAGAGTCAGCTTATTAGAGACACAGATTAAAAGCTTAAGGTCAATTAAGATTATAAGATGGGAAAAGAATCGCTTGCAGAAGATTTGAAAAGTAAATATCTTGGCATTACATTTGATAACTAGCTTTACTGGGCAGGACACATTGGACATGTAGTAGGAAAACGTTTCAAAATCCTTCACTTCCTAGAAAAATCATGGAAAACTGGAATCTGGATAACCGGAGTGGGATTTGAACAAGTGTTCTCATGATACCAAACCCACTCACCCTCCACGTTCGTTTAGCACACACAGCAACAGTGATTTGCACCAATACATCGCCGCCTTATAGCTAAAAAAGTGGTAATAATTGGAGAAACTGTATCTTATGTGATATTTGGACGTCCTCTCCTCAGAAAGACCCCCTGAAAATTTGTGCATGGACAGTACAGAAACTTACTTACAAATAGCCATTAACATACTACGCAAAAATGCATAGTGCTGGGATCATTTGTATATCGACCCGGCGTGTGATGTGAGGGTGCTCGTTATCGATACGCGCGGCAGATTCGCCGTCTAATATTCACGACGACATCTCGCAGGCGAGACTGCAGCAGCAGTCATGCGGAAGTTCATTACACGCCTGCCGCTGTGCCGCCCTCGAACTCCGTCAAGTTGGAAGGTTTCGCGGTAAATAAGGCGCCACATCGATTTTACGCCCACTGGCCAATTCTCTGCCCACTCCAAAGAATCCATCTGCTTTGTCCCGTCGAGTGTAAACTCTGCGGCGAGTGCGAGGTGCCACTGTAACAAAAGGAACACGACACTTCTCACTGACTGAAATACCTGCAGTTCCGCGTAACTCAGAAATGAACCTCGCATCAAGTAATTGTGACAATTAGTAACCAGCTTTCTCTAATCCACGTTACAAGTTTTGTTGAAAACTAAGAAAACTTCTCCAGTATTAATATTTGGATGTTGTCGGCCATTTCCTGTATTGTAAGTTAATAATTTTTTTATAAAGACGATGCAACTGAATTTTATTTTATTATGTTTTTGTTTCACTCCATTGTGACTTATATTTCATACTGTATGTGTTGGTTGATATTTTAAAGTTTGATTAGCTGTTGGCCGTAGGTTTACCAATGGACGGTTGTTTGAAAGGTACTAGTTTAACTCAAATAATCCTGTACATTATTTCTATTGTCAAAATAGTTTTTTTCTCAACTTACAAAAAGTCTATAGTGAATATGACGTAGCATAGCAGTACTCAGTTCCCGTTAAGTGGTTCACGCCACATATTTTACCTCAACTCAGCGCCTGCTTACGGGGTAGACGCAACAAGTCGTGCATAATAGTAGCTTTGGTAGAGACTACTTCAGGGGTTAACAGTAACCGAGAAATTAACTTTTTTTTTGTAAATTCACTTTAAAGAAAAATCATTCTCGACACACCCTGAAAGTTATTTTTTCAATACCCTTTAATAAATCTCAGGGGCAAACGCTTCAAAGAGTTGGATGATAGTTCCAAAATTCTGTATTTAGTCAGAGATATGATGACTTTTCAAGAGCGACGTTATCCATAATGCAGCAAATACCCGTAAGCAGTTATTGATCGCAGGTGAAATTATACACAAAGCAGCCACACTACCCGTAAGCAACATTATCAACAAAGAAGTCATTACCCATAAGCGATTTTGCCTTTAAGTAACATTATCCGCAAGTCAGTAATAAACCGTAAACGACATTATATACAAAGCAGACACTACCCTCAGGCGATATTATCAACAATGCAGTCATTACCCGAAAAAGCATTATCAACAAAACAGTTATTACCCGTAAGCGACATTGTCAACAAAGTTAACCATAAATAATATTATCCAGAAAGTAGTCATAACTCTAAGCTACATTATGCATAAAGCAGTCATTATCCACAGATGACATTATCCACAAAACAGTTATGCAAATAAGCCACATTGTCTACAAATCAGTAACTACCCACAAGTAAAATTATCCACAGATCACTACACGTTAGTGAGATTATGTACTATGTTGCTATTGCACTTAACTGACATTAACCAAAGAGTACGCGACCTTATCCACAAATCACTCAATTACCCGTACATGATTGAGGTAGAAGCCATCTCATGCCCACAACTGAATTCTAAGCCTTACGCACACACATATATATTAAAATGTTTGTAATTATATAAAATAGCACTAGCAAAAAAGAGCCTTAATGAAAAAGAGAAACCTTTTAGTTTCAAATATTGATCTAGGAATTAGAAAGAACTTTTTAAAACTCTTTGTGTGGAGCACAACACTTTATGGTAGCGAAAGATGGACTTTAGGAATACCGGAAATAAAGAAAACAGAAGCATTTGAAATGTGGTGCTACAGAAGATTGCTGAAAATTAAGTGGACAGACAAAGTAAGAAATGAACGAGTTTTGGAAATGATGGGTGAGAAAAGAAGTTTGTGGAAGAATCTTACAGAAAGAAGAGACAGGCTGGTAGGTCATATTTTGAGACATGCTGTATTGGTTAATTTGTTAGTGGAGGAAATAGTCGAAGGTATGAACTGTAGAGGAAGACAGAGACTAGAATATATGAAGCAGATAATTGAGGACGTGGGTTGTAAGAGGTATGTAGAAACGAAGAGGTTAGCACAGGATAGGAAGGGATGGAGGATTGCATCAAACCAGTCGAAAGACTGACGACAGCGAAAGAAAAAAAACTGCGTCTATTTAGACTGTGTGGATGCTGAATCTCCTGTGTTATTGATGGATCCAATTAACGTACCATAATCAATACTTGAAATTACAGCTTAAAAATTATTTAATTAATCAACCAGTCAGTTTGTAAATTGCTTGCTTGAAAGAATTACAAGTGCGTTGCGTTTAGCCATTTTCGAGCAGTACTTGTGTTCTATGTCGCAGTCTCTGTATTATACTCGTACTAGTCACGGAGAACGTCTTCTGTCAGCAGGACGGCGCGAAGTTCTGACCACACTGACAAGCAAGTGGATTTGGTATTTGAGCAGGTATCTATGCTGTCGTGGGGAGTCATGGAGACGACCCGAAGAGTAGCTGTGTGTATGGAGTCGTGATGTGTGTGCAGAGTATAGAGTTTGTCTCCTGTTCTGGATGGAGTCCGGATACATTATTCATACAGGCAGCTTGGAAGGGATGACTGCAACAGGCGATGCGATACGGGAATGCCAGAAAATCGAGCAAAACACTTGCTGCGTCCCGAGAAGAGATTCCAACAGCAGCAGTCTACAGCAGTAATAAATTCTGAACTGTTTACCAACTGCCGCTTTATTTCGTGATGTATCCATTAGTGTAGTTTACAGTACTACCAAAACAAAACAATGATTTAAGGATTAACTAGTAGAGTCTGTGATACAACCTCGGTCAAGTCGTTGTCAAATGTTAATCTTGTGTTACATAACTCTTTATTCTTTCAAGAGATGTACACTATGTAATACCTCCAAAAAAAATAGTTGTTTGGCTAGTAATGCCAATATTCTATACATCTGCGTGATTAATTTGATACCAGTAAATGCGTTGCGAGTGTGGCGAGTGAGCGGTAACGTTCTGGCCTCACTTTCTGGAAGACGCTGGTTCGTATCCTGGTCCATCCACACAGATTTCAGTTTTGCATGGTTTTCCGAAATCACTCCCTGCGACAGCCGGGATAGTTCGTTCAAAAGGCCATTGTATAATTCCTTTTCGTTTTTTGCGTCCATTCCTTTCACACCTCTAACGATATCGACACCAAAGAGGCGTAAAGCCATAAGCAAAAAACGAGAAAAAAACATTACGAAAATTTTTATTTTCCTAATCATAATTTAAAAAAATGTATTATGATTCAGTCTTTTGTTGGGTTGTCAAAATTAAATACGCATCGATGTCTAAACAAAAAATAGCAAAAAATGTTTGTGCAACATATTTCATGACAAAGTTTTAGAATCTTTGATTTGTAATTTTCGGTAATTGATACGTGAGTATTCTTTATGAAGGACTAAGCGAGCGTCCATGAACTAGGTATCTCGGTCTATTAGGTGAGGGGGGGGGGAAGGAAGTGTTTGGGTTGATAGCTACTCTGTGCTACATGAGAGAAGGGGAAGGCTCCAAGCCAGGCTACGTGGTTACTGATACCTGATACATGTTATTTGTTACAGTCAAAATAAGGTACAGCATGTGAATATTTATCTCCGTATGTAATTTAAGATAGTCTGACAAGGAACAGGGCAAAACGTCTTCCGGAATCAATAGGAAAAAAAGCTACTTGCCACCCAGGGGAGGGTGGGGGGTGGGTAGTGGCAAAAGCCATGTCAGGCTGCGTAGAGGTGGTAGGTGGGTTCACAGGAGGCCAAAATGTAGTATACGGTCATTCCCAAACCCCTGAATGTTGCCGCTACCAAGGTGACTGTTGTGCGGAGCGTGTTGCGTCGAGCCCAAGCAGGTGCTGCGAGATGAAGTGTCTCCGTCCCCCGTGAACGCAGTCTTAAACTTTAAACAGCGCATGATGTTTAAAATAAACTGTGTATGCTACGTTAGAAGGCGATAAAAATAATTTCAACTAATATGTCATACATCGTTGTAGGCTATTGTGTTATAGAAAATAATTGATAACAATTTATAGTACGGGGACTCAAACCCGCTTCGTCCCGAATGCGAGACCAGAGTTATTGCTAATCCACCACGCTTTGGTAATAGGCATTAAATTCGTAATTTTCACTTTGTAGAAATGTGCTTAATTCAGTCATTTCAATATATGCATATTTGTCGCAATTTCAAATAAATAAATAATATATTATGTGATAACGCACACTAAACTTTTACGGACACATCAAAAGAATGAACCCTGACACACTTGCAAGACAAATAGTCGAATTCTATGAAAACCGAAGTCGAAGTAAAGCAGTTTCAGATACAATCAAATGGACTGGCGAAATCAAGAAAGACCTCAAATTAGCAGAAATCACTCGAAAATACATCGAAAACAGTAAGATATTTATATCCAAAATTAACCAGTAGCACGTTGACCGACTGAGGAAAAGAATTAGATCAACATGGTCTAAATATATATATATATATATATATATATATATATATATAGAGAGAGAGAGAGAGAGAGAGAGAGAGAAATTGTTTTTAAGTACTTTCCATGGTTCTAACGAGCTTATACCAAAATAACGATGACTATTATAATAATAACGGTAATATACCGAGCGAGCGTGGTGGGCGAGCGGTTAACGTTCTGGCCTCGCATCCGGGAGGACGCCAATTTTTAAAACCCGTCCAGGCAACCAGATTTAGGTTTTCCATGGTTTCCCCAAATCACTCCAGGCGAATTCCCGGATGCTTCCTTCAAAAGGCCACGGGTGAATTCCTTCCCATTCCTTGTCTCCCATCCTTTCCCGTCTCTAAAGTCCTCGCTGTTAGAGAGACGTTAAGCAGATAAAAAAAATAATATGACTTTAACAAACTAATAATGGATTATAAGTAAAATTAAAAAAAAAAACTTAATCATGAGGAATAAACCCAACTGAGTGCTGTTGTTACGCTGTGCGTCAATTTGCGGGCTGTTACGTTCGCTTGCGGCCTTTTCTTTCTGGCACCTTTGTGCGCCTTGTCTCCGAGGTTTCCTCCCCTCTGTCTGTGACCTTCGCACCACGCGGAGTTGCCGAATCGGAAACACTGCGAGGCGCATCTCACTCGCCCAGCCAATTTATTCCGACGAGGCTGTTTTCCCGCCCACTGAGTTCTGTTAAATGTAAAGGAAGTACCGCGCCACCTGGTGCCCCTATCACTGACGGCCTCACATTTCATACAAAGACCGACCGCTCTATGCTGAATGCCTCTACCACTGGAAATGGACAACTAGTGAGACAAATATCACGTGCGTGCTGTGAATTGTGAAAGGACTTGCAGTGTCTCCCTTACTGCTGTAAGAGGAGGACTGTGTCCTGTTTGTTTATATAACTGACATGGCTACTCCATAATCTACGTCAAAACTGTAACGAGACAGTACTCAGAGCGTGGCGGCTGAGCGGTTAACGCTCTGGCTTCGCATTCGGCAGGACGCCCGGTTAGAATACCCGTCGGGGCATCCAGATTTGGGTTTTCCATTGTTTCCCCAAATCATTCCAGGCGAATGTGGGTATGCTTTCTTCATAAGGCCATGGCCGAATTACTTCCCGTTCCTTGTTCCCAGTCCCATGCCAGCTCTAATAATCTCGGCGTTGACGAGACGTAAAACCATAAGTAAAAAAAAAAATCGAGGCATCACAGACAGATCATCAGTTTTGGTTGATAATTGAATACAGCGACCAGTCACAGTTAATAAAAAACTGAGAGACAGTAATGCACTACTTGTCAGTGCAGACAAAGGAAATACTGCAGTTGTCATGTACAAGTCTGACTATATTAGTAAAACAGTTGAATTCTTTAATAACAATGGAATAAAAGAACTTAAGAAAGATCATACCACTAAATTTCAAAGTGAAATTAGAAAGCTACTCGAAAGTTGTACATTCCTCCTATCTGAAACAGAAAAGCAAAAGTGTCTTGTCATGAACCCCACACCACCTAAATTGAGGTCACAACCTAAAATTCATAAAAATAAACTGTGACTAGTCGCTGTATTCAATTATCAACCAAATTTGATATCACAGTCGCTGATTCCACAAGTCCACCATGGACAAAATATTAAGATCATCAGTTGCAGAGTAAAACAGGCAACATTATTACTTTCCAGGTTGACTTAAATTTTATTAGATTTTAGTTTTCGACATGTTGCCTCAGACTAGATTACTTGCAAAACTTAATGGCTAAGCCATATCTAGCGAGATATATAAGTAGGTTGCAGACTTTCTGAAGGGTAGAGCGCAGTGGGTAATTCTCGGCGGTGAACGTTCATCACTGACCGAAGTGAGGTCCGGGGTTCCCCAGGGGACTGTGATAGGACCCCTTTAGTCTCTCATATACGTCAATGATTTGTGAGACGTAATAAAGGGAATAAAGACAATTTTTCAAATTTGTGTTGGAAAATATTAATTTAATCTCTATAGATTGTAAATAAATTCTAATTTACCACAGTTAAATAATGGTATTTATTTATCTTTATTAGAGGAAAGCCCCTATACCAGATCCCGCCCCCTTAAGTGAACTGGTCTCCTGCCTTTGTATTCTCCTGAACTGAACAGGATAAAGTGTAAATAAAAGTTTAAGCTTCTACCACTCTGTAGTAGAATGCTTGCGTCACCATTGGTTGTTCATTAAAACGCCATTACGTGCTTTAGCATTGAACAACATTTTACATTCTGCTATACTTTTTTTCAATTTCTTCTAGATATGGACAGATAGGCCTTCTTACATACTTGAACTGTTTTGTTGAGAAGTTTGCTTAAAAATCTATTGGGTTAACAAAATACAGGCTATAGTTGCGTAAACAGGACCCCCGTCAGTTGCTAAAAGGGGACCCCTTATTTTTTTATACTTAAAGTCAAGTATGGAATGTAATGCTTGCATTTTTACAATCATCTTATGAACGCCTTATAAAAACCTATTGATAGAAGTTAAAAGAGCTAAAGAAGTAAAGGAAGCTCAACAACAGGAATGTAATCGTTTTGGAGGTTGCAAAAGCAGTCGCGACCAGGAGCTTGGGTCGCAAGAGTTTGTGAAAAGGAGCCTTGGTTTTGAGAAAAATGTGAAAGAATCAAGGACTGAAGAAGAGAATAGCGTGACTTCTGGAACATCGGAATTGAAGGTTCTCCCTGGAGTGTCCCCTTCCAGAAATGAAGGCGGTTGGTGCGTATTTTGCGACAGGAAATTTTTTGAAGTTTCAGAATGGAAATTTAGATAATGTGCGTTACATGTTTAGTGTAGGCTCATGTGGATTGTGCTGGGGTTGAAAAGGATGTGTACATCTGCGATTTTTGTCCCTAAACAATTTAATTATTGTATGTATTTTCTGTGTCTTATATACCCTACATATATGCTATATTTGTATATTTTTAAAAAAAACTAAAATCTTTAATTGTTATATTTCACTTTAAAATATGTTTTCTTTGATTAAGTACCATTTCCTAATTTTGTTTAGTGTTACTTCGTTAATTTTTATGTGGAGTTTAGGCAACTAATTTTCATTACGCCAAAGTGTAGGGATTTTTTAAAATATTTGTTTTGGGTAATGATTTTGAATAATATTTTTTGAAACCAGATTTTAAATGATGCATAACATTCTGAAGTAATTATTTAATTCTTAAAAACACTTTTTTATTAATTTATATTTTTAGAAGTAAAAAACAGAATGGGTATTCGGTCTAATAATGGGACTACCCGTGACCAGTTATTGTCAGTCAAATAGCTATATTTAGAAACAAACGTACCATTTATATACAGGGTGATTCACGAAGATATGCAAATATTTTAATATGTTATTCTTCAAGTAAAACTAAAGAAAAACATTCATATAAATTCCGCAAATGATTAGTTACGGAGTTACGGCTAATAAAAGATTTTGCCTGAAATTTAACAACCTCGCTAATATGAAGCCATCGCAAAAAACTGATCGTGGTTACAGTAATGCACGATTTCCATTTATTTTGTTGTTATTGATCTGGTGAATGTAATAAAACAAGTCCCAGACGTGTATCTGCAGTAGTTTCCCAGAAATTCCAGAGAAGCAAAAAAGTAATTTGGGAAAATTTGTAATTTATTAACTACATGGCCCAATTAAAAAAAAAAAAAAAAAAAAAAAAAAAAAATCCAGAAAATTGCACAAAGTTTTCAACAGAAGTTGTAGATAATTTAATTTTGGAAAATGATGGTAATAAAGTTAGCTAAAACAATTGTACAGTGTCCATAAAATTTCACAATACATTCACAATAAATGTTCAAAAATGTGTCCACCGAGTTCAACGCATTTAGCTGCACGTATACGAATAGATTTTGTTGCTCGTTTCAGTTTCACAGGGTTTGTTTTATTACATTCACCAGATCAGTAACAACAAAATAAATGGAAATCATGCTTTACTGTAACCTCGTACAGTTTTGCGATGGCTTCATATTAGCGAGGTTGCTAAATTTCAGGCAAAAACTTTTATTAGCCGAAATGTTAACTAAACATTTGCGGACCTATGTTTGTATGAACATTTTTCTTTATTTTTACTTGTGGAATAACATATTTGCGTATCTTCGTGAATCACCATATATATATATATATATATATATATATATATATATATATATATGAAACACGTACTGTATTGTGTTGTTAGTGAAAATATAATTACTTTTACAGCTTTATTTTATTAATGCAGATCTAGATCAGAAACTACGAGCACATGATTTCAGGCTTAAGGTGAGGAATTTCTTTCGTGGGTAAGGGACTCCTGGATTTGAATGGATTAGCAGCGGAGGTGCCGAACGAATCGTCAGAAATGCTAATGGAATTTTAAATTAACATCTCTTAAGTGCAGCTTATAGCTTTACGCCTCGTCGACGTCGAGGTCATTAGAGAGCAGTAATAGGAGGGTGGTATCGCACTCAAAGGATTTGACAAAATGAGTGACATTGGAATGTGACTACGGAAGGAAATTGCTACTGCAGCATGTGCTCTGCTGCAATTAAATTAAATTGCACAGCAGAGATACGCTGTTACTGCAGCTGTTGTCAGAGCTGGTGAGATGTTGAGAGATATTTACATCTCGATTAACTGTTGTAAGTGCCACCTGTTAGTTCTTCTGTGAACTGACTGACAACGGAATCAAACCGCTGGCTGTTAGGTTCGTGTTCTATTTACTCGTAATTCAATTGCAATGGAGCGCACGCTCTGGTGGCAATTTCCCTACACACCCACTTTTATCCTTTCTTGTCCCCACCTACTTTTGCCCTCTACTAATTTCTAATAATTTTAACTTTAAAATCCTCTGGCGTTTTTGGTAAATTATTGATCATTTCTCTTGGTAAATTTAATTCCAATACCTGATGTCCTTACCTACGAAAGAAATATTTCCACTTCCTAATCATTGAAATCGAATTCCATTTTGTGGTCATCTTTTGCTTTCAACCACTTCTTCTATTTCTTCCACCAATATCTCTCCACGCCTCTTCACTATTATACACCTTGTTCACTCCCGTAACTTTCTTCCCCCTCCTCCTGTCTTCCAATGAATCTGATTCCACTTCCTTTATCCAGTTCCTTTGTCAAATCCTTTATCAAAATATCTCACGCGGCCCGCCAAACGTCGGAACTGCTGCAGCGATTCAAGTGGGAGTCATGGCAACATCCTCCACACAGTCCATCGTGTGCTCGGTGAGCTGAAAAAGTATCTCGGTGAACGAAGATTCATAATCGATGAGGAGGTGAATGCAGCTGTCTCCAGGTGGTTGCATAGCGCTGGAGGTGATTTCTACGTATGCGGAATCGAACAGTTGGTTGACCGTTTCGAGAAATGTTGCGGACTTTGAGGAAAAGTAAACCTACATTGTATTGTCATAGCCGCGTTGCCTATGTGAAGGTGGTTTCATAAATATTCATATTATGGAAGTGTAACTTACTTTTTGATTTGTCCTCGTATTTAACATTGATAGAGACAATCTCGTTGTGTACTAAAAGAAAAAGAAGATTACTAGACAGGGGAGCATAGAGATATCACAGTGGCCCTGTATTGAAACTTGGAGAAGGTTCTGATCGTGTAATGCAGGTCATACGGAGGGATGATTCGGTGCGATGCACGATTACGCTTACCTATAACATATTCACCTGCTATGGACCACAGGTATTAATCTCTATGCAACACCCCGTGGCATCCCACACTGTGATCGACGACTGATATCGACCAGACAATGTGTACACCCTCCTCTCCATCGGCTGCCGTTAACACCGAGGTACTGACGGCTGTGTCTGGAATAGTTACGGACGCGGGAGGAACAAATGGACGATGAGAGGCTTCACAACACGTTGAGCGAAGAATCGCGGTTCTGCCCGTCATTGCTGCAGCGAAACACATGTTAGCTGTTAACTGGTTGCTCTACCTCACGCCAAACCCAATTACATAGTAATTAATATTCCACGCGTCATAAAGACAACGGAAGCCATATTGTGCTCGTAACTCAGTACAATTTGGCTTTTGTCGTCTCTATGACGCGTGGGTTGTTAATTAGTAAGTAATCTGGTTTTCAAACAGAGATAACAACCAAATTAGCACCTTACATTTGGCGTCCGCTACAGACAAGGGAATTTGCGAATTAATATCTCAAACAAACCGCACTAGCGGTTTCGGAGCCACTGGTCTCCTGTGCTGGTTAACTGAGACACCATAACGATTAATTGCTTCATCACTGTCACCCTAGGTGTGCATGCCTTTCCCGTCTGAAGACAAAACCCTGTTTCTGCCATTCAAGAGACAATGCATGTAAACACACGTTACGTGTTTCTGTGGAGGACCTTCCAGGTCAGCCATCTTTGTCGATAGTCAAATATGTGTAGGATCCGCTCGTGCGTCAACTCCGACACAGTGCCAATCTGCCGGATCTCTGTAGGGCTAGTTACGACAGCTACGGGGAGAGAGGATACACCAGGCGTACTGTTTCCTCCCTCAATGACTCTGCGCGTGAGGTAAGACTCGATGGAATGTGACCACGTCCTGACTTGAGACCAACAACGTATCCACAATACGAACTACAAAATGCATTTCATCTTATAAATGTAAACATTGAAATGGAGCAGTTTTATTTCATTTTCACCACTACTTCTGAATTATTGACTTTTCTTGCCAATGATTATAAATACACTCGTGGAAATTAAAACCTCAATACTCAGACGGAGTTGTGATAAATGAATGAAATTTGTTCCACCGAGCATGGTGGGTGAGCGGTTAACGTTCTGGCCTCGCATTCGGGAGAACGCCGGTTCGAATCCCCGTCCGGGCATCCAAATTTGGGTTTTACATGGGTTCCCCAAATCAACCCGGTCCTCTAATGACCTCGACGTCGACAAGGCGTAACGCCATAAGTTAAAAAAAAGAAGAAATTTGTCCCCAACTATCACCATATGAAAAGTATTTAATGATTAAAAATCCAAAGTTTTATATGTAACAGTTTCAGAATTACAAGGCTATTTACTATGTTTTTTTTTCTTATTGCTTTACGCCTCTTCGATGTCGAGGTCATTAGAAGCGGGGCCAAGGAACAAGACGGAATTCGGCCATGGCCTTTTGTAGGAAGCAGCTCGACATTCGCCTGGAGTGATTTGGTAAAATCATGGGAAACCCAAATCTGCATGCCCGGACTTGGATATTTATTATGCAAAATTACTATTTTTTGTGGTGTATAAGTGGTGAACAATGTGGTGTAACATGACAGTTTTTTGTCCACCAGTTCTTGTTGAACAAGTATGCCAAGACAAAGATTGGCGACCCCCTATACCCAAATGTCTAACTGTCAGAGAATTGACGTGTTTGAAATTGGTGCAACAATTGTGAAATCTCCCGAAGGATTGGCCGTAGTGCAATGTCAGTATTCAGACTTGCTATATAATGAATGAATGAAGGCTCTATTACCCCTACAGCAGGCACAGCTCCATGCAGATGGACAGAAGCAGGTAAAGACCGACGAATTGTGTCGGTGGCTATTGCTGGCAGTCGGGTGACTGTGGGTCAGAGACAAGCAGCAGACGATTGTAAACGATTGCTTGAAGGTGGGTTACACTCTGACCCCTAAGCAATGTGTTCCATTAGCCTCATTTCGTTGCCAGTATCATCTAACCCGGTGTAATACAAAACGCATTTGGACACGGGAAAGGCGTGCATTTGTTCTTAGAGACGAATATCGATTCTGTCTGTGGCGAAGTGATAATCGACAACATGTTCGCAGGTGTAGTGGAGAAACGGCTTACCTGCTGTAATATCAGAAAGTCACACAGGTCCAACCCCTGGTGTAATGTTTGGGGGGGCAATCAGTTTCGACTGCAGGACTGAGTTAATATTTTTTTTATTTTTTTTTTTACTTTTAGCTTTACACCTCGTCGTTGTCGATGTAATTGGAGGCGTTGTGAGACTGGGCACGAGGAACAGAAAGGAATTTGGTCATGGCCTTTTGAAGGAAGTATCTCGACAATCACCTGGACTGATCTGAGGAAACCATGGAATACCCGAATCTGGATACCAGGACGGGGATTCGAACAATTGTTGTTGAAGGCACAATGACAGCCCACCAGTATATGGACTATGTGCTGCTCCATATTGTGATACCCTTCATGTCCACCATCCAAATGCCCGTCCACATACTGTGGTCAACACAATGCAAGGCCTGCAAAGTGTTGCGATCACGGTTGGGACTGCACGGCCCCCAGATTAGTCCCCAACAGAGCATGTCTGGGATACCAGGAGTAGACACATCAGATCACATGGTCGCCCAGCACAAACTGTGCATCAGCTGACTGCACAAGACCTGAAGTCGTAGACAGACAAGAAGATATCCAAACAGTTATTTATTCAATGCCGGCAAGGATCCACGAATTAATAGGTACTCAAAATGGACGCACATCTTACTGACAACTGTATCTCAAGGCAATAAACTTAACCTGATCAAATTTAATTTGTTATAATTTCTTTTTAATATACTTACAAATTTTCCTAAAATTTCACAACTTCTATCTGGGTGCTGGGATTTTAGTTTTCGTCAGTGTATATCTGAATGACCTGAATCGCTCATAACTTCTTTTTGTCCTGCAACTTATACAACCGAATTATACAGGGCTATGATGTCTAGTATAGGCGGTACAGCCAAACTGCAGTCGAAGATTGGGAGACTCATTTACTTTACAAGGTTATTGATTTCATAAAGAAAGTAATTATTAAATTTAAGCTATAGAATTATAGCACAAATGTCAAACGCACTTCATGCTTTTGTAAAAATTTAATAGTAATTACGTGGCCTTATAGAACATACAAGTTATCGTTAGGAAACGAAATAATAATTTTTAACAAGTAATGGTACCAGCACAAAAATACAAACAAGTAGATGCTATAGCGATCTAAAGGGGTATAGTAAAATTCATGCTAATATTGAAAATTTGAATTATTTTACGATTCCCGAAAAGGATGCAGCGTTATGTGGAGGAGTTGTCAAATATATTACTTACTTTTAAGCTATTAAGAATGGTTGATCTTACGTCCTGTTCTTTTAATATCGGCCTAAATTCTAGTATGTGAACATAGAAAGCAAGTTAATAACGAAAGAAGTAATTGAATTACTTAGGTTTGGGTGAATGAGAGGACGTCAACGCAATCTACAAATACAAACTTGTTTGTGTAGCATCTTTAGTATGAAGTGGTTCTTCCGTCCCCGGCTGCAAGTAGGTTTATTGATTAAATGCTGACTCGGTGTTATATACTTATGGCTGTTTAAACATTTTGACAAACAAGGCAAAATATCTAACCGAAATGAAATGGCTACTGTGTGATAACAAAGATTAAATGTTTCGAAAACGTATGGCGACTCTTCAGTTCCTGCATTATCGCGATCACTCAGAGGACATTGTAACTACCCTCAAACCCAAACTTCAAATAAAGTTGTATTTTATGAATTATTGGTAGCAAACTAGGAGTAGATATCATTTTATATGTCTTTCTTGCAATTTAGTGTTAATTGGTGTAACTGAATTCTGTTTTATGAAAAGAAATTATGTAAATACTATTTAATATCAATAAGGACTAAACTATGAAAGAAAAATTGATTAAATGTTTGTATTCCAAGTATTGAGGTGAGCGCCGATGTTTAGAGGACAATTTATGACAGTTTAAAGTGATTTATGTGGATAATTTTGTATGGAAATATCTCTAAGTTTCACTTCTGTGCATTTCGTCATGATTTTAATTGCTTTTGATTGTTTTTAATATGTTTTTTTTATTGTTTAGTATTTTTCAGTTCGAGAAACATCTGTCGGAAGCCTTTGTAATATTCTGGAACTTTCTACCGAACTTATATAACCGATCAGAAGAGACGAGTTTTGTTACAGTTTTTACTTATGCAAAGAGTTTTGTAGTTCAATACTGTGAGAGTGTATAGCAGTATTGTCTTTGAAAGCAGTATTGAATGTAATTTCTGGAGTTTGTGTTCCTACATCTACATCCATACTCTGCAAACCACAAACATTGTGGGTGGCAGAGGGTGCTAAGCACCAAATCCTAAACCCGATCTCGAATAGCACGAGGAAAGGAGGAATACATAAAAGCATCGGTACGGCATCTTATTTCTCGAATCTTATCCTTCCGGTCATTACGACCTAAATAGGTTGGCGGAAGAAGTATTTCATTGCACTCGAAATTTAAAGATTTTCACATATTATCGAACAAATTCAAACTCAAACTACGTCGTCTGTCTTCCAAACTATCCCAGTCCAATCTATGTATCAATTCTGTTTACATGTGCAGTCAGTATCTTTGGTGTCTGATTTCCTCTAGAAATAAACAAAATCTGAAAGTGTATCTTGGACTAATTATTTCAATCGTTTATAAAAACCCGAGATACCTATCAACATGTTGTCATAAGTCACTTGTATTCGAGTTTTTATGTCCCCTGTCGTAATTTGCCATTTGATCGTAGTCTTGCGAGTCAGGGTATACCTGGAAACCGGCATAGCAGCAGGTGTTTCGTCACCACTACTCTCTCCACCTAATAATTTTTGATAAATGTTGCTGGTGAAATGATGAAATATTACAAGTTGTGCCCAGTGAAGCCACGTTTAAGGGTGCAAAATGTACGGTCTTTTCTCGATGAGAATTACATTCGAATTTTCGACGCTGTTAAACATTTTTTTCCCATAGCTTTTCATATGTAGCATTGCACGTTAAGTCAAATTGCTAAAAGAAAACAACAGTAATCTTACAGTAGAACGTATTCGATCCATCGTTTGTCTCGTTGTGATTGTAAATTGTGTATACATCGCGTTTATTCAGTGAGCCGTCTTCTTTTAGCCCCTTGGCGTTGGGCTGCTAGTGTATGATCGTTGACTGCAGCTGGTCTCAGGCTGTATCATCTCGATAATGGGCCGCAGACCGGAATGGCTTCCCGGTCACGTACCCGCGGGGTGGCTCTTCAAACAAACTCTGGCGCTGCGGTCGCCATCCGCTCTCGCTCACAACTCGCTTACGCTGTCTCACTCTTGCACATTCTAAAGCCGCCAGTAGTCCTCTCTGACCCTCGTTCTTTATCATACAGTACTTCAGAGATGTACGTACACTCATTATAGTTATACAAGCAGAAACGTATCGAGCGTGGTGGGTGAGCGGTAACGCTCGGGCCTCGCATTCGGGACGACGCGTGATCGAATATCCGCCCGGTCATCCAGATTTCTGTTTTTCGTGATTTCCCCAAATCACGCTACGCGTACGGTTGAAAATTCCTTCAAAAGGCGCGTAAGATTTTGGTATACGAATATTTCTTTCACTGCCCATCAATTAGCCGCAAATAGATCGGATGTAGAAGTTGACAGCTTATACCAAAACGTACAAAAATATTAATCAACTTAACATTTATTCTTTTTTTTTTTTTTTTTTTTTTCAAGGTGCAGTAGCACACTTGATTTTCTGCAATTGAATGACTCAAAATCTCATCTCGTCATTTTATTGGGGATGGTTCCGACCAGATTTCACGAAATCTCACCAGAGGTTGGAGGGGGGAGGGGTGAATTTCGGGAAAACACCTCACGTAATTAATGGACTCGCCGTAACGGACGGTCGAGTTTTGTAGCCTGTCACTGGGTTTACTTGCAGACTGGGGGATAGTTAAACCTACACATCATTTCGTTTATCTGATCCACGCTCTTTCAGCTAACACAAATCCTGCAGTGGTAAGTAAGGTATAAGCAGATAGGATTTTTAGAGACTTCTGGCAAAAGTTTCCACTAAAAAATGTACAATGACAATTAGTTAGACTTGGGGACAAACATGTCAAAGATCTTCGTTATATGCGCTTGAAGAAAGTTGTATTTGCATTTAATCACCCAGACGTTGACAAGGCGTAAAGCCAGAACAGAAAAAAAAAGAAGGCATTTAACTCTTGGACAACTCTTTTTACTCCCTTCAAACAGTGGTGTTCTGTCAATTATTAAAAGTGACAAACAAAAGTGAAAAATTCCAGATGACTCGACTCTGACATCAAATATTGATTACAAAATAATACTTTAAATTTTAAATACCTCACTTAAATAAACCGTCGTTGCTACTTGGTTGTACACATTGCTGACCATTTTTTACATCATTTTGTTTGTGAGAGAGGAAAGAAAGGAGGATGGTGAAGACAGTCATAGGTGTGTACAAGGCGTATATTGGTCATGAGGCATGGAGAGATATTAGTGGAAGAATTAATAGAGGTGCATGAAAGGGGAAAAAATTACCGTGACCACAAGCTGGCACTCGATTTCAGGCATAAGGGAGTAAGGATTACAATAAATTACGTTGGGAACTGATGAATTATTTACCAAAAACGCTGAAATGATTTAAAATGAAAATTAGCTGAGTGAAAAAGTAGGCAGGTGCAAGAAAGGGGAAAATGGATGGGTATGGAAATTGCCAGCGGAGCGTAAGCACCATCGCAATTGAGTTAAATTAGCGGTTGTTTTGGGGTAAGTGGTTTTACAGAAATTGTGATTTGGTCGCCAGAGAGTTGTCATTCGTTACTTCACAGGTAAATAAAAGTTATAATCAATTTCCATCCACGTCTACGATGACTGAATCTTGCGATGCCATCCCAGTAAAACAGTCCTGGAATCGAACCCGTGTCCCTAGGATCGGTAGGTGTGTCGCAGGCAAGTTAGCGACTCGCTTCGAGCTTTGTCGATAGTCGTTTGACACTCGCCGCGGCAGCGAGATCTGATACAAAGGAACCGCATTAGCCGAGAGCGGCCGACAGAGTTGTAATGAGCGACTCCACCCTAGGGGAAAGATCAGACAATGGGCAGGGGGGGGGGGAGGGACAAAGTGAGGCCCCTGCTCCAGTTCCTACAATCACTGCGCACAATGCGTCGACGGATCGAAGGAGAGGTACCAGCGCTATCGGAGCTGGGCGCCTGCACATTTCAACGCACAGTGATTCATCTGATATCAGGGTCGACGGCAAGAGACAATTTAATTTGACCCAACACAAGATATACGCGCACACGACGAAATATGGATCTGTTCATTTGTAAATTTTGCGGAAATATAGAGAAAAAAATTGGGGGGGGGGATTTGCAAATGTAGATTTTCAGTAACCAAAGTATGAATATACTGTTTCAAAATTATTACCTGTTCAATCTAGACCCCGTCGTGTTCTTGTATTTGGTTTATTCAACGGGGCAGGTGCGGAAATGTACAGGTCATTCCTCTGCCAAATGTCTCACTTGCTAAGTGACAAAGGTTATTAACCGAAGAAGTAATTCGGTAATTACTACTTCCCGATGTTTAGTCTTGTCGCGGAAGTAATGATAAGTTTTTGGTAGCTTGAAATAACAACTCCGACGAATTACTTTCCACTGATGTTTATTTTGCCGTGCGCTCTATAATAACATTACACAACAAGCGTATCCTCGACCCAAAGATACTAAGTACAAACATATACAAATGTTCCAGCGATTAAACTCACACACTTCTGAAAACCACTGACTGAAACTCTCTCCGCCAAAGTAACTCCGCGCCCTTAAATAGACACTTTAGAAACATCCTGAATCATTCAAATAGTTCCAATCGATGTTTCTCGAATTCTAACAATACTTGGGAATTAAATCCATACAAAAACAATCAGAATTAATACAAAATCATTCACAATCATCATGAAACACACGGAAATGAAGATTAAAGATATTTGTAGGTATATACATAAACTAATCTACATAAATCATTCCAAACAGTTGTTAATTTTCTCCCAAACATCATAGCTCACCTCAATAGTTACAATTGCAAACTTTTAATTAATATTTCATGCATAACACAGTTCTTAAACATATTACATAGCATTTAGATAGTTTCTTTCCATAAAACAACATCCATTTACACAAATTAACAATTAATTACACTAAAACTATACACAAACATAATTAATCAACTCCCAGTTTGGTATATTTAATTCTTAAAACACCATTTCAATAAAGGTCTGGGTCTATCTTGTTTTCAGTGCTTATCGGCAGTTACTTATATATGTGTATGTGGTAGGACCCAACTGTATCACGCAGAACCTTGGTTCTCGTCACGGTTTGTAATATTAAGAATTAGTTCAGTGTTTTCACTAGGTAGTTGAAACCAGAGACTATCAGTTCCTGGATTGATGGGGAAGTGTTGCTGTCTGCCTGCGTTTGATTGAACTTATGTATTCTATTTTATGTGTATATTTGTTTGTCAGATGTATAGCTTACGATGCGATGATTGGGAACTGTCGCCTAGGCCTAAGTAACAGCGAAAAACCGAAATCAGGACAACCAGTGCACCGGATTCATGAGACGAACCTGGTCCCATTGTAGTTCCCCGATCCAGTATGGTTGCGTCTTAACGCACGTTGCCACAATGGCGGATGTATGTCAGATCTGGAGTACGGGGCTACGTTACTAGATGGCGCCACAGGCGCAGTGAGTAGGATGCCAGCGCCGCAGCATCTGCAGAGTGACCTACGAGGGGTCTACTTAAGAGCAGCGCACGGCGCACGGAGCTCTCATCATGCCTGACCATCGAGGCAACATCACTCCACTATCTGTGAGTATAATAAACCGGATCCTTACATCAGCTGTGTTCTCGTAGCTGCTCTCCACTGTCCGGGGGATATCCACAGCCTTCCTTCGCTGGTAAGCCATCTACCTCAAACCGGTAACTCCATTCGATCTACCAGATTTCTGATCTTCCCCTGATGGATCCGACATATGTATATATATTTATAATTCAAACGTTACGTGATAATTTATCAAAAATAAACTTAAGTGTGTTCTATCTTTTCCTATTCCCGCCATTTCAGCTTTTACCAAAATAGTTATGAATGCAAAACAGCTGGAAGAGATAATAGAGCATCATTAAATTAAATTATAACTGAGTTATGTATAAATATAGATTTGTAATGTGGTACCAGTTGTTACACTTTCATACTAAAAAGTAGCGTCCAGTTCCATAAGCACAAATATACAGTATAAAAGCCAATAAAGACGTAAATATAAAAAGACTTATTTTCTTTCATACAATTTGTATTTCCCAATCCATAAAAAAAAAATTATTGACGGTCTGGTAGCTCAGTGGTTAAGGCGCTTGCTTTCTAAATTTCGCTGTTTCGGTCCGGGTTCAAATAACTTCAGGATCAGGAATTTTTAAGTGTTGTGTTTGATCACATGACCTACGTCGGGTCGATCTGTGGTTCGGATTTCACGCTAAATTGAAGTTCCCAGAGGAAAGAAACTGGCCGTCCTACCTCTGACACAGTGGCTTAGCATATCGGAGGATCCAACCAACCTTCGGGTAGTATACTAAGTTAGTTTTTTAAAATAATAAATACATAAGTTGACAACCCTACTTGAAACTAAACGAGACTGATTCGGTCGTGATCCCTCATCTCGGACATGAGTTGCATTGTTACCACAGTAATAATATTTTATTTGAGTCCATAAATATTCGGTTTCATTTGTGAGACGCAGTCGGAGTGACTTGAATATACCCATCCGTCTGTTGCGCTCTTTGGGGTTAATACCGCCCTGCTGTGTTGTTTACGGCGGCTGAGGAGCAATAAGGGTCGCCGACATGTTTTATTCATGAGCAGCCGTCAGGGTGCCGGCACGTGTGAACAGGGTGCGAACAGAGTGGAGCTAACTGACAAGAGGCTCTCCAAACAGAGGACCGAGCCGTAACGGTACGGACTGGCATGCGGAAGGAGGCGGGTTCGAATCCCATTCCGGATGGTCTTTTTAGGTTTTCAATGGTTTCCGGAAATCACATCAGGCGAATGCCTGGATGGTTATTTGGGATAAGACGATAGCCGAATTACTTCCCGTTCCTTGTTCCCAGTCCTCTAATCACCTCGACGTCTGCGAAGCGTGAAAACAAATAACAAAATAAACAAATAACAAAATAAATAAAAATTTAACAAATGTGTCACTCTTACTCTCTGACCGGGTGGCCGCGTAGCTCAGGAGTTAGAGAGCCTGACCACAGGCCGGATGGCCGTAGTTCGATGCCCGACGTAGCAGAGGATTTTTTCTGTAAGCTGAGCGTTCGCAACGGTTCCCCACGTTCACCCAGCCTGCTGTACAATGCGTAACGTGGAGGAAACTCCGCGGGAAGGTACAGAAAAGGGCCGGACCTTGTAGATGACCACGGCACGTCCACTCTAGTGCCTGCGGTCAGGGAATAGGAGTGTCGAGTTCTATCTCCACTAATCCTACTGGAAACGGCTTGAAAGCTGTGAAAACCCACTGCATTTACGTTTTTCTACTCTCTGTCCAATACATTTTTGGGTTACTCTGCAAAGTAGGGCCAATAGGAAACAACCATTAATTCGGGTTGAAAATTGTAACTGCTTCCTTGGCACTTACTCTTTAAGGAGAAGAGTATCTGAAACCCCTGAAATATGTAACACAGGTATAATCCGCACCGAAACATACCGTTTACGCACATTACTGACTTTGCGGTTAATAGACCGTCTTGAGTGGTTTGTGACGTAATTATAGTCAGAATTTGCTGTGGCCACTGTGTTCTTCGCTTAAAATTCGCTAACCACCATGGAATATCCGTGATCATTATGGTCCAGGCTGCATTCCAACATAACCACAGCCTCCGCTAACACAGCTCCTTGAAAATCAGCATATGTATTGCACGTGGAAGAGCACAATAACGGTTATGATGGCTGCTGCTTACCGGCTAATACCGCACGCAACCCGTCATTGAGAGCGCGCTGGTGGCTCAGTTGGCTAGGGCGAGTGACTGGCGAACGGAAGGCCCCTGCTTCATCTACATCTACATATATACTCTGCAATTCACAAAACTCTGGGTGCCAGAGGGTGCTCAGCACCAAAGCTAATCTCTTGCAGTCCATTCGATTCCCTAATGGTACGAGGGAAAAAAGAATTCATATAAGAATCCAGTGCGGCACCTTATTTCTCTAATTTTATCTTTCCTGTCATTCCGACAAAATAGGTTGGTGGACGAAAGTATTTCACTACACTCGTGAGTGAAAGTGGGAGTACGCATGTTTACCAATAAGTTTAAACGAAACGTGCGTCGTCTATCTACCAGAGACTCCCAGCCTAGTCTACTAATCAGTTCAGTAAAGCTGTCATAAGGACTGTAGCAAGCGGTCACGAATCGAGCGGCTCTTCTCTGTACTTTCTCTATTCTCTCAATCAACCCCTTACAAAATGGATCCCAGATGGCACAACAGTAGTCCCAAATGTGGACGCACAAGAGATTTTTACGCTATCTCCTTTGTTTGTTCATTACAATATTTCAAGATTTGACCTATGAATCGCAGCCTAGAATTTGCTCTACCTACTAACGAATTAATGTGTATGTCCCATTTCATGTTCCTTTGTACTGTTACTCTCAAATATTTCGTAGAATTGACCATATCAATAACTGTATTGTTTAACTCGTATTTCTGAACAATTGGATTCTTTTTGTCAGTTATGCTCATTGTCTTTCACTTTTTACAATTTAGAGTCAGTTGCCACCCAGCGCACCAAGCCAAAATAACATCCAGATCGCACTGAATTTCTAAGCAATCGGCCAAATTTCTTACTTCCCTATAAATAACCGCATCATCAGCAAACAATCTAAAAATGCTTTTCACTTTGTCTCCGAGATTGTTTATAAAAATTAAGAAAAGAAGTGGTCCTATTACACTTCCTTGAGGTACACCCGATGTAACATCTAGATTAGAAGAACTTTCTCCTTCAACGACAACATACTGCGACCGACCAGTTATAAAATCCTTTATCCATTCACAAAGCTGATCCGATATGCCGTACGCTCGAAGCTTCGATAAAAGGCGGTTGTGTGGCACAGAGTCAAAGGCTTTCTGGAAATCTAAAAAATTGCATCTACTTGTGAACCTGCATCGATAACTTTCATTACGTCGTGTGTAAATAGGGCTAGCTGTGTTTCACATGATCTATTCTTCCGAAATCCGTGTTGATTGGTTGTAAGCAAATTATTATCATCTAGAAAATTCATAATGTTCGAGCATATAATATGCTCCATAACTCTACTACAAACAGATGTTATAGATATGGGACGATAGTTTCCAAGATCACTTCGATCACCTTTTTTGAAAATCGGAGTTACTTGCGCGATTTTCCACTCTGAAGGTACTTTCCGCTCTTCTAATGATTTACTGAATATATCAGACAGAAATGGCCCGATTTCTGCCGCATACTCTGAAAATACTCTTACTGGAATTCCATCCGGGCCGGTGCTTTCCCCCACTTGAGGAGCTCTAATACCTGCAGTATCTATTCCTAATGATTCCATCGCCGACTTGCCACTGCGTGGGAAAACGGGAATACTATCCTTATGTTTATTTGTAAATGAATTTTTGAATACAGTATTTAGTACACTGTCTCGGCTAGAATTTTTACGAGCCCTAAAACTGACCTTTACCTCTGGCAGAGCTTCGCTTTGTTCATGTGAAGCACGCTAGGACGCTCCGTGGTTCGGATTCCACGTAAAGCCGTAGGTCCCCTTTCCCTGGTAGAATTATCGGGGTAGGGCAGCCATAACAGGGGCGCATGCGCGGCTAATCGAAACTCTGTCACGCGGCGCCGAACAGTCCTTCGGGAACTCTCGGAAAACAATGCCATACGCGGTTACCTTTTTTTACCCGTCATTGTGTTTCTTCTGTCCTACCTGTTTTTTCGG
This sequence comes from Vandiemenella viatica, assembly GCA_031002005.1. NCBI lineage: Eukaryota > Metazoa > Arthropoda > Insecta > Orthoptera > Morabidae > Vandiemenella > Vandiemenella viatica. The sequence continues at coordinate 16,157,819 of JARYHS010013630.1, forward strand.
CTCCGCGTACACTTATTGTTGAATAGTAATACCTAAGGAGTGCGCTAATCACATTTTCATCCCAAATAATAGGTTTTTTTCCCTACTGGCCGTACTTTGTACAGCAGCCCAAATTCGTTCTGGCCTCGCATTAAGGAGGACGCCGCTTCCTTCCCGTTCCTTGTTCCCAGTCCCATTCCGTTTCTAATGACCTCAACTAGACGAGGCGTAAATTCGTAATTAAAAAAAAAAACCAAATTAACTGTAATGGAGCACATACTCAAGTGAACATTTCCCCACTATTCCAGTCTCCGATATCCCCGCTTTTCATACGAAATTTCCTACTCCCTGTTGCCTGAAATCAGGGGCTAGTTTGTGATAATAGTCATGTCCTGTCTTCAACGTACCACTCCTACTAATTCTTCTACCAATATCCATCCAAGCCTTACCGTCAATATATATCTTGCACACTCCTAATCCAGTTTCATTAACGTATTATGTACAGTATTCATATGTTAATAGACCATACTTCCGCAGTTTTTGAACAATCATTTTATAAATAACTCCGTCTACAAACAACAGTTTTGGTGAATTTTATTTTATTTGTATATACAAAGATTTGTGCTGTAAACAGTAATTGTAATAACATACATTTGCAGCCACTGATGATGCTCTACACTACAAGGGCGAAACAGTTATTTATAGACGGACTTATTAATGAAATTAGTATCATGTAGTGTGTTTGTGATTAATAGTGAAATTTTAATTGAATTTTTTTTTCGCCATACGCGTTTTTCGCCGTTTTTAGACCATCTTCAGCGGCATCTGTGTGATATTTGTGCATTTCCTCAGTTAAGGAAACAATGTGAAGTGTAGTGGTAATTAATTTTACTGTCACACAGACGCTCACTACCTTAGATTCAATGCAGGCGGGCACCTGTCGTTTAATCAACACGCCAATCGCGACAGTACACCCTAACTGAACCACTTGCTTCCTAGAAGTTCAATTATCAGGACCGACTCTAAACTCGTAAAAAAATTCTAGCGAATCAGGTTACACGCCGATTACGACAGTAAGCTTGCAGCTTGGTGATTGATTCATTTAATCATTTCGTATCCTAGAATCTCTGTTATTTCGTGACGCCTATCGAAATAACTCGATTCCACCGAATGTAATCGAGGCAGGAAGCACAACCGCCTCTTAATTAAGATTCGAGCGTAACGAATATAGCAACTGATTTGTTAATGGACACGGTATTAATTAACTACCCTTTTTTCTATGGTGTTTTCTATGAAGTTGAATTAAGTTTCCCACAGGGATGCGTTTTAAGACCACTTCTATTCCTTATAATAACAAAAGATTAAAAAAAAAAAATGTAATCAGTTGTTTAAGACTGGCTGCTGAGGAGGTAATGATCTATTGCATAGTGTTGGGTTCTGCTGATTGTTCAGAGATTCAACGTAATATCGAAGTCATTTCAATATTATAAATGGCAGCTTAAATTATTACTATTATTAATTTAATTGCGACGGAGCACACGCAGCGGTGGCAATTCCGTTAGTTGTCCTCCCCTTTCTTAGTTTTTTATTGTCTTATATAATTTGAGTGTTTTATTCCTCCCCATCTACTTTTGCGATTTGAAAATTTTAATTTTCAATTCCTTCAGCGTCTTTGATAAATTATTCATCGCTTCACTTGGCAGTTTTGTTCCAATCCCTGATACTCTTACCCACAAAAGAAATTTTTCCCACTCCCTTATGCATGAAATCGAGTGCCAGATTATGCTCATAGCCGTCTTTTCCCTTCCATGAAATATTTCTAATTCTTCGACCAATATCCTTCCAAGCCCCATCACCAACATACGCCTTGTACATTCCGAGCACTCTCTTCACCCTCCTCCTGTCTTCCAATGATTCCCGATTCAGCTCCTTTATCGTATCAGTTACTGACTGAAACCTGAAAATATTTCCACAACAAATCTAGCTGTTCTTCTTTATTACTAGTGCGAGGTAACGAATAGGAATATACTACTAGACTATGGATAAGCCGTCCAGTTCTTACAAAAGTCGGGACCTTTAAGTATCTATGTATTACAGAAAAAAGCAACAAAATGTAGGTGATGGTAATACCGAGATTCATAGGTAACATTGTGATGAGATGCAACGTATCTGTAAAGGGTACACTCTATAAAACTCTTGGGCGTCCTTATCTGAATTCTTGTTGTAGTGTATGGGATCCATTTCGCAAGGGATTGAGTAATAGCATCAAAAATGTGCAGAGAAAAGCCGCGCGATTTGTGACTGCTTGGCACAGTTCAAGTAGAGATCGCGCTGAGATTCTCTAGTATTCGTGCATTATACTTCCATTCGGATAGGTACAATCGGGGGAAGAGGGTATCGTCTTTATGAATTATTTCCTTTCTCGTGCCGTAAAGGATTGTTAAATACAACAGTAATACTAATTTTGTTGCAAAGCACCCTCCGCCAACCATAATTTTCTGTTAACTGCGGAGCACAAATGTAGACATATGTTTCCATTGTAGTGTCGCCAAACTGCCTTGTCTGGTGTAAAGTTTCAGTGACATTTCGCCTATTAGTAATTGCATTTTAAAACATTTGATGTAGTAATGTTGGATCATCAATGCAGCAATAGAAATTACTAAGTATGCTTACCTAAGATTGCAAGTAAAATCTTTTCAGTAATTTCTTGAAATATTGATTTTGTAGTAATTTATTTTAGTTATTTATAGATTTTGGTGAACTTTGCTAACAATTGTTTAATTTCCTTTCCAGTAATCGTTAACCTACTCGATGTTTCAGAAGAAGTTGTTTTAGTATTACGCTGTGACCTCACATTCTGGAGCAGGCGGGCTCGAATCTCCGTCCAGGTATCCAGATTTGAGTTTTCCATGGTTTCCCCAAATCACAACAGGTGAATGCCGGGACGCTTCCTTCGAAAGGCCATGGCCGAATTCCTTCCCGCCTCTAATAACCTCGACGAGGCGTAAAACAATAAATAAAACAAAAAAAGTTTTAGGATTGTATGAAATGTCGACTTTTCAACCTATGTACTTCAGCCTTCTTCTTGGACGAAACTGCTATGAGATGTGTTTCATACGCTCTACTAATCGTAACCAACGTTGGTCGTTTGCCTGGAAAGCGACAACCTAGACATTCAAAACTGTTAAAACGCCATCAAGATATATAGGGTAGATTTTACGTGATGCCGGAACACACAGCTACAGCCGTGTTAAAGTTGTCTCCCTACGGAGGCGGCAGCGCCTCTTATTGGGCGTTAAACCGTTCAGGGGGGGGGGGGGAGGGGCGAGTCTCGTCCACGGCTAATACAGCGGGCGTTGAGGACCAACCCCCCTCACCTTGTAACAGCCCTCAAACCTAGACTTTAAATGGAATTGTATTTTATGAAGTATTTGTAGCAAGCAAGAGTTTGAGCGAGTATGATTTTTGTATGTTTGTATTACAATTTACTGTAAATCAGTGTAAATGGACTTTGTTTTATGGAAAGGAATTATGTATAGTATACCATTTAATATGTTTAAGGACAGAACTATGCAAGAGAAATTGATTATATGTTTGTATTCCAAGGTTTGTATTAAGGTGAGCTTCGGTGTCTACAGGACAATTTACGACAGTTTAAATGATGTAAGTTGATAATTTTGTGTTTAACTATCTTCAATGTCCATTTCTGAGAATTTCGTCATGATTGTAAATGATTATGTAGTGATTTTTATTGTTTTTAATTGTTAATTGTTTAATTATTGTTAAAATTCAAGAAATATCTGTCGGATGCCTTTGTAATGTTATAGAACTTTCGATGAAACTTATATAAAGCGAGCGCCAGAGACAGTTTACGGACACAAGTTTTGACAATATAGTCTTTGGAAGAAGTGTTGAACGTAATTGCTGGAGATTGTGCATACATGTGACCAGCATCTTTGAAGTCGTGTATGTCTTCCAGAAATAAAAACAGTTAGAAATTTTAAACTGTATCGTGGAATAATTATTTCATACGTTAATTAAACCAGAAACCACTTAATAACCTGCTCTAAGGTATTATATCCGGTGGTAAGGGCTGCATCAAAGACGTTATTAACTGTATTCTCATGATCAACTTAGCTAGAAGAGAAGTCACTAAGAAAAGATTAGTGCCATTACACCGAGCTCAGTCTCCAAATTATAATTATCTCTCAGAATATATATTTGTTAATCAAACTGTGAACAACACACCAACAATGTTTAAAAAGTAATTTCAGAAATCTGTCTTTGTTTTTACCGTATGTGATACTGAACACTTCATCTAACACGAGCGCCATGTATTCACTGTTTCAAAAAGTCAGTTGGAATAATATTACATTATTTATTAGAATAAGGAGACATGGCGTTGCTTTTTTCTGAAAAGGGCGATGTGAGTAATTTTACATCTACATCTACATATATACTCTGCAATTCACAAAACTGTGGGTGGCAGAGGGTGCTCAGTACCAAACCTAATCTCTTTGTTGTGCATTCCAATCCCTAATGGTACGAGGAAAAAAGGAATTCATATAAGAATCAGTGCGGCACCTTATTTCTCTGATTTTATCTTTCCTGTCATTCCGACAAAAATAGGTTGGTGGACGAAGTATTTCACTACACTCGTGAGTGAAAGTGGAAGTACGCATGTTTACCAATAAGTTTATACGAAACGTGCGTCGTCTATCTACCAGAGATTCCCAGCCTAGTCTACTAATCAGTTCTGTGACGCTTTCATAAGGACTGTAGCAAGCGGTCACAAATCAATGGGGTCTTCTCTGTACTCTTAATCAACCCCTTACGAAACGAATCCCAGATAACACAACAACAGTCCAAATGTGGACGCACAAGAGATTTGTACGCTATCTCCTTTGTTTGTTCATTACAATTTTTCAAGATTCGACCTAGGAACCGCAGCTTAGAATTAGCTCTACCTACCAACGTATTAATATGTAAGTCCCATTTTATGTTCGTTTGTACTGTTACTTCCAAATATTTCATAGAATCGACCATATCAATAACTGAACTGTTTACCTCGTATTTCTGAACAATTGGATTCTTTTTGTTAGTTATTCTCATTGTCTTACACTTTTTAATATTTAGTGTGAGTTGCCACTAAGCGCACCATGCCAAAATAACATCCAGATCACGCTGAATTTCTAAACAATAGGCCAAATTCCTTACATCCCTGTAAATAACCGCATCATCAGCAAACAATGTAAAAATGCTTTTCACTTTGTCTCCGAGATCGTTTACAAAAATTAAGAAAAGAAGTGGTCCTATTACACTTCCTTTAATGTTCTAAAAGGGGGTGGTAGCGCAAACAAGGTCGGAAACCTGTTTTCTATAGAGTAGTGGCTTCGCTCCTCCAACAGCGGCAGAGTGCCCCTGGCCGTGTAGACTTCACAGCGTCGCTTCTTAATTCATGTCGCTATCGCCCGCGGCAGTGACGTTGAGAGTAAAATATCTCGGCTCCTCGACGGATTACAGCAGAGAGAGCCGCCGTTGCCGAGATACCTCACTAGGTCGTCAGACATGGCGACCATGAAATAGGAATATGCCCTGGAAACGTCATAGCTGTCGACGTAGAACCGTTGATATTGTCAATCCTTCATCGGGCCAATGTATAATTGTTTCTGATATATTCGGTGTCAACTAAGACGTAACCCTCAGTTATAAAACTCGCATAACACAATGAATAACTTTTTATTAATTTTTTATGTTCATTCTAATTATATCAACATTGCACTGAAGTCTTCACGGGTGTACCGCCGGATTGTGTTGTCTCCGTTCCAATATACTAACATTTTCAGTAATTTAATTTAATTGAAATTAATTATATGCACTGATTTCAATTTCTTTTTACACCAATTTTTGCATTTATTTCTTTTATCATAAATGCTTTGAATTCAATACGATCATCTAAATACACTCCTGGAAATTGAAATAAGAACACATTGACGCCGGTGTGTAGGACCCACCATACTTGCTCCGCACATTACAAGAGGGCTGTACAAGCAATGATCAAACGCACGGCACAGCGGACGCACCAAGAACAGCAGTGTTGGCCGGTGAAGGGCGCTAGCTGCGCAGCGGTTGGGCACCGCCGCAGTCAGTGTCAGCCAGTTTGCCGTGGCATACGGAGCTCCATCTCAGTCTTTAACACTGGAAGCATGCCGCGACAGCGTGTACGTGAACCGTATGTGCAGTTGACGGACTTTGAGCGAGGGCGTATAGTGGGCATGCGGGAGGCCGGGTGGACGTACCGCCGAATTGCTCAACATCTGGGGCGCGAGGTCTCCTCAGAACATCGATGTTGTCGCCAGTGGTCGGCGGAAGGTGCACGTGCCCGTCGACCTGGGTCCGGACAGCAGCGACGCACGGACGCACGCCAAGACCGTCGCATCCTACGCAGTGCCGTAGGGGACCGCACCGCCACTTCCCGGCAAATTAGGGACACTGTTACTCCTGGGGTATCAGAGAGGACCATTCGCAACCGTCTCCATGAAGCTGGGCTACGGTCCCGCGCACCGTTAGGTCGTCTTCCGCTCACGCCCCAATATCGTTCAGCCCGCCTCCAGTGGTGTCGCGACAGGCGTGTATGGAGGGACGAATGGAGACGTGTCGTCTTCAGTGATGAGAGTCGCTTCTGCCTTGGTGCCAATGATGGTCGTATGCGTGTTTGGCGCCGTGCAGGTGAGCGCCACAATCAGGACTGCATACGACCGAGGCACACAGGGCCAACACTCGGCATCATGGTGTGGGGAGCGATCTCCTACACTGGCCGTACACCTCTGGTGATCGTCGAGGGGACACTGAACAGTGCACGGTACATTCAAACCGTCATCGAACCCATCGTTCTACCATTTCTAGACCGGCAAGGGAACATGCTGTTCCAACAGGACAATGCACGTCCACATGTATCCCGTGCCACCCAACGTGCTCTAGAAGGTGTAAGTCAACTACCCTGGCCAGCGAGATCTCCGGATCTGTCCCCCATTGAGCATGTTTGGGACTGGATGAAACGTCGTCTCACGCGGTCTGCACGTCTAGCACGAACGCTGGTCCAGCTGAGGTGCCAGGTGGAAATGGCTTGGCATGCCGTTCCACAGGACTACATCCAGCACCTCTACGATCGTCTCCATGGGAGAATTGCAGCCTGCATTGCTGCGAAAGGAGGATATACACGGTACTAATGCCGACATTGTGCATGCTCTGTTGCCTGTGTCCATGTGCCTATGGTTATGTCTGTGTGATCATGTGTTGTATCTGACCCCAGGAATGTGTATATAAAGTTTCCTATTCCTGGGACCATGAATTCACGGTGTTCTTATTTCAATTTCCAGGAGTGTACTTTCCCACTTTACAGATTTTAATTCCTTTAGGTGTTTTTGGTAAATTGTTAGTTACTTCCGTTAGTATTTTATTGCTGTCCATAATTCCGTTACCTATAAAAGAAAATATTCGAACTCTTTTATGCCTGAAATCGAGTGCTATTTTGTGCTCATCATTTCAATGTTGTGTTCCTAGTTCTTCAACCAATATCGTTCGATCACTATTATACGCCTCGTAAACTCTCTTCACTCTCCTTCTGACTTTTATATATCCCATTGCAGGTCCTTTACTGATTGTGTTATGCTGTAAATTCCGGAGACAAGTCTAGCAGCCCGTCTATGCCCTCCCTCCAACTCCTGCATTTCATACTCAATATGTAAGTCCCTCTCTACAACATTATATTCAAGCAATGGTCACCTCTCAGGTACAAACCATCATCACTCTCAAATAGCTGAAATATTCTAAATCCTTTTCCAATGTGTTCTGTCCAACTGAGCTGTTTATGAAATCTTATGCCAAGGTATTCGACATTGCTGTTTCAACAACCAATCATTTCCGCACATTATAATCATAATCAGCCTTCAGTTTCTCATTTGTGTACCTAATAAACTGACTGTCCTTGGCATTTATCTTCATTCGATGTCAATCTAAATATGAAATACCTGTCCACATCACACTACAGCTGTTCATATTCTTCCTCCGATTTTATAATATTGCAAAGCATTATGTAGTGGCTCTGATTGTTTTTTGCTTTTGGCTTTACTCCTAGACGATGTCGATAACATTAGATCCGACAAAGGGATGGGAACAGTGATGGGGTAGGAATTCTGCCATGGCCTATTTTTGAAGACACCATTCGCATAGAGCCATTTGGGGAGACCATGAAAAATCCATAAACTGGACGACCGGACGGTGATTCTAGCCCACGTCCTCCCGAATGCGAGGACAGAGGGTTATCGCTCAACCACGACGCTTGGTACTGTTATCTGTAAACCATTAACTGCAATATATATATATATATACCTGTGTATCCCTATACTTCACTCTGCAGTCACAATTATTTAACGTAGACCACTGGCATTTATGTACGGTAGCAGGTTCGAGTCTGCGATCGTGCACTAAGGTGGTTGCATGTTGGTAGCTGTGCGGGTGTGGGAGTTATGGTGACTGAAAGAAGTCGACCTTGGGCATTTTCAAGTTTCGACCAAAGACATATGTGTTCCTATATTTCACTTGGCAACTACGTAGTGCAAACCACTGGTATTTGTGTATGGTATTAGCAGTCTCCTATCGTGCACAATGTTGGTTGCATCTCGGTAGCTATGGGAATCTGGCAGTTACCGTACGTTGGTTGAAAGTGGTCGATCGAGGGCATTTTCTTATTTCGACCAAAGTGTTCTAAAAAATCTTTGAAAACTTCTAAAATGTTATTGAATATATTGTTGAATGTTCTTGAATAATATTCTAGAATACGAAGTTGCTGTTTACGCTTGGAGTAACTAGTGTTGCCCAAAATCGGTCTTGGTCTTGCATTTTTGCAAGACCAAGACCAAGACCAGGTGTATTGATGCAAGACCAAGACCGGCCAAGTCTCGTCTTGTTCTTGCATTTGGGCAACACTAGGAGTAACATAGGTTACTTTTTATCCTAGAAGTATTTAAGGTTCAGTGGAAAACCATTAAAAACCTTCAGAATTCTTGACAAACATGAACCAGCTAGTTATTCATTAAAACAATAAAAAAGAAGGCTTGCAATATACTACCCTGTGTTACTCCCATTTTCACTTCCATCTCTGTTGATACTGAATTTCCTGCACGAAGTCTTTGTGTTCTATTATTAAGGCATTCCTCTACCAAGCCAGTGACATCTTCCACCACTAAAACAAAGTCATTCGTCCTTTAAGTGTCTCGCGTTTAGTTCACGGAACAGCTGGACGCTGCTCGGAGATTGCATTCAAGAAGAACATCTGCAAAGTTTTGAAATAGCTTCGAGACATTTCTTGCAGTTCCACTCCGAATTGTCGTTGGCAATGAAACAGAAACTTTTCCATCACCGAATCTAATTGAGACCAGTATCACCCGAAGTTCAATTGTTTGAAATTTAAATAGCCAAACTAATACTTATAATTATTTGACATGCTTATAACAAGAATAAAGCAGAAATTATTGTGTACGCATTAGAGGTCGGGTATATTATTTTGCAAGACGGAACATTTGTGTTTCGTAAAATTCTGTTATTGAGATAAATAGGGAACCTTTTTTTTATTTTGTTACAGCTTTTTACAGCCTAACATCTAGTATCTAAATTATGCCATATTTACAGTAAAAATACGATTAGTTTGTTACATAGATTTCCGCTACCTATCGAAATCAAGTGAGTTGTTGTTTACAGTTAGAGTACTGATGTGAGTATAGGCGTTTTATTACAAAAATTTAAGTGCTTGACTATATTGTAACATCTGGTTTTTAAGACGTTGTTAAATTAATAATAAAATAATGAGATGCACTAATTAATATGTCAATTTGCAAAATTAATCCCGGGTAGGCGCCAAGAATGGAAGTGTTCTCTATCCGAGAGAAGCGACATTTCAATTCTGAAATACTTTTAATCAAAGCAATTGTAATTTTAAAATTACCAATAAAAACACATATCTTCATCTAATCAAATGATATACTGGTACATTGGAAAGGAAGTTATTGAAAGTAGGGTTTGCAACACCTATTATTTTCTTTGAATATAAAATTGATTGGTTTATTGAACAGAACTGAATATTAAAAGTTACTTTTGAACAATTTAGAGCATGATTCAAATCTCAGAGCGTTGCCTAGGGTTGAATGACGCAAGAGTGTCTATACATCGCCGGCGTTCTTTACCGTAGCAGATGAGTTGCGGAGAAATCAGACGGAACCTGTTGATCAGCAGGGCGCAAGGTCACTTGGCGAGCTAGTTCCCCGCAGGTAGGGACCTCTTCGGCAATCTCCCGTGGCGCGCCGGTGCGGATTGTTTGCTGGCCAGAAACAGAATGTTTTCTCTCCCGCTTGTTCGCTCCTTTGAAAACTTGCAGGCTCCGGAGTTTTAGCAGACGCGGGAAATTTCAGCGAGTCGCAGCGTTTGGCGGGTCGTCCACGATCTCCATTGGCGCTCCTCATGCAACATAAAAAACTTATGATTTCTAAAAGTTCGTAACACACTGTTTTATTCGCTGGTTCCCAACAGAGGTGTTCCGCAACCTGACTTTTTCTCCGAAGCATCGTTTCTCTAGTCTCAACTTTCTACTGTACCAGGAAATCCTCATTTCGGCACAGTCCCTATACTGTCCTTTGAATTTCATTGAATGCGTAAAGCTTTTAACTTTACGGCCTGCCATAAATCGTTCGGTCTTTCAGCGCAGGTATGAGTCACCTGGCTCTCGCCGATGCCAAAGAAACGTGGAATTCACACGCATAAATTTCCCGTCACCAAGGTACATTACAATATGTAGGTTAAATTTTAATGAAAAGAAAAACTAATATTAGTAACATAACCCCTTAATTAACCCACCACCCCTAGTTTATTACAAATTTTACTACACTACTGCTAACTACAGAATAAAAGTCAGTTTTTTAGGATAGATCTTCAGCGGGATCTACGTCCTCCGGAATTCCTTGAGGTCTGGTCCCATCAGATGCGATTTCTGGAATGGCCAGGACCATCCAGGGTCTTCAGAGGGGTCGCCACCGGCTTCCGTTTGCTGTGAATCCCAAATCCTATTTGGGTCAGTAAGGTGTTGGGGAGGCGTATTGCATCTCCTTTAGTCTATCAAATTACAATTAATTTCCTCCTGTATAATTGCTTTTATATCTTACGAAAGGAACCTAATTTAATAGCTGTCTCCTTTCCATTTTGCTGCCACATCATTTTAATTTTTTTTTTTTTGTGAACCTTACAGAAAATGAATTTAAAAAAAAACGGTAAAATATCAGAATATGGATATTTTTTTTTAAATTCATGTATCGCCATTGTGTCTGCGTACATTAAGGTGACACCGCACTGAATCGTAGGATATAACGGGACAAGGTTGGAGTGGTGATCCCCGCGTAGACTACCACCGAGGTGGATACGGGTACGGTCCCCAATAACCGCCTCATAAACTACACATTTCATAAACAAGAATACACTTACCACAGACAGAATACAAGTTACACATTTCTTTAACGGATAGCGATACAACAGTCCACTTGCTCTAGATCCAACAAATTGGCGAAGACCTTGTACTCTACCCCCACCCTACCACTTTCATTCACACATTTTTTATTATTTTTTTAACTTATGGCTCGACGTCGAGATCATTATAGACGCTAGGTAACGGCGGGGAATTTGGCCATGCGTCTCTTGATGGAACCGTTCCTGTATTCGCCTGCAGTGATTTCCGGGAACCGTGGAAAACCAAAATCTGGATGGCCGGACGAGGATTCGAACTTGCGTCCTTCCGTATGTGAGGCCTGAGCGTTACCGCTCACCCACTGCATTCGGTTTGATTCACACCAGCTACCTGTGTAATGTAAATCACAATGGCTATAACTGGGGAAAAAATAATAAGAAGAATAATTTGCAGGAGTACTGTTTAACGTTTCATTCTGTCTTCTATCAACCATTTCAGTTATCTTTCTGATTGTTATGTTTAAGCGAGCATAATGACCGAGAGTAGTGAGTGAGTGATAACGCTCTGGCGTATTCGGGAGAACGCTAGTTCGAATCCCCGTCCACGTATCCAGATTTTAACGAAATCTTGCATATTGAACAGAAATCGAAAGAGCCAAACAAGCTTCCGTCACCCAGGTACTTCATTTAATAATGTTCTAACTCACATTCATACGATGGTTTTATGTCCAACATAAGGTTTGTAGCTCGACCGTCGAAATAAATTTTTTGAACCAGATCTTAAATTGATTAGTTTCAACAGATGTTTCATCTCGCTCGTACGTTGTATTCCAGCAGCATTAAGAACCCTGTATTATGTTCATATACGTAGATGTAACGCGTAAACTATTTGCGATGTAATTACAGCTAACTTTCCTTAATTTTCTATTTGCCTTACAATTATGCATTAGTTACTATAGATTAGCAACAGCTTACTTCGCGTGGACTGCAAATAAACAAACCTCTTTCTTAGAGTGACATCATCAATAGCTACATGATCCACGGCCCCTGTGGCTAACTGAATGAAGATTCTTTTGCAAGAAAAATCTACTCTACAAAAAAACTGTAACTTCATTCCTCCGAATAATACGAAGCCGCTACCATGATAAATATTTCGATCGCGACAATTCTCTTACCTTAAATTAGATACCAATTTGTTGAAGCTTTTACATTAATTCCTTAGCTGAAGTATAAGGCTTAGTTGATTTCTTCTCTGTAGCTTATTAACAGTAGCCATAACTCAATTTTTAAAGTATATTTAAAAATTATACATTACTTCCTGGTTGTAGTTTTTATTACAAGTATAGATTAAAGTGAAGATATTATCTGAGAAACCTTTTGCAAAATCAGTGTTACTGTGAAGTTTGTCAGTTGCTTGGGAAAAAAAGTATATTACCTTCAACGTCCATATCCAATGACCATGAAATGAATTTGCTAAGAAGCACAAGAAGATGAAAATAAGATTGGTTCCCTGATATAAGAGTAAAACTTTGATATTATTTTCAGCTAAATATTTCCTGAAGACAACTGTAATGAGAAGGTGCTTTAAAATAAAATAAAGTTAAATCCCATGAAATTGCAATATGTCTTTTTGTACAAAAGAAGCTATTCCATGTATTTGTTTAATTCGTCTATACGCTTATTCGTTGATTTCAGGTGAAATGGGTGGCTAGTGATCTTTACATTTTCGTCATCTTCCAGTAGACAAAAATTTATGTTGATTTGAAAGCAAGCAACTTCACTTCTAACACGAAGTGGGCAATACATTTAAATGCACTATTATTATTTAGGGAGGTCTGGTGACTCAGTGGTTAAAGCGTCTGAGGATCGAAAGGTCCTCAGTTCAAATCCCGGTCTCGACTTGGATTCCGTAGTCCCTTAGTCCGACCTTCACCTGTGACACAGCCTCCTGTGTAATTTGATGTATGCCACAACGCTTCCGTGGTTCGGATTCCACATCAAAGTCTAGGTTCCCTTTTCCTTCCAATACCAGGCTGAGTGTACCTCCTCCTGGGGGGTCCAACCAAAATTCTGGTTCGATACCACGCTTAGTTCTTTTAACACTGGCGGATACATGATTATTCCACAAACCAATAATTTACGACAAACAATTCAGAGATTTTTACATTATTTCTTCCACCAGTGCTTCTTTGCACATTAGTTTGTTCTTAGCGACGTGTTCTCGATCTCTGTGTTACCTGTTTCTGGAAGAGCTTCTGCCTTTCTACTCACGCTAATAACATTATATTGTTCTTTCACAAACAGACAAAATTCATCCGATTTCTTTTAGGGCTACAGTTTGTTTGTTTAAAAGTGTGTACTTCACTACAGGGGCTTTACGGATAACTTCTTCTGTGTCTCCAAATTAAGCTAGCAGATCATGTCTGGCGTTATTCATGAACATAGTATTTGCATTTGCATGGCAGATACCACGATCCTGAATTAATTTCAGCACAGCAGATTTCAGAACAGTTAGTGTTTACCAACTGCTCTTGTGTTTGTTATCCTCGTCTCCTTCTTCGTCTGGCCGTACTAAGGGCATCTATCTGTAGATAAATATACTGACCGAATTCTCTCATATTTTAACCGTTTGGTTGAGGATTCCTAATTTAAGTAAGGCGACAGAGAAATATAGTTGAAAATTTTAGTGTGATTAGTTTGACATCGGTGTCAGATAAAGTGATAGAGAGTTTGATATGTAAGCGCAGCAGATACTTTCCTGAGTAAGGAAACTGGTTTGAACATTTATAACGCCGCTTAAGGCAACGAAGTTTTTGTGAATTTCAACTAGTCGGCTAATTTAAGCTATTTTATGAGAAATGCACAAGGAATGCCAAACTGGTTAGTGTAATACTAGATCTATCCAAGGATTTGACAGAGTAAGCCATAAAATGTTGTTAAGTAGGGTGAAAAGGATTACAGTGGAAGAACTAGTGATTTGTTGGGAAGAGAAATTCTTAAAAGCCATGTAACAAAGCGTTAAAGAACGAAATACAGTATCAAAAGAGATGAAAGTGAAATTGAGAGTTTCACAGGGTAGAGTATGGAGACGGTTGCTGTTCATTATTCCAACGAATGATTGTGGCAGATGATATAATTTTATGTAGTAGAAGCAAAACGAAAGAAGATACAAACAGCTGCAGGGTGACTTGAACTTACTGAATATTTAAATTGCATCTTTCTCCAGTTCAGTTTTTTTTCTCAGTGTATCTATTTGAAAGTTAAACGGAGTTTTTGTATTTTAAGTCCCTTTAATCACTTCCACGTCCTTCAAAGAACACCAGAATCGTAATTTACGCGTTTATTATTATTATTATTATTATTTTTAATCTCAAACATTCGTATAGATCTGAAAGTGGTTTAAAGAATGCACTATGGCTGTTTCAGTTACTGCAACGTGTTCAAATGTCAAATACAGAACCTTCTGCGAGATTATCACAGTAGAATCAACTTGACTTCTATATTCTTCGGTTTCCTCAAGTCACTCCAGTCTAATGATTCCATGTTTGCTTTAAACATCAAGTGTGATTCCTGCTCTTCTACATGCACAGTTCTCTCCAGACCCTCATAACTTTGTCGTTGACCAGTCGTAAAAATCCAATTAACAAATAAAAGATGTCTCATAATTAAAGATAGAAGTTCTACCAAATAATGCAGCGAATATAACCGAGCGTGGTGGTTGAGCGGTTAATACTCTGGCCTCGCATTCGGGAGGACGCCGGTTCGAATCCTCGTCCGGGCATCTAGATTTAAGTTTCCATGGTTTCATCAAATCACTCCAGGTGAATGACGGGATGCTTCCCTCAAAATGCCATGGCTTAATTCCTTCCCGTTCCTTGTCCCCAGTCCTTTCCCGCCTCAAATGACATGGATGTCAACGAGGCGTAATCGTATAAGAAAAAAACCAAAGAAAAAAAACACCAAAAAACCGAACTTGTATACTGAAAATCAGGTATTGTATCATCGTCTAAATCAAGGTTGCCCAAGCAATTTTAAATATGGGTCACAATTTCTATTCTAAGTTAGCCTCGGGCCGCATAATACTTGCATATAGTTTTAATAGATATTTAAATATAACAAAGATATAGGTAAAGTTTAAATTACAATAAAAAAGTAAGAACCATCAATGAAACTTTTGGAGGTTTTTTTAAAAAAAAATTATAATCGAAAAGTAAAAAAACCTTTGTAGAGGTATTTGAGCTAACATATCCTAGACCGCTGCTGTTGGCGGATGAATTCACGGGCCTGGGGTTGGGAAGCCTTTATCTAAATTACTGCACAACAATGGTGAGACGGCATTTAAACAGGACAGGCAAAAGCAATAAAATAATTTTCAGGAATGAAAAATGAAATTTTAAAGAAGATTGTTTAGCCAAAAAGGACTTTCACAAGGATTATGTTTTACGCCAAGGACTAATATGAAAAGAATGGTATTTCTGCCACACACTGAGATTCTTATATTAATGGTACCAAAAAATGACATATAACATTTTCAACTTTCATAACAACAGAAATACCATCGATGAAACAAAATAATCAATATCCAAAACAAGCGGGCTAAGGGAAGAATATGAAGACCTAAGTTATTAGAATGAAAACAGCAGCAGGAACAGAATTGACTGTATAGTAACGAAGAAGTTCTTGAAAGAAGTTATCGGGAAAAGAATGGACACGCGTGGAGAATGTAAGACTGATAGCTCTTGAGATTTCAAGGAACTTGTTTAAACACAACTCATAAATTTCCTTAAACGGAGATAATAATAGTTTCTTCCCATCCCATTGAGCCAGGTGGTTGCAGCACCGTAATGGTGTCCGGCGCTGATACTGTGCCTTTGCCGGCAGCGTAGGAGAGGCGGTCGTTCGCAGTTGTTAACCATCATATTGTGTGCCATAGTCCTGAGAGCATACGAAGCTGTTGATGGTGATTCGATCGTCGGATGAGGACGAAAAGCCTTTGTGACCCTTAATGTCTTCCGGAAGAGCAGGCCTCAATGGGCCAGCATCGGGTTTCACCCGCCGTGGCAGTAGTCATGTGGGAATGCATTTGACCCAGAGTATGAGGAAGTTCTTGCGCGGGTTGCGCATCACCTTCCATTTCACAAGTGTTTGTTTTTGTTTGGTGTGTCATTTAAGGAACTGCCGGTCCCGGATGGTAATTATCTTTATGTTTTGCTAAGCTGTATCGCTATTCTTTGTTTAGTTATTACTTGTTTCAGAAATCGTCAATGTCTCTACAGAAAAGTTCTAATGGCTGGGGGATGAGAGTTGCGGTAAGTTTTGTCAGCTGTTCTATGATTGTAGTAATGTGGGCTCTTAGTGTACTTGGGAGCAGTGCTGACAGCAGTGGTAGCCATGAGTTGGAGTCTTGTTGGTGCGCAGTCTGCTGTAGTGTGGTGCTCCCTGATCTTGGCGAGGAGTCGTACGGCACTTGTGTTTGCTGGCTTGGATGCGTTGTTGTGGTTGGTAGGCAGCATGATCTTCAGCTTGTGTTCGTCGCTGTGAACTGGGTGTAGGTGGTCGACGCTTGGTTATTATTTGTTGCTGAGGTGGAGCAGCTTCATTGTACTCTGCGCGCTTGTGCTTGGGCCGCATGCGGCGATCATCTCTTTGATTGCTTCTATTCTTGGTAGGTTTTGGCGCTGGACAACCCTTGTAACAGGCTGCGTGGGGTCCGTTGCAATTGTAGCAGACTGCGTCTTTTCTTGGGCGTGCGTCGTATTCTTCATATTTTATTTCATACAACACAAAAAACACTCTACACCGAACACACACACGATCACAATCAAACGCACCTACAATAACACATGCAAACACCACTGGGGAACCACCCCAAGAGAGTAACCATGGATGGTAAAATACTCGTTGGAATCCGCACCAACGCCCGGAATAGTATATGGCACCATAAGAAAAAGAATAAGAAGAAGGAGAGGAATAGTTTCTTTACGCAATCGATGAGACATTCAAATCATCTGTTATCTGCCGAACAATCCCAGTACGTCATCATTATCATTTTCTGCCCTCGGGCAGGTTGTTCGTTGCTCTCCATGCTGTTCTATCTTCTGCCTTTCTCTTAAGGTCCATGTAGTTGCCGTCTTCCTTGATGTTGTGTATAATTTTGGACCGCCTTCTTCCTCTTATTCTCCTCCAACAAACTAGAACTTTCAAGGCGTCTTTTATCAGGATCTTCCCTTTCAACAAGTGTTCCATCCAGTTCTTCTTTCTCTCTTTAATTACTTGTAGTGTTTCTCTCGTTTCACTAACCCTGTCCAGCACTTCAATATTTCTTATTTTATTCACCCAGCTTATCCTCTCCATCCTCCCTCACATCCACATCTCAAACGCTTATAACCGTTTTTTCATCCTCTCGTCTCAGTGTCCAAGTCTCCGCTCTGTAAAGAGCCACGCTCCATACAAAACATTTGCAGAGTCTTTTCCTAGCACGAAACCATAAAAATCAATTAACTTCATTTCAGATTTCATATCAATCTACTCCCAAACAGTGTAATATAACATAAATAAAAAAGGAACTAAATAACAGGAGAATTCAATCAAAAAATGAATATAAGTAATTGACAGCTCATTTCAATCAATTTTATCCAAATTTTGTGAATGAAGTAGACGGGCCTGATTGTGGATCTGAACACAAAAGTACATTTTGTAGGATATTTTTTATATTTTCTAGAGTATTTTCACTTAGAAAACAAGATTACGTTTCTGAACTCTCTCGAAGTTAAAAGTTTTAAAGACAGTATTAAATTACTTGATGGTATGTCACTGCTTATACATCATACATGCTTAAATTTTGATAGAATATTGGCCGTTATTTTGAGTGATAGGTTGTTTAGATCTGTTATTATTGAAACATACGAAAGATAATAAACATAACTTTAACCACTGTCGGAGAAATTATGGTCGTTTGATGAGCAGCTTCATTCAATTATAACAACATAATCCATGACTGCTAAAGCTTACCACTTGAATCTTAAAAGCCTCCACACACGAGCTATCCATCTGGCACCAAACGATTTGACATCAGTCAATTTGGAATCAGTTCAGACTAGGGCTATTGATATCTTTAAAAAATATCGGATTTTAGATATATCGATATTTTTAAAAGTATCAAAATCGGATTCTATATATCGAAGAAAAAGTATCGATATATTGACAATATTTTATTTAAAAAAACAATGTTACAAAAACAAATCTTGTATAAATAGGATCAAGTCTTGTGACTATTTGCTAGTAAAAAGTTGTGAGATGTTCTTTGAATCAAGTCCTCAATTTCTTAAATGAAATTGTTTTTCACGGAATTTGTTTCTAAAAAATAATACTAATAATTGACTTAGCTATTAGACATTTTACTACTTAAATATAGTAACAAAGTAAAATTTAATATATTTCTTAACCTTTCTGATCTTTGTGCAAAATAGAAATTTAAGGCAAATAGCCTCTTCAAGGGGAAATCAATTAACATACAAATTTGCTACATGACGTTTCAACTTTTGGATTGCGATTGGAAAAACACAGGAACTTTTCTTATGATTTTGGAGTGAAATCATGCATGTGTGCCAAATTACCTGTTTCTAAGACAGCTGGAAGCGGTGCGAAATTATAATGGTGAGCGCCGTAGTCGTTTCAAAGAGTTTGAATTCCACAAACTTCCGAAGTGAGGTGATGAATGAATTAAATTTCGGACATTAGTTATGCTCACTATACTCCGTTTAAAATAGAAATTTGTGACATATAAAGGTTAAAGTAGAAGTGTGGAATGGGGTCCCAGGAATTGTTGATGAAAAAAATAAAGTTATGTGTACCAATATTTGTACCAATAGTTGTCAGCAGCTGTTTTTAAAAATACTCGTTGTAACGTATTTTTAAAAAATATCGACTCCGATACCCTGATTTCAGTATCGAAATATCGATATATCGTCCTAAAAAATATCACTGATAAATATCGATATTTTCAGAAAATAATGTCGATATATCGATATTTTATCAACAGCTGTAGTTCAGGCTAAGCGGCCAATACGACAGCATCTGTGCCGCCGAGCCAGGACAACTCGCGTCTACAACTTTCGCTACGGTATATACAGTTTACGAAAAGCTTTTGTGAAGCCAGTAATCATTTTAACCAACGTATTTGTATTTAGAAAACTAAATAGCTCTTACATGACTTCTTAAAATTAACTATCGAGAAGATGGTAAAAATGTTTAAGAACGCATGAAGTACAATACACCGGGTTATTCGGAAACATCTAAACCGGTTAAAGTTACAGGGGTGTAAGGCACTTTCCATTGTTTTCCAGAAATGAACGTAACGCAAAAGCTACTGTAATAAATTCTGGACCCTGAATGTTGTAATAATTTAGTTATCTGAATTCAAATTTAACGCAAAGGTAGAAGAGAATCTGTACAATGGTTATATTTTTACTACAGAAAAAAATTTGTTAAACCACTGATTATTAAAAAGTAAGTGAATTATACCATTGCGTACGACTTATACCAGTCTATTTATCATCAAATTGGATATAAAGTGAACCTGAGTGTCTCTAAAAATATATAATTCTCGGAGTACAATGCATCACAGGTCTCAAGATCGTCTAATTTGTCTTGAATTATTTCTTATGAATCCATTATTTTCTTAGAAATTGGAAGTGAGAAGTCAGTCAGCTCACTTTAAACGTTAACAAACACAATGATTTAAATCTTAACACCACTTTGCTGACAAACAAAGCAGGCGTTTCGTTTGTCACTGGAAAATCCAGTTATTCCTGCTGGCCGATGAATGAAGATCTGATTTGCTTCACATTTCCTACAAACAGATTGATTTATCCAGATCTGGGTTTTGTGTCTAAGACTTTTTCTTGTTTTAAAATGTGACTTCAACCTATTCAAATCGGACTTTACTGTCTGACATAAAAACTTCATAATATCTGTTTGAATTCAGGATCAAAGCTTATAGTTTTGAGAATTATTTTTGGAATTCCACTGGATCACTATTAACACTGGTTATATATTTAAAAAAAAATAAGAAAAATGAAAAATGAGCACCAAAATAAAAGAATTAGGGTGAAAACGAGGGACAGAGGGAGAATTCTATGAATTAGTTAGTCATTATAACAACCCTCAGAATTCCGATTTTATTCCTTCATTAGTTTTCATCACTTAGAGGAGAAATTTTCTAGTACTTCCTAGGTCAAAATGTCGTCAGACGAAGAACCGAGTACAATTACGAGTGTAAAAAGAAAAAAACAAAAAAAATAATAATAAAAACTATCTTTTATAAAAAAAACTAGCGGAGTTCCCGGCGTTGCCCGGTATAGTTGGCGTAGATTTAACCGTACCGTATTTGTATTCCCGCAAAACATTTGTACAAAGTTTCATAAAATACGAGCCAACTTTTTCGGAATTAAAGCAAACTTACATTGACCCGCCCCCTACCAAGAAACTGGTGGGCTGAAGTTAATTTGCACGTATACTATTTTCATTCGTCCGAAAAGATTCATGTATATCAAACTTCGATAATTTGGTTAAGAAATTTCATTACTACATTACTGAACAACCCTAGATTATGTTAAAAACTCACATTTGATTCAATTGCGAAGTGAATGGATATATTTATGGCTCGAAATGCCAGATCCTTTAACTCTACAGATAAAATATGAAAAGTGAATCCGGAATAATATTATCGTAAACAGAAGACTAATGCTGAAGGCCAGAGATATTGTCCAGAGATCGTGCTTAAAGAAAATCTCTGTTGTTTTTACGGATATCTATGTCATTTAAAAATTGATATCCCCAATTAAAGGAAAGAATACTTTAAGCTATGGCTTTTAAAAAATGAATATCTTGAATTAAAATAAAGAATACTTAATGTTTTGTTTAGTGTGCAAAATAGTAATTACTATACTGTAAGTTATCTTATTGCTTTAATTAAAGGCTATGGTCAGAGACATTGTGTTGTGAGCTTAGTGCAGAGTATGCGGCATCTAGTAATTCCTCCTGTGGAATTTCTCACCATACGTTCAGAATTTCATTTAATGCTCCTACATTATTTAACGTTGAAACTTAAGACATGCCAGACAAGTGAATTAAGATTCTAAGCTTTAAAACGATGAAAACTCCATCGAAATCTGCCCCGTAGTTTCCGAGTTTTTATACGACCAATATGTCCGGTTTTCGTTTTATAGATATAGATAGATAAAGGCAACAAGATTTTCAGGTTGGTTGAAAAAGTCGTAAAAGCACAAACTATGCCTATTGTAAGAGCTGTAATAAGGATATTAATATTACATCAGGGAAAAAGCTCTCAAGTAACGCAATTCTTCACAAGACATTCGGTATCGACAAATATAAAGTAATATAGTGACAAAAACTCAAAAACCTGATATACAAATGAAATGAGGTAAAAAAATTTCTTCATTTTCTACTAACAGAGGACACCTTTGACCTGAACGCTCGGAACCGCACGAAAACATGCTTCGAACAATAAGCGATCATAAAAAAAAAAACAGTGGTGTGTGTCATTTCATGCAAACTGATTTTGTAAGAGTACAATGAGCCAAACCACAAGTGAATATCCATGATCGTTATTTCATCATTAAACTTTACTCTGAGATTTACAATCAATTAATTGCACCTACGTATAAGTCTACTTTGCAATATGCTTGGCGAAAGCCAGGTTATGACATTGACATACCAACATCATCATTTGAAAAAGGAATTAATGTGGCTTTTGATACTGGACTGCATGAATGCGAAAGTGATTTGGAATGTGATAACGTGACTTTAGTGGGGTGTGCACGTTATTCTCTTCCATTTTGTTTTAACCACTTCATCGAAATCCCGCATATGACTAACATAGTCACTATCACGTGTGTGGTATTCCTGAATATGCGTGTTTTGCGTTATATTTAGTACTTTTAAATTACGTATAATTTCCTTCATATGGTACTGATATCTTGTTACACACCACTATTTTGTTTATGATCGCTTGTTATTCTAAGAATGTTTTCGTGCGGTTCCGAGCGTTCGAGGTCAAAGGTGTCCTTTGTAAGTACTTACTTAGATTATTATCAGCCTCGTTTGTTGCAGAACATAATCCACCATTTACCATTATGGAGCACCTACCGAAACTCATACAGACCGTTTTCCCGATTCAAAAATTGCAGAAGAAACAAAAATTTCGACGACGAAATCTCACACCTTAGTTGATAAGATTATAGGTAAAGAAAGTTTTTATAATTTATGTAAAGATCTGCTGACGAACCCTGTGATCTTAGCACAACCAAACACTTGTTCTTAGTCATGAGCTATGCAAAAAAGCATCTGTCGAAGAATGATTTTTTAAACTCTTATTCCAATAGAAGATGCTGATGCAGTATGCTTATTCAAACACATTTTAAGCTATTTAGAAGTAATAACATTTCATATAAAAAATAATCTAATGAGATTTGCATCTGATGGGTCAAACGTAATGATCCATTTCTAATATGGACGCAGAGAATTTTCAGTGGAGTCATATGGCTTTACCAGCTGACTTTGTCGAATGTCACAGCGTGCTCCGATTTCTGGGTCGTAATTTAAAACAATGCATTGCGAAAGTGAAATCGATTGCGTACAAGTCACTAGTGCGTCCTCTCTTAGAATATTGTTGTTCTGTATGGGGTCCCCAATGGCGGCATTAGAGAAGGTCCAAGGAAGAGTCGCCTGATTCCTGACAGGTATATATAGTTGGAGGGAAAGCGTAAATGAGATGTTGACGGAGTTTGGTTGTGAAGACCTGGAACAACGAAGGCGTTGCTCTCGACAGAAGCTAATTAAAAAATTCACGACTGACATATTTCGGAATTGACAGCAAAAAAATATTGCAACCAGCAACATTCATGTCTATGAATGACCGCGAAAATAAAATAAAATAAGAGAAATCAGGGCCAGAACTGATTCATTTTGGTACTAATTTTTCCCACGAGCGATTACGGAATGGAATAGAAAGGGTTTAACAGGCGAATCATCTTAAAATCCGACAGGAGTAGTTCTCGACAAACCGCTCTGGCATCCTGATTTGGGTTTTCCATGGCGTTCTAAGATCACTCCAGGCGAATGCTGGGATGGTTCCTCACATTAGCCCATGGGCGCCTTCTGTCATACCCCGTATATCCCTTCCAAACTATTACCGTTTCGGATAGATGCAATGCACCCTTCGCCACATACTTTTAGTGACTCACGGAGTAGTAATAATAACAGTGTAAACGCGCATTATATTTAAGGCAGTCGGGATGGTAGGTGCACGGCGATCAGGAACTGATACTCGTTCTCTTGTACATCCCTGCCAAATATGGTGCCACCTTAACGCTATGCTTTATTTATTATTATTATTTTATGTTTATGATTATCGTTACTATCATATTGCGACATCGCTTCTGTGTCTCATTAACGTTTTTAAGTCCTCCATACTCAACAGGTATTCTTCAAATATTGAATGAGCAAGTTTTTAAGGTGAAATGCAGGTTGCGTGGTCAACAATTGATTTTTGTCACTTTTACTCTCTGCCCGGGCGACCGCACAGCTTAGGTGGAAGAGCGTCTGACTACGCCACTGGCGGCCGGGGTTCGATCCCCGGCGAAGCCGAGGGTCTTTCCTCTAAGCTGAACATCGGGAACGGCTCCCTAGGCCCACCCAGCCAGCTATCTAATGAGTACCGTGGGGGAAACTCCGCGGGAAGGTAAAGGAAAAGGGTCAGACCGTGTAGCCGACCACGGCACGTCCACTCTAGTGCCTACGATCAGGAAACAGGAGTGCAGAGCTCTACCTCCTCTAATCCTGCGGAATACGGCCTGAAAACTGTGAAAACCGACTGCCTTTAGCTGCCTTCAACTTTTTTTTTTTTTTTTTACTGTCTGTCCAATACATTTTTGCGTTACTGTGCAAAGTACGGAGAGCAGAAAAAAAACTTTATTTCCGGTTGAAAATTCGGCTAGCTGTTTCCTCGACACTTACACTTTAAGGGAAATTCCTGAAATATGTAACACAGGTTGTCAGGTTCTTCGCGGTTTAATTAATCCAGTAATTAAGTAGTCCACAAGGTATTTCAGTTTAGACTTCTGTTTATTTCCAGACAACACTTCAACGATATTGTTTACATACAGAGATACAATCCAGAGATACTACAAACGCCGTCCTTGGCAATTGCAAAGTGAATCTGTATAAACTAACTAAATGTCCTTCTGCTGATTTCTTTATGTAGGCTCTATCGAAATTTCCCGAACATTTCAAAAGCTTCCGCGAGATATTTCTCGAACATTAACCATTACTCAAACAACTAAACATATTAAAAACAATCAGAAATACTACTTAATCGCTTAACATCATTACAAAACGGTCAGAAATGGAAATTAAAGATACTTAAACACAAAATTATTTACATAAATCATTTTAAACTGTAGAAAATTGTTCTGCAGACATCGTAACTTGCATTAACACTTGGAATTACAAACATTTAAGCAATTCTCTTGTACAATTCAGTTCTTAAACATATTAAATGTCCTTTAAATAATTTCTTTTCATAAAATAAAGTCTGTATACACTGATTTACAAGAAATTGCAAAACAGACATACCAGATCATATCCAAGCAAACTTTAGCTCACTACAAATACTTCATAAAATACAATTCTATTTAAAGTTCAGGTATGACGGCTGTTACAAGGTGTAATCCGCGCCAAAGCATACGTTTACACACGTTACCGACTTTCAGTTAATAGAGCCGCCTGTGACGTCATTATAGTCAGAATTTGGCGTGGGTGCTGTCTGCTTCACTCAACATCCACTGAGCACCATGGTATATTAGTAGCCACTCTGGTCCAGGCAGCCATTCAACCTAAACCCAACACGGTTACGCATATTACTGAATTAGTGGCAATTGATTTCTCGAGCCGCGTGTGACGTCATTATACTCAGAATTCTGTTTAGGAGCCACCCAATTCACTCAAATTCTACTAAACTCCATGGGATATTAGTCGTAATTCTGGTCCTAACCACACCCTCCGCCAATACAGCTTCTCGAAAATCAACATGTGTAGCGCATGAGGAAGAGAACATTCACGGTAATGATAGCTGCTACATATCAGCTAATACCGCGCGTAATCCGAAGATTTACATTGTATTACTTCTGTACTACGAGTTTTGTCGGCTTTGCGAACACTTTCTCTTGGATAGTAATGGCTAAAGAATGCGTTAATCACATTTTAATCCCGAAATAACAGTTTGTTTCTACTGGCCGTACTTTGCACAGCAGCCCATTTTTGTTTTATAACTATCTTAGGAAGAGCAATTAACATCAGACACAAGAAATACATCGGTCTAGTTAATTACGTAATGAGCCTTGACCTTAAAATCTCATATCCTGTCCTTGAAAACAGCACAATTTTATAATTGCCAGAATGTTACACTGGGACCTAAATGCTGACAGTGTTGGTAAAACTACCCTTATCGGCGGGGAAACATCAGGGTTACCTCCACACGGCTTTGATACTGGAAAAAATCTCTCTTGGTCAGAATCAGTTAGAAATTAATAGCGGCAGTCAGCGAGCGAAGACAGATGTCGCCTCAATTCCTTCTTAGGTGAAGTTCAACCGAATAACGACGTGGATGGCGGGCAGCACGCGTTGAATCTTCGCATTCTGTAAACAGCCAAATAGGAGCACAACCTGACGGAAGAGCCTCTATCGCGCACAGAGTGCTTCCACAGTCTACTACCCTGGTGTCTCCATCCAGGCTGTTACTTCTGTCTTCAAGTATACAGCCTTCCAGCTCAACACAAATTCCTTATATTTTGTAGAATGAACACTTGAAGTAAAATAAAAGTTACATTTGTACTTAGCCGTATCACGTATCGCGATCATACCTTTGACCCTAAAAACTAATTTCTTGTCAATTTCGACCTGGTGCTATATATATATATATTTAATTGACTTTAAGAGATTTAACAGTGAATAACTCAACAAATATATTGCAGCAGTTCACGAGCTAATGATCTATTACCATAGAAAGTAATTTTTATACTTAAAACCAGATATACTTGATTACTATGTTCATTTTACGCACAATCCTCCGAACACCCCCCCCCCCAAAAAAAAGTGGTGACCTTGCATTTTAAATGGAAGTCAAGCTCTTCCTTTTCATGTAAGATCGAAGTTTTTTACGGCATTGTAAATAAATAAAAAGTCTTCTTGGGCTCCCAGCCGCGTCGAAATGTCTCACTTGTGGGACGTATCGAAGGCGTCTACCCCAGCCACCATTTTCAACTATAGATGTAACCGGATAACTGTCTACGCGCTGCCGCGGAAACGGTGGAAGACAAAAGCCAACACAGAGCGGTGTATCAAACACATACATACATTTAATTTAGAAAAAAAACTACAATTTTATCCCGGGTCAGAGATTTTTGGGTCACCATTATAATAGAAGCTGTAGAAATCAGAACAACTGATTCTTTACTTAACAGCGACACTAACTGTCAACTCAGTGCGGCCTAGAACCCAGCTATCAAAATGCTGAACAAGCTTCGCCTCGGTAATGAGCAGAAGAGTGGATGACGTCATCGCACTAGGTAGGCTTTTGTCTTCCACCGTTCCCGCGGGAGCGTGTTAACAAACAGTTATTCAGTGACATCTGAAAACGAGGATTGAGGTAGAGACCTTCGAAACACGCCACAAGTGTGACTTTTCTACGTTATACTGGGTGCCTTAGTGGGCAAACTACGTTACAATTATCTTTTATACCTTTATGATGAATAGAAGGGGGTTTTCAATTTTAATTTTTATGAAGCAGTGAAAATTTATTAATTTTGCAAGAATCTGGATGTTAGTTGGAATTTAGGAAAATTGTCACAATATGACATTTATTTTCTTATCATTGGCGATTACAAGTCTGAGCGAATTTACCGTTAACATTAATACAAATTAGTAAAATCATAAAATCGTAAAATCAGACAAAGGTATCATAATACTGTGACTTTACAGTTAAAAGAAAATCATGGGCGCCACGAATGAACAATATATCATTCGAAAATAACTAGTTCTGTCAAATTATGCCACTAGCTCAGGTTTTTTTTTTTTTTTTTTTTTTTTTTTTTTTTTTTTTTTTACAATTACAAAGTTAGAACATGGATCTATCCTCTCAAAGTCGCTTAAGGGTTCTGTTTCACGGAATGCACAATCAGATGACCCATGGTATGTGAGACTGTCTCACAAGACGGCTACAGACACGTCCTGTCTGTTAATGCGCATCATCGCATTACTGGCGGTGTCGCCGTGATAAGCCTGCTCCAGAAAGTCGGCAGCCAGGAGTCGTACAGCGGCAATTGGCGAGAGAAGTCAACTTTACAAGTCCACCTCAGACTAGACTCGCATAGAATGGAATGTCCAGCTCGTCGCTCTTCGGTCTGCAAGGAAAACTTCTGGCTCCACCCCCTGCCGTCTCGAAGATCACATTTAACAGAAAATTCCCAGGATTTTAAGTTATACGCTCATTTGGATTGGATCTTCAGGTTGGCACCTAATGTCACGTGATATCCCCGATATCTTATTTGCTTCGCGTATATCACAGAGGTCGGACATAAGTTCGCCGGGGTGAGAGCGTGTTCGGGTGGCGGGTTTTTCGCACAGGGGCAGTGGCCTGTTGTGAGCTTCCCATCCCACGGTGAAAGCTGGCAAAACCCTTTATCCCTGACATCCTGCCTCCGTGGCTCGGGAAGACCACGATTAGCTTCAAGCCTACACAGCTCCATAATTCTTTAATATTCGCTTTAACAAGGTACACTGAATGTTCACCATTGAATTACAGTCGTCACTTGGAATCTTGCATACTTTAGGAAATTACAACAAAAATCTATTTAGGTGGTCGCCCAAGATTTATGTAAATTACTCTAACATTATGATTTATATAATAAAAAATGCACATTAGAACGTGGTGACAACGCGTCACGTTAGAACGTAGCTGCCTGCCCGCGAAGAGTTTATTTACTTAGCTCCTTGTCATCTTGGCTTCTACAATGACAAAAAAAACAATTCCCTAGGGCAGATCTGAACAAAGAAGGAATTTACTTACCTGAACGTGTCTGCTGGCTGTAAGCTATTCTCGACCCATGACCGTAACACAAAAAGGGCTACGGGTTTACCACCAGTGGTAAAACGGTATCGCACTGAATTTGAAAATAGAAAGAAGTTCTCGCAGTTCGAAATGGAGGAATTGTAAATGATTGGAAGCATCGTTTGACATTTTTTTTTCTCTTCTGGCTTTATGTCTCGTCGATATATAGGTCGTTATAGGCGGAAAAGGATCGGGAATAATGAACGGGAAGGAATTTGGCCATGGAATTTTGAGGGAACCATCCCGGCATTCACCTGGAGCGATTTAGGGAAACCATGAAATCCCAAAGCTGGAAGGCTGGACGGGGATTAGAACCCGCCTCTTCCCGAATGCGAGTCCAGAGCGTTACCGCTAACCCACCACACTCGTCTGATACCTATGAAACCCTATACCAGCAACATAGGTGTGGCGACCGAATCTATCAACGCCAGCACGAATACATCTGAGGCCACGTTTTCATAAGTACATATATCACTGACTTCATCATGCGTAGAAGCTGAGTCAGAACAAAATAAATCCACCTCTATTATTATTATTATTCTCGAATACAAACATCAAATACACAGCTAAACATTGTACAAGTTAACCACTTAACACTCACTTCGTCCAGTACTTCGCAACATCGAGGGCATTCGTTGTGGCTCGAAACAGATCACCTAGGACACTGGACCATATGTTCCACTGTCTGGTCCTCACAACATTCACACGTAACGCTGATAGCGTTAATATAACCCCATCTCACGAGATTATCCTTGGACCTGCACACTCCTGTCCATTATCAATTCAAGGACCTCCAGACGTTCCTATCTTCTCTTCGATAAAGTGGCAAGCGCTCCTCAACTATCAGTGGTCCGTAAACGTTGCTGACCTTAGTTTTCGACAACTTTAATTTTGCTCTTTCATGTGATCCAATTGGTTCCCGTGATGTTCCCTGGACAGATGGAGCATTGCCGTGCTGTAGGCGTGCTTTTTCTCGTTCTACTTTGGTCGTCTCCTGGTTCGCACCAGTTCTCTGCGGATGCTGGGTGGGGCAACCCCCGAAAGTTGATTAACTGGGGTAAGCTTTAGGTAGCCTGTCTGCAGCCTATATGTGTTATCCAACTGTTTGGTGTAAAGTGATGAGTACCAAATAGACATGCGCATTCTAAAACAGAGGGTCAAGGCTCACGCAACAAATAGTATCCACTTCTATGAATGTCTGCAATATTGTAGAAACAGCTAAAGTTGACAGGGACTGGTAAAGTGTTCAAGCAGCAAAAAGTTAGGGTAGGAAATGCAGTATCGATAATAGTGGGAGTGAAAATGAGAGTCCCATAGGGTAGCGTATTGGGACCATTGCTATTCATTATTTCAATGAATGGTTGTATTGATAATTTATATCAGAATTTAGGTTTACTGCAGATGACATGATGCTATATAAAAGGACCAAAACAGTAGAAGACTGTAAACAGTTGCGGGGTGATCTGGACAGGATACCTAGCAGCGTTGGTAAACTTGAAATGATGATAAATAGAAAGAAGAGTCAGCTTATTAGATACACACAAAAAAACTAAAGGTTGATTATGACTATAAGGTGGAGAAAGAATTGCTAGCTGAAGACTTGAAATGTAAATATCTTGGCATTACATTTGATAACAAGTTTAACTGGGTAGCACACATTGGACAGGTAGTAGGAAGAGGTTTAAATATACTTCACTTGTTGGAGAAAGTGATGAGGGGATGTATGAGAGAAGTAAAGGAATTGGGTTACAAAACTTTGGTCAGACCATTGCTCGAATATGGTAGTGTAAATTGGGACCCACATTTCGTGTATCAAATACAGGAGTTGGAGAAGATGCAAAGAAGAGCTGCTAGATTTGTTTCTGGAAATTACCGTAGAATGCAATCAGTAACAGATATGATAAAAGAGCTGGAATGGGATTAGTTTGAAGACAGAAGGAGAGTGAAAAGAGTCATGGGAGTGTACATGGCGTATATGGGGAGGAGGCGTGGAAAGATATTGGTGTAAGAATTAAAATTAATGCATGGAAGGGAAAAGATGACCCTGGCCACAAGCTGGCACTCAATTTCAGGCACTAGGGGGTGGGAAGATTCTCTTTTTGTAGGTAAGTGAGTTGGGGACTGGAGTAAGTTACCAACAGAAAAGGTCAACAATTTACCAGAAATATTGAATTTAAAGTGTGCACTCCATCGCAATTAAATTAAATTAAGCAGTCAATTTGCCGAGATCAGTGGGAAAAAGTGGATTTAATCGGCAATTTCCCTGTGGCCTGCCCCGACTCTGCTATTGCATAGAACGTGTTTGTTAACTGCAGTTTTATTTGAGACTAAGAAATACCTGCGACTTCGTACGCGTGGATTAAGAATTTATTTGCCAGAATTGAATATAGCAACTTGTTGGTAATGAATAATTGGTCTCAAACAACACAGATTATGCATAATATGACAGGAAAGTTATCACTATATCATTCTACCATCGAACCTGTCTATTGAAGAGAATCAATTTCCAACATGTTTAAAAACAGAAAACCAAGCAATGGTGAGGGGATGTGGGTAGGGGAGGGGGGGGGGGGAGGATGTTAGCTAAGTGCAGCTTTATTTCAGCTTGGTCTTTCATTCTTTCTTCGGCATAAGCATCCGATTTTTTGGAACTAAAAACTTTAGCTGCTCGTACTCTGCTAGAGCTACAAGTTAGGCCAGTTTACGCCTACAAGGCATGTCAAAAAAGAAGGCTAAATAAACTGATGTCAGAAACATTTAAGCAGACACAAAGTAATAGGACAGAGAAAATCGACATCTATACTAAATAATAAATTTTTTTTCTAAACGAAATTTACTAACAAATTACACACTAACATAATGCGCTAGAAGCATAGCTTGAGCAAGCGACGTGACGTTACAGACTAACACACACATCCGTCTCTCTGTCACAATTCGATAAGTTCTCAAAATTTCGTGACTACAACTATTAATCATACCGAAGAAAAATGTTCTGTGTAATCCCTACAGATTTTCTTGTCAAATTCTGTCAATGTCGGTATAGGCATTTAGTCGTCAAAACGTAACAAAAGACAGAGACTTAATTGACCATTTATAGTAGTATTACTGCAGATCACACACACACTGACGGCGAATCACCCCTGAGGGATAAATATAATGTAAAAAAAGTGTACACCTATGGCATTGCAAGACAACCTAAGATTTTCCTCGCATTGCACCCCTAACTTTGTGATAACTACAGTTTAACATTCATTCCGAATAACCGACAGCAAAGGCGTGACTCTTACGATCCAAAATTTTTTTTAAAAAAAATCCTAGCCTCCACGAAGTTTTGAACCGGAGACCACGATCCAAACATTAGTAAGCAAGTGCTTTAACCACTGAGCTAGCTGACCGCTACACGGAAAAACAGTACAGAGACCTCCACATTCAACGCGTCTGTCTATCGCTGTTCAGTAATTTTTCGATTTTGTAAGACAACATGTATTTTTTATACATATAATTTTTCAACCAAATGTAGACAGTATTTTTCTCCTTGTTTCAAAGGATAAGTGTGCAAAGTTTCATCGAGATCGGATGAAAACTGTGGATTTGTATGAAGAACAAACAAACAAACAAACAAACATACATACAGCCATATTTATATAAATAGATAAGTCAGCAGATGATTTAGTCTTCTACTGGTGCTTTCTTGATGTTTCTGGAGACTCGCAACTGCTGGACTTAAGTGCAGAAGATATGTTTGATTATGAAATCGATGACTCAAGCTAACTGGCCTGCAAGCCGTCAAAAATGACGAGTGTTCTGGCAATCCAAGCTTCAGTTGTCATCCTAGTACAGGTTTAATTTCAACATTACCACTAAGTGAGCTAATATTGCCATTAAAAAAATAAAAGTTTCAAAGGGGTTTCAGTACATTTACTGCGTCGCATGTACGTAACATGGAGCATCGCGGTGTAAACTTGACCCAAAATCTTTACGGGTTCTTACATCTTCATTTTTTGTCATCCATGATTGAGATCCATATTTCAACATCTGGACGGCTGTCACAAGTGGAATTACCTGCCTGCGTCTGAAATAATTACCTCAGTAATGTCGCATCAGTGAAATCAAAAGATATGTAAAGAATTTAAATGATACCACGTATATTAATTTTAATAATGGTCCAGGCTGCACAGATTGCAATCAATGAGGAACTACGTTGATTCAAATGCAGTTATGGTTTCAATAATAACATATAAAAATATGTGCTGAGGAGGAAGGGATAAACAAATCAGAAAGTTCTCGTAATGAAAATTGTGGCAGGAAACGGATTTCTCCGAACAGTTGTTATTGTTGTAGGGGCCTTGGGGCGTCTCGACGTCGGTGTCATCAGCGTCCCAGCAAAAATGTGGTATAGCTACGTGACTAAATCGAAACACAACTCTTTTCTGGATGACCGACTGTTAAGAAGTCTAAAATACAGACAGTAAAATGCAGTAAGACAATAAAACATTGGAAGTAGAATGGTCATAAAATTTCAAATTCTACAAAAAAAAATGTCTGGCAGGTTGTAAAATGGCCAACCACATTTAAAACATAAAACAATTGAAACTAAACTCAACAAAAATCATGTAGGAGTATTGGCTGTAAATGCTACACCATGCCGGTCAGCGCAAGATTTTATGGACAAGGTCATCTAAAACACAGAAACGGTTCTCCGAAAAGAAATCTGCAATTACTGGAAGGGTGATCTCGGAATAGAATGGCTGCCAGTGAGCTGAAGATTGGAAGAACGCTAAAAACAAAAGAAAAACTCTTTAGATACAAAATAGCGGAGGCATACTGCTTGCTGGAATAAGCATTATAATGTTTTCTGTCAAAATTTCCTGCGTATTAGTACAAAATCACAGAATCAATTGAACCTTCGTTATATCAATATTTCCTCAAACGCTCCAATAATAATTCAGCAGATTTTATAAAAAGAAGTTAAAAAATAAGAGAATTCACTACAACTTGTAAAATCGGTACTGCGTTTTACTACGTTAATTAATAACAGTTAGTGAGGTTATTACAACACTACACTTTGACCTACCTCACGGAGGCATCGAAACTTCGTAATTTATAACTTTTTTCTTGGTCGCCACCAGCGGTTTGACGAACGTACTAATAATACTTACAGTTCTCTGTGATGCTCTAAATTCACAAGTTCACAGGAATCTGCAATAAGCAAAACACACTCACACATAGGAAGTTCTAAGTCGAACAACTTTTTTATTCCAACAGTTTGTGTTACACATTAGTACGCCGTCCACCAACTGAAATTAATTATCACTTATCCGAAGATTACAAGTTCTTTATGAGTGGAAAGTTTAAACACAAAATTCTCTCCTCAAAACAGCAATATATTAAATGCCGGTACAACAATCACTAATTCACAACAGCACATTAACAGTTCTCCAGGAACGTCTCAATGTATTTTCACACCATCTGGCTCGTCTTATCAAGCCAATATTCGTTTCCCGTCGCGGAAGCACGTATAACGTTCTCCATATGCCCGAATATGTCTTCAAGAACACATCACTCCACTCTCAAGCAACTATGCTTTTCCCGGGCTGCCGCCACGAGAATTAACACTTGACTGACTGCGAGTCTAGCACAGAGTGTCGCTTCTCGCTCTGTGTCGATTATCGATACAAGTACAGATACTCTTTAATCATGGATCGCTAGGCTACTGTAACGTCACAATCACTCACTGACAACTAATTATCAAATTTATTTCCGTCAGTATTCTCCCAATATTGTAAACCACGGAGAAGTGTGTCACCAGAACAATTGTTGCTTGCGTTCTTTAATTGAGCTGCTCTTGGAGAAGGTTGTTGATTATTGACATTTCCTTCAAACATTACAATGGATGTTCTTTGCTTTAGGTGTGTCTTTTTGGTTTCTCTTCATTGTTTTAATTTGTGGGTGTTTTAGTCATTTCGACACTGCAGGTTTGGCTGGAAAGGTGATTAATGAGTTGGGTCGGCAACTCGAGAAATGTAGTGAGCTTGGAACCCCACTCGATTGCGTGGTCGTGCCCACAGCAGTGACTGGGGCAGTCGACGTGGCCAGGTGGTCGGCTGTGAGTTGTTCTGAGTGTGATTCGGGTTGGTTGCCTCGTATCTTGACGAGTCTGGACGATGTTGGTGGTCGACTGTGTCTCGCCGGTTACAGCGGCGGGCGTGGTGGTTTGTCGGCTGGTTGGATGACTTGGTTTTCTTGCGCGAACTTGCAGTTTTTGCTGCTTGGTGGTAGATCCGGTGCAGTGTTGCGTCATTTGCCTGAAGCCGCTTCTGCTCTGGTCATCCGAAACCAGGCGGCTTGGGGCCCACCGAAATTGTAGCAGGTTGCTTCGTGCTTATGTCTTGGTCACTCCAGATTCAGATGATCACCTCCGCAGCGGACGCGCCTCAGCTTGGTGGAGCATTGACGAGCGTAGTGATGAAATATTTGGCACCTGTAACACTGGACTGGTCCTTGCAAAGGTTTCTTGTCTTTGGTGTTGGTAGCCTTGTTTCTTGATTTGTTGGTGGGGTTAGGAACTCCTTGAAAGCTGCCTCCAGTTCTTGCAGCTTGCTGACTATTGTCTTCAGGTCCGACCATCAGGATGTGATTATCTTGAGTCCATCCACTGACGGCCAGGCGAGCAAGGGCAGCATCATGTCCTATTGTAGCAGGCCCATCAGTTCTTTTCGAAGGTGTCTGCTAGGGCATTAGCCTTATCATTAGGCCTATATACTAGTACTCTCTCGCCGTGGAGTAGTGTAAGTCGTTTCCTGTGTCAGGTGAACCTCCTGGTTTGGTTCCAAAGCGATTCATCATCCGCATTAAGCATAGAGATACGGGCATCCCATTCCCTATTTCTATGCTCCGTCAGGGAAACCTTTATCTCTCTCTGTAGATGGTATATATGTCGTTTCGTACGAGGGTTTCTTGTTTTCTTCCATTCTTTCGCAACCATATTTTTATGTCTTATTTGCGCAACTAGATGAGGCGGAAGTTGTGGGGATGCGTGTTTGGGTGTCGTTAGTGTCGTGGCCACAGAAGCGTTGCGTACCGCAATTTCAAATTTTTGGATCGTTTCATCGATGTTGCCTGTATCGGCGGCAGCGGTGAATTCGTCTTTAAGTAACTTTTCATAGCGTCTCCTGTTGGTTTTATAATAATTCGGCCTGGTTTCTTCCAGCGTTTGCCAGGGTCCGATGTTGATCTCCACCAGCACTAGGCAGTGGTCTGAAGACAGCCGGTCAATGGTGGAGGCAGCCACAAAGCCAGGAATACTTTTCGTTATGAGTATGTCAAGTGCGTCCGGTCTTCCACCAGCGCCGGGACAATGCGTTGGCTCCTCAGGGCCGGCCACACACATGTCGTATCTGTTGGTTATTCTTCTCAGTGCCTTACCCACCTAGTTAGCAACCCTACTGTTCCAGTCAGGGTGCTTGGCATTTAGGTACCCTCCAATCAGGAGTTTGCCTCTGGTGGCTGCGAAAGCTGTATAGTCATCCTCCTCCAGTATTCTACGGGCAGTCCGGTAGGTAGAAACTACTGTTAGTTGGCCGTTGGAGGATACTAACTCGACACCGACGGCTTCTATCTACTGTAGTGCTGGAACTGTGATTTCATGGTGGGGGATATTTCTTTTGATGTATATTGCTAGTACTCCTCCAGCAGTGGGCCTGTCTCGCCAATAACAGTTGTAGTTGGCTTTCAGATGTGTCTCGGTCACCAAACACACGTCTACAGTCTGCTCCAGGAAATACTGCCTGAATTCGTGCAGTTGTCTATAGATGCTGTCAGCATTCCAAACGCAAAAATTGAGAAAGTGCTTTGTGCGGCGTCTATCCATCATGGCTACAGTGTGCGCATTTTAGGGTGGCCAAGGCTTTCGTCATTGCAACGGTCAGGTTTCCAATCTGCTCTGTGAGTGTGCACCTCATTTTCATGATGGACTCTGACAAGCAGGTAAGCCTATTAAATTTGCCGTTCAAGGAGTATTCGTTTGCGTCTATTTGGCTTCTCTGGTTGGAACTTGCTCCTCCTGTTTTCTTGGTTGTTGTGGGTAGCTCTGCGAGTATTCCATCAGTTGGAGTTGCAGCAGTGCCACAAGCGGAGTTTGACGATGCGTCAGCTGGAGTGTCACCGTTGGCAGCCAGCGATTTTGCGTCGTCGTGTCTCTAATGTTGCCGATTGTTTTTTTTTCTTTTCATTGTGTTTGACTTCTTTCTGGGCTGCGAGGGCTGTGACTTAGCATTGTGTTGGATCTTGTTGTTGGTGGCCTTGGAACCTTCTGGGGTTTGATCTCGTTCCTGCTCTGCTGCTGGCGTGGTGCCTAGTGGTTTAACTTTTTGGGTTTAATTATGGCTTGAAGGTGAATTTTCTTTCTCTGCCGATAATCCTCTTTGTTGATCCCGAGCCTTTTAAAAGACTGGGCAGCCTTTATAGCTTGCCATGTGTCCCCCTCCGCAGTTGGAGCATTTGGCTGCATCTTTTCCCTTTTGCGAGGTGCATTGATTGGTATCATGCTTTCCGGCACACTTCACACAAACGGGAGGTATTTTGCAATTCATTGCAACATGGCCAAAACTCTGACAGTTGGAACATTGGGAAGGTCCTACTGTAGCCCGACGCTACTCGGTTTACACTTTCTGGTGACATATCCTATCAACCCCGAAGGTTGTTCTGTTTTCTGGTATGTCAGCCAGAACCACCAGGAACAGCGGCATTGGCACGTTACTGCCGGGATGTTTAAGTTGGGTCACCGTCTGTACGGAGAAGCAGATCCCTATGAGTTCATACTTCAGATCCTCCGTGGGCAAGGAGTGGGGAATGCCCCTGAATACAACTTTCAAATTTGAGACCGACCCTATTGGTAAGGTAAAATACGGGGTTCCTCTTTTCTGAAGCATTCCCGTAGCGGCGATGTAGTCCTCAGTGGTGGTAAATGTGAACTTAACCTTGTCGCCGCCCGCAGTCTTATCAGAGAAGTGGCTCTTCACGACGGTGTCGACTCTGTCATGGAGTATCTTGTAGTTTTAGTTAATCTGAATGACAATCGGTGGAATGTCTGCCGATCGCCGATCTGTTAGCCGTTCAGTTACAGTAGAGTCATTTTGAGGTGGTTCACTCTGCAGCGGTTGAAATTTGTTAGCTGATTCAATAGATGTTTCTTGTTGAGTTGAGGGCGGTGTTTTAGCTGTGCGTCCTGGAGACGTAAAAACTTCATCTGGCTGTTGAGTATGGTAATGCGGCGTCTCTGAATCTGATGCTGATTGCTCTGAGGAGGCAGCAGTGTCCGCCATAAAGAACCGATGAGTTGAAGCGGCTGGGCCAGGGGCTTGTGCCGTGGATGCTGTTGTAACCTTGTTCTTTTTGGCTGGTGTCTTCAAAGGCCGTGCGTGCCGCATCTTCTTAGAGGCTCTACCCATCTTCTTCAAATGGGTTTTGCCAGAGGAAGAGCAAGCTGCACTGCGCTTGTCGGCATCTGAGTCTGCATAATCTTCGTCGGAGTCGTTGTTTTCATATGGGCCTCTGTAACCAGACGTTACTTCAGTATCTTCTGGCGTAGGTGATCGTGGAGAGTCTGTAGCGTTGTCCGCCGGAAGAGCGAGACGAACGCCAGCCGCTGTCACTTCCATGTGCAGGAATATCCTAGCGGTGGTGTCTTAGCGGGAGTGTTGCTCTGGCCCCTAGTTATCACCGCTAGGTTAGCCAGGACCAGAGACAACCCTAAGCTCACGCCAGGTGGTTCCACTCAGGGAGTGGGCCGTGTGGCGGTTTAACCCTATCAGCCTCGGTAGGGAGGGCGGGAGGGATCCCCAAAGAAGAGAAAATAAGCAAGCCTCACTTTCTACTTCGCAAAGGGTGCAAGACAGGTCTCGCATACGCGAGCACAGCGAAAAGCAGTCGCCAGAACTCGCGTATACGAACAAGAGAGGAGCTTTGTATTTGGCCTAGTTTCTGAGAGGTTTAAACATAGAAACTTAAGTTTCCAATCTCTCTCGCAGTTATAATGTTACAATGCAGAATTAAATAAGAATTATTAAATTATAGAGCAATGTAATTTGAATATCACTTTTGTTTTTCTTCTAGCATTTGTGTTCAAAATCTTCCACCATACAAAGTCACTAATTAACACAAACAATCATATAACGGAAAAAGATAGGTTTTTTCTACTACGAAGATTCGTCCCGAAAGAAATGCAGCTAGATGTGACAGAGAAGTTCTTTGTTTGATAAACGATGACGCTGCTGGATGAAGAAGATGTCGACACATCAAATTTTCCTAACATTATCCAAATCGAGAACTAAGTGACTGCAATGCCAGTCATAAGTAACATGAGTTCAAAGACCATGGACACAAGAGGATTAAAATTTTGTATCATTCATTTGATTTATGTTAATTCCATGTTTGATTTATTTTTTAGTTTATGAAAAATATTTTAAATGGAAATATATAAATAATTTTGGATGTGATGTTTTTTTTATTTAATAATAATAAATATGGGATGCCACACTAGATGGGGGGGGGGGTAGGGGGAGGAGGTTATGTAGCCACGTGTAACAAGGAGGGAGTGGGCTCCAAAAAAGCATGAAATTCATGTGACCTAAGTTGTGGATGGCCCTTTATTGTCTTACATGAATGACACAGGGTACAGTTTTTTTCGTTTTAGTTCCCCTGATAGACGGAACTAAATCATTCTAGAACAGTTCCGATATTGTAGCAACGTATTCAACGTGAGCCAAATTTTGTTGATATCTTCTACACGAGCACATTGGACGCATTCATTATAGTCCGCGTTGACATGTATACCCTCGTTGATAGAGCTTTTCTTGGTAATACAGACGAGAGTTGAGATAATAGATATTTTACCTCAAAAAATACAATTCACTGAAAAATCATTTGCCCTGTAACTAGTGGGATAACTTCCCTCGGGTTAGACAATCTCCATCGAAAACCGACGCTGATAGCATATGAGCTATACAAAAATAGGAGGCAGCTGATTTGTGTGTGTGTGTGTGTTTTTTTTTTTTTTTCCCTGTAACCTCGTCACTACGATGTAAAGTAGCTTCAGTTGACGACTGGATGCTGTGTGAAATTTCGTCAATTGTTAGTTAATCAGTTTTTTTATAGGATAATGACACGCAAATGCAATTGAATTTTATTTTATTTTTTGTGTCGTGATATTAGTGTATTTTGTCTGCTAAATTTCATTTAAAATCAATATAAAGTGCAGTTAAATTAATTTTACTTACATGTGACTTTTTATTTCATCCTCTCATACTTAGGGTTTGCTTCACCGGGTAGTGTTTGACAGGAATGATTGTGAAAACTTACTGAGATACACAACACTGCACTGCACTGACCAGACTACACAGTATCACCATTAAATTTACTATCATTATCGAGTTCAAAACACGTTAGTGTAATCGCTGTGTTGTCTGGTGAGTGCATTGCAGCCTGAGGAAGATTTCACAATTATTTATGTCAAAACCTACCCGGAGAAACTATGAGAGAATGAAATATAAAGTCACATGTAACTAAAATTAATTTAAACTGCACTTTATATTATTTTTGAAGGAAATGTTACTTACATAGTACACAAACACCACGCAGATGTAGCTGATGATGCTCTGGAAATAAAGTGAAACGCGTACGATACAAAAAAATAAAATAAAATTCAATTGCATCGCTGCGTCATTAACCATTATAAAAAATTGTTAGCTTCAGTTGGTTTTAGAGGGCTTGGCCTCGGAATATCTTTCCTTTAGATGTTATCTGAAAACGTTGAGTGCAGAGTATGGTAACTAGGACATGTTTTCTGTTTTGATTTTCCGCATGTGGTTATGAGATTTCACATTAAATCGACCACTGTAATTGGAGAGCGATGTGTTTATACCAAATTTCACAAATGAGTATGCATTTCTTAAGGTGTTTTCTTTTCCTTCTACGAGAGCCATATTCTTATCCGGGTCCAGGCAGTTACCATGGTGTAGGCATATTTAGCCTTCCGTGGCAACGTTTAGGAAAATGAAATGAAATAATACATAAGACTGAATGATTACAGACAAACACAATATTCCAGAATCTAGATCACCAGCTTGTCGCCTATGTCAGCTCCCTTAGCTTCTGTGCTCTCTATAACGGTTACAGACAAAGCCATCAGACTAATCCCTGAAATCAAATTCTCATTCCGACTATGTTGATAGAAACAGAGCTAGCAACACATTCTGGATACGTGGTCCTCTCACGTCCTCAATCTAAAATAATATTTTAATTTAATTTTAATTGGAATGGAGTACACGCTCCAGTTACAATTTCCCTACACACTATGTTTCCCCTTTCTTGTACCAACCTACTTTTACCCTCTACAAATTTCAACGTTTTTGGTAAATTATTCATCATTTCTCTTTGTAAATGATTCCAATCCCTGACCCCCTTGACTACGAAAAAAATCTTCCCACACCCTTGTGCCTGAAATCGAGTGCCAGCTTGTGGTCATTCTCATCTTTTCCCTTCCATGCATTACTTTTAATTTTTACACCAATATCTTTCAATTCCTCATAACCAATATACGCCTTGTACACTCCCATGGCCCTCTTCATCCTACTCCTATCTTCCAGTGAATCCCATTCCAGCTCTTTTATCATATCTGTTAGTTATTGTGTTCTGCTGTAATTTCCAGAAACAAATCTAGCAGCCCCTTTTGGCACACTCTCCATGTCCTGTATTTGATACGTAAAATGTGGGTCCCATACTACACTACCATATTCAAGTAATGGTCTGACCAAAGTTTTGTAACCGAATTCCTTTACTTCTCTCGTACATCCTCTCATCACTCTCTCCAATAAGTGCATAATATTGAAACTTTTTCCTACTGCCTGTCCAAGTATGCTGCCCAGTTGAGCCTGCTATCAAACATTATGGCAAGATATTGCCATTACAAGTCGTCAAGAAGTAATTACTTCTCCACGTTATAATCATAATCAAGGTTTAATTTTTTATTTGCGTATCTAATAAGCTTAATCTTCTTTGCATTTATCCTCATCTCATGTTTTCTTACCAGGAACTCTACTAAATCTATCAGTTGCGTTTGCATTGCATTCAGTTTATGACGTGAAAAAGTCTATTCGCTCGTTAAGTATGGTGATAGCTGCTTGTGTTACAAAATACCGTCAGATTCAAAACACTAATAACTACGAGACTAATTATGCGTTAATAGCGGTTGAGCCCACAACGGGTAGAGCACGTCTGTACGAGTTCATCGTGCGGCATATGTTTTGCCTCTGACCGAGCGTGGTGGTGTAACGGTTAGCGTTCTCGCCTTGCATTCGGGAGGACGGCGGTTCGAATCCCCGTCCGGGCATCCAGATTTGGGTTTTCCATGGTTTCCCCAAATCACTCCAGGCAAATGCCGGGATGCTTCCTTCAAAAGACCATGGCCGAATTCCTTCCCATTCCTTGCCCCCATCCTTTCCCCCCATCCTTTCCCGTCTCTAAAGACCTCGATGTTAAAAAGAGACGTAAAGCAGTTAAAAAAAGACGTCATCATACTAGTGTTAGCGATTGTTTCGAATTAGCGTTGTGTAAAGTTATATATTAGTGTAGCGTGAAAACACGTTTAATTGATTCAAGTGCCTTTCTAAATAACTCGCGAAGTATTACTAGGAGCCGAAGTGAGATAACAAAAATATTCGTCGGAATATAATTAAAGTCAATATTAAATAGAAAATTACAAAATAATAACGATGTCCTTTCATATGTGTCGAAAATATTCTCGGAGTTATAGAAAACGGAAATATATTTTCTTTGCATAACGTTTAGATTGAAAGTTGAAGCAGCAAAAGATCTGATCAACCAGAAACCAGGAAGTTGTAGAATGGTGTTCCAGGAATTGAATGCATGAGAAGAGCGCAAGAGAGTGCTGGCGAGAAAGGAAATAGCTTGAGAATTGGATTAACCGCAGCCTACAGATTTCTGAAACGTACTTAAGAATGGTTGTTGTGTGTAAGTGGGCTCAATTTCCAGTTTACAATTACCTGTGGAATAATAAAATCCACATTTTATTCGGATCGATCTTTAGGCAAAAGTAACTAATTGCTAGGAGGATTCGCTCTAGCTCTGTAAAATGGATTTCGCACGTTCACTGTTAATTGTGAAGTTTATTTCGGGAATTTGCTCCAAATATTGAAGATCAAGCATATCTAT
Organism: Vandiemenella viatica; assembly: GCA_031002005.1. NCBI lineage: Eukaryota > Metazoa > Arthropoda > Insecta > Orthoptera > Morabidae > Vandiemenella > Vandiemenella viatica. Next base: position 16,200,723 of record JARYHS010013630.1, read on the forward strand.
GTGAGTCTTTGTCTGTCAACAGATAAAGATACATTTTGTTAAATATTTGGCCTAGTTTCTACAGGTCTTCGAATGAAAAACAGAAGCTAACGTTTCAATGCTCTCTCGCAGTTGTAAGGGCACAATGCAGTTTTAAACAATGATATGGTCTATTAATTTATTTAATGGACTTTGTAAAATGATTTGGTATAATTAATTTGTGTTTTCATCGTTAATTCGTATTTACCAATGTTTACAAGCGTCTACTTGTCTGTGATGTCTCGGTCGACCTTCTCAACTAATAGTCGTACAACAAACTGCATAATCGTTCTTTGTCCTGGATGTGCCTTTCACTACATGATTTCTAAAATACTGGGTTTTTGATGTATCGATATTGTTTAATAGTATTAATATTGCATTTCGATATATCGAGAGAAAGTATCGATATATCGTCTCTTCTTTCTTCTTAAGTCGCCTTCTCCTATTGGAGGTTGGCGCTTGGCGGTCCACATAGCTAGGTCTGAGCGTGGAACTGCAGCATGGAAAGCCTCTTCAGACGTGCAATTGAACCATCTCCGAATGTCTTTCAGCCACGAATTCCTTCTCCTCCCAACAGATCTTTTCCCTTGTATTTTTCCTTCAATGATGAGCTGCAGTAGCTGTTACCTCTCGCCTCTCATAATGGGTCCTAGATATTGCGTTTTCCTTTGTTTTATAGTGAGCATCAATTCTTTTTGTTTCCCCATCCGATGAAGTACTTCTTCGTTTAAGACTTTCTGCACCAAAGATATGCGTAAGAGACGACGATACAAATACATTTCAAAAGATTCAATCTTTTTCTCTATATTTTGGTCTTTTACACCCATAAAGAAAAATTGAGAACATGTAGCAGCGAATCATTCGCATTCTCAATTACAGACTGAGATCCAATCTTATGAAAAATTTGTTCATGCTAATAAATTGTTTCCTTGTCTGTTCTATTCTCGATTTGATTTCTTTCTTACAGTCACCCTGTTCGTCCACTACTGTGCCTAAATATTTTAAGGAGGATACTTGCAAGATTCTTATTGCCTTTTATTGATATGGTTGCCTGGATTTTTCTCTTAGAGAAGACTACAACGTTTGTCTTGGAAGGGTTGACAAGCAGACCAAACTCTTCACTGTGCTGAACTAAATTGTCTATTATGTGTTGGAGTGTAGGTAAATCACTGGCTATTACAACAGTGTCATCTCCATACCTGATATTATTGATCACTTTTCCGTTTATAGTGATCGAACTGTTTTCGTTCTCCAACACTTCTCTGAAAATTACCTCGGAATAAATGTTGAACAAGAGAGGTGATAGTACACAGTCCTCCATACCAGTGCCAACATTAGTTCTCACCTCAGGAATTTCTAATCTTCTTACATCTATGTGTCTTGATATCTTGACGTCCTTTCTTGCATTTCTAAAGCGCTGCATTTTAATGTCCATCACTACTGGGTTGTGGTCATTATTAACATCAGCACCAGGATAAGATTTTACGGATTTTACATATTTTCTTAGTTCTTGTTTCATCAGAATAAAATCGATCTGATTTCTTAATTTTCTTCACTATAGGCGGGTGACGTCCATGTATATAGTCTCCTAGGATGAAGTTTGAAAAATTTATTAGAAATAAAAACTTCATGTTCTATACAAAATTGTACCAGTCTGTCTCCTCTTGCGTTGTGTTCACCAAGGCCATAGATCCCTACAGTATTACCTTCAGCACCATTGCCAATTTTTGAGTTAAAATCACCCATGACTAGTGTAATCTCTCCTTTGTTTGTAAGTTTCATTGCTTCATCCAAGGTGTTATAGAAGGATTCGATTTCTTCATCATCTTTGTCAGCTGTTGGTGGATGAACCTGAATAGTGTTCAAAGCTCGATGTGATGTTTGAAACCTTAAAAACATCACACGATCATCAAGTGGAACAAAATCAAAGACTGTTTTTGGTATCGTCGATGACACAATCACGGCAACCCCATATCTATGGTTGGTATCAGTTCTACCAGAAAAGTATAGGGATCCTTCCTGCATAGTGTGAATCCCAGATCCAGGCCATCTTACTTCACTTAGTCCAAGGATGTCAGTTTTCAACCTGCATCTCCCTGCCTCCACATTTGCAAGCTTCCCACTCATATATAAACTGCGTACATTCCATGTGGCAATTCGAATTTTGTTGTCATATACTTTCATCTTTCAAATCATAGCATTTTTCAAGGCATTCCCCCCCCTCCCCCCCCGGAGATCCGATTGGGGGAATAGAAATTCCGAATGATTTTACGTTGATCATAGCCATGCCATATGAACTTAAAGGGATATCCTTCAGGACCTTTAATGCAATCACAAAGACAAATCATGTAAAGAGAGGGACAAGTATTGTGCCTGTTTACTGGTAAAAGGTTATCAGAAATTGTTACTTTCTGAAACATAATAGGTTCACTTGGCGTAACGGATCCCACTTAAAAAAAAATAATAAAAAAATGAGAAATCTGACTTGACCACTATGCATTTCATAATTAATACTAAAATGTGTATGAATTACTCTAAGAAGAATCCGAAAGAGGTTCCAGTTAAATCTTTAATATTTGTAAGATACAAAGTAACAAAGCTGAGGCACTTATTTTGGTAGAAGTTTTACTTTCATACTATACATAACGCATATATGCCAAATCACTTGATTTTCTTCAACAAATACTTTTTTTTTGCTGTAGAAATTCATTTCTTTTGGTAGGTTGATAACATTTTCTTAGTCGACTTTATTTTGCGCCTGTAATTTTAGCTCATCAAGAATTGTTTTTCTGCGTCCCTGATGGAAATGTTTCTCAGGTATCAGCCACCTCTCCTGTCCAACCCATTCTCCTGTCAATAGCACAATCGTCCCCACCTCCTCTTATGCTTACGGGTCCTTCTGTCATTACATTTTGCATTCAATTGTCCGGATACTTTTGATCAAATAGTGCAGGTGCTGCTATAACATATCAGTGATTTCTTAAAGGCTTAAACTTCGAAAAATATTATTTAGAAGATGTAGTTCAAAAGACGATTTTAGTATATAACCTGAAATTGTGTGCTTTATACATTTAATACCATACGACTATGTTCAAAGCTTACCTGCGGAATTACTTAATGTAACTCGAGTAAAGATACTCAGATAAAAAGATTCAGAAAGAACTTTTCAAAACTCTGTATGTGGAACACAGCCCTTTATGGCAGCGAACAATGGACTTTAAGAATACCAGAAAGAAGGAAAATTGAATCATTTCAAATACGGTGATATAGAAGGATACTGAAAATTAAGTGGACAGATATAGTACGAAATGAACGAGTTTTGGAAATGATGGGTGAGGAGAGAAGTTTGTGGAAGAGTCGTCTAGAAAGAAGAAACAGGGAGGTAGGTCATATTCTTAGACATGCAGGCTTAGTTAAGTGTTAGTAAACGGAACTGTCGAAGGTAAGAACTGCAGAGGAAGACAGAGATTAGAATAATTGAGATAACTGAGGAACTGGATTGTAAGGGATATGTAGAGATGAAGAGGTTATCGCAAGATAGGGTAGAATTGTAGGATTGCATTAGACCATTCGAGAGGCTGATGAGAGCAAAAAAAGGAAAGTGTTTGAAAGTTAATTAAGATGTATTAATATACACTTTTACTGTAATTGTAATCTTTGCCCCGACTATATAGTGTTCCCTTACCTGTAAATTAATTAACTTTTCAATTTACTCTATATGGTATACTTGCATCAGAAAAACATAGTTGAGCTTTCCCGTATTGCTGAACGCATTGACACGATCAACGAAATGGTTATCACCTTTTCGACGTGTTTTCGTATACTCGCTTTCATCACTTTGACATGACTACAAATAACAACAAATATTTTCCGCAATATGACAGAGGGGGGAAACACGGGGGGCAAGGGACGGGAAGGAATTTGGCCATTGTGTTGCGAGGAACCGTTGCGGCATTCGCTTGTAGCGGTTTCGGGAAAACCATAGGAAACCGAAATCAGGATGGCCGTCTCTGTTGGTGACGAGTGTACTGTGTGAACCAAATACCGGTGAATTTTGAAGTGTATCCAAATACAAGATGAAGTAGTGAATAACCGTATCGTTAATCGTATCTTTTGGATATCACTTATTATTTTAATATCACTTCGTGAGATATGCGTACATTTTTAATTCCAAAATCCTTTAAATGTTAATGTGTGTGAATGCATATGGATGATAGAAACTGGTGATACTAAACGCAGGGAGGCCGTGTCAGCTGCTCCACCCCCGTCGTTAGCGGCCGCCAAGTTAATGAATGCCCCCGGGGGTGGCACCACACCTGCAACAGGGGCCGCGGAGGTCTGTGATATCACACACCCCATGGCCTTACGTGTTTTGTGCCTAATGATGCTTACTGGCACGCCAAGCTATGTGCAAGGGTTGCTCTTGCTCTTATAGTCCTGTTCTTGGTCGTCAAGTTTAATCATACCTGATAGACAGACAGAAAATTGTAAGATTTTATAATTTCCGCAGTTGCCAAGTTATGTAGAAGTAATGATTCTTCGCACTTAATCCATTTTCTGTCGACATCTCAATACCCACTTGCGAAGTTCTTAGTGGCTTTAGAATATTCTGTAAAATGTTGAATAGCTATATTTCGTTCCTAGTTTGCATCAGAGAATGTATGCTACTCCAGAGATGATATGAATAAATTTTGTCCTCTTTGGCAAAGCTGTCTTGGCCTGTTTGGGGACTGCGTTTACCTGGAAGTATTCGTGATTCCTTGGGAATGTGCGAAAGTGTATATCGGTGAAAATTCTAGGCACAGGATATTCAAGCAGACGACGAATTCATCATTACAAGAAGGACGACATTGATTCAGTTGGTGAACAACCAAAGACCTTTCTAGAACGGAATGTACAGGTGTCTACTGACATTTTTAAACATTCCAAACACTTTAACGAAAACGGAAGTACTGAATGAATCAAATTTTGAAATTTGTGTTTTGAAAACCGTGATGCCTAAACATAATGCATGGAGTTCCGTGCTTCACAGAACTCTATGTGTGGAGTTTTGACTTTAACTTATTTAATTAATTACAATGAAATACTTCCAAGGGCGCCATTCCAAAAGAGGGAGGTTAAAAGGAACAGGTTTTGCCTTACATTTGAATATTAGAATGAAAAAATGATTTAAAACAATCAATTTTTTTTATTCTGGCATAAATATTGAAACATATTTAAATAGAAATTTTCACAAAATCGAGATACAGGATATTTAAGAACGAATAGATTCTGGAGTTCTGTACCAGAAGGGCGTCGATTCGTTTATCAGTAATTAAGCAAGTTCCACGGCTAGCTCACTGAAGTAAAATATAAGTTGGGAGACTCAGTTAGCAACTTTCATTGCTCTCTGGGTCGCACTGGGTTTTTAATCACTATGGCAGAGAAAGTCACTTATATGCGGATAAAGTACATTACCATGGTTTGCTGCGCAGCTGTAAGCAGTATGCATTACGATCACTGATGCAAGCTGTATTCGTAACACCACACAGAAAAACTGCGGGACCACCACAGGCGTCGCCGTCTACTTGCCACGTCCAGCAACAATATCTCCGCTCTTCTCTCGCCACCACCTGCTCGGTCACCCTGTGTCACCCCTCAGTCCACCTCGTTCAAGGACAGACCTTTGTCTCCGGCTTACCGACAGGTCGGTGCAACCGAAACAGTACACATGTGACCGAAACCTTTCCTCTGACCACTCCAAGCACGTACACTTTACGCAAAACACTTTGCCTTTTTAAAAAAAATGAACATCTGGCGACTATAAAACATGTGGTGACGCTTGCGATCAACATACTATCAATATGCTTAAAAACTAAGATGCTACTACTATCCCGTTCGCTACACACTACAATCTGTGGAAACCCTATTACATTTAACTAAAATTATTTACATTAACTATACTCAGACCATTGATGAACACACATTATTAGCAAAAACAACAATTATTCACTTATCACAAATACTGTACAGAGGTTAGAAGTAAATGGGAGTGTACAGGGCATATGTTGGTGATGAGGCGTGGAAAGGTATTGGTAGAAGAATTAAGGTGGCCACATACGCTACGGTACACTGGAGAGGTTTACCTGTACAGGTAGACAGGAGCGTGTGTGCCACTAAACCTGCACAGGTATGCGGACCTGTACAGGTAACAGGAAGAATGAAAAATCAGTTCTTTCTACCAGTCTACAGACCTGAGCGTGTGTGTGGAGGTATTGCGGTAGACCTGTACAGGTTTCAGTCTCATTTATAGCTTTGTGGAAGAGAGACCGCGTTGGTGCCGTAACAGTTTGTCTTCTTTCTTTAGCTTCGAAAACAAACATACGCTATGTTAAATCGTAAGCTTGATAAATTTATACAAAAATTTATTTACATTTATAAATCAGAACCTTCTCCGTTGTGTGTTAGGGCGCTAAAGACCTCACCGTCGACGCGCCCTTAAACTTCAACAACAACAACAACAACAACAACAACAACAACGTTGTGTGTTAAGAGCAACAAATGCCATGATCGCCTCAAGAAAGAAGCCACCTATGCGATATTGTTGCAAAAACTACAAGAGTATGAACCTGATGCTAACAAGCAAACAGTGATTAAAAAAATAAATAATCTCTGAAGTAACGTCCACAAAGAGATAATAAAATGAAACCTGATAGAACTCTGGAGCGCCGGCAGATGCAGTTTATATGATGTAAGCTGGAGGCGATATTATTGTAGAAAACGTAAGGCACTCTTGCGATCTCCGTGACGCAAGAAACCTTGAAGTTGCTTCAAGACTTTCTTTTGAAGCAACAGCACTTCTCATTATGGTATAGCTTTTAGGAATTAGTGTAGTAACCATTGAAAGCAATTTTAGATAAACCTATTCATCCATACGCAAGTAATTACGGTAATATTTCATTTGTATCCTTAATTCGTTCAATAAATTAATATGAGTGTATTTTTTTCTTTTTGACAACCACTTTTTACGCCAATCTTCATGTTTTTTCTTTGCTGTTTACTTTTGAAAGCTATTAAAACGATTCCATGGTTATACTGTACACACAGGGTTCCGTCGGTGCTCCGGTCTACCTGTCCTGTCTACCTGCACAGGTAAACCTCTTCGGTGTACCGTAGCGTGTGTGGCCGCCTTTAGAGAGGTGCATGGAAGGGAGAAGGAGACCTTCATCACTAACTGCTACTCGATTTCAGGAATAAGGAAGAGGGAAGATTCTCTTTCGTAAATAGGGCTTCAAGAATTGGAGCAAATTACCAAGGGAAGTAATGAATAATTTACCAAAAACGCTGAGAGGATTTGAAACGAAGATTCGGAGAGGGCAAAAGTAGCCGGGTATAAGAAAGGGGAAAATTGTGGCATGAGGAAATTGCCACCGGAGCGTGGAACTCTGTTGCAACTAAATTATATTCATTATTAAATCATATTCCTCTTTAAATGTATGATGTCTGGACGGCGTAGGCACTTTGAATTCCGCAAGAGTTTACTGGTTAGGAAATATTTCAGACAGACGCGTTTTCTTTGCCTCGTCGTGTAAAGCTAGACATTAAGAGCGGGCAATCGTGTCTCCGACTTGATTACGTGCTAACTGAATTCCGACCGCCGCATCTGAAGGCAAATAAGCAGACCTGCTGAAACGGAGATTAGCCGCGGAATCAGCAGCGCTATCTGTCTACGTCGAGGATAACATTCTGAAATCGCTACAACTTCAATTCACGGTGCTCACATTCCTAGGAAACTGATATCTCACAGACATTTGCTGCTCTACTGCACTCATTACTGTTCCTCACACTCGTCAGTCTTTTAAGTAATACACAGATAGAAAATAGGTTTTCTTAATGATTATACGGTTCAGCTGAAATTGTTTGTTGAATTCTTTAAGTGTAAATATCTTGACATATCGTCTGAAAGTAAACTCACTTCAGTTTTTGGGAAGGAAAACTGTCAAAATCCTTCATAAATCAGAGACGTTAAACTAAGTAAAAATGATACCGTTTAAGCAAGATAGTATCCAGATTTGGGTTTTCCATGGTTTCCCCAAATCACTACAGGGGAATGCCGGGTTGCTTCCTTCCAAAGGCCATAGCCTAAAAAGCTGTAATTTAATTCTTCCGAATATTACGACGTCGAAAGCGCGCCAATATCAGGGTACAGATTTAGATTGTGAGACATAACTTACATTTAAATGGATAATAACTATTGGACACTTTCCTCTATGTTTCTCATCGTTTAAACGTCACATGAAAACTAAACATACCCTAATTCCCAACAGTGACAAGGGCTGTACATTATTTAAAACCCCACGAAAATGCGGCAAGTAATTTTTTCGTGAATTCCGTTCACCCAAACAGACAGACAGAAATAAAAAACAGTTGATTCATTATCTGAAGTTCATTAACAATATCACAAACTCATTTTCTTTTTTCTAAAATACAGAGATTTTCTTACAGATTCAGCCTTGTTATATTTAGCAATGGTAAGCCTATAAAATTGTAGTTGGTGTGAAACAAGTGGTGAGAACATCTAAACTTGCCAGAAGACAGACGCTATGTGCGGTGAATGCAGCACAGATTCGTGTGACACGGATGAATGCCTACTTAATGAAGCGCTTGAGTCGGCGTTGCGTTATGCAGCGAGTGACTCCACTCACAATGAACACACTAACAGGGTCCTGACTTTTCGACTATACTACACTGCCGACTGCAGATGGCAGCTTCTGCTGTTGAAGACGTCACATTATACGCGAAGGATACGGCAAAGACGCCGTCTTATGTGGGTGGAATGTAGTTGACACTCCTTTGCACCAGACTCCAGTTACTCTCATCATTGTGTTCTTATATTTGATCATAGTCAACAAACGTACCATCACCAGTTTTCTATGAGTCCTGTTCCATTCTGGGTCTTAGAACCAACATGTATTTACACTGATCAGCCAAAACATTATGGCCATATGTTTATTAGTCCATCTTTGGAGCGCAATACGGCAGTGTTTCGGCGTGGCGTGGATTCTAAAAGTCCTTGATATATTTCCGGAGTAGTCTGGCACAAGATGAATACGCACAGATCATGTCACGCAATTCCCTTAAATTACGGGCCGGTGGTTTGTGGGCGCGGCAACTGGGAACGAGCATCTCAATAACGGCGAGGCTGATCGGCCGTTCGCGTGCTGCTGTAGTGAGCATCTATGCAGAGTGGTCGAAGGACGGTGAAAGCACGACTGGGCGACAAGGTGGTGGACGTCCACACCTCATCACAGAACGTGGAGTTCGGAATCTTGCCCGAGCTCTAAAGCGGGATAGGCAGCTATTTGATAGCAGAGTACAATCCTGGTGCAGGCACAAGTGTTTTGCAGCACACTCTGCTATCATATGTGCCACAGCTCGCCGCCTATCCCGCTTTACAGAGCGCGCAAGCCTCCGACCTCCGCGTTTATGATGAGGCGTGGACGTCCACCACCTTGTCGCCCAGTTGTGGTTCCATCATCCTTAAACCACTCTGCATAGAAGCTCACTACAGTAGCACGGGAACAGCCGACCAGCCTCGCCGTTTCCGAGATGCTCGTTCCCTGGCGCCGCGCGTACAAACCAGTGGCCTCTAATTTAAGGGAATTGCGTGACCTGTGCGTAGACATCTGGTGCCATACAACTCCGGAGACCTAACAAGGACTTTTCAAATCCATGCCACGTTGAATCGCTGCTGTATTGCGCTCCAAATATAAACCAGCACACTAATAAGCAGTTGGTCATAATATTTTGGCTGATCAGTGTATATCCACAGGGGGGGGAAAATTCTCCTCGGACGAATGGTACAGAAAAAGATTGAAAAAACATTAATTTAATTTAATTGCAATGGAGCACAGGCTCCGGTTGCAATTTCACTACACTCCCATCTTCCCCTTTATCCTGCAGCCACTTACATTTGCCCTCTACAAATTTTATGTTTAAATTCTTTAAACGTTTTCGGTAAATTATTCATCATCTCTCTTTGTAACTCATTCCAATCCCTGTCACCCTTCCCACACCCTTGTGCCTGAAATCGAGTGTCAGCTTGTGGTCATGGTCATCTTTTCCCTTCCACGCACTACTTTTCATACCTACGCCAAATACTAACATCCAGTACAGTATAGCCGCCATTGTGGCACAGTGGGTTAAGGCGCCATACATTGAATAGGGAAGGTACAGCGTCAACGTCCTAGATGAGAGTCCTGATCCCCTCTTACCGGCTAACCTGATTGCGGTTTTTAGGCGGTTCCCAACAATCGTCTATATAAATGTTATAACGGTCCGCAATCTCTACCTCAAAAACTACGCTTTTGAAAAACTGCTCTTATACAGGACACAAAGAGCTGCGCGTCTCACAGACGACAGGACACAGGTGCTTCCCGCCTCTCATGGTGCACACTGGCCTCCTGTGTAAATCTGGATGCCGGTAGTAAGCGAGCCTTGCTTGGCCGTATAAAGGAAAAAACATCTAACACAGTTTGTAAGTTTCCAACAGAACAATGAAACGTTACTATTAAAATTAATATTGTTTCACTGCATAACGCTCTTAATTGAAACTAATTGCACATTAATCCACTTGTTTTGGTGTAAGAGAACGATTGCGCTGACGTTTGGAGCGGCACCGTGGCGTTATGAGCCGTGGAGCGGAGTCCACTGTCTGACGAGAAAATAGTGTCGAACACTCATTTCCGTACCGCGCCACTGCCACAGGCGGGATACGAACTAAGGGCGTTAGAGTACGGGTCCAGGAGGATCGACTCGCGGTAGCCGGGTTATTACAAATATGTGATCTAAGTTGCTTTAGCAGAAGGATCACAGAGTAATCTTACGGAGTGAAATTCCTGCATTCAAAACATATGGCGCATGTAGGGATGAGAAAATAAAAACATAAATCGAAAAATACTGTATCGATATGTATCGAGAATAAAATATCGATAAGGTGATATATTGATATTTTTACCTAAAGGAAGTAATTATCTAAAAATAGTCCCGAGATTTTTCAAAATATTTAAGAAAATTCGGTAAATTAAAGACATATGCAGAAATTACGGAAATATTTTTTAATATATCTATTTTTATAATCTATCAAAGCACTATTCGTCTGATGTAGACTTCAAGAGGACTCTCCGTTTTATATGTTCCCCCGTCAGTGTACTCCTGCTATCCGATGCCTAAAAGTTATCTACAAAAGCCAATCCTTCGGACGAAACAGTAAAAGCTTGGCATATCAGGTATTTCGGCAGCGCATTAACTGTTTATCATCAATGAAAAGTCAGATTATGGCGGAAGTAATTAATAACGCCAACCCTCAACGTCGCAACACGGATGCTTAATCAATATTCTTCAAATTTAAAACTAACGTAACCGTTAACATTAAAAAATCTTGACAAAAGAATTACGTTAATGTAGACCTGTTAAAATTTTAGTAGATTTTTTAACCTCTTAACCGTTGATGGAAAGCTGTTAAATTAGCACGAATTCAATTTTTAAGGCGCTTTCAGAAGATCGGATATGTAGACTACGTATATTTATAAAATATATACGTAACTTATTAAATTGGACACTGAATTGCCTTGTACAAAAAATATGGAATTAGTATTTGAAATTGAACTCCAAATAAAATATAGATTTTTTATATTCGAGAGTAAAAATTACAAAGATAAATATCGATTATTTTATGAAAAATATCGATACAGTAATTAGATACATCGATATATTTTTCGCAAGCTCAGGTGAAAGGCATATTCGGAAAAGTAAAAAACAAAGAACATTTTAAAATATATACTGGCCGCTACATTTGTATAAATTTCGTTTCTTTCAGTAGAAGCTTGTGGCAGTGACTGTTTCCGACCATTAGTGACTTAATTCTAACATTTAAAGATTCCTTAAAGCACTGCTAACTACATCGAAATCGTGTAAGAGGTTAAGAATCAGCCGTAGGCGCAGCCTATAGCGAATGTAATATTTGGTCTTATGGCTTTAAAAATGCGGAATTTCATGACTGCCTATTGGAATAAAATTCCTATAGTCCAAGCTCGTCTTTTACACAGTGAATTTCAAGGTTCGAAAGGCATTGTGGGTCAGTGGTTAAGGCGTCTGATTGACGGTAGAGAGATCCACCATTTGAATCCCTATCACTGCTGGGGTTCAAAAAGGTCCTTAATCCTACCTTCACCTCTGGCACAGCTTGCTGTGTTATGTGAAGTACGCCAGAACTCTCTGGCGGTTCTGATTTCACGTTATGTTGTTGGTTTCTTTTACCCGACAGAACTACCGCGTACCTCCAGCACCACCATAGCTCCTACACCAGACTAATTACACCCAATTCGGCAGGATTCGACCAAAATTGGGTTTGAGTATCCAGGTTACGCTTTCTTGTAAAAGTTTCGCTTGCAAGATTTCTTTTTATCTTATGTTTTTACGCCTCGTCATTAGGAAGAGGAATTAACGGGAAGGAATTCAGCCTTAAATCAGCGGTTTAAGAACATTCTTGGCCCAGAAAACAAGCCATTTATGGCATTCTTTAAAATGTCACTGACATGTTTGTATTTGACATATTTTTAACAGAAACTCGTATAATAAAAGATCAATCTTCGAGGTTTATTTTACACATCTATTTTAATTCTCTTAGTCTGTAACAACAATTTTAATGACAAACACAATACGTAGGTATAATTTTTGTTACACGAAAAAATTGCGTTTTCAGTTTTTGTATTATTTCACAGGTATTAATTGGCTTCAGTGTGGAACATTTTGAAGCATTCTTGCATGCAGAGAAATTTCCCCCTCCGACCCAGAATCATTCAGTTCTTCTTCTAGAGCCTTAAAAATTTCTTGCTCACTCAAAAAGCGCGCCATATATTAGAGAAACTAACGAGAACTTGCAAAACTCGCGACGACGCAAAGACTCAATCGCGCAGCTGAAGTTGTCCATACCGCTTACTGTTTCTTTCGAAGTAATTCCATAAGCACACCAGAGAGGGCAGCACCATCAAGGAGAATATAGACAGATGTTACTCGCAGCCGGCCCGCTTCCGGGTAGGAAACATGAATGTGAGTTCCGAGAAACAGTCGTCAGACCTATGCTCGGACTCGGTAGCGAAAGTGTTCCTTTCGAAGGATCCATCCTGATATTCGCCTGGAGTGATTTTGGATAAACTATGGAAAACTCAGATCTGGATTGCCTAACAGGGATATGAACCCACGTCCTCTTGAATACTAAACCAATTCGTTGTCACATTTGGTCAGATATAAGAGATTTTTATCAAAAATATCTCTGAGTGATTGTCAATAGGCTTTTAGGGGATCACTCTTTTTACGCAGCTTCGCAGAACCACACAATACCATTTGGAGTTTCAAATTGGGTAACTCGCAGCAATTAATCTTCGCTTTTTCTGATGCAGCATATCGTAGTGGACAATATTGTGAGGCGATATATACGAGCCATAAATTCAATGAATGTAAAGCGCCACTCTTGTTGTGTGCTAAACGATAGAGACAAATTATTCAAATCGTTGTTAGCAATGGCGCTAGTTAATATATGACACAGAACGTCGTTTGACCGAATACACAGTGTATTTCAATTTATACAGCAGGGTTTAATTTGGTTGTATCTGTTTACCATCACATTTGATATTGAATATTACTGCAAACTGAAGATCGCGTTGGTTTATCTTTATTGGTCAGAGTTCACAGAATTTGACTGTCAGAGGAGTTACTGATCTGCTTTGAACTGTAAATCAATAATTTTCTAATACGTTGTTAAAAAGTTGGGTACATGAAATGTGCAACATCAACAATGGTTTTCACATAACACCAACTGCAAAGCGTTGAGCCCAGAACAAGCAGAGAACTAGTTTCTATGCAGTTCCCAGCAAATACTCTGGCGCTCTGGTAACTCAGTGGTTAAGGCGTCTGACTGGAGATCGGCGGAGATTTTCAGAGACCCTGAAGCCCGCCCTCACCTCTGACTCAGCTTTCTGCGTAAGTTGATGTACGCCTGACCGCTACCGTGGTTCAGATTCCACGTTAAACTGTAGGATCCCTATTCCCGGTAGCATTACCGGATTATGTTAATGCGGATGCACCAGGGGTGGAATGCGCAGCCTGTAGAAACTGTCACCAGGTCATTCCGAGATTTTTAATTTAATTGCGATGGAGCGCACACTCCGGTGGAAATTTCCCTACACACCCATTTCCCCCCTTTCCTGACCCCGCCTATTTATGCCCCCTACAAATTTCAGCTTTCAATTCTTACACCGTTTTTGGTAAATTATTCATCAATTCTTTGGTTCCAATCCATGACCTCCTTATCTTTCCACCCCTCATCACCAGTATACTCATTTTATACTGCCATGACTCTTTTCACCCTCTTCCTGTGTTCCAATGAATCCCATAGCAGTTCTTTCATCATATCGGTTGGTAATTGTGTTCTGCGGTAATTTCCAGAAACAAATCTAGCAGCCCTTCTCTGCACCCTCTCAAATTTCTGTATTTGATATTTAAATTGTGGGTCCCATACTACACCACCATATTCAAGCGATGTTTTGACCAAAGTTTTGTAACCCAGTTTCATTACTTCTCTGGTACATCCCCTCATCACTCTCTTCAAAGCGTGAAGTATTTCCCTACTACCTATTCAGAGTATGCTTCTCAGTTTAGCTTATTACAAAATGTTATGCGAAGATATTTACATTCCAAGTGTTCAACAAGCAATTCGGGCCGAACCTTATAATCATAATCAACCTTTTAGTTTTTTTTTTCTGTGTATGTAATAAGCTGACTCTTCTTTGCATTTATCTTCGTCCCATGTTTACCAAACCAACTAGATATCCTGTCCAGATCACCCTGCAGCTGTTTACAGTCCTCTACCGTTTTGATCCTTTTAGGTAGCATGATATCATTTGCAAACAACCTAACTTCTGATGGTAAACCTTTTTACCTTTATCATAGATAATGAAAAGAATGATAAGCTTATTAGCGTGTGTTAAAAACTGTAAAGCATTTTCACAACCTATATTGTATATAAACCCGTATACAAGTTGTGTATGCACATGCAATTTACTTTAAAAAAAAGCGCGGTCTGGTGGCTCAGTGGCAGTCGCTCGCGACCTGCCGTAGCGAGCGGTCGCATCACACTTTTCCTGCTGTGTCGTGTGACAAGTGCCTGCAGAGTAAATAAAAGCAAAGTATACTGAATACCATCAAATATGGAAGTGAATCAATTCATACCAAAATCAACGCTAAAATTCTCCTTTGCGTATGGATATATGCGTCCGAAAGCAGTTGAAATCGATGAGTGGTTATATAGCGAAAAAAGATTACGAGAAGAAAGTGTACACGGTATCCAGGTGGATTTCCTGGCCAATGTGATTTACGTCAAGCTACGAAATGAAGAAGAGTGTCTGCGAATACTGAAGGAAACCAACGGAGAAAGAAAATTTGTACACACCAAAGGCGAGGTAAGCACCGTTTCCATATCACATGCAGGCCTGGGAATAAGACATGTAAAAATCCATAATGTGCCCTTTGAAATTAATACAGACATAATACATAAAGCTTTGGATAAATTTGGTACAATTTTGAGTGTAACCTCCGATAAAAGATACGGTAGCAAAAGATTTGTAGTAGATAGTGGTATTAGAACTGTGAAAATTGATCTGAAGTGCCACGTACCATCGTATGTAGATATTGCCGGATTTAAAGCACTCGTTATTTACGACGGACAACCACGTACGTGTGTCATATGCAACTCAAACGAACACCTCAAGGCTGAATGCACCAGGAAGAAACCCCTGCAGCTACCATCTGAGCGCTTGGCCCCTGATACAGCTTTCAGAGGCGAACTTTTAAAAGCATCATACGCTAGCGTGGCAAACAGTAATCAGTCACCCAGTCTACATAGAAATGATGAACCTACTCTCAGCATGGAAACAGATGACCCCACCAACATCATGATGGAAATAGAGAATCCTTATAATGACGTAGTACCTGATGAACCCCCGAAGGAAAAAGAAGCAAACTATCCAGCTGGACAAGATAATAACCAAACTTCTAATCTACATTTACTGGAAATATCACCAACTGAGAAAAAAGAAACTATAAAAAATGCTAAACAACATCCTCTGACAGTGCCATCATCTGAGAAAAAAGAAATTATGCCCATGGAAGAACGCAAGCATGAAAATACACCCAATACCAAAAGACTGAGACTTGATAAGAGGGGAGTAGATTTGATAGCGAAAGAATTAGCTGAAAAATCCAGGAAAGTAACAACCTTACAAATGGAGACAATTGATGAAGAAATGCCCCAAAGCGCCAACTCCAATAAGGAAGAAAACAACTATGAAAACAAGACCAGCGAGATAGTTGAAATGAGAAATGACCGCGGGAACAATAAAAGTCTTTGGTCGGACGACTTAAATGACACTGAGGAAGAAGATAAGTCAAGCAAATAAGAGGCAAAAGCAAGATTATAAATGTTCTTAAATAAACGTGAAAGGGAAGGAAAAAAAAAAAGAACTGTCTCGTTTTCAACCTTGTGTGACAACATTTGATCTAAATGGCAGACCGTAGTGGAACAACGCCCGCTCAGACATACTGTGTGTCTACCCTAAATCTAAACGGAATAAAGAACCAAACTAAAATACAATGCCTCAAAGAATATCTATGGGCGGCATCTGTTGATATAGCGCTCTTACAGGAAGTTGCCTGGGAAGGTGCACTGAATGTCACCGGGTACAATGAACTGAAGAATGCTGGTTACGACCATGGTCTAGGGACTGCAATTCTAACGAAAGAGGGTATTCAAATCAAAGATGTTGAGATTTCAGAAAATGGAAGAGGATTAGCCTGCACAATAGCAGGAACACATGTAATAAACATCTATGCTTCCTCCGGAAATCAAATTAGAGAAGTAGGAAACAGTTTTATAAAACAGAGATAACCCAGCTTCTGACAAACACCTGTGAAAGTCTCATACTTGCAGGAGATTTTAATTGCGTTTTATCTCAAAAAGATCAGTACCCTAATTTTAACAAATGCCAGGAACTCGAGTACCTAATAAATAAACTAAGTTTGTTAGACAGTTGGGAAATAAAAAACGGGCAAATTCCTGGGTTTACATTTATAACTGAGAGCACAGCAAGTAGATTAGATAGAATTTATATTTCACCGGATATATCGAGTGAAGTAACATCAGTCGAGTTCTGGCCAGTAGCTTTTTCGGACCACAGTGCATATCATTGCAAAATAAAATTGCGGCGCCAAGAAATCTTTAGAAACAGAGGATACTGGAAATTAAACACCTCCATCCTAAATGAGAAAGAATTGGAACAGATAGTCAATAATACTTGAAATCAATGCAAGAAACAAAAAAAACAAGCACAATACAACTGTCCAATGGTGGTTACAGTGTGCAAAGCCACGCCTCAGAAATACATTGATAAACTTCAGCAGATGCTTGAAGAAATGGGAAAACAAAACAAAAGAATTTCTTTTCATGGTCCTAAGAGAACTATGCACCAACGACGTAGATAGCATCCAAAATATGAGAAAAATAAAACATACCAAGGCCAGAATAACAAATATAACTAGAAAGAAACTAATAGGTTACCAGATACGAGCTAAAACTGGATCCTTTCAACAAGAAGAAATAACTTCAACATTTCATCTCAGGAAAGAAAGACATCAAGCAAACAGGAAACTCGTGACGGAGTTAAAATCAGAAGAGGGATGTATCATTACCAACCAAAAAGGAATAGAGATAGAAATAATAAAAGTATCTCTCTGAATTATACACTGAAGAGGCAATTGACAATGAAGAAGTCAGCAGTCTGTTACGTCACATAAACCCAGTAATAACAGAACAAGAGGACGGAATGCTGAATGAAGAAATCTCGGAAGAAGAAATAAAAAACGCAATTCAACGGAGTCCGAGAATGAAATCACCTGGTCTTGGTGGCCTCCCAATAGAATTTTACGTATCATATTGGGATATTCTAAAATACGAATTTATAAAAATGTATAATGAGATTCTAGCTATGCAGTCAGCTCCAACCGAAATGCTAGAAAGATTAGTTGTATTAATCCCGAAAAAAACAGATAAGAAAAATGTTGAAAATTTCAGACCTCTAACTCTTCTCAATTCAGATTATAAAATATTCGGTAGAATTATCGCGACTAGACTTGGGGCTGTAACTAAAAAGATGATTGGAGAATACCAGACCTGCATTGATGGAGGCAGAAATATAATGCAAACCCTAACAAATATTCGTGATGTAACTGCAGTCTCGAAGGCAGCAAACTTGAAAATGGCTATTTTATCACAAGATTTCCATAAAGCATTTGATCGTATTAATCATACTTATTTAAAACTTACTATGGAAAGAATGGGTATCAGCCAGCAAATATGCAATTTGATTTACATGCTATTACATCAAGCCACATCGCGAATATCTATAAACGGATCTATAGCCAATTCAATAAAAATAACCAGATCCATTAGACAAGGATGCCCTTTATCCATGTTCCTTTATGCGTTTGCAGCTGAACCATATTTAGCGGCAGTGCATAATATACTTCCTGGCTTAAAGTACCAAGGAACAAAAACAGTGGTGTGTGCGTACGCAGATGATATCAATATCATCATAACCAACTTGGAAGACCTAGAAAACACACGACAGTTGGTAAATTCGTATTCAAAAGCTTCAAACGCAAAATTGAATTTAGATAAATCTGCAATACTAAACATAGGCGCTGGTATAGAACTAAACAACACAACATGGATAAAGCCATGTGACAAAATAAAAATTCTTGGTGTAGAATTTAATAAAGTTCTGCAAAAAGCTTCCGCAGTAAACTGGAGACGTCTATTGGCAGTTATTCGAAGCAAACTGCATGATTTCACCCATAGAGAACTAAACCCAATACAGAAAATATGGTTGATAAATACTACAGCGCTCTCAAAAATATGGTATACAGCTCACATATTTCAGATACCTGTGGAAATAGCTAAAAAGTGGAAACGGCAATCAGCTGGTATGTACAGAGGGGACAGATACTGAAGATTCAACATAAAGTTTTGCAGATGCCGTATGGGAAAGGAGGACTAAATCTGGTTGATATACGTACGAAATGCAATGCAATCTTCATGAGGAATATGTACAGTCAATGTAGAACAACACAAACAAACCTTACAAGATACATAATAAATGCAATAGAACCGTACAGCAACAAAGCGCCAGTTGACGTAAGTCACATAAAAGCTACCTTAAGCCACTTCCGCTCCTTCTACATTGAAAACAGCTACATAAGAATAAACAACACAGACCCGGTGCTATCAACAAGGAAACTATACGGCTTGATGAAAAGAGAGATTAAAAGTAAACTAGAACTCACCTATAAAAGAAATGATTGGAAACAAATATGGGAGAATATTCACAGTCTATATATCAGCAGTAATGCCCGTTCCACGTGGCACAGAGTAGTACATAGAAAGATACATACCAACGAAAAACTTTTCGCACTACGCCTCTGTCCTACTACAATGTGTTTAAGCTGCAACTTGCAAGACACAATACAACACCGACTATTAGGATGCGAAGCTCCTGATATATGGAACTGGACAAAAACCAAACTGGCAATAATAAATAGAACCACCCCACACAATTTCACGCCAGAGGATATACTAATCCCCGACACGACAATATATCCTACCACTAAGAGAAATGCCCACTTCTGGTTGCTGGCCAACTACACCCATTATGTTGTACATAAAAGAGAAGAGATGGCCATCGTAGACTACTGGAGCTATTTAACAAATGAACACAGCAAAATAATCAAATCGAGAAAATATAAGGAAAACTTTGCACGCTTCCTGGTTGTCATAATGCCCTACTAAGTACCAGCTGTACTTCAAGACAACGACTGGCCGAAGAGCAAGATCGACACTTCCACATCCTGAAGATCAGAAAAAAATTATTATTTTATTATTATTATTATTTTCGCCTATATCACTATTCGAAGAAGATGAATAGAAGAAATATTTATTTTAAACCAGTCCTTAGTACATTGGTGCCCACAGCACTATGATAAAAAAAAGAACATCTTATTTATTTTACAACAAAGAATAATACACCAAATTTCTTAACCTAAATTTCAATTTGCTTGGGAAAAAAAAAAAGTGGTCAAGGCGTCTGGCTGGAGATCGGAAGGTTCCCGGTTCGAATCTCTGTCTCGGCGGGGATTTTCATAGGCCCTTAACCTGATCTTCACCTCTGGCACAGCTTGCTGTGTAATGTGAAGTACACAAGAACGCTTCCATGGTTCAGATTACACATTAAACTGTAGATATCCTCTACCCGGTAGGATTGCCGGGTTGGGTTAAGGCGGCTAAGTCAGGGGCGGAATGAGCAGCCAGTAGAAACCCTGTCACCAGGTTATTCCGACCACACGGAATTATTATTATTTCACTTAAAAAAAAAAGAGTATTTCCAGTGTACACTACTGACTGTAGCCCATTCTTTGTGGCTGCGAGCATTAAGGAGCCACACACTGGATCGGGGAGGCACCAAGGGGTACTTGGTTCGAGTCCGGGTTCGGTCCTACCGGCCATCTTGGTTATGGTTTATACGTAGTTTTTCGCCATCATCTAGGGGAATGCTGAGGTGGTCCCCAATATCCGACTAATTAACTATACATTTCACAAATGAAAAATAAATATACCTCGCAGAACACAGGTCACAACTTTCCCGTACAGATGACAACACATACGATTTATCCTTACAATACGTTACCTCGGCGGTTCTAGGCAGTCAGAAATAGTGTTGCGTAGATATTGAAATTAGCAAATGACAAAGGGTTACAGAATAGTATTTACCTAAAACACTGCAGTGAGCAGATTGTTTCTTTCCCACTATCGAACACCACAAAAACGCAGTTTGATGAACATCTTGAAAAACTTTCATTCTTACTGAAAGCACTATTGAAGTAATTTGCGGGAGACTTCTTTCTGCCACGAAATCTTCAAAACACATCTTTTCTTTTGGGACCTACATGTTCAAACATGTGCTACCAGAATGCAGCACCATTCACGCGATAAAAAGTAGAGGTCCTACTAAGAGACATGGGTTTGATTACTTTCCACTACGATTTTTCTTTTCTGACGTTGCTATCGATGTTTAACGATAAATAAATGCAAATAATCTTATCAGATATATTACTTCTAGAAGGTGTTTTTTGTTGTTGTTGTCACAAGCCATTATCTCCCTTAATTCCTAAACGAAAACGATAAATGAGGTATCATTTTAAAGAACAGGATATCCGCTTTGGTTATATAATATTTTCAGAAAGTAATTTTTCCAAATTTGACCGTTAAACGGATTTTTTTTTTAATATTTCTAACATACGGTTTTCTGTGTCACAAGCCATTATCGCCGTGGACACCTTACCGAAGTATCGTTATAAAAATTAAGATCTACATCTACATTCATAATCTGCAAGTCACAAACATTGTGGGTGGCAGAGGGTGCTAAGCACCAATCCTAAACCCGCGCATTCCAATCCGAATAGCGCGAGGAAAGAAGGAATATATAAAAGCATCTTATTTCTCTAATCTTATCCGTCCAGTCATTACGACCTAAATAGGTTGGCGGAAGAAGTATTTCGTTGCACTCGAATTTTAAATGTTTTCGCATATTCTCCAATAAATTCGAACGCAAGCTACGTCGTCTGTCTTCCAAACTATCCCAGCCCAATCTATGTATCAATTCTGTGACGCTCTCATAAGGGCCGTAGCAACCAGTCACGAATCGAGCGGCTCTCCTCTGCACCCTCTCCACAGAGTCAATCAGAACCTTGCGCTTTGTTGACGTTGAATATAAAGAAAAGAATTTTTCGGAATTCGACCCTTAAGGGGCAAAAGTATCAATATTTCTACAGCGAGTTTTTGTGTTACGAGCCATTTATCTCCATTGAGATCTAACGTATATATATAAATCAGGTATCATTTAAAAGGTTAAGGACTCCACTGTGTGCACAACATATTATAAGAAAATAGTTTTTTGGAATTTGATCCTTAAAGAGGGCAAAAGTATCAAACTTCATTTTTTTTTTTTTTTTTTTTTTTTTTTTTTTTTTTACGAGCCATTTACCTCCCTTGATACCTAACACAAATCTGTAAATGAGGTATCATTTAAAAGATTACGGTCTTCACTCAGGCAACATTATTAATTAAGAACGAAATGTTTCGGAATTTGACCCTTAAAGGACACTAAGTAATATCTGTGAAAGTCGCGCGTATGAGACAGTTCAGAGCCAAGCCGCTAGACAGCAGCAACACATGTCACAGATATTACTAAACTGCTTCTCTGGCATCGACTTTCGTTACGTACTTATTACAATAAACTGTTGATGCAAATCAGGCGGTTCTTCTTTCGTCCTATTACAAACCACAAACTTTACTATTCGTTGTATTCGCGAAGTTTTCGCACGAGTCGTCTAGTATTAGTTAATGGCTAAGACTGAATTGGTTGAAATAAGACGCCGAATGTTTGTCCCGTATCTGGTTTGTAATCCACCAACGGGTGACAGATGCCGTGGCTCTTGTGCGGGCTCTGATTTCAGGAGCGCCTTAACGTAGTCTGACCCGCGCTGCAGACGGTCTCCTTGGCTGCCGGATATTGCGGCGATTTCTCCGTTCCGATTGCAGTCCCCGCAGTGCAGATCCTCGTCTCAAAAATCCCCTTCACTCGACCGCTTTGTCTTCGCTGTCGGAAAGAGGTAATCGCGGAGTCCGATCACAGAGGGCTCACGCGTCGACACAGACAGCCGAGTTAAGAGCCTCGATTACAGGTCAGGTTCCAACTCCAGAAGAATAAAACCTTACGGTGATTCCGCTTGCGCGATATATTTTTTTTGTGAGTAGTTTTCATATTCTTTAGGTGTTTTGCAGATATCTCAGTATAAGCGGCTACCATGGGGGGATGGGTGTTTACCCTCTCCACCCTCCACCCAAGGTCTCTGCCTGATGATGAACTGGGTTGCTCTTCCGTTGCCTTCCCCAGAGCGACCGTGTTAATAAGTTTTGTTTTAAATAGATTTATTTCAGAATTTTTCATCAGTGTCGATGGTAACAACTTGTATTACCAGTACGATGTACTTCAGCTGGCTTGTAATCCCGTGGGGTGGCAGGAATTACCATTTCACTGTCTTCTCTACTGTATTTGCAAGCAGTTCTTTATAGACGTAGCCGTTAAATATGGACATGATAGAGCAACTTTATAATGTCCTGTCTCCCCCTTAGGGTTGCCAGATACAGGATTATAATATCCGTGACATTTCTGTGGTTAAAAAGGTTTTTTAGTGATACAGGATTATAATTTCCGGGACATTTATGGGGTTAAGAAAGGTATTTTAATGGTATGTTTAAGGAGTGAACAAATATTCAAATTAATTTTGAAAAAGTTGCATTTAAGTAAAAACTATGCTACCTAACACATATATATTTATGTATATCACCTCTTTTAATATTATTAATTCACTACGTCATAGTTGAACAGTATATATTATATTGTCTCTGGTCGTGGGTAAGGTTGAGCGTTCCTTTACCTCCCGCTGCGAGCGCGGCGTGGCCACCGTGGTATCTTAAGTTTGAGAAAAAAAACAGGTATACGCGAATTCCGGGACAGTAACGCTCAATTCCTGGACACGGGACAAGACAAAAAATTCCGGGACATTCCCGGATTTCCCGGCCATCTGGTAATCCTACTCCCTCTCCATGTGGCTGACTTTTAATTTAGCGTCTTCAGTCTTACATATGACCGTTTCTGCCCGAGGAAGGAGTAACAGCAGTCTCTCGAAACTACGTGCTGACAGAGAGACAGCGACTTCGTACTTTTCGCTTAGTGAATCCGGTCGGCTGTGTCGGAAGTGGTGTTCACTAAGCATCCCGTCAATTTATATTGAAACATGCTGTACAACAATCAGTGTGTTAATGATGTAAGACTCCGGAAACAATACTTCAAAATCAATTATTGCTTTTGTCATGAGTCCCTTGACTGGTTTGACTCAATCTTCCATCTCTTCCTGTCTTGCGCTAACCTGTTCATCTGAACATAACCATTCTGTCGTTCGTCCTCACTTATCTGCTTTATATATTCTAATTATTGTCTTTCTGAAAATTAAAAATTTCAACCTTATAATAATTTGAAATATATAACTTTATTTGGTCCATAAATCAGAAGAAGAAGAAAAAGATTTTATCGTATTTTCGACCAAGGCAATAATACCTCCATTCCTAGCAATGCTAGAGACGTTAGAGAAGCTAGAAAACATTTGGGTGAAATTCTAATATTCAGGAAAAATATTCTCCCGCAAAGATCATATTACATTGAACATAATGACAATAACAATAATAATAAATAAACTAATAGAACACCATGAATGGAACTAACAACTAAATTCGGAAACAAATTACAGTATAACTGTTTTATGGGTTATGTTTCCGACTTGCAACTAAACAAATGCTTTTGATGGTCGACGCCTTTCGCCGTTACTCAAAGTATCTTCAGTGCCAGTTTTTATATTTGCATTAACACGCGCAAGCTCGTGTGTCCATACCAGCTACTATTCTCGCACTATCACTATGGACCTCGGCCGAAAAAATCGCCAACATGTTAAATTACAGTATGATCATCTGAAACTAATATATCATACTACAAGGATATGAATGTATTCGAAACATTCTCACTATCCTACTGTCCCAACATCTATCTTCAACAAATACATGGTAAGTCAAAAATGACTTTACAACTTTGGAATGATACAGAAACTTGTTAATATGACTTACAGAATCGGTAGGTGTGTCATTTTGTAGAAAATAACTTCACCAGTCCGCCACCAGGAGCGGCAGCGTAGTGCACGGTTAAAATGGCTACTTTCACTGGTGTGGTGCTTGCTCGCTGTGTGTTCTGGTTTCATAAAATGAACTCCGCAACAACTGTTCGGCATAAATTTCGCACCGAATACGCTAAAGAAGCTCTGAGCAGGTCTACAATTTACTCTTGGCACAAGAATTTTGTTGAGCATCCATCTACGTTGCCGTTGCACAAGTTGCGCCCGATTTGCTGCAATGAGTGTAGGAAGAAATTGATTACGGGTGAGATGTTTGCCGCATGACAAATGGTAGTCACATCCAACCAAAACGACGATTGATGCGTTTATGTGAAACTTGACGTTGTCTGCTACAAAATGACACATCTATCGATTCTGTAAGTTATCTCAATATATTTCTATATCTTTCCATAGTTGTCCCTTTCGACTCACCTTTAAGTCAGTAATTTTTCTGTTCAGTTTATGACACTAGATGTGTTCAAATGTCCAGATGGCCGGAACTGTGCGTATGTTTTAAGAGCCCTGGTATCGACCCCAGCACTTCAAGATGTTACCCTCCTCGAATACACTAGGAGCCCAAAGACACACAGAAGCAAGACTCATCTGGGAAACTCAGAGGTGATTTCAGGAGGTCACTGCGGATGTCTTCGTTGATTGTGAAATTACATAACTGTGGATAGTGTTTGAGGGTTCAGTGTTTTGGATGAGATGTGAAGGAAAATAGACGATGAAATCGGGTGCTGGAACATTTAGGTCTTCTCTTCCGAAACACATAAAAAGGGGGGGGGCACAAAGCTTAACGTACCCATCCGACGAACCAATCACAGTGGCGTATGCCCTCACTCCATACTCACTGCAGAATGGTTTGGGATTTAACTGAGGACTCTGGTGCTCAATCTGGTGATTAGGAATCGTGATCCACCGCCTCTGCTACCCTGCCGGCCAAGTCCACCACGAGGACTGGAACCAGCTAACCCCGTGTCAGCGCCGGACACCATCACGGTGCCCCAAACACTTGAGACAACTTGCCGGTCGGACAAATACTGGAAACTTGAAATTCCATCATGCTGACCGATATATATGCTGGAATGGGGAAAAGACATATGAGTTTGTTAAACTTCCCCTTTCAGATACTAAATGATTCGATTCTGTATGCCAGAGTTTCTCAACCTTCTTGAACCCGAGAACCAGCAAATTGTAAAAACAGTATAATGGACCTAATTTTTTATCTGTGAGTAGATCATTAACAGCTGGAAAATATTTTTCTTTATATTCAACGCAATATATCTAAAACCGTGTATTTGAAATCGCATGGAAAAAACAGTTGTGAAACTGGAAGGGAACTATTAGAAGGTGATTACATATTGACAAGGCTCTTAATTTTAAGTAAGTAAATGAATAATAATGTCACTACAGGTTGGATCCTAGAAAATACTATCGACCTACTTCTAAAACGCTTTTTTTGTTTAGTTCATTAACCTTGTACCACGTACCGCCGTTCATCGTACATACTACAAGAACGTCAGAAAACTATCATTTATTTAATCCTTATACAAACGGCAAGTATGTTAATGCCGACTGGAAATAATCAGAATACTGTAGGAATAATGATGTCATAACCTCATCCTGGAAATGTTAGATTTTTACCTGGTCATTCGTGGCTTTCAAAAAGATTGGCTTGTTGATCAAACTCTCATTTAACGACATACAGGCTGAATAAGAAATCTAAATTTGTAATATTCTGCCTGCAGACCATCTGAATCATCTTCAAGGTCCGCAGATAGAGAAGCACTGCTATATGCTATTAATCCTTTACTAGTCCTCTGAAATTACAGAGGACAAAAGGGAGTCTGATATCTGAATTAAGAAAATAAATCGAGCAGAAGTAATAGAACCAATAACCATTCCCATTCCATCACATATCAATGTATGTGGTATCACATCACTGGCGCCGTACGTAGGTCAACTCCGAACCCGTGCCCGATGTTTTTAAACAGGACTTGTCAGAACCTACTCCAATGTACACCACAAGAGCTGTAGCAAACTGTATGAATTAGTTACCAGACTCGAAGTGCCAATATGTCACTCACAAAATCACTTCGTTACTCCCATTTGCCGTATGGATGTCAGTTTGATTCCATAAACTAACGAATACGACGCATCATGCGGGAACTGGAACGGTCCGTCCAGCGGCTAGATGAATCTGAACGAGAGAATGAAAGTTTGAACATCGTCCGTCGCGTATTTCTGGGAGTTTTGACTTGAATTCGTTTCGTTACAAAGGAAAATGTTTGACTAGAAATATGTTGCGAGTACATTATTTTAATATAAGTAATGTTAATTACTGTTAACATTAATAGTTTTAACGAGGTAAGTAATTATGACAGCATATTTTTTTTTGCTTTTGTATAACCTTAAAATTTACAGGGCATAATTTGTAAATATAAAATTTCGATAGATAATTTGAGACGGTTATTGCTTTTTTATAGATCATACCTTAGTGAGATTTTATTAATTTCAAAGATTTATGAAATGCGTTTATTCTAAAATGCTATATTCTAACTTCTATTTTATTTTAAAGTGTCTAAGCTACCCAAACTTGCTTTACTAAATGAACAATTTACTTAATCATCACAAAGTATTAATGAAGTAATCCCGTAACCTGTACGCGACGCGAGTCGATAAAATGCTCCATGCTAGCGCTCGATTGCACTAAAAGTAACGAGTAACGATTCGATAATAGCGAGTACCGATAGTAACGAATACATACGGGCATACAGTTCTTAGTTACTTTTACACCATTACACACAATCGACACCATTGCCGCTAATGTACGCCTAGCGCACAGTAACACGACAACACAATTAACAATTCCTTTCAACAAATCTATAGAAATTTCCACCATTTTATAAAACGGAAAGTATTAGTCCCAGAACAGAAGCGATGCCACTTAAAACCGATAGCACAAGATCCACGGCTGAAACAGCCACGCAACTCAGAAAAAGAAGACAAATAATCTAAAAAGGAAACAAGCAGAATATTTTACTGTCTACTCAAATTCATACATGGAAGCGAAAAACCAAAAAAGGGACGTAAACAAGAATGAAATGTATGTGACAATTAAAAAAATGTCTGAAGAACAAATTTCCTGGACCAGAAAGCATCGGAATTATGTTCTCAAGGATTGCGGCATTCTGCGGGGGAGGAAGTGTCCGCAATTCGCAGTTCAACTTTTATTCTCGAGAGACTCAAAGCGGCGAGCGAATTTGAGTGGCGAAGTAGGGGGAGGGGAGGGGGAAGGGCTGGGAAAGGAACAAGTACAGCGAAACAGCTCCGCACAGCGCTGAAACACTGAGTTACAAGCAGACCTGAACACCGTAATGGAACCTCATTACCCGAGGGCACAGCCTCGGTGTCTGTCCTAGGTGGAGATACTACAATATGACAACCCTCTTCAGCAATCTAACCCTTTTTACCGCTTATGGCTTTACGCCTCGTCGATGTCAATAGCGAGGTCATTAGAGGTAGGAAAAGACTGGTGGCAAGGAACGGAAGGAATTCGGTCATGGCCATTTGAAGGAAACATCACGGCCTCCGCCTGAAGTAATCTGGGAAAACAATGTAAAACTCAGATCAGGCGTGAGTGTGTCCAGTGCAGTGATGTGTGCGTTGTAAATCGACGAAAGATGAGCGAACGCACAGTGTTACACCCGGTTCCTGCCCTTTCAGGCCTAGTCTTCCGAAAACTCATTGTAGTAGATATGAAACAAAACGTTTCACAAGGGCAGTAAACTTTGGTCTGACCATTGCTTGAATATGGAGGCGTACTATCGGACCCATGTTTTAAATATCAAATTCAAGAGTTTGAGAGAGTGCAAAGAAGGCTGCTAGATTTGTTTCTGGAAATTACCCTTGAACGCAACCAGTAACAGGTATCACATAAGAGCTGGAATGTGATTCATTGCAAGACAGGAGGAGGGTGAAGAGGCTCATGGGAGTGTACAAGACATACATTGGTGATGAGGCATGGAAAGATATTGGTGTAAGAATTAAAAGTAATGCGTGGAAATGAAAAGATTACAATGACCACAAGCTGTCACTGGATTTCAGGCACAAGTGTGTAGGAAGTTTCTCTCTTTTAAGTAAGGGTGTCAGGGATCGGAATAAATTATCAAGATTAACGATGAATAATTTACCAAAAACGTTGAAAGAATTTAAATTTGATAGCGCAATTGTAGGTGTGTACAGGAATGGGGGAAAATGGGTGTGCAGTGAAATTGCCACTAGAGCGAGTACTCCAGTGCAATTTGTAGAAATATGTCCATAAATACTTTTAATACTGGCCTTCATATCTGCACACACAACTTACAAATTTACTTCCTTGGTGGTTTCGCATGATTCTTAATCAAATTTACTTTTCAGCACTGTATTCGAGTAAAGTAAAATTAGTTGTACAGGAGCGCTGATAAAATAATAATAATAAAGTTAAAACGCTCTATCGTCAGCTTTTCTGTTTCTTCTCGCAGGCATTTTGTAAATGAGCTGTTATAAAAAACTGGTAATTTTGAATTCTGTTTTGATACTAAAATAGTTTCTAGCTTTGAATTACACTGCATTTTACACTATAGAAATTGAACATGAATAAAACTAAGTGTTAAGAATATAACATTTTTGGTGTAAACACTTGTTTTTACTTTTTCATTATGTGTGGAGATAACTGTAGCGGAGTCGTCACTTTCCCCTGATGGAGAGCAGTGGTGTCACAGTTTAACAGATTAACCTGGTCAGTAATTATAGGGTAATATCCCCATCAAGGAAGTTAACGGAAAATTCGACATTCAATTTTTTTTTTTTTTTTTTTTTTTTTTGTAACAGTTTAACGTCCCTTTTTAACAACGTGGTCTTTAGAGACGGGAAAGGATGAGGGCAAGGAATGGGAAGGAATTCGGCCATGGCCTTTTTAAGGAAGCATCCCGGCATTCACCTGGAGTGATTTGGGGAAACCATGGAAAACCCAAATCTGGATGCCCGGACGGGGATTCGAACCGCCGTCCTCCCGAATGCGAGGCCAGAACGCTATCCGTTACACCACCACGCTCGGTCCGACATTCAAGATAGGAGTCTTCTTCAACACCTAGTAGACTCATAAAGCACCAAGCTGATTTAAAACATGATTAAAGTTTCTGGTTAATCATAGTAGGTGTATGCTCTTACTATATTGTGGGTTTTTATAATGAACAGTAAACTACTTTTCAGAGCGTATTAAGTCGCATTATTTCAGTTTACTTATTCTGGCGCCGATTTCTATTTAAGCTCTGCAAGATTCTTTTCTAGTCTAGGATCAATTTTGCTTATATTGAATGTACACCTGCACAATTCTAACGAGATACCAAAACTCAACGCACAAAAAACGTTCACTTTAGGGCTATCACGAACATGTTGCAATGTTTCATATGGATTTTCACTGCTCCAAATCTTACAGCTATGTGTGTTAACCTTGCCACTTAAGTGAAAAGTTGACTCGTCAGAAAAGATTATGTTGTCCAAGAAATGTTCATCATCATCCACTCGATTTAACATATCCACACAGAAGTTCCTACGTGCAATCTTATCAGTGTCTTTAATTGCCTGTAAAAGCGAATATCGGTATGGTTTCAAATGCAAACGTTTACTCAGTAGTGTAGTTGTAAGTAAGTATTGTATAGAACAACACTTTGAATGTTGTGTTACTAAACTAGAATATGATAAGGAAGAGCTGATAGTGATAGCAATTTACAGGGCCCCTCAGGTAATTTCAGACTGTTTTTATCTCATTTAGAGTCTTTGCTACTAAGTTTTATAAATAGCAAACAAATACTATTATGTGGAGATTTCAATGATGACTTTCTGAATCACAGCAATGATAGATTAGATATGGAAGCCTTGATGTTGTCTTTTAACTTAACAGCACTTGTAAATTTTCCTACGAGAATACAAAATAATAGCAGGACTGCAATTGATAATTTTTTTATCGATATTTCTCAGTGCAGTAATTACAGCATACTTCCAGTAATAAATGGTATCTCAGATCATGATGCCCAGCTATTATGTATCGAGTCCAGGAACACTGTTAAACAGATAATGAAAAGCTGGGTTTATAGAAGAAATTTTAGTGAAAATAATATAAAACACTTCATAGATACCTTAAACAATGAAAACTGGTTAGAAGTATATAATGCGCAGGGTGTTAATGCGAAATTTGATTCCTTTCTGAATATATTTCTAACACTTTTTGAAGGTAGTTTCAAAAAAAGGAAAATTCTCAACACTCCAAACAATGAACTGGGCATGGGATGGATAACAAAGGGTATTAGAATCTCTAGTAAAACAAAGAGGGACCTTTATTTAAAAATGAGAGAATCAGATAACTATGCGCTGAAAGTTCACTATAAACTTTATTCTAAAATACTAAGAAATGTAATAAGGAAGGCCAAGAACAGGTACATATCGGCGAAAATAGAAAATTCAGACAATAAAATGAGAACAATATGGAATATAAAGACATAAAAATAGAACACAATGGATATGTGTATAGCGAAGTAGGGGAAGTTTGTGAAATATTTAACAAACATTTTACGTCAGTAGTAGATAAATTAGGCATAGAAAAGCAATCCCCACATAGTGCTCTAAGGCTTCTTGAGACTGCTTTCCCAAATAGCTTTGTGGAGATGAAATTGCCACCAGTAACAGTCTCAGAAATAAATAAACTCATTAAGCAATTAAAACCTAAAAATTCTTCCAGCTATGACAATATTTCAAGTAAATTACTGAAAAGATGTTCAGACTGTATCAGTCATGTACTTGCTCTCATTTGTAATGAATCCTTAATACAAGGTGTTTTTCCCGATAGGCTAAAATATGCTGTTGTAAAACCATTATTTAAAAAAGGAGAAGTAACATGTGTAGACAACTATCGTCCCATTTCATTACTTTCAACATTCTCAAAGGTTTTTGAAAAAGTCATGTATAGAAGAGTAATAAAACATGTTACACACTATAATATCCTCACTAATTCACAACTTCGGTTCAAAAAAGGATCATCAATAGAAATGGCTATATATTCATTTTTAAATAACACATTTGAGGAACTGAATAATAAAATGAATCCTGTAGGAATATTTTGTGATCTTGCAAAAGCATTTGACTGTGTAAATCATGAATTACTTTTGAAAAAAATGGAATACTATGGTATTTTTGGGACCGCAGGTAAATAGTTTAAATCATACATTGAAAGCCGAATGCAAAAAGTTTCAATTTTTGATTCTAAAATAAGTAAAGATGCTTCATCAGACTGGGAGAAAATAAAACATGGAATTCCACAAGGCTCTGTCTTAGGTCCCCTCCTCTTTCTGTTATACATCAATGACCTTCCTGGAAATTTATCCGACAAAGTTAAGAGTGTTTTATTTGCAGATGACACTAACCTGACTGTGCGTAAAACACCAAACAGTACTATAGAATTTAATGTAAATGAAGTACTTAGAGTAGTAGCAAATTGGTTTAAGGCAAATTCATTAAAATTAAATTTTGAAAAAACACATTATATTAGGTTTAAAACAAAAAACTATGCACAGCCAGATATATGTATAAACTATAAAAACAACACAATCTTAGAAACAGAGAGTATAAAATTTCTTGGTATTAAAATAGATCAGAAACTCTGTTGGCATGATCATATCACTACACTACTGGCAAAGTTAAGTAGTGCCACCTTCGCAATACGAACACTTTCTCTAACAGCAGATCTAGAATTAATGAAACAGGTGTACTCCTCATATTTTCATTCAGTAATGTCATATGGCATAATTTTTTGGGGAAACTCTTCACAAAGTAAAAAAGTTTTCATAGCACAGAAAAGAGCTATTAGGTTTCTGTGTAGGGTAAAACCAAGAACTTCTTGCAGACAACTCTTTAAGAAACTCAATATTCTTACAATGTATTCTCAGTATATATATCTCTCATGAGCTTTGTCATAGAAAATTTTAACCTGTTTACACCTAATTCACAGGTACACAGTTTCAATACAAGAAACAGAAATAACTTGCATAAAACACAAACATCTCTGTCATTAGTACAAAGAGGAGTTAATTATTCTGGGATACATCTGTTTAATAAACTACCTAATCGTATAAAACAGCTTTCAGATAATAAAGATGTATTCAAACAAAAACTTAGAGATTATCTTATTGGCAACTCCTTCTACTCCATTCAAGAATTTGAAGAAAATAATTAATTGTACTCATTATGACGTTTGCAAAACTCAGTTGCAAAAATGTATGTTTATTATTATTTCTTGTATTTGTAAATTGTATATAGTATATAGACATTGTGATAGGAGAAAAACCACCGCTTACCAAAGATGAGGGCTCCAGCGCGTCAAAACCGAAAAAACACACAAACATAATACAAATTTCGAGCTTAGCTCTTCATCATCAGGTGTGTAGGATGAGGTAGCTGCCCCGCGGAAGCTAGCAGCCAACTGAGGAGACCACACGGGGTTCACATGGTCGGCTGATCGGGTGGAGATGGAGGAGGGGGAAACAACATGGCGGGAGGCGGGGTGGTGTGAAGGACCTAAGCCCGAAAATAATATTAGACTGCACAGTGGAAACGCGGTTGCGGTCACTTGGCATAAAACAAACCAAGGAAAACACGGGGGGGGGGGGGGGGGGGGGGGGGTGGTCTACTGAAAACGATCTATAAGTGCCCCCATAAAAATTATTCCACACGCAAAATTATTGAAAATATTACACACGAAAAAATTTGTGGTCAGACCTATGTAGGAGGCTGGGCAGTGGTTGCAGGTAAGTTGATAGATCAGGTGAAAGTTACGCAGGTGGCCGAATCCAGTGATATGAAAGCTTTCCCCTGTTACGGGATTGGTGAGGTGGTAGAAGGCGGGTGCATCATGCAAAGTTTTGCAACGGCCTGTTACACGGAAAGGATCCTTGGGCTGTCTTGTGGGCTGAGGGGTTCCATGTTTTATGGACCAAGAGTTGGTTCAAGTTGGGGGGTCTACTGAAACAGGTTCTGGGGGCTGGGAAGGTTTGTGGTAGGAGTGTTTTCCTTTCCGGCAGGCTCGGAGAGATATATCCTTGTCTTAGGATCCTGTTTGATGGATTCTAAGCCAGGGAAGTACGGGTGACCAAAACTGGGCTTTGGTTGGTTCTTGATGGTTGTGGGGTGTTGATGGATTGTGTCGGTACTGATGTGGCTCGTGTAACTTGTTTATGACTAAATCTGGGGGTATTGCGGATTAGGGCTTCAGAAATGTTTATTAGTGTACTGCTTAAGGGACTGTTCGTTGGAGCAAATGTGCCTGCCCCGGATTCCAGGCTGTATGGGAGGGCGCGTTTGATGTGATTAGGATGGCACTGTCGTAGTGTAGGTATTGTTGTAGATTGGTGGTTTTATATGTACCGAAGAATTGATGCCGCCATCAGAGAGGACAGGTCGACATCCAGAAAGTGGCCTGGGTGTGGGAGTAATTCCATGTAAATTTCAAAGTGCTGGCATTATTGAGGTTATTGAGGAAAATGAGAAGGTTGTCTTCCCCGTGGGTCCAGACCATGAAAATATCGTGAATGAATCGAAGAGCTAAGCTCGAAAATTTGTATTATGTTTGTTGTTTGTGTGTTTTTTCGTGTTTTGACGCCGCTGGAGGCCTCATCTTTGGTAAGCAGTGGTTTTTTCTCCTATCCCAATGTCTAATATATCCGCTCTCAGCGCCTTTGTTTCCAAACATCAATATACCTATCGTTTTCTTTTGTGTTGTCCCTGTGTTCCTATCTTTATGTTCCTTACTCTGTATT
>JARYHS010013630.1:16236518-16282774 GCA_031002005.1 Vandiemenella viatica
ATGTTGTCTTTGCGCTGTTACATGTACATGTGACGTTGACCGTTTTTAAATATTAAGTTGTCAAATTATATACTTATTGGTTGTTGGACATACTTCTACAGATGCTTGTTAACTGTTTTTAAATAAACATCGTCTGTCAATAACTATCACTGTCAGTGAGAACTCTGTTGTATCAGTTACATACTGGTGGGGCACATCTTTATTTTCATTGCTGTACAAGACAATTTGCTTCAACATTGCCCTGTTATCTTTTCTATAAAGGTCACTATTTCGCTTTTTTTTTCCCTTTTATTTATTTATTTTTTTTGCTTATGGCTTTACGCCTTGTTGGCGTTGAGGTCACAGAGAATTTTTAATTGCTTTTTGAAGGAACCATTCCCGCTTTTTTTTTTTTTTTTTTTTGTAACTGCTTTACGTCTCTTTTTAACTTCGAGGTCTTTAGAGGTGGGAAAGGATGGGGGGCAAGGAATGGGAAGGAATTCGGCCATGGCCTTTTGAAGGAAGCATCCCGGCATTTGCCTTGAGTGATTTGGGAAACCATGGAAAACCCAAATCTGGATGCCCGGACGGGGATTCGAACCGCCGTCCTCCCGAATGCGAGGCGAGAACGCTAACCGTTACACCGCCACGCTCGGTCCGCATTTGCCGGGAATGATTTTGGGAAAATATGGAAAATCGAAATATGGCTGGGCCGACGGGTATTTGAATCCATGTACTCCTGAATTCGCTCTCTCATTAAATTTAATTGCTTTAAATTTAATTTCCATAAACATCAATCTACCACTTTCCTATTATTTTTTTTTCTATCTCATATCCTTTTAGCGCAAATTACCTCACCTATTTACTTTTGCCCTTTAAGAATTTTAAATTTTTTCAACTTTTTTTGCTAAATTATTCCTGACTTCCACTGGTAATTTATTTCATTCCCTTGCTCCTTCACAAAATGATTCACCATCCTGTCTTTTGTTTCTTTAAGACTATTCCACAAATTTATTTCCTCGCTCGTTATTTACGAAACACAAAATTCAGTTCTTTAACTCTCAACTTTTTCTCAGCACCCTTCTACAACACCACATGTCAAATACTTTAATTTTCTACCCTTCTAATGTTCCTAAAGTCAATGTTTGGCTACCACACAGGGCTGTGCTGTGCTCCACGCATAGAGTTTTAAAAACTTCTTTCTAAAGTACTATATCAATATTTGAAACAAATAGATGATGATAGTGCTGTTCACTAGTGCCATTCTGCTATTATCATCATTCCTGCTTCGATAGTCAGTTGTAATTCGGCTTTCCAAGTATCAGAACTCACTTACTTCTCCTTTTTTATCTGATCCTATTTCTACGTTTAATCCACTATTATTGCTATGATTTCTGCTGCATTTAATCACTTTCTGCTTGCTCTATATTTAGTCAAAAATCTTTCTTTCAGAACTCTGTCCATGCTATTAAGAATTTCTCAATATCTTCAGTATACTACAATCAGCAATTTGTAGTATATTGATTTTTTCTCCTCGAACTCATACGCCACATTCAAATTTTTCTTTTACTTCCTTTATTGTTTGTTGAACAATAATGGGGATAGATTACAACTCTATCTCAAACCCTTTTCAAATGATGCGTGTCTCTTGCGATTCTCTACTTTCATTTGGTCACTTGATTCTTATATGGACTGTAAATATGGGGCTATTTTTAAAAAGAAACTAATTTCTAATCCCTATAAAAATTATATGTTTATCGCAGAGGTCTGGTAATTCATTTCTGTGCAGTTGCTTAGGTAATACGGTTTTTATTAAATATCGCTCATAACTCTGAAAATGCTGAAATGTTGAAGACATTTCTTAGCTCACTGTGACGGTGGTATTTTGGGATAGAGAGTATATGCAAACCTTTCCTTTTGGTGCTCTGGGAATTCAAATTACTAGTAAATAACGGTGATACCCTCGATTCTGTAACCTCTGGCAATTGTTAGTCATGCAACAAAGCCCGGTCGCAAGATGTCATAGCGTGACACTCGTTTTGACCAAACTTTTGGGAATCTAGCAACATTCAATTCTTATCACGTCCAATTTCACTCAAAACTTTGGTCTCTAAAGGTAGTAACTTAGTTTGAACCTTCCGATTTCACAATAACAAACAACCTAATCATTACAATTTTTGTGAATAAAACTCCGTATGATAACATAAACCTGTTGTTTGTGAAATGGTGCATCGTCAGTGAGAACAGGGTAGAACGAGATACATGCTGTTCGAGAACAGCTCTATTTGCACTTTGTAGATCTAGATTTGGTGTACGTAGAGTTGTGGATGAGTTGTAACGTTCTGGCCCCGAATTCAGGAGTACATGGGTTCAAATACCCGTCGGCCCAGCCATATTTCGATTTTCCATATTTTTCCAAAATCATTCCCGGCAAATGCGGACCGAGCGGGGCGGTGTAACGGTTAGCGTTCTCGCCTCGCATTCGGGAGTACGGCGGTTCGAGTCCCCGTCCGGGCATCCAGATTTGGGTTTTCCATGGTTTCCCAAATCAC
Source organism: Vandiemenella viatica (assembly GCA_031002005.1). Taxonomy (NCBI): domain Eukaryota; kingdom Metazoa; phylum Arthropoda; class Insecta; order Orthoptera; family Morabidae; genus Vandiemenella; species Vandiemenella viatica. The sequence goes on from JARYHS010013630.1 coordinate 16,239,050, forward strand.
TCCGGGCAACTGCCGGTATGCTTCCTTCAAAAGGCCATGGCCGAATTCCTTCCCATTCCTTGCCCCCATCCTTGCCCCCCATCCTTTCCCGTCTCTAATGACCTCGATGTTAAAAAGAGAGCGGTTAATTTGTTGGTGGAGGGAACAGTGGAAGATAAGAACAGTAGAGAAAGACAGAGATTACAATATATGAAGCAGATAATTGAGGACGTGGGTTATAAGGTATATGTTGAGATGAAGAGGTTAGAGCAAGACGGGAAGAGATGGAGTATTACATCAAATCAATCGAGTAATTGGAGGTAGAATAAAAAAAGACGGCGATAGTAAAGTTTGGTAGGAGTGACGTATATGAGTTTAGCAACTTTCTTATACGGCCGTGAATGATTTACTGACGGAAAGAACGTTATCCCTGGCCGGGTGTCAACACGCTGTTTTTCTTCTTTGACCCGTGAAGGGAAGCCGGCGATCGATTGGTCCACGGAGGACGATAAATCGCTGGATTTCCTCGCTCTCGGGGAATCTCGCAGCAGAAGGCAGATGTCTGTAGGGCACCGCACTTAACCTTCCCACAACGGGTGAATAAGGGGTGGCTTCTCCGCTAGCAACATATCGGAAGATAAAGGGCTCATATACCACACCACCGGTAAAGTGGAAATGCTTTCAGAAAAATTTGACAGCACTAAACCCATATGTGTGTTCCTGTCGTTTCCAGTAGTATGGGAAAACTATTATTGCGACATTTTTCGAAATAAATTCGATCCAATTGTAAGATAGTGAACATTTATTTACTTACAGAAACCTCAACACGATTTCAGATCATGCTGTCATAACTTACAACTCTACCTTCTCTCTCTGTTACGTTAAAACAACTCCCAGAACTCAAACCGACTTGTTTTGTTTATGGCTTTCCGCCTCGTCGTCGTCATTATAGGCAGGAAAGGACTGTGAAGAAGGAACGAGTTAAACCTGCAGCCATGGTATTTTCAAGGAACTATCCCGGCATTCACCCGGATTTCGGGAATCCATGGTGAACTGAAATCTGGATAGCCGGATGGTGATTGGAGCGAGCGTTCTTGCTATTTCCCGTCTCTAGCGTTATCTCGGTTTTACCAAAAAATAATCTGTCAACGGGATAACCAGACGGAAAAAGCAGAAACATGGGCGCCGGCAGGATTACTTTAAGGGCGGTGCATTTTTTTTTTATATACATTACATATAACACTTATTAACTAATGATGCTGAATTTATTGACAAGGTTTTGAACAAATTTGGACAACAAGCGAGGCACATTAAGTTATAATTCATACAGTGAATTTAATAATAAAGTTTTTGTTTCTTAATCTATTTCTGTGTATTATCTTTCATAGCAGAGGGGTGCAAGTGCACCACCTTGCACCCGCCTCCAGGCGCCCATGAGCAGAAAAGTGCAGTTAACAACTCTGGTAGATACAATGTAAACAGCCAATAAACTGCACAATTTAAGGATTACGATAAACATGGTTTCATAAGTTGTAAAACAGAATGTAACTTTCAAGTGCTGATTCTTCGCTGATGATGCCTCGATGTAAGATAAAACGCTTACTGCGTCAAACAAATGGAAAACATTGGCACTGGCGTTATTTATTAACAATTAATATTTTAAATTTTTCGAGTGGAATTTACCCATTCACCTGCTTCCACCCTTCTCTCGACAACTAGGCTGACTGTCTTATCTAAAAAGAAACATTCCCCACCCATTCACTCCTGAAAACTAGCCATGGTCATCATTTCACATTCATGCATTTTTTTTTAAATTCTTCTAAAAATATCTTCCCACGCCATATTTCCCTTGTACACTCTCAGAACTCTCTTCATTCTTCTTCTATCCTGCAATGATTTACAATCCAGCTCGTTTATCGTATCAATTGATGATTGTGTTCTGTCGTAATTTCCACAAACAAATCTAGCAGCTCTCCTTTGCATGTCCTCAAACTCCTGCATTTGATACCCAAAATGTGGTTTCCATACTACTCCACAATATTCAAGAAATGGTCTGACCAAAGTTTTGTATCGCAACTTTCTCACTTCCCTGCTACATTTTCTTATAACACTGTCCATTAAATCCAGGATTTTGAAACTTCTCTCCAAATTCTACTTATTGACTTAATTGTTAAGTTATAACCAAGTTATTTACGCTTTGCGTTTTCAACATATAATTTCTACTCCATATTATATTTACACAAGAACGCCATTTTTCTATTTTCATATGCAAATTACCTTCTGATTTTAATTAATACTAAGTGGCCTGTGCAAAAATTTCGCAAATGATATACAATGAATAGCCAGGTAGTAGAATGAAAGAAGAGCTGACTCCTTTGTAACAATTGTTTATTTGTCAACTGTAGTAGGTAGTTGAAAAACACTTGAAACATTTTAAAAAATAATTAGAAATCACTTTTGGACACGTTAAACATATGTATAATAGAAAAACGATGTAATTTCAGTGAAGCAGGTAGCATAGCACTTAGGTTTTACGAAAATGTTAGAAATATTTCGCTGGCAGAAACAAAAATATCCTAAAAGCTGGTTATTCTAGAAAACACACACAGTTTATCTTCATCTCTGTGACATATGGAGCTGCTATCTAGCGGTTTGCAACCATTCCTTATCGACGGCAGCGCAACTTAGCGACTTGATTCTGAACTATCACGTACTAACGACCTTGTTTGATCATAATTTTGCCATTTACGAGATGAATTTCGAAAAATTCTATTCTTAGTTAATGATGTCACCAAAGTGGAGAACTTATTCTTTAAAATGATACCTCACTTATCAAGTTTGGTCACAAAAAACAAACATTTTAAAATAACATATACGACTGGATGACCCGAGTGAAAATTTCGCGAATGCAATGAATAGTAAGGTTTGTGGTTTGTAATAGGATGAAAGAAGAACCGCCTCATTTGAATCAATTGTTTATTTGTTCAGTGTAATAGACACGTAACAAAAGTCGACGCCAGTGAAGCACTTTATTAACATCTCTGCTATATGCGCTACTGTTATCTGGCGGTTGGGCTCTGAACCATCTAACATGCGCAACATTAACAGTTATAACTTTTCCCCTTTAAGGGTCAAATTCTGAAAAATTTCGTTCTCAATTTATAATGTTGCCTGAATGGAGACCTTAATGTTTTAAAGGACACCTCATTTATCGATTTAGGTTAGGTGTCAATGGAGAAAAATGGTTCGTAACAAAAATACACGTTATGGAAATATTGATACTGTTGCCCTTGAAGGATCGAATTCCGAAAAATTCCTTTCTAAAGCTAAGATGTGACAAAAACAGAGACAGATAGCTCATTTATCGATTTCGGTTAGATATCAAGAGAAAGAAATGGCTCGTGACACAAAACGCGTTGTAGAAATATTAAAACTTTTGCCCTTTAAGGGTCGAGTTCTGAAAAATACCTGTATTTAAATATTATGTCACCAAAGCGGAAACCTTAATCTTTAAAATGAAACTTCATTTAACCATTTCAGTTGGGTATCCAGGGAAATAAATGGCTCGTGACACAAAAAACAGCATTTAGAAATATTTACATTTTTACTCTTTAATCGTCGAATTTGAAAAAAAAAAAATTCTAAAAATATGATATAATCAAAGCGGATACCTTAATATATAACATGATACCTCAATTATTGATTTAGGTTAGGTATGAAGGGAGATAATGGTTTGTGACAACAACAAAAAAACACCATATAGAAATAATAGTACATGATTTATTCAGTGAGACGAAGAAACTAATACACAGACCAGTGTCTGGTTTCTAATGAATCTTCAGCATTCAGTTCATATTAGTAAATACTCTAATTGGTCAAACATTAAGAGATAGCTTTTCAAGTGTTTATTACCGACCGAAAAATGTCTAAGCAGTACAGCAGTTTACAATCTCAAGCAACACAACGGATTTCAACCATCACTAGTTTAAAAGACTTCATTGAAGTAGCTTTGATGTAAATGGATACTTCTTCCTGACTGTTCACACGCCTCTAAAGTGGAGTATTATTTCTCCTTTTGTGATTGTGAACTTTAAGATCAATTCAAAGAAAATGTTGGTCTATATTCTACTTCTTACATTTACCCTGGCCTGTCAATACTGTATACTATTTATTATTTATTAATATTATTTAATTGCGATGGAGTACATGCTCCGGTGACAATTCCTTAATCTAATAACCCCTTTTTTAATTATCTTAGATAAATTGAGTGTTAAACTCCTCCCCCATCTACTTTGGTGATTTACAAATTTTAAAACCTTCCTGAAACAAACGACTCCTGAGTCTCACTTTTGTATACAACTATCAAACGTTTTCATTCGCTCAAAACAAGTCTCAAAGAAATTATAATTATTTTACTTTTAGCTTATTAAGTCTTCTTCGTAACTTCCAGACAGGATGCGAACATCTTATGTCGTCTGTTTGGTTTATATTACCTATAATGCCAGCTTCCCGATTATAATTCTTAAGCCATTGTTCTTTTCTATAATAATCTGAAAGAAAATTTTTAAGCTTCTTTATCTTGGTTCCTATTCTTTTACTATAAAACATCCGTCATTTAAGTTACCGCTAATAACTTTTCGAATTATACTGAACACCACTTTATTTCACAACTTCGCGTAGAATATAACAAATCAACTACAATTTTAACATATTCAAGACTTTTTTTCTGTGTTTGTAATAATTTATTTACAATCCAGTTACTTTTCTCTCGCATAGTCCAACTAATTATCGTATAACTACTGCAGCATCCTTCTAAGCCACCGTCGTAATCTGAAAACAATTTGTTATTTTCTTATTGTGTCTCTATTGTTGTTTCTTTATATTTTCCTTTTCCTCTGCTCCAATACGATCGGTTTTATTTGCTACCAGAGATACAAAAATATCATTGGCATTTGACATTCATTGTTTGTTTTACAAATAATTACATGCAACATCAACATCTTCAGCAGCTTCCAACAGCTGCCTGCTTCCAAACTCTCCAATGCTTCCTGCCCATCCATCATCTCTCTCCTTCTACTGTCAGCCAATTTTCCCCTTTTTCTTTCACACACTTTTCAACACCTTTCACCCATCTGTCACTCGGTATTCCTCTGGGTTTCTTTTCTTTCAGCTCCATGTCCAGGTATCTTCCTTGATGTCTCCTCCTCTCCCATTCTCTTCACATGTCCAAACCACTGTAACCTCGATTTTTTGTATTCTTTGCTGTAATGGTTCTTCCTTGATCACCTCCCTGATTTTCTCATTACTCGTTCTGTTTCTTCTCGTTACTTTTTCTTTACTCCTCTGCTTTTGTTCATTTCACTTGTCAACCAGGTTTCCGATCCATATGTAAAAATTGTCACAAATTAGGTTTTATAATTGCTTACTTTTTTGCGGTACATCAGTATTCCATACCAGGTCTCTAATACCCTTCAAAATTGATCTGAACATTTTCCTCTTTCATTTATATTCCTTCGATTTTCCAGTTTCTTCAATCCAGCTTCCAAACTATTTGAAATATTCAAATTCATTCAATAATTAATCCTTTTTTTTATTATTATTATTTTTTATACATTAAATGTATTATTTTACAATCATTAGTATATTGGCGTGATGTCTGACCATTATATGCTGCACAAACATATTTTACGGTGGAAATTTATTTCTGCAATTTACGAATCAGCTCTGTATGTTCTGCGAGCTTGATAACAAGTTGAGTCTCCCTCCTGTGGACAGAAGCACTTCGGGCTTTCTGGGAACTAGGCCTATCCTTCCACGCATTGTGTATAAAGTTAGTTGGCTTCATGCCTTAGCGGAATATTCCCCAGTTGTAAGGCATGGACGTGGTTGAAGAATTAATATTGATAGTTTAAATATAGGAAATAAGGAAGGACTTACGTGGTGGTGAGTGGGAGGGTCGTCTTAGGGAGGGTGGCGAGAGATCTGTTGTCTGCAAGACACGTGTTACAGAGGGTGGGAAAGTTGTCAGTACTGCGAGAGTTTCCGGTAAGATGTATTGCTCGGAGTTACTGTCGGCGTATAATATGTTTTACGAAGAATAAAAGTACTGCTAATATGTAAAGCTGTGATTTTCTCGCCGTCGTGAGAACCTGAGCAAATGTTAGATGCCAGGATTTTAAGATTTAGCTGACTCATCCGGTAAAAGCTGTAAAAACGGAAAGTTGGACATTTCGAAAATCATCGCATGGAATTGGGTTCCCTACAGTTACCAAAGGGCCCTATCAGTGAAAGCAACTAAGGTTACCATTGCAGGTTATAGCGGATGGTGGTGGCTTTCTGTGACACAAATTCATTGAAATCAGTGTGAAAGCACATTCTTTGTTTCGGCATTATAATATCCTAATCATTTTTCATTAATTTGTAATAAAGATTCGCTTTCGACCAAGATAAATTAACTTAATTACTGCATATTAGGTTTTTTTTTTTTTAAAAGTCGATTTTCCGTATCAACCATCTCAACTTTGTAAATGTTTCATTTTCACTATTTTTCTCTGGAGTAAGGACATAATAGAACGAACACAACACTTAAGGGAGCGTGCATAAACTACGTAGCTCCATTTTGGCCTCCTGTAAACCCCCCCTCCCTTCCACGTAGCCCTACGTGGCTTTTGCCTGTACCCCCCCCCCCCACGTAGCTTTTTTCCTTTTTGATTCCAGAAGACATTTTTTACTGTTTTCTCTTGTCAGACTATTGTAAATTACATACGGAGATAATTAACTGAGGGAAATAAATATTCACATGCTATTGTGAGTTCAGTTCCTCATTTTATGTTATGAAAGGAAAGCTACGTGGCCTGGCTCGGAACCCCCCCCCCCCCATGTAGCCCAGCGTATCCTTCCAGCTAACCCCTTCCCCCCCTCCCCCCTGTATTGAGCTACGTAGTTTGTGCACGGTCTCTAATAAAAACTACCCATGCCCTAGACCGGACTCGAACCAACGATCGCTGAACGCGACGTCTGTGTGCTAGTCCCCAGGATTCTGCAGTGCATCATCGAAGTGATGTATTAATTGTTCTTTTGTTAGGTAACCCAAAAAACTGTTTTTGTGTTTCTAAAAGCTTTTTTTTATCGCTTTTAGACTCTGCGCAGTGTACTTTTGGTCTAAATCTACTTTGAAAGATGTGTTCTTTGTATGCTACTAAATTAGTGACCTGGCAACTACTGTAGGTAGTCACGTGACCGTACCCAAATAGGAAAGTGGGGGATAAATTACGTAATCAAGGAAAAATTTCTTGATCGCGTTTTGATCCCAATGTCTGTGTTCCAGTTATTTACTATTTTTTAAGATAAATATGATTCTACTATTCGTAATATAATCTTCTTCTACCCTATTGTGTCTTTCCTGACATTGTATAAAAATAAACGCATTTGCCCAATTTTTGTAGCAGATATAATTTAACCGATACCTCTTTCTTCCACTGTTTCCATTTGCGGTTAATGAGCTCAGCCTTGACACATATCGATACAATTATCTCTTCTGGTCACACTGATGCGCCTTGTATGAAGCAATTAACATCGCAAGTTGGCGCGTCCTCAAACACCGCTAATTGCTCGCATCAAATATACACGCCGCTCTCTTTGTTCTACACCTCCGGCTGTTCGTTCTTTCGAAATGTTTTTGCAGACAGATGTGTAGGCTCATAATATTAACTGCATAAAGCTTTGATTTACATCGTTGCCCAAAATTTATATTTGTCTATAATTAAAGATTTTTATAATAAGTTTCATGGGGTAATCCTAGTAAATACAATTAGAATGTCAAAATTTTCATACACTGTTCACCGGCAGTTTCTGTATTCCTCGAGGGCCTGACAGGAAAAGTGTCTGTTTATAATTTAAAAAATCCATTATTTGTTTTTACGTAGTCCTTCTTTAGTTCAACACACTTTGTCCAATGTTTCTGTAGTGGTCTGAAAAGATACCCATCACCAGTGCTGTCACCTCAGCACCTAACTCAAAATGCTTCCAGCCTCAAATTTTTTTTTTTTTTTTTGAAATAGAATTTGTTGGAAAAAAGAAGAGACCAAATGTGGTTAATACAGTCGATTTTCTAACATTTACTACTTGGTGTTGCCAGCTCCTTTGAACGTTAATCACCAATTAATGTACAAAAGGTCTCAACTAACTTGTGGATTGTGATGGGTACCAAACGTTCCTGATTTACAATTTCGGTCGCATCGTCGTTGAACAGTAACACCAAAAACTTTTCGAAGAGGGAACTACGTCATTATTAAAAACGTCCAGCTTTAATGTAGTTAAGCAACTAAATAAATAAGTTTTTAAATATATGGAAAAAATTCAATTCATTATTTTTTATTTTTTATTTTTTAATCTGATCCTTATGCCTAGTCGACTTCGAGGTCATTAGTGGCGAGACAGGATCTACTGCTAGGAACGGGAAGGAATTCGGACATGGTCTTTGAAGAAACCATCCCGGCATTCTACTGGAGTGATTTATCGATACCATGCTAAACGTCATCCAGATATGCCAGGATTGAGCATTACTGCTCACCCAGCAGGCTCGGTGACTACGGTAGACCGAGCATAGTGGGTGAACGGTTAACGTTCTGGCCTCGCATTCGGGATAACGCGGGTTCAAATCCCCGTCCGGGCATCCAGATTTGGGTTTTCCATGGTTTCCCCAAATCACTCCAGGCAAATTCCGGGATGCTTCATTCAAAAAGGCCATGGCAGAATTCCTTCCCGTTCCTAGTCCCCAATCCCTTCCCGCCTCTAATGGCCGTCGACGAGCCATAAAGCCTTAATTAAAAAAAAACTACGGTAAGTTGAAAGGTAACTGTGCCATTTGCTGGACAAATCAGCCGATCTAGCCTCGAAATTTTGAAAGGGGAAATTCGTAGATAGGAAAAACGCCGAGCGAAATAAATTGCCTCAGAATGATTAGAACACGACTGCAAGTTGTGACTGAAGTGAAACCAATCTCGAAGCTATCTGTAGAGGGAACAATAAAGTTGGAACTCTGACCTTTACAACAGCGTCTTTATGGAAGCAATGCTACGAGGACGAACTACTTCAATGATAGGATGATCTTCAGTGTGATGCAAAGAGGCCATCCTGCAAGTGACCGCTGGGGACGTCTTGGTATTCCAGGAGGTCAGCTCACTGTGCTGCCAGTTCCAAACGAATCCGCGTGTGGTGCGCAATAGATAACAAGGATAAACGAACGCTAGTGGGAACAGTAGTGTTAGTAGTAATAGTAATGTCATCATCATCATCATCATCAGTGTTCTACTCTAGGATAGATTTTAACATGGCTGCTCTCGATGCTCGCTTCGACATGGAGGGCCATACCTTTCGCTGCTATGGAAATATTGATACGGTAGTACCCCGTTACTTTCCACATGTACGAGATGGATATGATGTTGCCATCTGTCTTCAAAATGTATAACTATGTTCTTATGTGGTAAGTGTATTTTTGGCTGTGCAATGGTGGATATTGTGGAACGTTTCAGCATTGACTTTGCGGGAAACCACCTAAAAACCACAAACAGGACGGTCGGTACGCCGGGACCAGGCTCGACCTTGGTCCTATTGTAGCTCCCGGATACAGCTTGGAGATGTCTTAACGCGCATAACCACACTGGTGGGTTAATGGTAGTAGCAGAAGTAATAGTAGTAGTAGTAGTAGTAGTAGTAGTCGTAGAAGAAGAAGAAACAGTGCTATAGTAGCCGTCACGAAAATAGACCTGCGAAGGTCAATGCGTCTCCATACAATGTTGCAAATTCTCAGAAAAATCAACTTTCTGTAATATGTGCTGAAAAATTCTAAAATATAATACTTAATATGTGGAACAAGGTGATGTGATTTTTAACTCGAAATATTTACATGACTAATTAAAAAAGAAAACTAGTTCCCATGATCTTTACGAATGAAAATACTTTCTTCACTTCAACCAACCGAAAAAGCTAAACCAATGATAAAAAGTACCTTAAAAAATTTATGCGGCTTCCCGAAAGTTAACAGATTAGCACAGAATATTTTATATTCATTATATAGCGAAGAATGTTATATAAAAAAATTAAATGTTATACGAATCTCTTGTTTGTCCCTTTTGTGTAATGTAAAAAGTTGTCGCTGACTAACTTCCGTTCTGTTTGTTCACGTGATAACTTCCAGCGAGAAAGTTTGTGAGAAAATATTGAAATTATTTTTAGAAAAAACAACAGCATCTTTAAACGAATCCTTCTGATTTGTTTAATAATTTATCTGCACGAATGTTATCGCGTTGCGCTCGCGTCCAACACTGGCCGGCAGCTTCCGTCAATTACGACGCGCGAGATACTCGTAGCTACCGTACCTTCTCAAAATATTCAAATTCAGGCTCATGTAAGAAATATTATCGTAACAGAGAATTACATGACAAAATACACATAAAAATGGTTTCCTTAAAAATCTTTTCACCTTAATTAAAATAAAGGTAACGCAATGTCCGCTTTCAATAAAATTACTAAAGAAATTATTGAAAAACTTACAAACTGGCTTATTTTCAGAGCTGTGAGCCATTATCCTCTTCGTAACTTATTCATCTTCGGATTCATTGGACTGAAGATCACTGTCGCTACTTTCTCCCTGCTGTATCACTAACTGATCCATTTCTGTGTCCCTCGCGCACTGTTTGACATAATCAGTTCCTTGTAATCTTTCCGAATGTCTTACACAATTTGCCCAATCTTCTTGAGTAACGCTGTCTAAAGCTTCGTGTGTAAGTCGTTCGACATCGGCAAGTTTGAAGGTCGTGTTCTTCTTAGCGACATCCCGTTTTATTTGTGCCCAGATGAGTTCGATCTGGCAATGATAGGGTGGCAGGCGAACTATTTGATGTCCCATTTCATTTGCCAATTCGATTACCTTCTTGGCATTTCGAACCTGTTCTTTACATAAAAGCTCATCTCTAGTTTCATGGGGAAAAAATTCAACACCATTCTTACGTAGCCATTCAATAATATCTCCCTTACGCCAGTTTGAAGATTGTGGTTTGCCTGTTTGAATGGAATGATAACTGGCATTGTCCATGACGATAATGCATCCTTCTTCCAGCGAGCGACACATATCACTAAACCACTTCTTAAAAACCCCACCGTTCATTTCTGTATGGTAATCAGATAGAGACGAACTTTTTCCGCCACGAAACAAAAGTTTGGCTCCTGGTATGAAACTTTTATGTTTTTTTTTAATTTTTTTTTGTTATTCTCGTTTTTCCTGTAACAAAAAGAACAGTGTATGCTGGAGGTTGTTGTCTTTCGACATTTCTTCCGCGGGGATTAGTAGATGGGGTATAACATTGCGTGGGGTTTGTCGTAATAGTTGGCTAGTTATTTTGGTGTCGTAATTTGTCAGGCGTCTTTAGTCTAAACTGTCAGATCCAGTGGTCTTCTGTGTCGGTCAGGACGAATTTCGTACCGGCCAAGCACGCTGATCAACGGATTAGTGCTGGTTTCCGCCTTCTTCTAGAAGGCAGTGGCCAGCACTCGGTAGCGGTCTCTTAGGGGCATGATGCCGGTGGCTTCATGAAGAGCCGCTGTCGGGAAACGGTGGGGGAGGTGGAGGGCACATTTAAGTGCCCTGTTTTGGATTGCCTGCAGTCGTTGCAGGTGGGTGTGAGCGGCATATCCCCACACTGGGCAGGCGTACTCGAGAAGGGGCCTGACCAGGGTGAGGTATATGCGCACTCCCAGGGACGGTGACAGTGCACTGTTCCTGTTTAGGAGGGTGTAAAGCTCGTTTAGCCTGGCGCTGGTCCTTCTACGCACATCGTTGATGTGCGTGCGCCAGGTGAGCTTGGAGTCCAGCATTACCCCGAGGTATCTCAGTGAGGTACTCCAGGGAATGTCGGATCCGTTCAGCCTCAGCAACTGGGCCGGTTGGCCGCGGTTGCGTGGGCCGTACTTCCTCGTGAAAACGATGGCCTGGGTTTTGGTGGGGTTGACGTCAATGCGCCACCTCCTAGCCCAGGCCTCCGTCTTCTGGAGGACTCCTTCCAGTCGGGCGGTGGCGACGGCCTTACTCCTGCTACGGGTGATGTAAGCCGTGTCGTCCGCGTATGTAGCTGTCTGTACACGGTCTGCCGTTGGTACGTCAGCCGTGTACAGAGTGTACAGGATGGGGCCTAGGACGGACCCCTGGGGGACTCCTGCAAGGATGTTTCTGATGCCTGACTTGACTCCGTCCACCTTCACATGGAAGGTGCGGCCAAGCAGGTAGGACCTGATAAGCTTTACCAGTGGCCCCGAGAAGCCCTGCTGGTAAAGCTTCAGTAACAACCCAGAATGCCAGACCGAGTCAAAGGCACGCGCTACGTCCAAGGACACCATAGCGCAGTACTCTTTGTGGGCGAAGGCATGGGATGCTGTTTCCACAATGCGGAGCACCTGTTGGGTGGTCGAGTGTCCATTGCGGAAACCGAACTGGTGGTTGGGCTGGAGACTGCTATCTGAAATGAAGGATTGCATCCTCTTCAGTAGCAGCCTCTCAAAGACTTTGCTGATCGACGGTAGGAGACTGATGGGCCTGTAACTCTGGGGGAGACTGGGGTTCTTCCTGCTCTTGTGGATAGCTACTATTTCAGCATGTTTCCACCGTTGCGGGAAGACCCCTGTCCGCAAGATGCGGTTGAAGATGTCTGCCAGAAACCCGTGGGCTTCAGGTGGCAGGTTCCTCAGGCATCTGTTCCCGATCCCGTCGTGGCCAAGAGCCTTGTTCGGCCGGAGCCTTGCAAGACAGCTGGCCACCTCGTCAGGGGAGACGGGGTCTATCTCCTCGTCTCCGTCGTCAGCTTGCAGGAAAACGCTCAGGCGGTCTTCGGTGTCTCTCAGAACCTGATCGTCTGCATGCGTTTCGGAGGGACGGAAGTTGAGCTCGAATCCATCGGCCAAGGCATTTGCTTTGCCTTCTGGTCAATGGATGGGACCGTTTGTACCTTCCAGGGGGGGGGGGGGATTCTCCGCTCCGCCTTGTGAAGCTGCGGGTCTGGGCCCACAAGGTCCCGTCGTCTGGGGTACGCGCCGAAACTCGGGCGTCCCATAGTCGGTTCCTGTGGTGGGTCAGATCCGCTTTCAGTTGCTTCTGAAGGCGGTTTAGGAGTTTTCTGGTGTCGGGGCTGTGGGTCAGCTTCCACTCCCTTGCAACCCTGTTCTTATGCCTATTGGCAGCAAGAAGGTGGGGCGGCAAGTTGAGTGTTGGGAGTCTCCTTGAGTGAAGTGGGGTGGAGACTGAAATAGCCTCCTCCACCATTTCCTCAAAGGCCCTGATTGCCGCGTTCAAGTCCTCTACTCGCTAGTCAGCCAGTGAGGAGGACAGCGCCTGCTTGAAGCTTCTTCAGTTGGTCTTACGGAGGTCATGGGATTCTGGGAGCGAGTCAAGCCATTTGCCTGCGTCCACTTCCAATGTCACGGGACAGTGGTCGGAGGACAGCTGGTTTACGGCTCGACCAGTGACTAGGCCTGTCAGTGCCCTGGTGACTACAATGTCTAGGACGTCCGGGTGTGCTCTACCTCTACCTGCAGGGTAGTGTGTCGGCTCATCCGGACCCCAGACATACATGCCCAGCGTATTGGCGACCTTCCGTAACGTGATGCCTGCCACATTTCGGACCCTGCTGTTCCAGTCGGGGTGCTTCGCGTTGAAGTCGCCTCCGAACAGAACCTTGCCCCTAATAGAGGCAAGTGCAGTGATGTCCGCTTCCAGGGTGTTCCTGTTGTCCGCAGCCGCAAGCCTGCATGGGGGTCGGTAGACTGCCACCACTGTGAGTCTCCCCCCAGCGGTGGAGACCTCCACCCCAACAGCCTCGATAGTCTGCAGACCAGGTACCCTAGCTTGGCAGTGGGGGATTCCACTCCTGATAAATATCGCTACGCCTCCCCTGGGGTTAGGCGGTCGCGACGATGGCAGGAGTAGTTTGCCACTGATGCTCGGAGTCCTGGCTTGAGGCGCGTCTCGCTAACTAGACACACATCAATCTCCTGCTCCTGCAGGAAGTGCCTGAACTCCAACATCTGTCCAACAATGCTGTTAGCATTCCACACGCAGAATTTCAGGCTTCTAATATTAGGCCGTCTATCCATGGTGGTTCGTGCAAGGGCATGTGGTGGTGGTGGCCTGGGCCGTCCTCACTGAAGCGTGGACGCTGCTCGTTAGCAGGTCCATCTTCAGGACGAGGGCTTGTACCGTCATCGTCAAAGTCTCTAGCATTGCGCGGAGCGTTTCCATGCCGTCGACCGGTGACGATGTGGTATTTGTCGGGGGGGGGGGGAGTTTCGGGGTTTTGCTCAGCCACCTCCATAGGGACAGAGGTGTCAGTAGGGGGCTGGCTGCCCGTTGCAGCTTGGGCGAAGGTTGCATTCTCGATGCGGCGGTTGGCCGCATTTGAGAATGTTTTCTTCGGCTGCTGCTTGGGCTGCTTCTTCTGAGCAGGGTTTCCTCCTTGTTTGGGGGGATTCCTCTGCCGGGGGGGCTTCTGCTGGGTGAGTTTGGGGGGTTGGGGCTTCTGCTGGGTGGGTTTGGAGGGCTTCTGCTTGGTGGGTTTTGGGGGCTTCTGCTGCGGAGGCTTTTCCTGCTTCGGGGTCTTCTCCTGGGCAGGAGTAGTACCCTTGGCAGCAGGAAGCTCCTGAGCTTCAGTCCCGGTCTGGGGCCGGACTTTCTGGTGGCGTCTTTTGTCCGCTGGGGACTGGACGCCACGCATACGGTCACGGGCCCGCTTGAACGATGGACAGCCATTGTAGCTCGCTACATGGGCGCCACCGCAGTTACTGCATTTCGCAGAGGATCTGTCCTTCTGGACCGTGTAGGCCTTCGAGTCGTGTGCACCAGCACACTTTACGCAAACCGGGCTCATGTGACAGTGACGTGCAACATGGCCGTAGGCTTGGCAATTGAAGCACTGCTGAGGACCAGGGGACGAGCGGAGGGTTTCTGCTTTCACCATGAGGTGGCAGATGCTTTCAATCCGGAAAAGCTCTCTGTTCTGTGCTGTGTCTGGGACAACCACAAGAAACAGAGGCATCTCCGTGTTGGTGCCGGGGCGTTTTAGCTGGGCTACAGACTTCACGTCGTAGCCCATGGCTAAAAGTTCCTCTTTGAGGTCCTTCACTGGGAAGGACCTCGGGAGTCCACGTATCACTACCTTCACAGTTTTCACCGTTCCGGTGGGAAACGTGTAATAGGGGGTGCTACGCTCATCTAGCGTCTTTCTGACGCTGATGAAATCCTCCACCGTGGTGAAGGTGAATTTGATCCGGTCGGCCCCGGCTGTCTTGGCCAGGAACGGGTCCTTCACAACTGATTTCACCAAATCGGAAACCTTTATGTGCAGAACCAGCATGGACTATAACAAGTCGACTTCCTCGGCCAGTAGGAACTTTAAGACCTCCGTTACCTCTCGAATCATGCCAAATATATTTATTTGTTTGATTTTGGTTAATGTAAGTCTCGTCCAAATAAACAATTGGCCTAGTGTCCTTTGTACGCAATGAGTTAATTGTTCGCAAAAACTTTGCTCTTGAAGCCGCAGTATCACTGCGTTCCATTAAAAAGTTTCGTCCGTCGTTGAATTTCCTAAATTTAAAACCCAGTCTTTTCAGAAGACGAAGAACGGAGCTTTCTGAGCCTGAATAGCTGATTTTACGGGCGAGATCAGACCTTATTTTAATAGCCGTTGGGTATTCTCTTCGGTCGTAGTACTCTAAAACAGTTCTGCGAACTACTACTTTATTAAAGTCATCCAGTTCAGTGTATTTGTGTTCCCGCCTATACTTCTTTCTTGGTGATTCAAAAACAGGGCTCAAATCTTCGGTTTCTGCCGCACTTAATATACCGACGATACGTTGTACCGACTTCTTCGAAATACCACAAGCCTCCGCTGTCAATGCTTGTACCTGAACAAAGTTAATGTTTCTCCTGGCTTCTTCGCTGTGGGAAAGGTTGCTGAAATACTTGAAAACATTTGCCACGACATCTTTACTTTGCTTTCTGATATCTGGACGACCTGCACGAACACCGATATTACTTCTTTTCGGTAACGCACTGCATGTAGAATTCTGTTCTCCAACGTCACTCATCATAAAGACAAAATAATAATCTTTAAAGTAGCAAAACATAACCGACCGCAGCGAAATCTACGAACCGACTGGCAGTGGAACAACATTTGACAACACCGCCGGCTCAACTGAGGGTGAAGGGGGTAGTGCGGGCAGGGGATGGAGGCAAGACTGAGTGACCTTTAGTGGACTAAATTGGTGAAGCGGACTATAGTACCCACTTTGTTAATAATCATAAAAATAGTAACAGTATAAGTAATTTTGACTTTAGCATTTAAAGAAACTTGTCCTGCATTAATTCTTCATAATCCTGTATTCAAATACAGGATTATTCAGAAGAAGCAATTCCGGATTAATACAGTGCGGCCCATGTAGCATATGCGAACAAGAGGCAATTGGGGTGGTTTAGGTATTAAAGTATGGTTTGAAATAAAGGAGCACATTTTCAAAATAAAAAAATATAATAATAATAATAATAATAAAATAAAAAAAATAAAAATAAAAATCCTTAGTGTCGGAAAAGTTGGAGATAACATTAGCCAAATAAGTATTTATAAATAAATAATTTGCCGTATACATTAAAGCCAGAAAATTTAGACACGTAGCCCTCCAAAGGCGCGGGGCTTGTTGCATTTGCTAACTCTTGCTACGTGGCTTTTTCGGCACTGAAAAGTAGGAGCCGATTTTGAATTTTTATTTCTCACAAACCATAAAAGATACAACTACACGCCACTCATCACTGGGTAGAGGAATGTTCGAAGTTTTTAACCGCTGCCTATTAGTTCCTTAAGCTGCTGTCAACGCCGGTGTTTGTTTACTTGGAAATGGCGAGGCCACAGAAGTCGTTTTGTGTGCTACAGCCCATTGTTGACGTGCAGCGTGAATTCCGTCGCAAGTTCAATGAAGTACCGATTACAAACTTTGATTTTCCGCACATTTTTGTATCTTTGGTAGTTTGTAAGGGTTAAAAATTCGAAATATTCTCCTTCTATTTGAATAATCCTGTACATGAGAACCAAGTACATATGGAGGGAAAATAAAAGAATTAAGAGGCCAGACTAAATTCTGGGCACTGGAATATGTTGTACATAAGAGAATTAGTCAATAAATAAATAGAAGGTAATTATAATGGTTGCAACTGGTAGAGTCCAGATTTTAGGTGACATCCGACTATGGTAAAGTAACACTAGCGTATTAAATCAGAGTTGTATTATGACAGTATACACGCAGCAGTTTGCTAGTTACCACTATTTCATGTATGGCGCGTTGAGAGGGTGTTGGCTTTGTGCGGGTCTGACCGCAGCGGCCTGTAATAGAGGCGCCCAGCCAGCCACCCTGCAATCCGGCGAGCGAGTGGAGCCGTGTTGACATTTGCACTCCGCCTCGAGCGGGCGTCCTTCAGAGGTCAAGCGGGCGCGCCGCACAGTGGCATTCCCGACAGCTCGCGAGTGGGACCAGGGTAAACCGCCTGATTGCGCCCACCTCCTACTATCGCCTCTCAGGCAGGTTTCACGCCCTACGTTGATAACACGTACGGCTGTTTACCGTAGTATTACTTACTGTAGATTATATCAGCGTATCTCCAGACGGCACTAAGATTATGATGCAACGAGTAAGCCAAAAATTATTTAATTATGGATAGTTAATCGTCGTATAACAAGGCGGAAGCGTAATCCACCTTTTTAGGTGCATGCTATCAATCAAATGAGAGAGGAAACAGATTTATTTTACATGCTATCTGAAAAGATTAGGAATGATTAAAATGATTTTTTAAATTATTTTCGGTTGTCAGTTACTTCTATGGACGAATTATACTACAGGATTTACGTAGTAGATTTAAGTTTTAATCTTTATTTCGATTTGCAAACTATATGAGTTGCTTACAAGTGAATTATAACTAAAATGGAATGATACAAAATGTACAGCATTTTCTCCTTGTTTGTTTTTGTTATACCTGATTATTATTAATAATAATCTTTAAAACATAATAAAAGTATCTTTTTTTATTCTTAAGAAACTGATCTTAGTTCCAGAAAAAAATCATGTCAGGAATTTACTGTCGCAATACTGCCCTGAAAATATCGAGATTCTGATCTCACAACACAAGTGTGGCTTCAACCAAGTAAATCAGCACTTCACTGACAATATTTTCAGCCATACGAATATGTAAGCTGCCCTGCTATTTACCGAAAAATCAGTTTCTTGTGAAATGAGATTAGTTAATAACTGTAACATGCTTTGTATGTTTAATTACTGTTTCAAAGTTGTGTTGGAAAAATATGTGTCAATGGCCTTGTCCTGAAACGGAAAATCCAGAAGTACGTGAGTATAATAGACATAATCTCTGATATAAATGGAAGAAATATAAAAAAAATTAATTCATCCGTGTCATGCTGGTTGCAGATACTTACGGGGTGATAACAATACCTCAATGATCACGGCCTGCTAATTTTGTATCTTGATGCATATATGTCTTCCGAAACGGCAGGCGCAGCTTGACTTAAAGGCGTGTTTAGAGCTGCAGCCCCTGAAGGCACGCATACAACGCTGCTAGGTGGAACAGTCCCACGGGAGGGTCTGCACATCAGGCGCCTGAGAGTAGTGGTGTCTTGCGGGTGAGTCTGCCAAACAGGCGACCAACGTCCACGTCCAGAAGCTACTATTAAACTAATAAACAGTTAATAAATTGTTCGGCATGTCACACACACAGTACGCTGTAGAGAACAAAATAACACTTAGCACCAAAACTTTTTCAATTGTTGCGTAGCGATATTTCGTAAATCGTAAGTAAATTACAGTGTCAGTTGGAAGACTGAATAATATTAAAAACTAATATTTTGAATGTTTAGTACGAATTAATGCTCAAAACAATTGATATTACGCTTGCTTGAATTGAAGTTTGAAGAGTAAAATTTAATTTTCATTCAGTTGGTAGATATCGAATTGGGATAAATTAGAAAATTGATTAGTGGAATCACACTGTAAAGACTGAAACTGATTTGAAGTTCGTAGCTGATTTTGACTCTTAAAAGTCAAAAGACCCAGGTCTCTACTGTTATTAGCAGTCATTGTCTGAGAGACACGCGTGGTGGTTAATTCTAAGTTTGTATATTTTTCTTATGAATGTGTAATGTTTCGATGGATGCAAATGGTTGAAATAAACTGTAATTTGAAAAAAAATCAGTACAGTGTGTTCCTACAGTTAGAGTAATTTTTAACCCAGTACCATATGTACATCGGGCAACGATTTTTAAAGTTCTCTCGAAACTTTTACGACGCCTATTTAAGCTTCCGATTATGGAAAATTTCGCTCGAACAGTATTAAAACTGACACTACGTCATTTGTTATTGTAATGAGCTTTAAATCTTTGGAGAAAAGTTTGATGCCCTGTTTGTGCGTGTTTTGCTGAATAATTTTCTACAGAATAATATTACAGTAAAAAGGTTATCGGCGATGTTGTTATCTGAGAAGTTACTGGTCATTGAGAAGTTCAGGAAGTTTGGTGACGGACTTTTGGAAAGGGTGACCCTTTAAAAACACTAAATTTCGAGTAGTTTAACAGACTGCATGGTGTTTTAGCTTCCGATCCGTTTCATGCAATCCCAACAATTATTACAACATTTTCAATTGGGACGTTAAATATTCTTACTTAATTCTACTGTAAGGTTACTAAGGAGCAAATTTTATAGAAGACACCCCGGGAAAAACCAAGACGTGCAGTTTTTTCATAATGAATATGTGTTGAAGTTAGGTTTTTCAGCTGCTAAATTAATAGCTATACTTATTTTATGCTGTACGATTCTTATTACTACAGAAAATAAAAGAAAAGAAAAAGACTTGTAGCATTGACAAATGTAGATTTTTCTTCTTATGGAACTTAAAGGTTTGGTAGTGAGGAAGATATTGATAAAACGAAAGACCTTACAGGACACATGTTAGAGTTATAGAATATCCGAAAGTGGTTAGTAATAATTCTGTAGCATGGGTATCGCCACAAGAGCAATGGATATTTGCACGTCAATACTGACGTTGGTTAGAAGCCATCTAGATCCCCAATTCCGGTCGGCTTACCACAATTTTATGGTTCTCCTGCCGTCCATAGACCATGCTAGATAATTACAGACATACTATATCAATACTAGCTACTATCGATTCCTTTCCAGTTTGTGACAAACGATTTTATCATCCTTGGATCTAATTCCTCCACAGCTGTTTAGCTATAGGAGAGGAGAGATAAATGACCGAGCGTGGTGGTTGATTGATAACGCTAGGGCATTGCATTCTGGAGTAACCGGGTTCAAATTCTTGTCTGGTGACCAAAATTTCATTTTTCGATTGTTTCCTGATATCGCTTCAGGCGGATGTTGGGACAGCTTCTTCAATAATGGATATGAACGAATTCCTTCCCAATACTTCCCCCACCTCAATCCTCTGCCATCTCGACGTCGAGAAAGCGTTGAAGGGTAAAAAAAAAATCAATCAAGAGCTGAGAAGGAGAGGGAGATAAGGAAAAGTGGTGTTAAGTTAGTATCACTTTACGTTAGTTGAGTAATAATGGGGTAGTACGAAAAGTAACAGAATTATTTGAAAATTTTGTGCTCTCTTTATTTCACGACACGCAATGTCCTTGTTTTTTTAATGACCTAATGCCTCATCAACCTTGAGGTGAATTGAGGCAAGAAATACCTGAAGCCAATAAACTGAAAGGAATTTCGTCGGTTCGATAAATCTCGTTCTTTTTTTATGTGTGTTTCAATATACGCGGCTTGAAGGGAGATTGGTAACGCTCTGTTCTCGCATTCGGGAGGACGCGGGTTCGATTCCCCATCCAGATTTGGGTTATCCATGGTTTCAGCAAATCACTCCACACGAATGGCGGGATGCTTCCTTCAAATGGCCGTGCCTGAATTTCTTCCCGTTCCTTGTCCCTAGTCTCTTCCCGCCTCTAATGACCTTGACTTAGATGAAGCATAAGTCCATAAGAAATAGTTTCAATATATTTAATTAATAAGTTCTCGTCATTATGAATTCTTCAAATGAAGACATTTCTTGTCAAATGTGTCTCGAATTTGTCTGCTCTTATCGCAGTATGTAGACATGCTCTGAAGCGGCGTATCTCACAACCTTGGTTTGGAGAAATGCGGATTATAAATCTTGCAGTAGACGAAGCATGTTCATCACATCTCTGAAGAAACCTAGACGTCAACCAAATACATAAATAATTTCCGCAGCGAAATACGTAGCTACGAATTTCTCTGATTCTATTCCAGATCCTCTGTGGATTTACGTCACCTGCTAATGGACAGGCAAGGTCGCAGAAACGAAAGCAATGGCGTAATTTGATTACGGAGCAGACTCGCTCGTTTAACGTCTTGAGAGTTAGGAGTTGGAGAGAAGAAAAACGTTTACTGCTGAGAGGTACTGCGCTCACAATAATCCGATCAAAGTGTGAGCTCGCCGCATCCTCGAGGTCATCTTGCTACTGCCTGGCCCTGTCTCGTCGTGCTTGAAACTTGATGCAATCTGGTTTATTGATTCTATTCTCCGTCATAAGGAAAAACAATATCCGTGTTAGAATACAAAATCCCTTTTATGGTACTACTCATCAACTGTATATTGGAAAAAAACTTTTAATTGCTATCCTGCCATTTTTTGGGTAAGAATAAACTGCTAATGCAATATTGTTCTTCCTTATTAACATCGTTAATAACTCACACTGAGTATACTAAATTTAGATGACCAACCAGTTTGGTCGTAATGACCTAATTACAGGGTTTAAATTGGCTACGTATTCCACTTCTGTAGTAGCCGCCTGAACCCAAGTCAGTAGCCCTTCCGGGTATAGGGGACCTACAGTTTAACTGGAATCCGAACTACGGCATAATTCACATTGCACAGCAAGCTGTGTCAGAGGTGAAAGTAGGGTTAAGGACCAAGGAAAATCTTTGTCGAGACAGGGATTTGACCTTTAGATCCTCAGTCAGACATCTTAACCACTGAGCCAACAGACGCTACAGATATAAATTGTCACTAACCCAAGTAAACACTCGCATGTCCGATCTGCATGACAAACATAGCTATTTTAGTTATGCAAGAAATACACTTTAGTGTTACTACAGATCTGTTCAGTACTTATCGTATCCGATTGGAGTATACACGCCGAGCGTGGTGGATAACGGGTAGGCTCTGGCCTCGTATTTGGTAGGATGCGGATTCAAATCCCAGTCCGGGCATCCAGATTTAGCTTTTTCCAGAATCGCTCCAATGGAATGAACATGGCCAAATTCCTTCCCGTTCCTTGCCTCCAGTACTTTCTTACCGCTAATGACCTCGACGTCGACGAGGCGTAAACTCATATGCAAACAATAAAAATATGGCGTATTCACGCACACAGATTTATGTGCTTCTTGTTGGTCCATTCTGCTCACATTTCAGTGTAGCTGCGATGGTAATGTTTAGTTTACTCTCGGCTGTGTGCAAAATAAAACTCAGGACTTCAGAGAATATGGATTTGGTAACAGTTAATTTATTAGCCCTCAGACCCCGTAACAATCTAGTGCCGCTCGAACAACAGTCAGGCAAAGCAACTAATCATGTGAACGTAGGGGTAAGAACGGGTTCACTCACTCGCCAGTCATCTTGCTGCCACGAAGAGTAATGCATATGTTCTGAGTGATTTTTCTATTAACATTATGCATAGCATACACCTTCATTATACATTGCGAACAGGCGTTGAGCTAAAAATTGATAAAATACAAAACAGTTGATTCTAAATGTGAAGCTTCAATGCACACGCAGACTACACACGAACATACTATACACATAAATACACATACCCACACACGGTACGAACACTAACATATATACTCTTCACATAGATACAAGTACCACATACGCAAACACACCACAAACACGAATACAAACCAAACACACACACACACAGACACACACACACATGCACACCACAGAAACATACACATTACACACACGTACTAGCTACACAGACAGTTTTAAATAGAGCCTAATATATAAACTGTTGAAGCACAAAGAAAACATATTTGAGGGAATGGCGTACTTAAAGTGATTTTGCTCGTCGACTTAGATGCAATTAGTATAAGTGTTGGATTAAGGCCAAGCAATCTGAAGGGATTCGGCAATGGCATTTTGAAGTATCGCTTCCGGCATTCATTTCTGGAAACCAAGGATAGCCAAAATCTGGATGGCCTGAGAGGTAATCGAACCCCTGTCCTCCGGCGATGGCCACCAACCCTCGGGCTCCTGCAATGCAACGAAAATAACATGAATTTTCGTCCACCAGGTAACTGTCACAAAGGAAAATGTTTACTGTGTCAGAATGAGTAAAATTACTAGATTATTTTGGAAGAATACTCACTCTGATAAAAAAACAAACTAATGGGGCACGGTATAAAACCTTTCTAGAAGCTCGGATAGGATAATCACTTTTTGTTTGTGCCTGAACTCCATGTTGGAAGGTAATTTGTTGAAGCCTGGCGTCACAGTGGTGTTTTTGTACTTTGTGTCCGCGTTTCACAGTAAAAAGAACTGGGTCCGCTATCTGTGACGTCAGGCGGACAGCTGAAATCAGATTCTTGTCGACGGAGACACACTGGCGGGGCACTGGCTGGGCGCTCTGTCCATTGGGTAGAGGTCAGTACCACGGTACACTAAAGCGACAGAAAAATACATGCCCATTAGGTAGTAATCTCTGCTATTATAAATCTGTGTCTGTGGGTTTGAAATGGTATGACGCAAAAACTACTGCAGCAATTTGGACGGTGTTCTCAAATTTTGAGCGGTTATGATCCGGCTTAAAATCTGCGATAGTATGAATCTGTGTCACCGAGGAAGGGAGAAAAAATTATGATCATTTAGAGATGCAACAAATGGCCGCCACACGTCACTCTGCAGCGAGGTGAGCAATCCTTTCAAGAAATACTACAACAGATGACACTACTCTTTTTGGATTCTGTTTAACTCTTTTGATTTCGGCTATTTATTTCTTCAGTTTTATGAAATGTAGTACATTAAAATGAACGGTATATGAGAATAAAACGATATAATCATTTAAAATGCGATTTTTTAGTTATTGCATTTTTCGTTGTTGCCACAGATATAATCCTCACCGATGCTTGTGCTTATGTATACAGAATACAACCAACCCGAAAAAATGCGCACAGGAAATCAACATCTCTGTGAAATGTGTTGCTGTGCGAATAAAATGTTTAGATTGGAATTGTATAGCAAAACAAACATTTTTCCGTAACAGAAAAAAATATCTGAAAAGCTACTTGTTGTTTAAAAAACAGTTTATTGACATCTCTGTGATATCTGCTGCTGCAATCTAGGGACTTTGCCCCGAACTGTCTCATATGAGTGAGCATAAAATTCCGAAAATTATTTCTTAATTTATGATTTTACCTAACTGGAGGTCTTAATCTTTAAACGATATGACATTTATCGATATCGGTTAGGTATCGAAAGAAATAAATGACTCATAATAATAATAATAATAATAAAAACATGCTGTAGAAACAATATTGATAATTTTGACTTCAATGGCCGAATTCCAAAAAAAATCTTTTTATATAATATGGTGTGACCAAAGCAGACATCTGAGTTATTAAAATTATACCTCATTTATCGATTTCGGTTAGGCATCAAGCCAGGTAAAATAAAAAAGGTTTTAGAAATGATGATACTTTTTCCCCTTAAGGGTTTAATTTGGAGAAAGTTCTTTCTTAAAATATGATGTGGCCAAAGCGGATACTTAAGTATTTAAAACTATACCTCATTTATCGATTTTGGTTAGGAATCAAGGGAGACAGAAAAATGCGTTGTAAAAATATTGACGTTTTTTGCCCTTTAAGGGTCGATTACGAAAAATTCGTTTCTTAAAATATAATATGACCACGGCGGAGACCTTAATCATTAATATGATAGTGTCTTATTTTTATTTATTACCTGTCATCGTATTTTCTATGATGATACTCCCTTTTAATGTTTTATTTTTATATTCTTCCTTTTTTTGTATCGTAGCTAGGATACACGATCGTCTTTAACTCATGAGTGAGTAAATCTTCAGCTTACTGCTTATTCGACTCTTTCTTCATACTTCAAATAAATAATAAACTTATATGACTCAATTAATTTTTATTATCATGTTATAATATCCTTAATTATCCGAATGTTTACAAGTTCTTTCTAGCAGCAACTTAAGTTCAAAGCGAACATACCAACGGTTTTTTTTTTTTTTTTAATCAAGCTTGTCCGATTTCATATCTATCTTCTCTTTTTTTTATAAACATTACCCTAGCTACCAATTTCACAGAGTAATTATTTTCTTTAGGTAGCCTGTTATACCAAAATACCTCATTTATCTAAATCGGTTAGATATGAAGGTAGATAAATGGCTCGTGACATAAAAATGCGTTGTAGAACCATTTATACTTTTTTCCCTTTAAGGGTTGAATTCCAAAAGCATTCTCTCTTAATACATGATGTTAACAAAGCTGAGACATTACTCCTCACAATCATACTTCAGTTATCGATTTCGGTTGGATATCCAGGGAGATAAATGGCTCGATACACAAAAAATGCCTTTTTGGAAATATTGACATTTTTGCCCGTAAAGGATCGAATAAGAATAAATTCCTTTCTTAAAATATAATGTTACCACGGCGGTAACCTTAATCTTTAATATGATACCTCATTTACCTACATCGGTTAGATGTGAAGGAAGATAAATGGATCGTGACATAAAAACGCGTTGCAGAAATATTGATACTTTTGCCCTTTAAGGGTCGAATTCCGAAAAATTTCTGTCTTGATATCAGATGCCATCAATGCGGAGGTCTTAATCTTTAAAATGATACTTCATTAATCGATTTGAGATAGGCATCCAGAGAGATAAATGACTCGTAACACAGGAAACAGCATTTTAGACATATTAACGTTTTTGCTCTTTAAGGGTCGAATTTCGAAAACTTTGTTTCTTAAAATATGATGTGACCAAAGTGGAGACCATAAATATGAAGGAAGATACAGGCTTGTGACGAAAAAATACCTTATAGAAATAATATATATGATTATGCTTCCTATGATCCAGCTCCACGGGCCGCATGTTGAGCCACGAAGGGCCGCGGGTTGGCCATCCCTGGTCTTAAACCAATACTCAGGACGACAGGTTCGCGGGGATCTTGACTCAGACCAGCTTCCATTGTATCTCCCTGCACGGAGCTACACCGATGTGTTGTTTTGCCTTTTCTCACTAATTTCTGTCTTGAATTCTTTGATAGTAATTTCCCCACCGATCTGCTTTTCCATTTTACGTATTTTTTTGTATATTTTTTTTCAGTATTTTGGCAAACCATCCATCACGTTGAATAAAATGAAAAGTAATTCGGAATCTGTTTGTTATACTGAGACAAGCGATTCAGCACTAACTTAGAGAAAGCAAAAGTGAAGAAACCTGAACAGTTACAAAAACATAAAGAATTTTTGAGAGAAAACATATTACTGGGTAAGAAGATAACCTCAAAATGATTTATTTTTCTCCGAAATTCAGTATCTGTGCTGTGAGTTTTACCATCAGCTGGCATTGGAAAAGCAGGCAAACCAGTCAACATCGATTATCAATAATTTTCATTATTTTTTGAGCATGATATTTTGTTGAATAAATTTTAATTTAAAGTTAAATTATGCCGGACTGGCCAGAGGCGAGGTTTGTAATAATATTTAGTACTAAAGTATGATACATTTATTTTGGTCGTTATACTTTGTCATAACCATGTAGTATGCGTAAATACTTTATTTGTGGTAAACTATGCAATTCGTGGAACAGAACGCTGTTGTCCGTTATTAATTTCTAAACCTCGTATTAATTAGTGCTGACGACGAAACGAAACACGTACTCTGCAGTCGTCTTTTTCTGAGTGGGACGGAAGACGTTACTGTTCCCTTGAAAAACACTTTTCAACCTGAGAAGACACGAGATAATTTATCAAATATAAAAATAATTGTTTCGTACCTGCTTCCGTATCCTGCCGAGAGAGTAATTAAAGGAAAATGGCGGGTAGGGAGAAACAGGGCATCCTTTAATTAAAAATGAATTGTTCATTAATTTATTTATTAATAACTTTTGTTTTAGTATTATTTACTAGCTGCGATACGTTAAAATGAAATTAAAAAAAATTGCAGCACGTATGTATTTAAGGCAATAAATATCTAAATTAAAAAATAATTTTTTCTTCCATTTACTTTTTATTTTCCTCTTCCAAAGACATACATACTTTATTTATTTCTATAAAAAGTAGGCAACTATACTGTCAGATGGAGGAAGACCACGATAAAGCGACCGAGCGTGGTGGGTGAGCGGTTAACGTTCTGGCTTCGCTTTCGGGAGAACGTAAGTACGAAACCCCTTCCGGACATCCAGATTTTGGATTTCCACGGTTTCACCAAATCATCCCAGGCGGATGCTACGTTGCTTCCTTTAAAAATGCCATGGTTGAATTCCTTTCCGTTCGTTGCTCCTCATCCTTTCCCGTCTCTAATGATCTCATGACCTCGACGCCAACGAAAAGAAACCCATAAGCAAAAAAAAAAAAAACAAAAAAAAAAAAATAGAATTATACCTTCCCAGTTCATTTCCCGGGACGTCAGTATGGAGAGGGGATATTCTGTTTATTGAACGCCTGCGCACGGTTGTGGCACACCACTTTGACTGATGAATTAGAATAACATAATTAAGGCAGGCAAAATAAAATTTCAAGGTAGTTTTTGCCTTATATTTTTATGAACGCTGCAAGGATTTTTAGAGATGTGTATTAAATCCTTTCCGAACAATTTTACCGTATTTACGGGCGGAAAGAATGGCGGGAAGATATCTCTGAAAAATTATACGACATTATTGCTACAGTCACAGGAATTATTTTTTCACTTTTTACATTATTACGGAGTCGGGAGCCTTTGCTATTGAGAGATCAGAGAGAGTGGCGGGTGAAAAGCTGCAGACGCCGCGCCGTTAGCAAAGGGGTGGGATTTCTCGTCGCGTTTACCTGCCGCGGAATTATGTCACCACGGCAACACCGAACCTCTCTTTTTGCTCTCTCTCCGTTGACTGCTGCGGCCTCAAAAGCCCGCTCTTGAATAATTGAGGTGTGTGCTCCGCTCTGAGGCTGTTTGATGAATCCGCACCCCTCTGATTCTCGTTGCCGGTGCGTTCGGCAGACTCCGTATTAAAGCAGAACAACTACAATAAGCCGGCCCACGGGTCAGCTCGCTGGCCTCGCATTCTGAGGGTCGCCATGTCAAATCTGACCTCGGGCATGGGTGGTTTTAAGAAAGTGCTGTGTTCCTTCTGTGCTGTCCTCATTATAATGTCTCAAATTACAGAGCAAAGCCAGCTACAGTAGTTAAAATAATATGAACTGGAGCTTGCTAAATGGTTGTATAGATCGAAAGCCACATTTTCTTTTCCATTTTAGTTTTCAAAAAAACTGAAATACAAACATATAATACATTGAGACTGAAACCTTAAACTGTTTCCCCGTTTCCGAGTATCTTGTCTAGGCACCTAGAGTCATTTTTCATTACCTGGCATTTCTGTGGCTGACTAATAACTTTGTTTATTTTTTTCCCCCTTTTCGTTTCATCCATCTATGGACTTCGATTATTCAACTTCATTTCCTGTCCTGAATTTTCTCATTCTCTGGCTCACTCTTTTTTTTCTTCCCTTCAGATTACCCTCCTTTTCTTTATTTTTTTATTTTTTTTATGCGGACAAATTATTTATTTTCGCATTTTTTCCTTTGAATAATTACCTGTCTTCGGTGTCTTCTTCCTTTATTCCACACCTTTACAGATGCTGATGGATCTCTTTCACCAATAGATCTTCAGTGTTCCTGTTCTCTTGAAGGTTAAGTATTTTCTTTGTCATCTTTCTGGTTTCATTCATTTTTATTTCTTTGTGTTGATGACGCTGCACTTTATATCGGCAACCTTAGCGTACTATGGGAACGTTATCACCTTGCATTCAACACTCGGACTGCCACACTTTTAAGTTAATTCTGTTACTGATAGCAAACAGATGATTTACAATCCACTAAGTCCTGGTCCGAGGTCGTGTAACATTGCTCGTTATCTGTTCTGGTTTTCACAATACAGATTCGAAGCTTTCAACAGCATGGGTGTTTCATAATGACAGAGCGTGGTGGGCGAACTATAAAACTCTGAAATGAAGTATTCACGGGTGTACCACCGGATAGTGTTTTGAAAACACGATATTTCGACGACTAGCTCCGTCGCCTTCATCAGGTGTCGAGACATCTGCACAGCCGCCTGTACAGATGTCTCGATACCTGATGAAGACGACGGAGCTAGTCGTCGAAATATCGTGTTTTCAAAACACTATCCGGTGGTACACCCATGAAGACTTTATTTTAAGCATACGCCGGGAAAGTCTCCGTTCTTATATAAAACTCTGGCCTCGCATTCTGGAAGATGCAGATTCGAATCCCCGTTCGGCCCACCAATTTCGATTTTCCATGGCTCACCGAAATCATTCCATGGGAATGCCGGGATAGTTGTTTCTAAAGGCATTTTGAGATTGAAGTCTTCAGTCTCTTTGCTAACAACACACAGCGGACAAAACGTAACTTTTAAAAATAATTTAACAACATTAGATTGGCGAATGCAAATATCACTGATTGCCCACAGTCATTACAATAATATGTGACGTTGTAAGTGACATTCTGGTTAATGATACAGGTCTTCAGTTGTCACGCCCCTCATGAATGAAATGTAACTTAAGTAACTAGTAAAAACTCTACATATATACGTCAATGTATTAATGTTCACACAATCCATATAGACAAAATTCATAAAAAACCAAAAAAGAAATCGTATAAAACATTGGATTGCTGAAGATTCTTCAACTCGTCAGAAAACGACAAAAAATTGAACAGCTGAAATGCCTTTTATTAATATTACTAGTGTATAAGCCCGTAAAAAATGACGGTTTGAGTGGAGTATTCTAATACATCATTTCTTCCCATCAGTTTAACTAGACAAAATTAAATAACTCTAATAATCGTTATTCTATAACAGTTTTCGATTGGAGGTTACATCGGGATACTGGTGGAACAACTGAAATAATAACGTCAGTAATATTATATCAATGAAAACAAAGCAAAATAAATCTTAACGACTCGCATTATGTTGCGTAGTGTTAGTTTTATTCTTTGAACATGCCGCACATATATGTGAAATTAGTTCCATCTGCATGACGTGACGTTTTCATGTCGCTCACGGTAAATTTCAACCTGCTAACATTATTAACATTATTAACGTTATTAATTATAGCTTTTATCTTACATATTCATGGGCAAAAAATTTGACTTAAACATCTTCGCCGAAGGAATATAAATCAATAAAAAAGCAACTAACAATTAATTTGTTGATTTAAACTCAATAGATACTTTTCTTTCAGCGTTTTGGTAATTCAGTTCTTCACGTATGGTTAGCTAAATAGAATTGTTATTAAATAACTCGCACAACCTCTAGATGGTAGTAATATCTCTGGCAGGTGTAGCCCACGAGCGAAGGCGGGAAGCGTGACGTCAGCGTTACGACCACGACGACACAATGGCGCACTAACCAAGCATAGCCTTTTATTTGTATTGATGATAATTTATTATTTTAACAGGCAACTACAGAAAAGAATGACCTATAATAATTATATACTTTTTATAACCGTTTACGATTATTCCATTAGATTGCCAGCTACCGTAATTCTTTGGTCGTTCCGGTTTAGTATAATAACATCCGACGGTCCTGGTACAAACCCTGCAAGTATTTGTGCAGAGAAAGTTCAGTCTAAGAATCAGCAGAAACTGGATAAATATTGTGTGTTGACAGGTTCGTTCATATGTAAGCTATCTTGCCTTTTCGATGACGGCGTGTTATTTAGAGGATATAGGCCCGAATTATACTCTTTGAATACATGCAAGCCGTTAGCTCGGATGAACGAACTGAGAGGTATTTTGATCTAGTCTGTAAATGAAAAACACACTGGTCTTGTAAAAATAATATTGAATTAATAACGTTCATTGACACAACTTCTAAGGCACTTATGTTACATTGAAACAAGTTTCCCATACATTCCACCAGCTATTTTTGCTTGTGTACAGAGCGCGTGAACTGGCTGAATACAACCATCTCCAAGCGGGACGACACATGCACACACACTGCCCGCGCTCTCCCATCCGCAATGCCTGCGCCCTACAAACAATCGCTGTCCACATATCTGAGCTTCTTAAGCGTCAAAGATTGTTACACAATTTGGATAACAACACTATTTTACCCCTATTACTAAACAAACTACTGTCTACAAATTACAATATTACAAATCAAATTACGAGTACAAACATTAATTCACTCATCCAGGATACTTATAAATAATAAATGCTACATAATTCAATATCTACTATATAATTTCATAAGCTCATGCACTCACCTCGATAGCTATTGGCAGGAGAACGGTGTCACGTGTCAGCCTTCGCTCACAAAAGAGCGACCAGAGGTACCATTAGTAGAAATTCGTGGTTATGTCCACAGTTTAATAGCTAAGCAACTGCTACCAAATTAATTGCCATAATACATTCATTAAGTTTGCTTTTCGTAGCGTTTCATAGTTAAAAAAATACTGATAAATTTTGCGGCTGAAAAAACGTTGATCTGCTTTTCAGTAAAATGTTTCTAATGAAAGCAACTTAAAAAAAAATTAAAGTACTCATGGTCTCTACTGTACCTATGAATGCCAATTGTCATTAAGGCTTAGGAAAAATTTCAATGTAATTAAAATTTTCAGTAATGTTTTTGCTTGACCAAAGTTTATGCATTACGGTTTATTTGCTTTTTAGGGATTTTACTGACCACTTTCGTTATTGGTCTTTATTCATGTTCGCTGTATGTGAGTTATTACGTTATTTTAAGTGGACATCAGACCAAATGTGTTACCGAATCGAGTATTAAGGAAATTCATTTCTTTGGAGTTGTTCAACTGTTTAATAATAGGGAATGTGTTTTAAGTTCTCTGGCTTTTACAGATACTATGACCAATGATTTACTTTATGAGTGTTTGCTCAGAATCAATAAAAAACATGATGCTTTTGAAGCAAACAGGACTTTTTTTTTTTCTAAATTTTGCAGAGTGAACTTTAAGGATCAAATACAAGTAAGTTTCTATTTAAGCATTTATGCGATTATATTATCGTCCCTGTTCGTGTTTAATTTCTACCTCTATTAATGTTTCTTAGTTACCGATCGTGGTGGTGTAACGGCTAGCGTTCTGGCCTCGCATTCGGGAGGACGGCGGTTCGAATCCCCGTCCGGGCATCCAGATTTGGGTTTTCCATGGTTTCCCCAAATCACTCCACGTGAATGCCGGGATGCTTCCTTCAAAAGGCCATGGCCGAATTCCTTCCCATTCCTTGCCCCCCATCCCTAAAGACCTGGTTGTTATAGGAGACGTTAAGCAGTTAAAAAAAAAAAAGAGAAAAAAAAAAGTTTCTTAGTTCTTCAAGCTCAAGAGATTTTACTCACCCTGAAACACTGGTCAAGTTTATATTTGGTCAAATTAGGTCACCCTGTCATAATCTTTCATCCTGGAAATTGGAACTATTCTAGACCAGTGACGATACGCAAAAAATTGTCATGGGCTTACATTAGTTAATAATAATACCAGAGAAGTAAAGGACCATTGCTTAAATATGGTGCTGTAGCGTGGAACACACTTGTTGCGTATCAAATACAGGAATTAGAGAGGGTGCAAAAAAGCGCTGCTGGATTCGTTTCTGAAAATTATCGCAGAACACAATCAGTAACCGATATGATAAAGGAGCAGGAGGGATTCATTGGAAGACAGGAGGAAGGTGAAGAGGGTCATGGGAGTGTACAAGGCGTATATTGGTGATGAGACATGGAAAGTTATTGGTGTAAGAATTGAAAGTAATGCATGGAAGGGAAAAGATGACCATGACGACAATCTGGCACTCGCTTTCAGGTACAATAGTGGTGGAAGATTTTCATCCATAGGTAAAAGCGGGGGGGGGGGGGGGGGGGGGGGGGTCAGAGATTGGAATATGTTATCAAGGGAAATGATGAATAGTTTACCAAAAAGGTTGAAATAATTTCATGCTGCAATTTGTAGAGGGCAAAATTTGATGGGTACAGGAAGGGAGGAAAAATGGGTGTGTGGGGATATTGCCACCGGAGCGTGCGCTTCATCGAAATTAAAATGGTAACTAATAACAGAAAATGATTGGGGGTTAGTACTTATTGTGCTCAGAGAATAGATAATGTGATCAGGTAGGAGATAGTCAGGGTGTAGGACTTACAGTGTGGGAAGTGCAGCAGAAGTTCTCCTAGCTCAGTTATCAACTTCAACCCAAGTTACGATCAAACACAGGAGATAATCTGGAGCTGTCAAAGTCGTGAATAAATTATCCGCCAGTAGTTAGGCAGTTCTACCAGAACCGATTTATCTGATAGTATGAAACATTGCTTACAGTGCGGTCAGTACCTGGCAGGTCATTAAATCTGGAGAGACGCAGTAAAAATTTCAAAGAGTGGCAAAAATTTTAAAGAAGACAGCGGCCTAGTACTCTATGACGCTTAGGGCTCGGTGCTGAAAGATGTAAATAGAACATGTTATGTTTGAAGGAGGCTGCATAATGTTGGTCGAAAGAATCAGATAATGAGATAAATTAGTATTATTATTAATTTTAATTGCACTTGAGCTAAACGATTCGGTGGTATTTTCCCATGTCATCAAATTACACCTTTTATTTTTAAAATTTTCTTTTATGATTGGAGTGTTAAATTCCTCCTCCATTTACTCCTCCAATTTACAAATTTTAAATTCCTTAAACCTGTTTGGTAAATTATTGACCACTCGGTAACTTCTTCGAATTCCTGACACCCTTATCAATAAAAGAAAATTTTCCCACTCCCTTATGCATGAAATCGAGCGCCAGCTTGTGGTATTTCCACTTCCATGCACTATTCCTAATTCTTTGACCAATATCCCTCCAAGCCCCATCACATCATATGCCCTGTACATTCCAAGCACTCTCTTCACTTTCCTCCTGTCCTGCAATGACTCCCAATCCAGCTCCCTTATCATATCAGTTACTGACTGGGTCCTGCGATAATGTCCACAAAACTATCTAGCTGCTCTCTTTTGCACACCACCCAACTCCTGTATTTGATACTTAAAATGTGGGTCCCAAACTACACCACGATAATCAACCAATGGTCTGACTAAAGTATTCTAACCCAATTCCCTAACTTCTGTGGTACATCCTCTTATCACCCTGCCCAGTAAATGAAGGATACCTTTACCCACCACCTACCCTATGTGCTCTGTCCCGACGTTAACTGGAAAACCAAGATTAACAAAGAATTCACTAACTGCTTATGTAGTCGATGAACATTTTTGTAGCAAATCGTGTTTTAATTCTACCACAGAATGCGTCTACAGAAATTTTCAGCAAATTGTGATTAAGGGGCTATTTTTGTTTTTGCAAGCTTACCTGAGTTACACCTTTTGTTGTCTTACTAGGCCTAGCGCTGAAGAGAAGTTTCTTCTAAGGAGCCAAATTCTATCAACAAGTTAGGCAGCTTCTGTGCGACAAACATATTCCAATTAGATCCACACTGCCGCTGTATAATACGAACTTCTAACCCTTCACAACACAAAGTCTGGAGATATGTACTTCTACTAGCAGAGATGACAGCAGATTATTCCAGGGAGCAGAAGTTCCTGAGAACAATCGTACAGAAAAAACCTTAAGAGAAAAGATCAGAAATGAAGTTATTCTTAAGTAAATGCACTAAAAGAAATCCTGTGTTAAAAAAATTGTCAAAACGAGAGGACTGGACGTGTTGAATAGACGATAGTACGGAGCAATCATATGGCTGGAGAAAGAACTGGAGGGTAAAATACCTAGAGGTCGGTCAACGAGGAGTTGGCTCGATCTGATAAAACTAGACCTACAGGAGAGAGGTGTAGCATCGTCTAGAGCTGAATAAAAATAAATACACCTGTACAGACAAAGGTGACGAACGCTCTTACACCGCACCAGGTAAACTGGAGATGGATGAAGACCATCATCATGTGATTCAGAGTAGTTTAGAGGCGCACCCTTTATTATTTCTTATCTTCTACACATCTACTTACGCGTTATCTGCATTCTTATTTTAAACTGCGTGGTTTCGATTCCCCGTAAGACATCTCAGCAATAATTAACGTGCTGGCAAAAACTTCGATAGCTCGGATGATGAAATATTCAGCCCTGCCCAGTAACGGAATTGTAAATATCTCATGTGTCATTGAGTCAGCCAAATACAAGTAATGCTTGACTTCAGTCTTGATTGTGCAATGGTTCACTTAATGACATTTTATTTTATTCATTCAGCACTACAGTTTAGATAATTTGTCATTAGATGTGGAGTCCGGTATTTGTTCTACGGATTCTTAAGGTTTCATACCTTCAAGCTAATTAGTGGCAGTTTTGGACTGGAGACAAGGAGCAACAAAGAATTCAGCCAGGCTTTTTGAAGGAACCATCCCGATATCGCCTGGAGTGGTTTCGAGAAACCATTGAAACCAGAAATCTGGATGGCGAGATGGGGATTTGAACAGTGTTATTACTAATGGCATATATGAGGAGGAAATCTATTCTGCTTAGAGAATTGGAAGGAGTGGAGAAAAACAACGTGATTCCTCTGCATAGTAACCTTCTCCACCTGTTTCACAAACGATTAAAATCAAGGAGACCTGTCTACATGGAAGCAGCCAAGCTTTAAAATAACAACTTTAACTCATATGGAAAGTGGAGAATTGAGTGGGAAAGCAACAGCACAAAAAATTGTAGGCTTGCAAAAGATTCGACGCCGCGTCCCACTGTTTGACCTGGCTCGGAGTCTGTGGTGTCAACTGAATAGATTTAGCAAAGCGCACGGAGTGTTCGATGCAACCGCAAATAAAGATGCGCTTCATGTCTGTGGAGGTATCCAAACCACTGACCACTTTGTGGTGGACTGTCCAGTAACAAGGCTATCTGGAGGCCTTCTCACACTACGTTAAGCTGGACCAGCTGCCAGAAGATGACTTGAATCTCTGGTTGTACTTATCTGATTAACATGTATTTTATTTTTATTTGGCATACGATAATAATAATAATAAATCAATTGCAGATCCATGCCTTTTCGCTCACCCGCCAGCCTTGGTCAATTGAGCGGGTGTTAGGAAAAGGTTTCAAAATCCAACATTTATGGGAGAGGATGATGAGGGGATGTACCTGAAAGTGAGGGAATTACGTTACAAAACCTTGTTCAGATTACTGCTTCAATACAAATGCTTCAGTATGAATGTCAAATACAGTATTTGGAGGGGGTGTAATCAGGGGCGTAGCTACCGGAGGGCTAGTCGGTGCCGTGCACCGGGGCCCCCAAGCTCAGGGGGCCCCCTAAAGCTCAGCGAGCCCCTGCCAGCAAACCTCACAAGACTTGGCAGAGCGATAAAAAAGGTCACCCATGTGGCCTGAGGGCCCAAAATATTTTTTGCACCGGAGCCCTTGTTAACCTAGCTACGCCACTGGGTGCAAAACGAGGGCAGCTATATTTGTTTGTGGAAATTACCGCAGAACACCATCAGCAATTGATATTATAAAGGATCTGGATTGGGATTCATTGAAAGACAGGACGAGGGCGAAGAGAGTACTTGGCGTATATAAAACATATGCTGGCGATGAAGCGAAACTGAACAACCGATATTGTAAAAATTGCTGCCATAGATAGTAACAATTCAGAGCTAAATTTGTCCTTGAATGCAGATGAAACAAGGTTCATTGTCATAATTGTGGCGGTGTCCAATCATACGAGACTATTCCCCGTACTCATGCTTTATTTGCGTTTCAACGAGCTCGTTAATTACAATTGACGGCGTGTCGGCATCCTTCATTGATGATAATTCCTCGAATTATTTTGCAGTACCCAGGCAGCAGCTTATTCTACGAACAAATCTGGTCCAACCCTTTGATATCTGGGCTCTACGAAAAACGACACCAACATAAACCGTAAGTGGCTCGGTTAATAACGTGGACATTAATTACTGCACCATTATATCTGGTATCAGATTTCAGCATAAATCTATTGACACAAACGATTTCACCGCGGGCAATAATAATTTTTAAGATATTTCTTATGCTGCAAATTGTCTGAAATGTCAGTATATTATGACTAGCAAGTATTTCGTCTACTATAGTCATTGCTTATGAGTACTTTGCTAGATTGTTGACTATGTTAGATCAAGTCAATTATTTTAGGCTAGAATAATTACTTCATTAGCGTTTATGAAGTTTGGAATTTCTACTATACCATTTACAAGGCTCACTCATTCACCTCGATAGCTATTGGCTGGAGAACGGTGTCTCGTGTCAGCCTTTCCTAGCAAATGAACAGCGACCAGAGATATCATTAGGAGAAATTCGAGGTTATGTCCACAATTTAATAGCTAAGCAACTGCTATCAAATTAATTGCCATAATACATTCATTAAGTTTGCTTTTCGTAGCATTTCATAGTTACAAAATATCGATGAACTTTAGAACGTGGAACTGCTTTTCAGTAACATGTTGCTAATGAAAGAAACATAAAAAACCTAAAAGAAATAAGTAAATTAATCATGATCTCTGCAGTAACCACGAATGCCAATTGCCATTCCGGCAAAGACTAAATTTCTATTTAATTAAAACTTTCGCTAGTGTTGCTTAACGAAAGGTTATAAATTACGATTTACTTACTTTTTACATATTTTACTAACCACTTTCGTTAGTGGGCTTTATTAATGTTCGCTGTACCTGAGCTATTAGGTTGTTTAAAGAACACATCAGACCAAATATGTTACCGAATCGAGTATTCTGCCAATTCATTTCTTCTGAGATGCTCAAGTGTTTAATAATCTCGAACCTGCATTAACTTCTCTGGCCGTTAAAGACTTTTCCCAGCCTCACTAAAAAAACAACGTGATGTTTCAAATTAAACAGGAATTTTTCAAATTTTCGGAGTGAACTTTAAGGGTCAAGTTTGTATTTCAGCAAATTCGAGTCTACGACTTTTGAATCAATTATAATATAACGCGATTGTTCCTGACCGTTTTTAATACCTACGTCTATTAATACTTCTGAGTTCTTCCAGTTCAAGAGATTCACTAAGGGTGAAAAAACAGGTCAAGTTCGTATTTGTTCAGACCAGGTCAACCTGCCACAATCTTCGACGGTAAAAACTGGAACTATTCTAGACCCGTGACAATAAAGTAAAAAAAAAAAAAGTGGTCACGGGCATACACTAGTTATTTTAATAATATGGTAAATCTATCATTCTCATGTTCAAGTTTAATTAACTGTTTCCAGAAAATTTTATGGTATTCCACTCCTTTTTCTTGAGATGAACTGTGAAAATAGCTGATGAACTAAAACATTATAACCGTTGCCCACCGCGAGAAAAATGCTGGTGATCCCTGTATAAATCAGAGCTGAAGATGGTGGCAGAGCCAGCTGCCGAAAGCTTGTTGTTTTTCTTCATCACCATACTTCTGAGAACCCGCGAAGACTTCATATAATTTAAGGCAACTGCTTTAATGTGCGTAGACATCGGGTGCCAGATACCTCCGGAAACCTACCAAGGACTTTCCGATTACATGCCACCGAGAATCGCTGCTGCATTGCAGGAGGACCAACGCGCTATTAAAGAGGTGATCATAATGTTTTGGCTGATTAGTGTATCTACTGCGTGGTACCACACAGATGAACCTTTCGTTTATGATTGACCGTGGGTAGGGGGGGGGGGGGGAGGTTAACTGCGGGGACATTGTAATGTTGCGTATAGTTAATGAATAACAATGTATGCCTGGAGCTAAATTGATTTTGATTGCATACCCGGCACTATTACGGTTTGACTTGGAGTATTATTCTTCTATGCCGGTCCCCCAACAAAAATAGGGACACTGTGAAATCTCCAAAGAACAGCCGCCCAGTTCGGTACCGGTATATACATGCTGGATTGGTTAACTTGTTAGTGGAGGGAACAGTCGAAGGTAAGAACTGTAGATGAAGACAGGGATTAGAATATATGAAGCAGATAATTGAGGACAGGGATTGTAAGGGATATGTAGAGATGAAGTGGTTAGCACAAGATAAGAAGGGATGAAGGATTGCATCGAACCAGTCAAAAGACTGATGGCAGCAAAAAAAAAAAAAAAAAAAAAAAAAACAGGGTGTCTGAATTTCTTTTAACTCTTTCAAATGTCGGAAAATCATAAATGCATGCACACGTTGGATCATCAACTGTCAGAACCTTTCAGTGTGTGTGTCTTTTTTTTAATTTTGGCTTTACGCCTCGTTGACGTCGAGGTCATTATAGG
Organism: Vandiemenella viatica; assembly: GCA_031002005.1. Taxonomy (NCBI): domain Eukaryota; kingdom Metazoa; phylum Arthropoda; class Insecta; order Orthoptera; family Morabidae; genus Vandiemenella; species Vandiemenella viatica. Next base: position 16,278,648 of record JARYHS010013630.1, read on the forward strand.
CGGAGACTAGGAACGGGAAGGAATTCGTCCATGGCCATTTTGAAGGAAGCGCCCCGGCATTCGTCTGGAGTGATTTTGGGTAAACCATGGAAACCCAAAACCTGGATGCCCGGACGGGGATTCGAACCGCCGTCCTCCCGAATGCGATATGGCCACTCACCCACCACGCCTCAGTTTCCCCCAGGCAAGGTCATTCAGAACACTCTTCCACTACTTACTACGAGACTTGCCCCTCAAATAAGATGAAACATGTGGCTTATGCATGATGGGGCCTCTGCACATTGTATTCTAACTGGTATAGATCGTGACAGATACGGGAGGACCAGTTCCATGGCCTGCAGTTTCCTCTAACTTCAGTCCTTTCCATTTATCTGTGGGATCATCTAAAACAACAGGTGTGTGCAACAGCCATTCCAAACGGAGAAAACGCTGAATCAATGTGTCATGGTCGCCTGCGAAACCGTAGACACCGACCGGAAGTGTTTGAAACAGTGCGACATCCCTGGACCCACGAGTGTATGCATGTGTAAAAGCTGGTGGAGGGCGTTATGAACATTCGTTATGAGATACTGCGTTGTGGACATTTAAACAATTTCCTATTAAGCCGATTAATGTCCAAAGGGGTAATTATCTGTTATTGCAAACGTTACTGATCGTGGTGGAAGAATGACAGGTAATGCTCTTCCCTCGCATTCGGGAGGACGCAGGTTCGAATCCTCGTCCGGGCATTCAGATTTGAGTTTTTTCATGGTTTCTCCAAATCATGCGAAGCGATTGATGGGATGCGTCCTTAAAAATTGTGACTCAATCCCTCCCAGATCCTTGCCCCCTATCCTATCCTATCCCGCTTCTAATAACCTCGACGTCGACGAGAAGTAATGTCATAAGTAAAAAAAATAAAATTGTAAGCTGTTTTTCATCAATAACTCAAAAATGGAGGATTTTCGGACTTTTTTTCATTGTTTTGGTGTAAGAAACTCACCTGCAAAGTTTGCAAAAATATTTTTTGAGACATCCTGCGTGTACTAGAAGGAAGAAAAAGAATGTGACGTTGAAGGAGTGGAAAGATATGGAACACCGTACGATTTGCTCTTGTAAGAAGCTAAAAGGTAAGTTCATGAAAGGTTTATTTTAGGATGACTGCAAACACGTTTTTCCTAGGAGCATTCATATGCAAAATGACCGAGGAAATAAGAGATATTAGTTCCAGAACCATTTTTTTTGTGTGTGTTTGTGTGGGTGGGGGTCTAGTTTTCCATCAAGCGAAAGTGTTAACATATTAGGACTGATTTTTGGAGCCGGAAAACTTAGAATCCGACGTGAGTTGGTTTCTAGGACACCACCCCTGCCATCTTGATCTGGGTTTTCATCCACGCCATGTGAATGCCGGGATAATTCCCTAAGGTAAGAACGTGGGCGCTTGATACGATATCATCCATCTACGTATACACACATTACAGCAGATATAATTTGCTACTTCGTGGGGTTCCCAGTGTCACTTCATTAATACTGCGCTTCATGAAAGATTCCGTTCAAATTGTGTTCCAGTTTCTTGGGAAACCTTACTAAACTATAACGCACTAAACAACTGATGTTTCAATGTAATTGAGAATTCGTTATACCAATCTGTCTTAGGTAGGGTTGTGATAAAATAGATTTTTTTTTGCTGTCATCAGTCTCTCGACTGGTTTAATGCAATCGTCCAACCCTCCCTATCTTGAGCCAACCTATTCATCTTAACATACCCTTTACAACCCGCATCCTCAATTATCTGCCTCATATTTTCTAATCTCTGTCTTCTTCTGCAAGTTCTTACCTTCGACTGTTCCATCCACTAACAAGTTAACAAATCCTATAAATGACCTACTATCCTGTCTCTTCTTTCTTTAAAACTCTTCCACAAATTTTTTCCTCACCAACCATTTACAGAACTCGTTCATTTCGTACTTTATCTGTCCACTTTATTTTCAGCATCCTTTTATAGCACCTCATTTCAAATGCTTCAGTTTTCCTTCTTTCTGGTCCATCCTTCGCTGGTATAAAGTGCTGTGGTCCACACATAGAGTTTCAAAAAGTTCTTTCTGAGTCCTCGATCATTATTTGAAACTGAAAGATCCCTCTTTTTCATGAAAGCTCTTCTTGCTAGTGCTATTCTACTTTTAAACATCAATCTTGCAAACGGCCTTCCGTTATAAGTTCACCAACTTCCTCTATCGCATCCGGCCCGATTTTTATACTTAATCTACTATTATTGGTATCATTTGTGCAACATTTAATCACTTTTGTCTTGCTTTGGTTTATATTTAGTCCAAAATCTTCCTTCAGTAAAGATTACACGTTCGGATAGGTGCAATTCACTCTCTGACACACACGTTTAGTGAATGACGGAGTAATAATAACAATTACAGAATGGAGAAGAAGAGGAGTTCCCAAAGAAACCATCAGGAGAGTAACGGAACTGTACCAAGGAAGCGTGAGTTGTGTGAAAATAGGGGAAGGAAGAACAGATTGGCTGGAACAAAGGAATCGACCTAAAACAAGGAATTGCCTTCTCACCACTATTCTTTATTGAAATTTATGGGTGATATAATGCAGAAGATGGCAGTGAGGATGGGAGAGGAAAACATGAAGGTGATGGCTTTTGCGGACGATCTGATGATCTGGGGAGGTGATGAAGAGGAAGTGCAGCGGCAGTTGAATGTATGGACAGACAGTGTGCAGGAATATGGCCTGAAATTTAATGTTAAGAAATGTGAGTACATGGTAACAACCAAGGAAAAATAATAGGATAACTCAGGAAATTGTTGATGGCAGGTGAACAACTAAAGAAGGTACACTCTTTGGCCAAAAAAATTGACTGTCCGCGCCTGAGTCTAAGTCCCTTATTTCGCACAATGTGGCATCATTGCGCGTATTCAACTCAGCGCCATCTGTTATTCATTTCCTTAAGTCAAGCCTCGAACAAAGCAGGAAGACTCCGCCCGCCCATTGACGATTCTTCTTGGTAGTCCATTTATCATTCCCCACATTTCAGTAAAAAGCTATTGACCGATCTCGAAACAGGTAACGCATTTTCCTGTCCCTGCATTGACTATAATATTAGCCCAAGATATCGCCGACCATACCTCAATCGGACGAAATTCGGTTCCAGCTACACTTTTCTTAAATTCTGATCGTGAAAGTTGTAATTAACAAGATTTGCAATAACAGGCGCAGTAAAAATGAGGTTCAGTTATACATTTTATTCCAATAATTAGCGTAAAATTATAACGATATTTATTTATATATTGATGTGGCTAAATTAGTTGCAATAATGCAACACATAATGGGTGGTGTGTGGTCCGAGAAGTGGGTGTAAATGTTCAAAGATCCAGAGTTTTTAGTTCTACAAAACTATTGAAACGATATATAAGAGATTATTTCGGATAATTGTCTAATGCCAGTTGAATGTAACTGACTTCCGAGGCAGGATAAGGTTGTTTACCCACTGCACGAGTCGTCTGTGAACATGAGCTCCGTTTGCTTGTGGCTAACCATCTAGTCTTGTAAACGCGTGGTCCTCGGTTCGAGTCTAGTTTTTCCAATTATTTTTTTGCATTTATTTTAAACAAGTCGAACCTACAACTGCGTTATGCGTAAAATATAACATCGACTCTTACCTGCTTGCGTCAGGACATAACATACTTAAGGAAAGACTCGTAACTGAGTGCTTCTTAATAAACTGCACACGTAACTATGAAAGCTTTCACAGAGGTAACACTGAAAGAAATCTTCTCGGGCTTCAACATCGTAGAAATAGTGTCGTGTGGTTACGTTAGGTGGACTATAACGAGTTCGCACCATCTTCAAGGAGACGAAAAACTAAATAATATTACTATACCAATTTCTTATTATGCGTCTGGATTTACGATTCGTCGACTTCTAAGTCATTAAAGGTGGAAAGGGAATGGAGACAAGGAATGGGAAGGAATTCGGACCATGGGTTTTGGAAGAAATAATCCCGCCATTCACACGAAGTGACTTGGAGAAACGAAGGAAAATCCAAATCTGGATAGCCGGATAGGAATTCAAACAAGCTTCCTCTCGAATGCGGAGCCATAGCGTTAACGCTCAGCCATTAGGTTCAA
>JARYHS010013630.1:16283774-16682970 GCA_031002005.1 Vandiemenella viatica
TTTTAACGTTTCTTTAACAAAATAATATCGTGTCCTGTTTCACGCCCAGGAGCTTGCTGGGTGGTATTCGCGGAGGTAGAGCTCCTTATTCCCACACTCATTTGCTGCACTATGCTAGAGGCACCGCCACACTCCGACTACCTTCACATTTCTGAGAAATTTATTCCTAGTACTCGCTGGACAGCTGGCTGAATGAGCGTGGAGAAATCATTCAGATAGTCAGTTTTTTTGTTTCAAATAATCGTTTCCAACGGAGGGGTGATGGAGGCCACCTGATATCCGAACCCTTAGATAAACTTAGCTACGCAGCATGACAGATGACAGGATTTTTTCAACAGTGAAAATACTTTCTAATTTTGCTAAGGATCTCGCAGCAGTACACAGTTCTGGCAGTTCCTGGTTCAGTGTCCTAAAAGAAGCCAAACAAAAGCGTTTAAGCTTTTATCAGAGTCGTTTTTATATTGAAAAGCTTTTCCATTCTCTAGACATCCAAGGGTTATAGTATTGCACTACATAATAGAAGGTACATAAAAGTACAGTCCAGTTCTAATGTAAAACTCTCTAAAATTTTGCCGGTGGTTTCACAAACACGATTTTGTTACTTCAGTTGGTCCTGCAGAGACTAAACCATGTTCGCCGAATGACACAGTGGACTATTGAAAGTAGAATTCAAAAACTCTTAGCTACAGAAAGGTGGTAATTACGGCTAGACACAGTCAGTAACTAATTCATAAAGGAGCTGGACTGGGAGGAGTGTGAAGAGGGGGTGCGATTGGCCAGGGTGTCAAACGGTACGTGGTCTCGTTTGAATAAACTTCCATCGAGTGACCACCAGCAATACGTTTCGGCTTTGTCCGTGTCCGCCGCGCATCGGCCGACTGCTGTCCCCTCCACCCATGTTCGCTCTCTGTTCTACACAACCACTCGGGTCATTGTTTATACGCTTCGCTCGACAGATCGAGAAGAACTAGTTTGTTCGTTCGTTCTCTTCTTTCTGGTGGCGAGTGAGTCGTTCTCCGTTCCAGGGCTCAGCGGAGCAGTGCCAATGGTGAGCGAGTTCGCTCGAGTCTTACTGACCTACCGAACCGCTTCTTTCTCTCTCTCTGTGGTAAGTTGTACTGTTCCGTTAGATTTTTAATCTATATTATGGCTCAGTTGTATTTCACAGACCACTCCACATGTTTAAATATAATCGTAACCATGGGCGCCGGGAGGGGGGTGCAAGGGGGTGCACTTGCACCCCCCTGACATCACGGGACGCCCGTAAATTTGGGCCGATAGGGGGTGGGGAGCACCAATTATAGCCCTGGTGGACCCCCCTGCATCCCGAGTGCACCCCCCTACATCCCGCATCCCGGGTCGCCGTGTGGGCAGTAGTAGAGCTAAAAAAAAAAAAATGTCGCCCGGAGATTTTTGGGCCGATAGGGGGGGGGGGGAGGCACCAATGCAGCCCTGGTGCACCCCCCTGGAAGCAATCCTGCCGCCGCACAGTGGGCCAGAATCGCAAAAAGCTGGCCAAAATATAAAAAGTTGTTCAATTTGTACCAAAGTTAGTATGTAAAGGTTATTGAAGTTGCTGATTAAGAATATAATATCAAAAAGTGAAAATAGAAAATGGCGGATCCAAGATGGCGGACAAGTATTGCTAAAAGTCATTTTATTCATATAAAAGTAATTTCTTTGGAATTATCGAGGTTGCTAGAGTTGTTAAATTTGTAAAAAAAAGTTAGTACATAAAGGTTATCGAAGTTGGGGATTAAGAATATGGTATCAAAAAGAGAAAAAAGAAAATGGTGGATCCAATATGGCGGACAAATATTGATACAAGTCCTTTGATTCATATAAAAGTAATTTTTTGGGATTTATCGAGATTGATGATGAAGATTGTGACTTCAAATATTAAAAAAACAAAATGGTGGATCCAAGATGGCGGGCGGAAATTGGTAAAATTCTTTTTATTTATATAAAAGTCAATATTTAGAGGCTGTTGTAGTTAATGGTTATAAATATAAGCTCAAAAAATGGAAAGCTCGAGAAAAGTACCAAATAGAGGTATAGAAGATAGTATAAAATATTACAAGAAAAGAATTTTATTTCAATTACAGTTAATCATTTAGTAAATTGTTTGTGACTATAATTAAAAGTTATTATTTTCTTCTTCTTTTTTATCTTCATTATCTTCTTCTTTTTTATCTTCGTCATCTTCTTCTTCTTCTGCATTTTCAGCTGTATCGCCATCATCTACATCGGAATCTTCATAATCTTCCGGCACAGGAACTAAGAGGGCAACGGCTTCTGACGACAAACTCTTCAGTTTGTTTGATGATTTGCGCAGAGAAGAAATATTGAAGTCGGTGGTTGCTAACAATTTCCTGAACACGTTTTCGATACTCTTAAGTCCGGAAAACTTTCGTGAAAAGCCTATGCGATATTGCTTTATCAACTTATTGGTTGATTCTTGAGCATACTCTGACAGTTCATATAATTATTAATTTATTTAATACTAATTTCTTAACACTTGTTTGAAAGCGTTAAAAAGTAATTCCACAAAATATGTAGAATATGTGTGTTTCAAAAAAATTTACTTTTTCATAATTATTAATGAAAAAAATTAATTTAACATTAATAATTTCATTTTTTTAAAAAAGGATACATTTTGCAAGCGTCGCTTAAAAAGTTGTTCAAAGCCGGAGTTGGTACTAGTAGGTGGATTTGAAGGTTAATTTACTAAGGTAATAGTATACACTTGCGGACACGGTGCAAAAGAAAGCGGAATATCGTGGAATTCGTAACTTATCTCTATTTTTTTAAGCACATTTTAAAATTTTCTACCGAATTTTCCGGTATTAAGTTAATTAAAAAAAATATGTGTAATTAATGATTTAAAAATTACATAAATGTATTTTAATTAGTACATACTTCCTGGAACACAGTCCATATTTAAAATATTCGTTTCACTTACACAGAACACAAATGTTTATCTTTAACGACAAGACTATTTTGTTTCCTGGTCGGCTGCATGCACCGCTAGCAATGAAGTGCCGACTTTGACATGAAATATAAAGGAGGAAATCGGTATTCAGTAGTTCCAACATTACTGTAGCCAACCTGATAGTCGAAAATTCCCATCCAGAAACTTTTTTTTTTCCTTTTTGGCCACGTTTTCAAGATTCTGGCCCGCTGTGCGGCGCCCATGATCGTGACGCGATGTCTTTTTTATTTTATTTTTTTATTGTTTTAAGTTAACAATGAGTCGTTTTCGCAAGTGAAGTGGTCTTCCAAGTCAGGGCAAATGAGTGCCGATCTTTTTAGTGAGTCACTTTGTCCGTCTCAATACTGGAGAGCGAAAATAAAAATAAAAAAAATCGTTGGTTTTAATATTAAATCAAGTCCTCCATTTGTATTGGGTGGTATCGGTCATCAGTTGTATTAAAGGCTGACATAAGTAGACCTGAAATTATCGCGATGTGACGTGTCAAAAGTTCACCGCAGATATCATCTTGGCGGCTTCATGTTTTGCTTTTACACTACTGTCTGTGAAAATTTAAACACTAAGATGGAAACATGTGGTTACCATGAAATTTTTTCCAGAAATTAAGGGCATAACAATACGCAAGAGATTAGAATTACAGAAATGCACGTATTCCATAACCGCGAGAATTCAGTGTGGTGCGGAGCCGCAAGGTATTGCGATCAGAGCCACTAGACGGCGTGGTGTGGTATAAAGGGTGCCTGGGTACGAACACATGCTGTTTGTAGGCGAGTCCACAATATATCAGGAGGACCGCAACGAACAAGATGCCTGCTGGCCATATTCCAGTCGCGTTCAGTGGGTGACATGTGAGGCTGCTTGCATGGCAGGGAAGAAAGGGCGCCCGTCGTTCTTCCTCGGCACATGTGGCTAGGTGTTGTCCAGCTGTGGAGCTGCCTGCTTAGAAGTGTTCAAAACCTGCGTGATGTAGTGGCTGCTTTTCAGATTTCACTCATACATAGGTAGCGCCCCAAACCATCACATTTGGAGTTTGATTGCTATGCCGCTCAACGTTGCAGTACTCCTGATTGCGTTCACCAATATGTTTACACTGAAACAGAGTTTCGCCCAGATTTCGCTCTTCCGAATAGCCAACCGAACTCTGTCTACTGACTTGGTTACACTGGAACAGAAATAAACTCTTTTTTTTTTTTTAGTTCGCAACAAATTTCATTACAAAATGAACGTAGCTGCTGACCTTCTTCAAAAGTCAATTGTGGACTCTCTTGAGATTTAATTTTGTGTTTGATACTGAAAAAAAATGGGCAATCGCCTTTTTTTTCAGGGAGAAGGGTTGTGGGACAATTCTATTCTTCGTTTTCCAAACTACTGGAACAGCCAATTAAATCGGGGGAGAGCTTCAATATTAAAAAGGAAACTTTTTATATGAAATCTGACAGGCTGTAAAAAAAAAATGTATGTATTTCCCTAATGTTTCTCTAATGGTTTTCATTCGGATAGAGTTCATTTGAACATATTTTTTTTAATATCATAATTATACATTTTTAAGTATATAAATATCCCTTCTTTATTGGTGAAATGTATGTATTGGAGACTCCTTCATTTTGATGGTGCTATATGACTAGCTATAAATGTACAGATGATGCAAGACAGCACATTCAGCCGAACAAAAAAAAAATTATTTGGTCACTGGCAGAAATCAGAGTTTGGCGGAGTTCGGCCAAGTAGGACAGTCGTAATGTAACCACTTACACTCGAATCCATAATGTTACATATTTTTGTTTGTTTGGCCGATATCAGCCGTATTCGGCAGAGTAAAAAATCAGCCGAAGTCGATTCCAGTGTAAACGTATCCTAACACTTACGCGACCATCACATGTAAGGACACGGTCACTTACATTTTTTATTTCAGTTTATGTTAACAGTGTTTATGTATTTAAAGTTAAAAAAAAATTTCAATTGTTCCACTGGTTTAATTAAGTTTTTTGGTTTAATTTAATTTATTTGTAAGAGAAAAGATAATATTTAGTATGAGAGTGCATGGTGTATGGAACGAGCATTTTTGGCACTTGTGACGGTTCTAGGGCTTTACAGAGTGTATTCTAAGACATTTGTCTGAGTTTTATTATAAAAATTATGAATTGCGAGCGTGGGTGTAATATTAGGATCCACGCGTAGCTACAGGTATTGCGACACAATCCTGGCGTCTTGGTAAGTGTTGCATCAAGAACCAGCGTCAGTATAAAAAGACGAGACGCCACCGAGCGGGGCTTTTTTGTCACCAGTCTTCATCGCAGTGGACCTTCGGTCCAGAGCAGAGTTTAAATTTGTGTGGCAGTGGGTGACTTCTAGGTGTTTGCGGTAACCGTCTGAGTTGGTCTTTTGTCTTTGTTCGGGGAGTAAGTGAGTCGTCTGGTATTTTATTTTTGTTATTCATCGAAAGTGAGGATTTTAGTATAATCACTCAAATTAGGTTTTTTTTGTCGAAACTAGCAAGAGCTAAGTTTACATAAAGTGTGTCAGGTTAGGGAAGCAATAATAATACCAGCGAAATTTCTTATTAGTCGACACTCAGCGGTTGCGCAATTGTTTAAATTTGCAACGTCTATTCCACTGTTTTAAATTCCGTTCCAGTTTAGAAGTTGTATATCAGCCATCAAGTATTGATTTTATAATTTATAATTGTGCAACAAGTGTGCAAGAAATTGATAGGAACTTTAGAAATTTGAAATCGTAAATTTCCAATGTTGTGCAATTTGTGTGATGTTCAAAGAAATGGTTAGGGATTGTTAGCGGAAGTATTAAGAAATTCAAGGGATTATTTGCGGTCGTGCAGAACTGTCTTCTGATTTTTTTTGGAGAAGAAGAAATTATTTACCTGGTGAAAAATCTGTTGTGTAAGGAATCTTCTGATAGAAAATTTAAATAATATACCGGTCGGTGGGTCTAACAAAATTTAAGGAAAGCTGTGCATTAAAGACTTGAAAGAAAACATTTAATTTATGATTTAGTAGTTTTGAGATACCCTTCTAACCTTTTATATATTTCAGAGAAGGTTTGAAGTGACCACCGCGAAGAGAAAGAACATTGTATGTTGTTATTACTTGATGCTTTCCAGGTAGGCACAAGTAAACGCCACAAGAACAAGATACTTTATTTTTTGGTAACTGCACAGACCATAAAGTGAGTGATTGTTATATTATATTTCGGCAACATATAACGTGCCGGGTTCTTTCAGATGGCGACTCTTGCCAGGATTGTTTAACAATATATGTAACTAATTATTTACATTGAGTTTTAGAATCCAGTGATCGAACTACACAACAGAATATTTTAAGATTCTGCAGTAAGAATTCTTACGACGCGAAAGGCTCCAGCTGTGTTTCGGGTTCACCGACCTGGAGAGGTGGCAGAAAAAATTGGGCGGATGTCCCAGGAGGGTGTGAACTGAGGAGTGGCTGTACAAACACAAGGGGTTCTGTGACCTTCTTCCACACGCCAAGGAATTTCAAAACAAACAAATAAGCAGGTTCTGTATTTGTGCTACGAAAGTAAAACTGGGAAAATATGCAGGTAATAGTGCTTCGAAAACAAAAATAAATTATTGAAGAGGACTCTAAAGGTACGTTAAAAAATCAGTGCCGCCTCGTGGCGGGGAAAAGTGCTTCTTTTGGGGGAAATTAATTTGTGTATTGTTTTTGTTTGTTTGTTACCTCAAATATAATTCATGATGGAAGGTTTGAGTATGCAAGAGATGTTCGAAAAATTAATGGATAGTCAGGCAAAAGCCACCGAAACTTTGAGTCAAAATTTGAGTCAAAAGATAGATAACCAAGGTGAGGAGCTAAAAGATAGTCAGATAAAAGCAACCGAGAATTTAAACCACAGAATGGAAAATTTGAGTCAAGATTTGAGTCAAAAGATAGACAATCAAGGCGGGGAGTTGAAAGAAAAAATTGAACAGAGTCAAATTGACTGTGAGAACAGGTTTGAAGAATTGAAATTAAATTTTGGGAAATTCCGGTCCGAACAGGTTGAATGGAAAGCAGACAGAAGCTTTCTGAATTTGAAGACGATTTTTGTGGTAAATTTGAGGAATTCAAAAATAGTCAAACTATATCTCTGGTGAAGGCTACGGAAAATTTTGAAACTAAACTCAGGGACCATGTTGAAAGGATAGAGAACAACCAAACAGGGTTAGTTTCTAGTTTGGATACTAAGATCGGGGCAATTATGATAGAAGTGGAGGATGTTTTGGAAAAGAAATTGGGAGTTACTAAATCAGGGTTACAAGATGAAATTCAAGAAAGGATTTTGGAGGTAAAGAAAAGTCATAATAACGATAATGAGAGTCTTACCCAAGAGATTGATGAGTGTAAACAAGGGATGCAAGAAATAAGGCAGGATTTGACTTCTGTAGAAACCAATCAGGATCATATGGGACAGGAAATTGAAAAGCCAAAAGAGAATTCCCTATGACGTCGAATGACTGATGATTTTGAATTTTCCAACAAAAATGTAATTTGAAATTTTTGATAGGATATTGTAATGGTTTTAGATTACTTCTCATTTGACCAAATGGTATGGTCAGTGAAATATTTTCAGTTCAGGGGATATGTATCCCAATTATTATGAATTATTTGGTTCTTTTCATTAATAAAGTATTGAGAAGAAGGCTGAAAGATTTTTTTTATAAATAATTCAAATTCTTGAAGCATACATTAATAAGACTTTGTAGCATTTAAAGATGATACCTATGGTATTTGAATATTTTCAAGCGGTAGTAAGTCTTGAAATACTATGTACAGTTAATGAAAAATTTAAATGTTTGGAAGCTTATTTAAACGCATAACCTGATATCATTGTTTCATAAACGCTTAGCAACATTGTTGAGCATGCGTTTTCGGTTTATTGAGGGTCTGCGAACCCAAAGTTTAAATTTTTGATTTTTTTTTGGTAAGTGATGGTATTATTACCAGAATTTCTTGAATTTATCAGTTAATTGAAAAGATACATTTATACATTAAGATTATTTATGTAAGACCAACACCGAAATTTTTTTTTTCAGAATATGGAAAAAAATATTTTCTTTAAATTTTTTTTTCTAAACTTAATTTTTAACTAAATCACCAAGGTCAATTTAGTTAAAAAATTGGAGGGGGCTGTGACGGTTCTAGGGCTTTACAGAGTGTATTCTAAGACATTTGTCTGAGTTTTATTATAAAAATTATGAATTGCGAGCGTGGTGTAATATTAGGATCCACGCGTAGCTACAGGTATTGCGACACAATCCCGGCGTCTTGGTAAGTGTTGCATCAAGAACCAGCGTCAGTATAAAAAGACGAGACGCCACCTAGCGTGGCTTTTTCGTCACCAGTCTTCATCGCAGTCGGACCTTCGGTCCAGAGCAGAGTTTAAATTTGTGTGGCAGTGGGTGACTTCTAGGTGTTTGCGGTAACCGTCTGAGTTGGTCTTTTGTTTTGTTCGGGGAGTAAGTGAGTCGTCTGGTATTTTATTTTTTGTTATTCATCGAAAGTGAGGATTTTAGTATAATCACTCAAATTAGGTTTTTTTCGTCGAAACTAGCAAGAGCTAAGTTTACATAAAGTGTGTCAGGTTAGGGAAGCAATAATAATACCAGCGAAATTTCTTATTAGTCGACACTCAGCGGTTGCGCAATTGTTTAAATTTGCAACGTCTATTCCACTGTTTTAGTTTCCGTTCCAGTTTAGAAGTTGCATATCAGCCATCAAGTATTGATTTTATAATTTATAACTGTGCAACAAGTGTGCAAGAAATTGATAGGAACTTTAGAAATTTGAAATCGTAAATTTCCAATGTTGTGCAATTTGTGTGATGTTCAAAGAAATGGTTAGGGATTGTTAGCTGAAAGTATTAAGAAATTCAAGGGATTATTTGCGGTCGTAGCAGAACTGTCTTCTGATTTTTTTTGGAGAAGAAGAAATTATTTACCTGGTGAAAAATCTGTTGTGTAAGGAATCTTCTGATAGAAATTTAAATAATATACCGGTCGGTGGGTCTAACAAAATTTAAGGAAAGCTGTGCATTAAAGACTTGAAAGAAAACCATTTAATTTAGTAGTTTTGAGATACCCTTCTAACCTTTTATATATTTCAGAGAAGGTTTGAAGTGACCACCGCCGAAGAGAAAGAACATTGTATGTTGTTATTTACTTGATGCTTTCCAGGTAGGCACAAGTAAACGCCACAAGAACAAGATTTTTTGGTAACTGCACAGACCATAAAGTGAGTGATTGTTACATTATATTTTAACAACATATAACTTGCGGGTTCTTTCAGAATGTGTAGGGAAATTGCCACCGTGGCGCGCTCTCCACGGCAATTAAATTTAAGTAACTGAATTCGTCGGAATAATACGAAACCGTTCCACACTGAATTCATGGAAGCCATTTCGACTGAGAGAAATAATTGATTTTGAGCAGCAGTTTTTGAATGAGTTGCGTTCAATGTAAAATTGATACTTATTTGTGCATACTTTAACGTTACTCTTACGTTAAACAAGAGCAGACGCGTCCTTTTGATGTGACAACATATTATATCTCTAGCCGTTCGGTGCAGGAAGTGAACGTCAGTAAGATCTGCGCTCTGGTCCGTCGCAATTACTGTTTGAGAAAGAGGCAGAGCGTTAAGTGTAGTACAGAGAGGGTCTCTGCCATCACACGCAATTTGAAAGTTCTGACGTCATCATGCCGTGGTGGTAGTCATGCTTCGAATAGCTGAGATGGGAACAAGTACTGCGAAATATACTGCTCAACGCATTTTTTTAAATAAAAAAAAGTTGGCTGTCATTGAGGACTGCCGACGGAAGTGAAAACTTAAAAATATTAAAATATGAATATCTTACTCGCAACACGTCATACTTAAAGCTGCAGAGACACTAAATAATAATTCCGTGTGGTTGTAATGACCTGGTGACAAGGTTTCGCCCCTTTCTTAACCGCCTTAACCTAACCCGGTAGTCCTACTGGGTAGACGGGACCTACAGCATAACGTGCAATCAGAACCACGGAAGCGTTCCGGCACACTTCACATTACACACCAAGCTGTGCCAGAGGTGAAGGCCAGGTTAAGGGTCTATGAAAATAACCAACGAGACAAGGATTTGAACCGGGGACCTTTCACACCCAAGTCACACACCTTAACAACTGAGCCGACAAACCGCAACAGACATACTGTTAACATTAGCATTTTGATGAAGTGAAATCATAAGATTTTGTCCATCAAAAAATGTCCAATGCGCCTATAGAATTTTCACTTCAATTAATAAAAATATAACTTAGTCCATAACCCGAAGATTGGTCGAATCTTCTCGCAGGAGATGAACAATAAGAGGAAATAGTGTCAGGGGAAGGAAGGCCAATTCCTTTCGTCACGGGCCTACGGTTTAATGTGGAATCAGAACCAAGGAACGTCCCGGCATAGCTCATACATCAAATACAACTCCTAAAAGTTCCTGTTCACCACGGGATTTGAACCCGAGACCGGAGAGAAAATTTCGGAATTGAGTACCATAATCGCTGAGCTACCAGACCACCTTGTTTTATTTTCTTTCACTTTCCGCTTGCTAGGAAGTTCTTATGTAGAATATGTCTCTCGCATTACTTCTTCTGTTGTCCTAATGAGTTGTGTATTATTCTTATCGGGTTTACTGCTGTCATTTATTGTTATTGTTTTCGGCTTTATGGTGCGTCGAGATCTAGGTCATTAGCGCCGTGTCATTTGTGACGTATATCGGAGTGACACGTAGCAGTAAACCACAAGGAATTACAGCTTTACTCGCAAAATCTTCGCTACACTTTTTTATCTAGCCGCCCAGCTTCTCACACTAGTGTTTGATAAAGTGAACTGATAGTAAGCCCTTTACTTTTACCCATTGTTTACTATCGAAATGTAATGAACTAGTCTGATATAAAATAATCGACAGATGAGATGTATAGTGCCGATACGATTCATATCAATACACTGTCTGATAATATTTATGTATGATGCATTTAATTTGTGTTTGCTACATACTCCTAGTCAAATCACAGACAACATGGATTAAATACACTCTCCTGCTTTACAGGTGTTATATTGTCATTTTAAATTCATAATAGCTGTCTGTATTGGTTTTGTTTTGTGACTGGCTGGAATTTCTTTCACAAATTTTGTACCCTCGTATATCGTATTGTGTTGTGCTGCCTATTTGGGTTAGTCTTGTCTGGTTTACTGTCGGCTTTGGGCTATCTTCTCGAAGTTCCTTTTTTTGTATTTTTTTTTTTTTTGTAACAGTTTAACGTCCCTTTTTAACAACGTGGTCTTTAGAGACGGGAAAGGATGGGGGCAAGGAATGGGAAGGAATTCGGCCATGGCCTTTTGAAGGAAGCATCCCGGCATTCACCTGGAGTGATTTGGGGAAACCATGGAAAACCCAAATCTGGATGCCCGGATGGGGATTCGAACCGCCGTCCTCCCGAATGCGAGGCCAGAACGCTATCCGTTACACCACCACGCTCGGTCCGAAGTTCCTATTCATGACATATTATATGTGCGTTCTGGCAATTCCTGCTCCTCCATATTTTAAATGGCTTGTTTTTAATTCCTTTACTGTTTAGCCTTCCTTTCCTGTTTCAAGGCATTGCTGATATGTACGTCACTGCGTTCATTCATGGGACACTCGGGCTTAGAATTCGGTAGAACTTGGTTTTGAATCCCATTGCAACCATCTGCATTACGGTTTGCCATGGTTTCCAAAAATCACTCCTAGTGAATGCCGAGATGCAAAAGACCATTGCCGTTTCCTTTTCATTCCCTGCTTCCAGTCCATTCCCATTTCTAATAACCTGGACGAAGCACAAAGGATCCATTCATAAGGAATATTTTTAAAAGGCCAACAACCTTAGCAATTTATCTATCGGTACTACCAGATTACAAATGGTCAGAACTTATTAATTACATTAATATTACATATTGGAAGAAATAACTTTCTGTTTCTTCTATGAAGCACGTTCTTTAGTTTTTCTTAAATGCTCGCACAGACAGACAAAATTGGCTAAGTAACACTTTTTGAAAACAGACAAAGTTTCCAGAGTTTGCAGTTCCTGCCCCCTTGTCATTATGAACTGTATAATTTATACGGACGGGGTAAACGGTATATCTGTTAACGGATGACACGCCATACCATAATCTGCAACATTTTTTGTTGTTGTTATTATTAAGTTTCTGAAAAATATTTGCAGAGATGACCAAAAAAAAAAAAACAAACAACATTCTTTCTGTCTCTCGCAAGCAGATTATGAATGATATTTTGCAACATGCTGGTAATTTTAAAATATGATTCAGAATTCTGTTTAACGTAAACAACTGTCCATGTTTTCCATCCTCCATTGCTTTACCCGATCCGAATCGAATACAAAGTAAGTCTGGCACACAAGTTGGAATAAAAGGAACATATATTAACTGACGACATAAGCTATTATTAAATATGTATTTTAAATTTTTGTATTAAATATTTTAGTAAAGCAAGCAGAGATAAAAAAAATAACATTCGAAGATCATAATATACTTTTCGAATCCATTCGGGAAAGATCAGGAGACGGGTGGGTCGAATAGCGTTGCCGCTCGTGGTAGATGGCTCATTAGCGAAGGTAGGCTGTGGATATCCCTCGGACAGTGGAGAGTAACTACGAGAACACAGCGGATACAAGGATCCGGTTTATTAGACTCGGTCTCACAATACACAGTGACAGATAGCGGAGTGATGTTGCCTCGATGGTCAGGCATGAAGAGAGCTCCGTTCGCCGCCCGTGAGCAATTTCTGCTTTCCTTTTTGCAAGCAGTTGTGGTGAAGGTTTTGTCGCAGGGCATTTCCTTCAATCTTACAGATTTAGTCTCTTTACTGTTGGTTTGTCTTTTGGATGCTCTTTGTTTTTTCAGTTATTAGTTAGGATTGACAATGGTCTTTTATGTTTGTCAAAATTAGTATAATACTGGCCAAGGTTGGCTATCAGTGGGTTAGTTGACTTTCGAGATGCCCTATAGAAAAATTTAGTTATTCCCAGAATTCTTTCTTGGAGCAGTGGTACACCTACTGCTTCATGCAGGTCTGCTGTGGGAAATCGGTTCGGCACATGTAGTGCTCGCCGGAGTGATCTGTTCTGCATCGTTTGCAGACGGTTCAGTTGGCCCTTGGATGCGTACCCCTACACAGGGCACGCATATTCAATCACCGGGCGTATTAAGCTGCAGTAAACACTGACGCTGGTAGTGGCTGACAATGAACTATTCCTGTTGATCATTGGGTATAACTCTTGTAGCCTAGCTGCAACTTTTCGTCGTATCTCCTCAATGTGATGTTTCCAGGTTAGACGAGTGTCCAGAATCACGCCGAGGTATTTAGCTGTGGTCGACCACTCGATGTATTCACCATTTAGATGCAAGTTGCGGATACAGTCACGCTTCCCCCAGGCGCCTGGTCAGCGTAATGGCTTGAGCCTTTTTCGAGATCAATGTTTTTCTCCAACGTCTGGCCCAGGCTTCGGTCTGCTAGAGGACTTCTTGTAATCTTCTGATTGTAGCGGCTTTAATTCTTTGCGCGGTGAAGACTGCAGTGTCGTCTGCATATAGGGCAGTACGTACTGTGGCTGGAGCTGGTATATCCGCGGTATACAAATTATACAATACCGGACCTAGGACCGACCCTTGCGGCACTCCGGCGTTTATGGGTCGGCGAGTTGACAGATCATTGCCAACCCTCACCCTGAACGGTCTCGCAGATATATAGCTCCTGATCAGCTTTACAAAAGGGCCGGGGAAACCCTGGTTATAAAATTTGTAGAGTAAGCCGCTGTGCCAGACGGAGTCGAATGCCCGTGCGACATAGAACAATACTAGTGGACAGTATCCTCGAAAATTGAAGGTAGTACTGGCTCGTTCCACTATTCCTATATTTGTTGGGTTCCAAAGTGTCTTTTTTGGAATCCAAACTGGAATTCCGGGATGATATTTTCGTTCCGTATGTGTGTCTCTAGTCTCTTTACCAATAATATCTCAAAGATTTTACTCATTGAGGGGAGCAGGCTGATTGGGCGGTAGGTCTGAGGGAATGTCGTATTCTTTCCAGGTTTTGGCACAGAAACAACTGTAGCCTGCTTCCAACATCTTGGGTAGTGCTGGCTGCGTAGATCTATGTTAAAGATTTCTGTGAGGTGTTCGATGGCCTGTAGTGCAAGGTTTTTCAGCAGGTGGTTGCTTAAATTGTCGATTTCCGGGGCCTTCCTGGGGTGTAGTTTTCTCAATATGTTTCGAATTTCATCAGAGGTGATCTCTTCTATTGTGTAGTCATCGTCCTCGGCTGCTAGAAAACGGACAAGTCTTCGCGGATGTCTGCGGATTCTTCTTCATCATTATCTTGAGAAGGACTGAATTGCTTCTCAAAGTGGTCCACCAGAGCGTTGGCCTGGTCTGAGTCGTTAAACACAAGTGGAGGCAGTCTGGAACGCCGCTTTGTAAAACGTTGGGTCTGTACCCAAATGTTTCCTTCGTTAATGTCTAGGGAAGCCAGACGTGATGACCAGTTGACCACTCTCGGTTTCTATGCTCTTCGAGCGCCGATTTCAGCTCGCGTTGGAGTCGATTAAGTAGTCGCCTTGTTTCAGGGCGTCTGGTTAGTTGCCATTCCTTAGCCACCCTGTTTTTATGCCTTATCTGCGCTGATAGGTGTGGCGACAATTGGCGAGACCTGGATCTTTCAGTTGCAGGAGGTGTTGCTGTGTAAGCCGCTTTGATGATGATTTTGGACACCTGTTTGATTGCGGTCTCTATTTGTGTCGCAACTAGGGGCCTCAGGCGGTGAAGAGATTCCGTGATCTCTTTACGGAATTTTTCCCAGTTGGTCTTGTTGTAGTTCTTCATGTTGGTAGTTATTGGTTTCCAGGAGTCTACGTCGATATCTATCAGGACTGGAAAGTGAGTACGTTGTTATATTTATACTGGTTTTACTATGAACAGTAAACTACTTTTCACCGTAAGCACAGACACTTTCCCAGCTTATGATTGTAATGTCGTCTCCAAGGTTCGACCACTAGGCGTAGTGAAAACATAATACTTCTTATTGTCACAGTGCATTAACTCGCATCATCTACAAAAAATAATTCAGGGGTGGATTTACAATTGAATTATGCAAGATTCATTTCTAGACTTGGGAGAAATTTGCGTATATCTAAAGGACACGTGTGCAATTCTAACGTGATACCTGCGCCATTTGCAAATACCAAGTTTGGTGGGTCAGCATCGCTTTTTTCTTGGAATTTGGTAACTAAGAATGACTGATAAAATAGTATATATGGTGTATGGAAGGGGAAGGTGACAAAGTTGTCTACAATTAATAAAATGATATATGGGTTTTCTTTCTGTTGAAACTTTTGACAAATTAAGTAATTACACTGTTTACAAAGTTTCAGTTATATATAATAACTAACATGGGATAGCATGCACTCAAAAACTGCTGTGAAAAATTATCATACTAACAAGTTTTTAAGTAATTGACTGGTTATGAGTTGTTGGCAGTATAATTGATAATATTAATAGGTGTGTGTACTGTTCTACATAAATAGCAACTAACATGATATAATATGTAGTCGCAAATTACAGTGAAACTTATCATGGTAACTGGTTGGTAAGAAAATAACTGGTTATTAGATGCTGGTAATAAGTGTATACACTGTTCCACATAATAAGTATTAATTAACTCGAGATTGTATTTGTAGATTACAGGGGATATTGATTATACTAATGGCTTGTAGCTAACTTGTTGTCAATATATAATAATATTATCAATTATATAGTAATATTGACATTATTAATAAGTGTATGTACTGTTCCACATCCCCAAGATTATTCTCACATGGGATCAAAGTGAACATATCTATCGCATTCGGGTGAACGCGGGTTCGAATATCCCTCCTGCCATCCAGATTTGGATCTTCCAGGATTTCTCCAAATCACTCTAGGGAAATGCCGGGAGGTTTCCTTTAAAATACCACGGCCGAATTCCCTCCCGTTCATTGTCCAGAGTCTTTTCCCGCCTCTAATGACCTCAATGCAAACGAGGTGTAAAGCCAAAAAAAAACCTATTGGCAGTCGTTGGGGACTACCGACAGAAGTGAAAACTTAAAGCTATTAACATCATACACGCAAACACGTCATACTCATATCTACAGAATGACCTGGTGACAGGGTTTCTATTGGCTGCACACACACACACACCAGAGCATTTATTGCTTGTTTCATTATTAGCAGCTTGAGTAAAGAGGTTTTGTCTAAGACATTTCCTCCGGCGTTGTAGGTTGAAAGTCTTTACTTTTGGTGTGTCATTGCTGTTGCCCTGTTTGTTAATTAATAATTTGTCAGTATTGACAGTGGTCTTTTATATTTATCTTGAGAATTATCGTACTGTCCTAAGTTAGATTTGAGCGGATTTGTTGATTCACGCGCTACCGAGGCCGGCTTGGTCACATTTATGGGATTATGTTGCATTTAAATGAAGATTGGGAGAACATTTGATTCGTGAATTCAAACTGTATTTGCCTAAACCTTCTACAATCAAGACTCACGTTTCTAGCCTTAATAATCTTAAACTACTCACAAAGAGGATGCATACATCCCAATATTTACAGTTTGAAGGAAAAAGTAAAAACGAGTTCTGCTCGTGGGAAAAGGGGGAAAAAATTCAAATCATCCTGTATATGCTGTGGATTCTTCTGGTGTAGATAGCAGCAGAAGTGTATGTGTGTGTTTTTTGTTTTCGTTTCCATCTGTATTGCAGTTACCGACAGCGGCATATCTCTGGCTTGTGCGGACCAATGCATTTAAACGTTTTCGTTGGCAACATGATTCCACTACATGATTCCACTACATGATTCCACTACATGATTCCACTACATGATCCCACTACATTATTCCACTACATATTGTAGAATCCGATACATCTGAGAAGCTGATTAAAATATTAAACCCCAGTAAGAACTCAACTTCCAGAGAGACACTGGGTAAATTTATTGCTGATGGTTAACTTTAAACGGATAGCTGTAACGCTTTAACGATTATCGAAGTCAACTTTTTAAGCAGTGGATTAACGATTAACGAAGTTTTTGATTAAATGTGCCAACCTATGGTGGGGATGTGACAGAAGAAGAGCTGTCGTACATAACCTAGATAAAATGCTGTGACGTTGTAGATAAATTGAATTAACTGGTAAGTGATTCTGATATAGCTGCGAAACATGATCCATCAAATAAGATTCATGTGAAAATCGGAATACAAGACACAATTGTTCTTCGAAACTACTGTAAGTACACCATAAACCACGAAGCACCTTTACAGTATAAATAAAAAGATATGCAACGCTTGCTGTGTAGTTACTTTATGGGTATTTTACAAGAGACAGTAAACTATTTACCATGACGCATCAAATTAGAATAAGGATTCAACAAGATTGTTTTGTTTAAAATGTATTCGTTTCAATGATAAACCCTGTTACGTCACTATATTCGTCAAGCTATGAAATTTGCGCGCATAGTCTTTGCAACGTTATTCAGCCGTGGATTTTTAGTCATGTTTTACGTCACTAATAATTTGCATACATCAATACGACACCAGCACAGTACCAGTACTATTCGTAAACGCTGTATACACTAACACTCACGACCTATTAGCGACAGCGCATCAAATAATCAGACAATGCCTTTTGTTAAGGGATGGAAAATTATAGGTAGGAAACAATCAAAACTTGTACAAACTTTACTACCAGAGACATTCATATCCAGGGATTACTGAGAAAAATAAAAGATACTACGAACTAGGGACTTGAATAGGAAGGATTTATCGAGGGAAAAAACTTAGAATAGGGTAGGAATATGTGACGTGAAGCCGCCCCAGCCATCCTCCCGCGCTCACTGGTCTGTCAATGATTTTCCTGGATCATTCCTGGTGAATGAGGGGTTGGCTCCTCCCATGTGCCCTTTCCAGTACACGAGGGCAAATCAAACAGTAATTTACACTTCCAAGTTATGGCCGTTTATGAAATCACATATACATAGGCAACACGGCTATGACAACATACAATTTAAGTTCACTTTTCCACATAGTCCCCAAGAGATTTAAACATTTCTCGGAATGGTCAACCAACTTTTCGGTTCCGGATGTGTAGAAATCACCTCCATCCACCATCTGGAGACAGCTGCTTTAACCTCCTAATCGTATCGGAATCATCGACCACCGAGATCCTATTCAGCTTACGGAACACATGGCAGTGACTTTGTTGCACTGCAACGCAACACCTCACACGGCCAAACAAACGTCCGAACTGCTGCAGATATTCATCTTTTGTTTGTTTGTTAAAACTTGAGTTGATTTTGGGTACACCACATAAATTCCTCTAGCAGGTATGACATAAATTTCATCAGAGTGAAAATAACTCCCAAACATATTAACCGTTAACTGAAGGATTGTGCAGCGCAGGCCCCAAAGCATGCAGCAAAAAATGTGATCTTACTTCACGCAAGGTCGAAGTTGAAGTCCACTCTTCCCTTCTGGGAAACTGTGGTCGAAGTTGTTGCGGAGATCGAATAGAAAGAAGTCCAAGTCAAAAGATATCTTCATCCGCTGGTCAGCTCTTGTTTCTCTCCCTCTTCCGATGTCGTGGCGAATCCACGAACGGTAGCTCTTTTCTTGTCACTCATTCGTCGAAAACATGAAAATATATATAAACATTAGCGTCGTTCATTTATGAGGAATTATTTTTTTACAGTATTTAATTATGTAACCAGGTGTATCGACTCTGAGACTTTTATTTTATTTCATTTTTCATTGTCTTGTTGCTTTAGCTGGTATTCTTTCTGTCTTTGAGTATCTCATCCAGATAGCCTCCGAATTTTATTTTATATTTCGCAGTTTTCTTTAGATTCCATTGTTTTATTTTGAGCACTGATAGGTATTCTTCCAAGTTCTGGGATGTCCTCTGCAATATATCCTGCATTGTGTGGCTTAGGATGCATACTATACAGTGGTGTTTTTCTGGAGAGGTAATCTTGATATCCGGCTTTGCTAGAATTGTACTGAATACTTCCTGGGCGGTTCTTGTAACATATAGGCAACCACATGTTTTTCCCACATCCACAAGAAAATCGGTGTACACGCGTATCTGTGTTCCCGCGAGTGTGACAGCTATCGGTTGCCCTAAGATGTGTGCGGCGTAGCTTCTCGTTGGTCGCCAGGGTCTCGTTGAGTACCTTGAACCACAGGGTTTGGTTATCAGATGGAATTGTCGCAATGAAGATATTTCTCCACACGTTTTCCCAGTTAATATCCGGGTATTTGTTTTCTATTTCAACTGGGAGGTATGGAAACATCCTCCATACAGAACGGAGACTTTCCCGGCGTATGCTGGAAATGAAGTCTTCACGGGTGTACCGCCGGATAGTGTTTTGAAAATACTATACTCCATGCAGTCCAGACTTATCGTGTGTTCGGTAAGCTGAAAAAGGATCTCTGTGGACGACGATTCAGAAACGATGAGGAGGTGAAAGCAGCTGTCTCCAGGTGGTTACATAGCGCTGGAGGTGATTTCTACGCATCCGGAATCGAAAAATTGATGAACATTTCGAGAAATGTTTACAGAGTTTTGGGGACTATGTGGAAAAGTTGATTTACATTGTACTTTCTCATTGCCATGTTGGCGATGTGTAAGTGGTTTCATAAATGGCCATAACCTTTGATTCGCCCTCGTATAAACATTTACACTTCAGGGTAACTGCAACCGCCCTTCCACCACGTACTTCGTAATGAATCGCAGGGTAAAAGTAATATATTCAAAATCTCGCTCCTCTGAACAATTGCCTCTGTGCTTCCTTTTGAAGTATCAAGTGTACTAGGTGAAACGGCATGTTACTGCTGGGATTACTGCGTTGGTTACTTCAAAGTACGTGGGGACCGAACTTCGGGCAGCGACTTTCGATTTGTGTTCAATATGCAAGATTTGATCAAAATCGATACAGATGTTTGTGAGAAACTGATTTTGCCAACATAAAAGCGTTGCTCGTATAAAAGTATTAGATTAAATATATAGATAATATATACTATATGTTCACTATATTTCGTACCTACCTACATAAGAACTTCGGTGAGTTATATATAAAATTCATTAATGCACATACTTCAATACATTATATTAAAATTATCTGAATTTGAAATTTCATACAAATACTTAAAGCATTGTCAGAATTATTGGTATCTCAAACTTTTACGAGATGGCGTTATAAAACTACTTTATAAAACTTGTTTTTGTAGACGCACGGATTTTTTAATGTAAAATTGGTTTTTCAAGGATTAGCCCTATCATATTAAATTTGGAAAGTTAAAATTACCTGAGTATGAAACTTCATCCAAATATATAAATCCGCATGTGGGTTATTGGTACTTCTGCGATATAGCGTTATAAAACAACATTATACATCCATATATAGTTAAATGGCGTTAAGACACCCACGTACATAATCTTTAAAAGCAAAACGTTATATATATCATGATTGCTAGTTTTTTTTTTTTTTTTTGTAATATAGCTGTTTTTTGTTTTGTTTTGTTTTTTAAGAGAAAACACCTATTAGATAAACTTGAAAAACAAAACGCTATCTAAATATGAAATTTTGTCCAAATCGTTGGAGCGGTTTCCGAGATTTCTTGAACTGCTCGTTAAAGTTATAAGATCGCAGCATGAGACACACAACAGAAAGTGATTCTCAGTTTCCGTGTTTGGGCAATACACTTTTTCTGAATGCATATAAGTTTTGTAAAATTCAATGATAGACTTTACGTAGAGGAATGTTTGCGTTTGCGGATTAAATCGATCATGTCATAGCTTTTTTTTTTAAATGTAACTTGATTCCTCGCAATAATACGATAGCGTTTTTACTGCAAAATTACCTGAATATGAAATTTTATTCAAATATATAAAGGCACTTCCGCCATACTGGAATATCAAACCTGTAAGACATGGCGTTTTTGAACAACATTGGTAAAAATATTTTTTGAAATTCTCGTTTTCTTCAGGGATTTTTTGTGTAATTTTTTTAGGATTACACCTATCTTATTAAATTTGGAAAGTAAAAAATTATGTGAAAATGAAATTTCACCCAAATACATTAAGCCGCTTCACGCTTACTGGTACTACAAACACATAAGACATGGCATTATAAAACAACACTGGTAAAAATATTTTTTTGAAAGACTCATGTTTTTTTAGAGAAGACATCTATGTAGATAATCATAAAAAGCAAAACGCTGTCTAAATACGAAATTTCATCCAAATAGTTACAGCCGTTTCCATGATACCAATGTATATGTACAAGAATTGCTCGTTTAAAGTTATAAGATTCCAATATGAGAAACACACCACAAAGTGATTGTTTCCATGTTTGTGCTGTTTCCTTTCTAAAGGCATGCAAGGTCTGTAAAATTCGATTATTGACTTTAGTGAAATGAAGGATTGCTAGCGTGGATTTTTTTTTTTTTTTTTTTATGTAACTTAATTCCTCTGATAAATATGACAGTGTTTGTACTGTATTCACTGTAAGCATTTGGACTGCGAGAAGACATCAGTGCAGTGGCCAAACAGACTGAGACATACAGACAGACAGAAAACACAATTTTTAAAAACAGGTGGTTCCTTTTCTATGCATCGTTAACAGTATCCAAAACTTAATAACTAAATAAGAATATTGTCTTCAATGGACAGACTTTATTCCGGTGCACTATTATTGTAATTACTGATTTCATTTGAGTGAATACACCTTTTTACTTGACATCTCAGCCCGTCTGAAAGTCCGAAACTTTGCTCCGGTCCACAGCAGCTGCTGGCTGGGAATGGTTGTAGATCTGTTCTTTGACTTCACGCTTCACACACGAATATACAGCTCTGACGTCATCAGGCAGCGATGTGAGTCGCTCTGATTTCATGCGTGCTTAGGATCGGAGAAACTCTGGTGTCAGTTTGTAACTCAAAACATAATCGAAAAATACGAATAATAAACTCACATAATGACTTAATAACCAATAACCATTTCTTTTCAGATTGCGAGTGAAGGTAGTTAAAATTGAATTCTATGGGAATAGGACGCTAATGATATTAACCGCATCACAAATAGGCAAGACAAATCTAGTACTCAAAAAATGTCTTGGCTACCTCATTACACACTAAAGATATATGATGAAGAATGTTTTTTTCTTATGGCTTTATGGATCGTGGATGTCGAGGTGATAAGAGTCGGGAAACCAGCGATTGTAAGGAATTTTACTTAATAAAATTATCTGCAGTCACAATGACATCACCAGCCGCTGGGGTAGCGCAAGTTCTTACAAAGTTTCTGCCGAGTATCAAACGTCAGGCGTCATACTGCGTCCCTTCGTTCGGTGAATTTGTACAACCGTGATATGGCCGCAACACTCAACGGAAGCAACAGCTCAGCTATCCTCAGCTAAACTCCTACGAGGTGCCGAATAAAATGACTAATAATGTAGTAAAGTTGAGATAAAAAAAGAAAACAGAAAAATGGAACACTTCATTCGGGATAGTTGACTGTAGTGGATGATCATACAATACTGCAAAGAGACGATAAAACGTCTTTTGTTGAACTTTCTCAGTTGTTTGTAAAATACTTGAATGGCACTTGTCATATAAACAGAGAAACAACAAATTTTTGTAACATTATCACCAAAAATGACGCACGTTTCAACTGGCTTGTTTTTTTTTTTTTTTTTTTTTTTTTTTTTTTTTTTTTTTTTTTTTTAACTCATTTGCATTAGAAGAAACTTTTCTAAGCTCTATGTTTACATTACAGTTCTGTAATTCGAATCATTTATGTATTGTCATGTCCGTAATCTCTGGAATAATTTTCATTGTAATCACGTCTTTTTCCTGGTGTTGCATTTTCTACAATCAGTATTATACTTACTTGAAAAAACAAAACTCTTTAATCGTGCACGATGAAAATACATAAAACCGTGCAAAATTCTCGATTCAAGAATTTTTATTCACAGGAATATTTTACTCCAAAAGTTATTGCGGAAAAAAAAAAATCAAATAAATGTCAACTTCAAAACGAGTCTTAGCGTTAAAGATTCGTCACCATTTTAGAATGAATTTGAATTTAGGAGCAGAAATTAGCTTAGAAACCAAAAGTATCTTCTTCTTTTTATTTGCTTATGGCAACGTGAAATAATACTGCCATGGCGTTTTAAGCGACCATCTGGGCGTTCGCTGGATTGATTTGGGGAAACCCTGGAAAATCCAAACCTTGATGGCCGGATGGGGAGTCGAACCCCCGTCCACAGAGAGCTCAGCAGTAGAGTTCTGTTCTTCGTGTGACTGAATAGTCCACATGTTAAGATTGACACCGGCCTGAACCAGACAATGCGCATTATCAGTAACACAGTAGAATCTACACCTCTTTTCTGGTGCCTGCAATTTGTCTTCGAAAAAGACAATGAAATGTTACTCCAACATCAAAAATTTGCTACAAAAAGCATTAAATATTAAAGCGCTAACAATATTCTCACTGCTGTTCAAAATCTGCGTATATAATTGACAACAGAACATTTAAATCGGCAAATCTAACAGATTTAATTCTACGCCGATTTCGTAAGAATGTTAATCAAATTTACTTACCAGTACTATATTGCTGTAGAATTAGCAGTATTGTACTGTCAGGAAGTGCTACCAAAACAACAAAAAATAATTGTGGTATACGCATACCAACTACTGTTAACACACTTATTGTTGTAAAATGAAACACAGCCAACCTGTTGCAATATTCATTGAATTTATTGTTTACCGGTTTCGACCCGCCTTAAGGGAGTCTTCTTCAGAACCTGTGGATAATGTACATTATTAGTGCATCTGATGTTAAGCTTTGAGTTATATATTGAAAAATTTGTGCATACTCACTTGTTAAAAAGTATTACATAAATCTAAAAACTCTTCTCAATAAAATAGTACATTTTGTACTAAAGTCACACATTAAAATATATTTTATGGATATCCATCCGGCAGCCAACGTGTATCAAAGAGCCAGCGTCACATCTAATCTGGGCAGCAGCTTACTGCCGACTAGCCTATCGACTTATTGTTGGTTTTAAAATTTTGATCACGACATTAGCTGTGCGCGCAAATAACTACAAGTAAAATTTGGGATATGGCCTGTTAGCTTACGGAAAGGCAATATAATAAAAATTCATTAGGTAGGGAAAATAATGAAGCATACGCCTACCCTAAATTTACAGTTTGTATTTCAGTATTGTCAAGAAGTAAATGAGTAATATGTATTAAATAACTTCAACTACGTCAACTCATGACATGAGCCGTTAAGATGTGTGTAGTTTCCTTGATGCCCATTGTTTATTATCTGTTCAGTATGCGCACAGGCAGACAAAAATACCTAATTAATACTGTCCACCTGTATACTATCACGAATCTCCTATCTTTGACAATGATTTCACATACAGCTATGATTTACGAGTGCTCACACAGAAAGTTCGCAAAATTTCCAGTTATAGCCCCGTAGATATCTGGAACCCTATAGCTTATCCGGCGGAGGTGAATGGTATACATATCAACCGACGATATAATGTATCATTATGTGCAACTTCTTATTCTTTTCCTTTTTTTTTTACATACTTATTTTGTTTCTCTGCACAGATAAATTAAAATATTCAAAATTTACTGCTACGTTGCTGAAACAGAGGGCATTGTTTCTCTCGCAGGTGCTTTACCAAACTTTTGTTATAAGTGTCTATTAGCTTAGTACTTTGTTTAAGGGGGTAGGTACACTTATCAGGTTTCAAAAAAATGATTTATTTTTTATTATTCACAAAAACAGTTTATAGTTTTGCCTTCATTTTAGTGAAAAAATTATTTCAATATCTTCAACAGTGTGGAAATTATGTGTGATTAAGAATGCCCTGCACGATTGACAGCCACTTAAATCTTACTGCACTTAAAGGTGATCCAAATCTTTAACCTTAAATATCTCAAAACAGCAATTCAACAAATGGTTTTAAAGATAACTTTTTTCCATATGCATAGATCTTTTTCAAATTTGCAGGACATGTTCTACATACTAAGTACTACAGTCTGAACCATTATTGTTTATGCAGCTTTTCCCAAATGGAAAATATCCCTTTATATTTAATCAAAAAAAAGGAAAAATTTTAATTTCTTGACAAAAAAATTTATTAATAAAAAATATAGAGTTAAATATGTTATATTATAGGTTCAACTTGTTGCCTTGATATTAGTTTACAATATTAAAAGAACATTTCTGAAAAATTTCAAATATTATGCCTTTTATCTTTAAAACCCTTTACAACAATATATTTTTCACTGTCAATTTGGATGGTACATTATCCTATTGTTAAACAATATTTTTATTTTAAAAATCAATTTTTATATCTAGCTATAACAGTTCTATGGAGCTATGAAATTTGAACCCTCAAATTTAAATAGATTCGGAGAAAATGACATCTCAACTTTATCAAATATTTGTATGTGTTAGGTGTACCTACCCCCTTAAGATACTGACCTACTATCTGGTTCTAATTTAGTAATTCCTGAAATCTGGGCTTAAATCGGCTTCAATTAAACATAAATAAAGTAAAATAATCGAATTTTAAGTTGTTTGTTAAAAATGGGGTGTAACAGTTTGGGAGAGACTATTCTAGCCTTTTCCAATCAAATGTCAACCTCTCTTTCACGTGGTGAACCCTGCTTGCACGGATGAGGCTCTGGCGAGTGAAAGATTCCCGGTATAAGGAGTCACCTGCTTGCCAACGGCCTCCGAAAGAGGGGCGGGGAGCGGTTCAGGGCACCCTCTTGCCCTTGGCGTTGGAAACGGCCCCTAAAGGCGGATGAATCAGAAATGATCTCAACGGCATGGGGATGCAGAAGGCAACGGGAAACCACTGCAATACAGATTCAAAAGGGTATCCCGAACACATGTAACCCTCTCAAATTACATATATCATGATGGCTTCTTCCTGGGTAAAGTATTCCGGAAGTAAAATAGTCCCCCAATCGGATCTCCGAGTGGGGAATGCTCAGGGAGGAGTCATCAGAATAGATAGAAACATTCTACGAGTCAGAGCGTGGAATGTTAGAAGTATGAATAGGGCAGATAGGTTAGAAAACTTAAAAAGAGAGACGGAACAAGTTCACTTAGATGTTGATGGGATTAGTGAGATTGAATGGAAGGACGCACAGGATTTCTGGTCTGGGGAACACAGGATAATTAACACACAAGCTGTCTATGGAGTCATTGGTGTAGGATTTGTAATGAACAAGAAAGTAGGTAAACGGGTGAGTTATTATGAACAGTTTAGTGACAGGATTATTTTGATGAGGTTAGAAACTAAGCCCGTCCCAACCACATTAGTACAAGTGTATATGCCAACATCACAGGAAGATGACGAAGAAATAGAAAAAATATACGCTGAAATTGAACAATTAATCCAATATGTGAAGGGGGAGGAAAATCTAATAATCATGGGTGATTGGAATGCAATAGTGGGAGAAGGGAAAGAGGGGAATACTGTAGGAAGTTTTAGTCTAGGAGAAAGAAATGAGCGAGGAAGCAGGTTGCTAGAATTTTGTGAAAGATATAAGCTAGTAGTGGCAAACACTTTAAGAGCTATGCAAGAAGTATATACACCTGGAAAGGTCCTGGGGATAAAGGTAGATATCAGCTAGATTATATCATGGTCAAACAGAGATTCAGGAATCAAGTTCTAAACTGTAAAGCGAACCCAGTAGCAGACATAGACTCTGACCAAAATGTGATAATAATTGAGTGCAGGCTGAAATTTAAGCGAATAAAGAAGGAGTATAAGCAGAACAGACTGGAAGTGAATAAACTGAAACAATCTAGCACGAGTGAAAAATTTGCAGAAATGGTAGACTTGGGTCTAAGAAGTAACTGTGAAAGGAGCTCAACCGAGGACGAATGGAATGCATTAAAGACCGAAGTAATGAAAGTTGATAAAGAAATATTAGGCTTTAGGAAACAAGCTGCCCGTAAACCTTGGATAACAGAAGAAATTTGGGAGCTGATGTATCAGAGAAGAAGGTACAAAAATGCTCAGGATGAAGCAGGAAAAGAGCAGTACAGAAATCAAATAAATAGGAAACGCAAAATTGCGAAAGAAAAATGGCTACAAGCAAAGTGTGAAGAAGTAGAAAAGGAAATGGTTGTAGGTAAAGTAGATGTTGCTTACAGAGAGATCAAACAGAATTTTGGAGAAATGAAGAAAAGAGGTATCAACATTAAAGATGCCGATGGGAAACCTCTTTTAAGCTCAGAAGATAGAGCTAAACGTTGGAAAGAATACATTGAGAAACTGTATGTTGGGGACGACTTGAACAATAGTGTAATGGAAGAGGAAGGTGATGTCGACATTGATGACTTAGGAGATCCTGTTTTGAGGACAGAATTTAATAAAGCTCTGAATGACTTGAAACCAAATAGGGCAACTGGAATTGATGAGATCCCTGCAGAACTTCTTAAATCCCTAGGAGAAGAAGGAATCGAAAGATTATTCAAGCTGATATCCAAAAGTTATGAAACAGGATAAATTCCAACTGATTTTAATAAAAATATCATCTTCACGCACCCAAAGAAAACACAAGCCGACAAATATGAGAATTATCGCACCATTAGTCTAACATCACATGCTTCAAATTACTGACCAGAATAATATACAGAAGAATGGAAAGGATAGTAGAAGAGATAGTAGGTGAAGATCAGTTAAGGTTTAGAAAAAATCGCGGTACAAGGGAAACAATTCTGTCTTTAAGATTAATACTTGAAGGGCGGATCAAGAAAAACAAAGATACTTTTATGGAATTTGTTGATTTAGAAAAAGCTTTTGATAAAGTTAGGTGGGATAAGATGTTCAAAATTTTAAATACAGGTCTAAAGTATCGAGATAGAAAAATACTCTATAAACTATATAAGAATCAAGTGGCTATAAGAAAATAACGAGAGACATGCATCAGTTAAAAAGGGTGTGAGACAAGGCTGTACTCTATGCCCGTTAATATTCAACTTGTATGTAGAAGAAGCAATGAAGAAAGTCAAAGAAAAATTTCCGTGTGGCTTAAGTTTTCAGGGAGAAAAAAATCAGTATGCTACGATTTGCTGATGACATTGTCATGTTAGCATAGAAGGCTGAGCATATTGACAGGTTACTGAATGACATGAACAAAATACTGAAGGAATATTTTGGTCTGAATATAAATCAAAGCAAGACAAAAGTGATTAAATGTAGCAGAAATGATACCAATACTAATAGATTAAATATAAAAATATGATCGGATGCAATAGGAGAAGTAAGTGAATTCTACTACTTGGGAAGCAAAATTACAACTGATGGCCGAAGCAGGAATGATGTTAAAAGCAGAATAGCACTAGCAAAAAGAGCCTTCATGAAAAAGAGAAACCTTTTAGTCTCAAATATTGATTTAGGAATTAGAAAGAACTTTTTAAAACTCTTTGTGTGGAGCACAGCACTTTATGGTATCGAAACATGGACTTTAGGAATACCGGAAAGAAAGAAAATTGAAGCATTTGAAATGTGGTGCTACAGAAGACAAAGCAAAAAAGCAAAACAAAAAGACAAAGCAAAAAATGAACGAGTTTTGGAAATGATGGGTGAGAAAAGTTTGTGGAAGAAGCTTACAGAATGAAGAGACAGGCTGGTAGGTCATATTTTGAGACATGCTGGATTGTTTAATTTGTTAGTGGAGGGAACAGTCGCAGGTAAGGACTGTAGAGGAAGACAGAGATTAGAATATATGAAGCAAATAATTGAGGTTGTGGGTTGTAAAGGGTATGAAGAAATGAAGAGGTTACCACAGGATATGAAGGGATGGAGAATTGCATCAAACCAGTCGAAAGACTGATGACAGAAAAAAAAATGTTAAAAAATTTAACATATCGAATTCTAATGTGTAAACATATTCCGTATATTCCTTTAAACTTTGACACATTTTTTTTCGACAAAATTCACGTAAGTATAATACTGATTATAAACAATGCAATTTCAAGAAGCAGGGTGATTACAATTAAAATTGTTCAACAGATTAAGGACATAACAATACACAAATTATTAGAATTTAACAGCTGTACATTCACTTCACCCGGGAATTGAATGTGGTGTGCTACCGCCACACGCTGTAACAGAGCCTCTAGACATCGTGGCTCGGAATCAAAAAGAACCTGTAAATTTTTTTTATTTTTGTTTTTTGTTTTTTTTTGGTTTGTTTTGTGTCTCTGCCTTTCGGTGTGTTTGTGAATTCCCGCTACCGTGGTAGCTGTACTTTACGTGTAACTCTTTTTAGGATGAGGAAATTATTGGGGACTCTTTTTATTACTCTTTGAGGAGAAAACATGGGTATGGTTCGTCAAAGACGACCTAATGTGACAAACCCCTATAGTTTTCTTATGATCATATCAGTTCCCTTCTGCTTGATATATAATACTTAGTGGCACTTTATAGGCGTGCCAGTGCCTTGGCATTGTTGTACCAATGGTATGGAGCCTTTCGTCATTTGGTCTGAATTTATATATTCTGTCATAAAATTTTTCTGTTTGTCTGAAAATTTCTACATAAAGTGGCTTAATGTTCGCTGTGTCGTGAAGAAAGTCATTTGGTGCGTATCTGGGTGCTCGTAATATTACTCGTAGGTATCTATTCTGAAGTCGCTGCAGTTGGTCTATGTTGGATTTGGCCGCAGTTCCCCACACCTGGCATCCGTATAGGATGAAGGGGAGGATAACGGAATTTTAGATCCTAAGCTTTGTTGTTGTGGCTAGTTCGGAGCTGTACAGAATTGGAAAAAGATTTTTAAGTTTAGCTATGCCCTGTTTTCTTCTGTTTAAGATGTGTTTCCGGAAGAGAAGATTTTTGTCAATGTTGACTCCAAGGTATTTAGTTACAGATGACCATTCTATGTCTTGCCCCAAGATGGTAAGTTTTTTTTTGTCAATTATTGGTCTCTTTCTAGTGAAATATATTGCTGCGCACTTGGATGGGTTGATTTTCACTTTGTTAGTACGACACCACTTCTCAAGTTCGTGGAGGCCGTGTTGAAGGTGGTTGACGTTTAGGTCATGTCTCCTGCCCGATGCATATATGGTGGTGTAGTCTGCGAACTGTGCAATGTTGACATAAGGCGGCAATTGTATGTCGTTGACGTTAATTTTAAATAGGACTGGTGCCAGAACTGAACCTTGGGGGATACTGGCTGGGATGAGGTGGACTGGTGAATTTTGACCTCTATCGAAACAAAGAATTTCCTATTTTCCAGTAAACTTCCAATTCTAAGAATACAGCCGCTGTTGAATTCCTTATGTTGAATCCCTTCGATACATCTTCGGTAAATGTGATAAGTTGGCTAGTGCTTGCTACTCTATTTTCGAAACCAAACTGTTCTTTTCGGATTGTTTTGTCTGTTTCTAAGGCTTTGTTGATACGTTTTAATGTTCGGTGCATGACATATAAGGTGAACGTGCTAACAAGGGAGACAGTTTTCTGTGAACTTATCCGTCTATTGCAGCTAAATAAAAAACTTCGTTTTTTGGCAGATGCGTTTCGGTTTATTCAATCATCTTCGGTGCCCTAGAACAGTTTTATTTACATGTTTTGTTGTTGTTTATAGTTTGTTTATAATTATAATCTGGTATGAAGTGCTAACAGTATTACATTCTACTTACAGTTTTTGTTTCCTATTTTCACATTGAAGTCTGGGGAAGTTCCATTTCAGTGATTTTTCTGTTGCTTTTATGTGTTCCGCACATATCCTGAGGTGTCTTTTTATTCGCACTTACTTTCTTCATTTTTGCAAAAACACGCTTTTGTTTACGCACTTTTCTGTTTGTACGCACTGTACGAGCGTTTGTTATTGTTTACATTAATGTGTTCAGAGATGCTTTTAATTTCCGGCAAGTATCTTATCGATTTTGTTTGTTTGTATTTTAAATTATATCTACTCTTAGCACTTCATAACAGATTATAATTATAAACAAACTATAAACAACAACAAAACATGTAAATAAAACTGTTATAGGGCACCGAAGATGATTGAATAAATCGAAACGCGTCTGCCAAAAAACGAAGTTTTTTATTTAGCTGCAATAGACGGATAAGTTCACAGAAATCTTATTAATAAAGCAGCTAAGGAAAAAGGTCTGACTCTCAACAAGGGAGACAGTGGTAGCTGTCGCAGGATCCAACATCTGCCACTGATTAGGCATGTCATAATGATCATAAAAATGAATAAAATTTATAAAACTTGAAAGAGATTCAAGGGAAATCTAGATTTTTGTATATTTGTAAGACTGGTAAGCAACACAATTGATGCATTTATCTAGATAGAAGTATAACAATCATAACATGCATAGCGGCCAAATCACTTAAACTTTTATTACCAATTTATTGTGGTATTTCATTTCCTTCTGTATTCTGATAGCTCATTCTGAGTTGTCTTAGTTTCCTAGTTCTAATTTTTTGCATATTAGCGAATATTTGTTATTTATATCTCCCACTATTCCAGTTAACACAATATTATCAGTTGGACTAGACGCATGCTAATTTTAAACAACGGTCTCGAGTCGGATTTGTGCGGCTGATCTATCGCGTGCCTACACTACTATCATCATCTGAGTAGACGGCGTAGCCATAACTTCCAAATTAATGACAGAAAGGCAGTAAGATTTAAAGTGTTACTTAACACACTTGTGTGCAGCACAGCCAATCGTTCTGTATTCCTCCAAAAATAACTTTACACTATCTGAGAGGAAAACAGAAAATGATGACATATTTTTAAAAATATGGAAGCCGATATCAAGATTTCTGTATCGATATATCGTACTAAAAATGTCACTCATAAATATCCATATTTCAAGAAATAATTTCGATATATCGATATATTATCAACAGTCCTAACTCAGTGCCTCTATACGTCGTGGTACGGAATCAAAGAGAGCCTTGACATGCTGCTGGGGGAGACACTGCCACGCGGTTTAGTGGTTGCAGGAGGAACGGGACGAACAAGCGACCGACCAAACCATATCTCAGACATATTCGATGCACTACATGTTAGGACAGTGGCACCCGTCGCAGGATCCAACACGTGTAGCCGGTAACTGTCCCGCTGGAATATCTGTGGAGTGCCTCGGGCTCTGAAACCTCCCTGGCGTGGCGGTTGCTTCTCAGATCGTATGTTACAGCCAAGGACAGCGCATACCGTCACACACGCCGTCTCTCCACAGTACAGTTTCCCTGATTGCGATCAAAACGGTAGCGACTAACACATACACGCACTGAAGGTATTTTTGGCCTCACTCTCGCAGTATTTCTTCGCAACCAAATGAAAATTTCCATGTCGAAATACCTTCTTATATAATATTTTTTTGCAAACGTAATTAAGCATATATTATTAACTGATTTTAGGTTACTTCTTGTATTTACACAGTGATTTCCCTCCTCTTGCTGTCAACACTATTTATTATGTTTTTCGCATTTTAACTCTCCGACTGACACGCGTTGTACAGCCAGTTTCACTACAGAGGAAAGGTGCCTATTATGCGATAGTTCCCTAATATGAGACACCTCCACCCCCCACCTGCCTGTAACCTAAGGCAGTGACGGTTCCATGTGTGTGTGTGTGTGTGCTCATGGTAGGTGCTGAAATCTGGTGGAAAGTTTCTTAAACACATCTCTAGCTTGTCCGACTACGACACAATGAGTGGAATGCCATTGTTGAGTCGGACATAGTACGCAGAGGCTTTTATAAAATTTATTGCGTTTGGAGTTTTTGTGACATCGGTGTTAAGACATTATCTCTGTTTAAAGGTGAGTAGATATTACTGTACTCTTTTATTGCTGTTATTTGTGACGGTGTTACCTATAATTATTGACACTTAGGTTCATTTTCCATCGAACGTTAGCATGTGCGCGATTCTTTGTGTAAGATGGCGAGATTCCTAATATGCGATAGTAAAGTAAGGGTATCGTAATATTCGACAGTGTTGCATATTACGATACCTATCGCATATTGGGGGAACTCGTTCTCTCACAATTTGTTGTATACGTAATTTATACAATACTATCTTATGATAACAAAATTTTGTTATTTATTGTAGTAAAATATTGTAAATTGCATTAATTTTGATTAAATTATCATAAATAGGGATTGCTTTGACTAGTCTTCTGATCAGAAATTGGAATGTTTTCTGGACCTTTCTATTAGGACAATATTTTGTGCAGAAGTTAATCAATATTCCTCCAAATTCCTAGTGCTTCTAAAAAATAATCTAACGAATTAAATAATAGAGGTTGAAGTCTTTTGAGAACTATGTCTGATTATTGTATTTATTCTTCGTAGATGGCATTGGCACCTGAAAGGAAAACACAGTGGTTAATATTATCACCAGTTGTGTCTTTTATCGCATTTATTATAAAATAAGTGTCCTTTTTTAAAACCTCTCTTCTGCTGCAAAGCCTGTTAATGTTTCGCAACAATCTTCCACTTTACTCTCGACTCTGCGAAAGATAGTACTTCGTTTCGGTATCTAAGATATTATTCAATTTTTTTTAACACAAAGCTTCCTATAGACAAATTTGTGATTACTGTTTTTTATTACACAGGCGCGTTTCGCCCTTGTGTTGTTGCGCATCATAAATGGATGTATGTGCATGTTTGACATGTGTATCATTTCAATTACTATATACATTACAATATATATATATATATATATATATATATATGTGTGTGTGTGTGTGTGTGTGTGTGTGTGTGTAGCTTCATGAGAGTGAACTCAAAGATTGATAATAACTGACACGCAATCATTGCGGCGCCTTACAGGAGGCAGCAAATTCTCCGTTAGGTGCCAGCTGATAATATAACCGCAGGGCGCAGACCCCCGGCTCAAGTATCATGTAGCCACGTGACCTCGCTTTTAAAAAAAGTCTGTGTATTCAGTGCAGATACCACGCAGGCTCTCTAATACAGGGGAATCGTGTTGAGTGTCGTGTGATCTGCTACATCCTGGGTGGAGTACGGTCATCGCGCAACAGGTGTTTCTGTAATCCATTGTG
Source organism: Vandiemenella viatica (assembly GCA_031002005.1). NCBI lineage: Eukaryota > Metazoa > Arthropoda > Insecta > Orthoptera > Morabidae > Vandiemenella > Vandiemenella viatica. The sequence goes on from JARYHS010013630.1 coordinate 16,317,990, forward strand.
GTTGTGATCGTGTTTATAAAGGAGACTGAACGCAAGTTTATATCACTGCGTCATACATTGTGTAACTAAACTCGGACAGTAATCTCACATCTCATAACGAATTTTTACATTTAGCAGTGTTGAAGTTGTCACAATTACATTTTATTCGTACGTACGATTTTTTATGAATGGTCTTACTATTCAGCTGTGCTTATGTAATAATAATTGGATACATTGGAAAGGTAGTAGGAACGGGTTTGAAAAATTTTGCACTTGTTGAAAAGTGTGATGGTGGAATGTGCGAGAGAAGGAAACGAATTGGGTTGCAAAACTTTGGTCAGACCATTGCTTGATTATGGTGGTGTAGTATGCGACCCACATTTTAAGTATCAAATACATAAGTTGGAGATTATACAAAAAAAAGGGCTGCTAGATGTGTTTCTAGAAACTATCACAGAACACAATCAGTAAAAGATATGATAAAAGAGCCTGAATGGTATTCATTTGAAGGCAGGACGAGGGTGAAGAGCGTCATGTGAGTGTGCAAGCCATATATAGGTGATAAGACGTGGATAGATATTGGTGTAAGAATTGAAAGTAAGGTACTGAAAATTCCCCACTATCGTGAATATTTAAGGACAGCCACATCCACCATAATCATACTATCTGCAGAAGCCACCGTAAATAATTCCAGAACAAGACAATTCAACACTGAACAAAGCATTGAACCAGAACACAGATTTGCTGGACCTGTACAAAAAAAGCAACTTAGGAGATAAAATCACTGAATGGAGACACAGGTTCGCTGGATGTATAAGAAAGTAGTGCATAAGGAAACCTTTTCTTGTTAGAAGCGAATATTGCACGCACCAGTTCTGTTAAACTTACTGGAAAATAATACATATACCATTATGGAATCTTGTTTTTCGCACCGAAGAATGCAAGTATCGAGTGTATAAAGGTAGGAAACAGTGAATGGTAGCCCTGTTATTTTTCATCAAACAGTATCGACTGTGTATTACGGTATAAGTTCACAATATCAGTCTACAGCAGGTGATGTTCTTTAATGCCAGCATAAGAACCGTGTCCGCCAGTCCACAAAATGCTGTTTTAGTGTTCACACAATATTTTATTCGGCGTACCGACGAAAATACCGCGATATCAATTCATTACGGCGCACATGTTAAACAGTCACGATTGCCGACCATTTTAATGTAACCTCATGACCCGCTTGACTGTTATCACTCCGCGCTCGCCGACCGCTCAACTCCAGAGACGTTGTAAACATATCTGCGATCTCACATGTGTCTACCAACTTACAAAATATACAGAATGCTCACAGTTTCGTTACACATAATGTAACTGCCAGGTGCAGACCCCCGGCTGTAATATCTCGACTCAAAGATAGCTCTGTGTGCAGTGCCGATACCACGAAGACCCTCGAATAAAGGGAAACAGTGTTGGGTGTCGTGTAATTCTGCCTGCCTGCTGGGTAAAGTGCGGTCATACCGCAACAAGTGTTTCTGGGGGGCACTGTGGTTTTAATGGTGTTTATAGAGGTGACTCCATGGAAGATTATATCACCGTGTCATGCATTGTGCCACTAAACTCGAACAGTAATCACACATCTCATAACGATTTTTGACATTTAGCTGTGTTGGAGTTGTCATAATTATATTTTATTCGTTCGTACGGTTCTATGCGAATCGTCTTACTATTCAGCTGTATATACATACCCTATATATATGTAACAAATAATACAAATTTTCACAAAAATAAGGCTAATAGGGATGTCATATTCGGAGATGAGATACTGATAGTTGCAAAAGAGTTCAAGCATTTGGGAACAGTGGTTGAATCAAATGAGAGGAACGAGAAAGAAATGAATGAAAAGTAATCTGATGGGATAAACATAATGTGTAGATTCTACTTATCTGCATTTCTCCCAACGCCGCGCCACGTAGCCGCTCGCACTAGCAGGTAATATGTTCCCTGTATGTTAAGCGATGACACAAGCTATCTCTACGACAAGTTTCGTTGAAATCTATTCGTTAATATATCGCGTGTAGCGTGGAGACACACAAAGAATTATCAAAACATACAGATTTTGATTCTGTGTTATAGGTGATTTTGCAAATTATTGGTATAAAAAAGTATTCCATATCCTGACTGAAGTCAGAAGCTATCATTATGCGCAATTTCCTTAAAATCTGTTAGTTTTTTTTCTGCTTTACCATAAAGGTGTTGTTTATTTACTCTGCTGCAATTTAGTATGTTGTCGGATTTGATATTGGATAACATTTTAGAAATGTAAGCTTCGATATGATGTTGGGCATGTGCGGTTTCGGTTAGGTATACGCAAGCCAGCCAGCCATAATCTAGCTTGGCCTCAGCCAATGTAGGTGTTGAGATCCAATACCTTAATGTCCTCTGACTTATTTCTGTCTAGGGTTTTGCGAATTGGCTGTCTTAGTCAATTCATGTCTAAGTCACTGTCGTCTGTATGTGTTTTCTTTTTAGTATCTATAGTTTCTCGTCAGCGTTAGTTTTGGTCTGTTGTAGTTATCGTCATATGGTGTTTCTTGTCCTAGGTTTTTTATTAACTGGTGGGACGAAGCTTGAGATTTGTTATAAAATTTTGCGGACTTGTCTTTAATATAGTCTGTCGTTTTTTGTATACCTAAGTCATGATATATTTGTGCGTTTGTCATGTATCGGGGGGTGTCTGTTATGAGTCTTAGATATCTATTTTGGATGGTTTGAATTTTTTTAAGTTGCCAGTCTGCTGCCATGAAACCATATAGTAGCGATGGTCGGATTACTGATTTATAAATTTGCATTTTTCTTTGTAGGCTGTTTCCTTTGAGGAGGGAGTAAAGTTTGGTGAGTCTAGCTGTGGCGGTATTGCATAGGTTTTGGATGTGCTTGCTCCAAGTCAGCTTTTTGTCCATTTTGATGCCTAAATATGTGACTGCGTCTCGCCACGGGAGGTCTTTGCCGCCGATTGACACATGTTGGTCGGGAAGGGATCTTTTTGTGGTGAACATTATCGCTTGGAATTTGTCAGCATTGATTTTAATTTTCCATTTGTTACACCAAAGTGTTAATAAGCTTTTTCAATATCTAGCATCACAGCGCCTGTATGGTACCTGATGGAGCGCGCCCTACAGATCATTTCAACCAACCGGACAGCTTGGTGGGTGGTACTGTGCTGCGCACGGAGGCCAAACTGTTCGGGAATGATGGTACTATTGTTTTTAAGGAATTTTTGGAGAGAAGTGTTTATGAGGATCTCAAGGATTTTACCAAGGATGTTTAGTAGTGATATTGGTCGGTGGTTCTGAGGAAAGAGTTGGTTTTAGTTGGGCTTAGGAAGAGTGATGATTTTAGCTATTTTCCAGGTGGCTGGGAAGTATGAAAGCTTGAAGCAGGAGTTTTAGATGTGAGTAAGTAGGTCTATAGCGGATTGTGGTAGGTTTTTAAGATAAGTGGCTCTGATGCCTTCAGGACCGGGAGATTTTTTGTTACCAAGTGCCCGAATGATTGAGGTCACTGTGGACGGCTCCACAGGACAGAAAGAGTTGCGTGATATTTGCCTCAGAATGCGAGGTACTTCTCTAATCACTCTTTCCTCGTGGATATCGCTATCCTCGTCATCGATGACATGTTCTTGGAACTGAAGTTCCAAAGTGTCGGCCAAGGCCTCCGCCTTCTCCCGCGCTGTGTATACAATGCCATTTGGCCCGTGTAGAGGCTTTGACGGCTGGGGCTGTTCTTTTCGTGATTTAATTAGTCTCCAGAATTGGTCCTGGATTTGTTCTGCCCATTGGAGAGTGTGGGTCCAGCACTCAGAACGGTGTTGCCGTAAGTGCCATCTAACTACGTGAGCGAGTCTGTTTGTAATCCTACGGTCTTGAGGGTGCCGGTACTTTTGCCACCGTTGCGATGGTGATTTTTCAGCTTAATTAGGTCCGAAATGTGTGGTGGAAGGTCGTGTTTTCTTGGGTCATGAGTGATCTTTATGGTCGCTTTTTTCGCACATTCCGTGATTACAGCGACAAAGTGCGTCAATTTGTTGCTTAGTGTCCAAGGCTGGTTGTTCTGTTATGTGACTATTTACTAGTTCTTTATATTTTTGCCAGTTGGTGTTTAGACAGAATTTTTTACTCTCTGATGGGCGTACGGCTGTATTAATACATAATACCACAGGGTTGTGGTTGGAATCGAGGTCGTTGTGTACAATGGATGCAACAGACCAGGCGATGTTCTTGAGCAAAAATATGTCCAAGATATCAGGCCTGAGTCTGGAGTCCCTGGGAAAGTGCGAGGGTTCGTCAGGCGCCACTACAGTCACCTGGGGGTTTTTGCTGACAAAATCAAAGAGGGTACGGCCGCTGCTGTTTAGAGCGTTGCACCCCCAAACCGGAGATTTGGCGTTGAAGTCGCCCCCCAGGATTATTCTGTCGGCTGTGGTCAGTGCTACCAAGTCGACCTCTGGCATTTTGTATCTGGGAGGGTGTTACACTGCTATGAATCAAATTGCCTGCCCATTTACTCCGACCTCAACAGCCGTAGCTTCAACACGCTCGAGCGCAGGAGAATCAATTGATCTGTGTGCAAGGCGATTTTTTTATGAGGTTTGCTGTTCCTCCCCCAGGCTGATTTTGTCTGTCCGATCGATAAATAGCGTAGTTTCTGACTTGAAACCTCTGCCCCTCGCACAGGTGTGTTTCGGTAAGTAGCGCTATGTCTATCCCATGTTCGTCTAGAAATCGTTCCAAAGTGTGCTTCTGCCCGAGAATGCCGTCGGCATTCCACGTCATGATAGTTAGTGATTTTAATTTATTTTGGGCCATTGATGATATTTGTTAAAGCACTAACAATAACCATTAGTTTGGCATCTGTAGTTGGGGCATTTTTGAAATCTTGAATGGCAGTAATGAATGTCTGAAATAGGTCTTTGAGGAAATCTATGATTTCTCTGAAATCTGATATTGGCGAGCTGTGCGAGGAGGAGTTATCTGTTGCTCCTTCTGCAGGTGGGTCAGAAGCATTATTGGGGGGATTGTTATTGGTGAGAGGACTACTGTCTATGGGGGATTGTTATTGATGGGAGGACTACTGATGATGTTAGGATTATTGTTGGTGGGGAGACCATTGTTGTGGTTTGGCTCAGTGGAGCTTGATGGTAATTGGTCATGGCTGGAAGAAGTATTTCGCAGAAGTGGAAATTCGCTGGCTTCTAGTTGAAAGCTTGTGGTTTGGTTGTTTGTGGCTGTACTGTCATCAGTTGTTTTTCCCCCTCTTTAAGCTTCTTTTTCCTTTCTTCCCTAGCTTTCCTGATTTCTAGTCCCTTCTTCAGAATCTCCTGATACGTCGGGCATTTTTTATAGCTAGCTGGATGAGCTCCATTGCAATTTGCACATTTCGGTGGCTCATCTTGTTTTTTGGCACAGGTTTTGGTGAGATGGTTGCCTCCACATTTGACACATCGTGGTGTGATATGACAATTTTTGGACCCGTGTCCAAAATTCTGACAAGAATGGCACTAAATGGGACCAGAGGGCGCCCTGTATGCCTCAACCCTCACCTTCAGGCGGAGAATGTGTTGTACATTTTAGATTTCGCTTGCCTCTGGAGAGCGGTAGAGCTGCACTAAAAACAGCGGCAGTGGTTTCCTAATCGCTTCTGGGGTAGCAGAGGTCATTTGATGAACATCATGTACTGGCTTTTTTTAGAAACTAAGTCGTCGTGAATGTCTACACGGGAGATCTTTGCTGGCAGGTCCCTTATGACAACTTTCAGGATCTTAAGTGGGTCTTCATCGTATGTGTGGTACTGGTAATTGCGTATGTTCATGGCCTGTAGAATGAATTTAAAATCTTTAAGGTTAGAGGCTTGGTACCGGATGCTGTTTCCACGGTAGGCGGTGTGGAGGTCGCCTGTCAGCCCCCTCTCAATTTCTTTGACAAATGCTAAGTAGCCAGTTGTCTGGTAACAAAATATGGGAGGAACCCTAGCGCGTCGCGGTTGGGGTGGGGGAGGGGGGACTGAATCAGGGGCACTATCCAGGGGCCATATCTGTTGGAGGTAGCAATATTGGGAATTGAATTGGATTCATTTACAGTAACTTCTGAATCTGATTCACTATCTTGCAAGGCTAGGAACGACCCCGCCGGTACCATTATCTCGTCGGACTGTCTACGCGGTTTAGGTGTCTCAGTCTGTGTCAGTGATTTTTGATTGTATTTTCTTTTATGGCTGCGGGACCCCATTGTGGTAACGCAGCCGTCTGTCATGTAAGAAGGGGGTCCTATCTTAGTCAGGCTGTCTGTCCAGGAATGTCGCTTCAACCTTTCGTTATACCTGATAGGTATCAGGGCTGAAAGCGACCCTACACAGCGCGCCTGGGGGTTCCGCTCAAAGAGCGGGCCGTGAGGCGGTAAAACCATATAGCTAGGTGGAGCGTAATGCGTCAGTCTGATTCTGAAAGTCTGCCTATCGGTCAGACGACAAAAATTTGCTTATGCGGCGACGTCCCACGGCGAACGGCGAGCGACGAATCGGCGTAATCCAGCACACAAGCAAGCGAGAGCACCAGAGCGACGACAGGGCACAAACGTTGAGTATTTACACTCTCTTTATTTCAAACGTAAACAATATACCTTTAAAAATAAACAATGAAATGTTACTCCAATGTCAAAACCTAGCGACGAACAGCAATAATAATTAAAATGCTAACAATATTCTCGTTGCAGTTGATATTATATAAACCGTATGGCGACAAATTAAAGGAGACGGATCGGTACTTTGGATGGCGAGTTGAGCTTTGTAGAAATCTTATATATATATAAGTGTGTTTTCATATATTTCACTTTTCAGTCGCCACTACCAAGCACAGATCACTGATCTCTGTGTGTGGAAGTAACATGGAGTTTCCTGTCGTGCACAACGTTGGCCGAATGTCGATAGCTGTGGGGATGTTGGAGAAATGATGATTAAAATTGGCCAATGCAGGGCGTTTTCATATTTCGACCAAAAATTTGTGTCTTCTTATACTTCTCTTTCCTGCCACAACTACAGAGCATAGACCATTGTTGTTTGTGTGTGGTAGTAGAATCGTGTCTCCTGACGTGCACTATGGTTGTTAGATGTCGATAGCTATGGGGTTGTGGGAGATATGGGGGTTGAAAGTGGTCGACCTGCGGCAATTTCATATTTCTGCCAAAGACGCATGTGTCATGGTGTATCACTTTTCAGCGAAAACTATCTATCGCAGATCACTGGTGTTTGTGTGTGGTAGTCACACAGTTACCCATCGATCACAACGTTGGCCAAAATTCAGTAACTTTGGGAGTGTGGGAGATATGGTGGTTGAAAGTGGTGGATCAAGGATATTTTCGTATTTCATCCAAAGACATGTGTGTCCGTATATTTTACTTTGCTGCCTGAACTACATAGCGCAGATGACTGCCGTTTGTGTGTGGTAATAGCATCGAGTCTCCCATCGTGCACTATGGTTGTTAGATGTCAGTAGCTGTCAATCCAAATTCTTTACAAACACGAACGAAGTCGTGGGTACCAGCTAGTATGTTCCTAAATAATTTGGAATAAAGCACTTAAATCAGCACACCACACAGATTTAATTGCATGCAGATTTCAAGTGAAAATTAATCACATTTACTTACCAGCATTATATTGGAGTTGAATAAGCAGTATGGGACTGTCTTGAAGGGCTACTAAAAACTACGATTAAATAATTGTATACGCATACCATGTCTTATTAACACATTTATTTCCGATTTTTAATTTTTTTTACATTAGCTGTGCCCGCGAATAAGTACAAGTAACATTTTTGATTTGAGTACTTAACTTACGGATAGCTATAAAACAAATTTTGAGTAGGTAGGAAAACATAATGGAGAATACGCCCACCCTAAATGTGGAGAGTTAACCTCAGTATTATCAAAGTCAATAAATAATAGGTATAAGAAAATATCCAATTACGTTTCCCTGATGTTCGCTGTTTAGTTTCTGTTCAATTTACGCACAGAGAGACATAAATTCCTAAATAATACTGTTGACCTCTATAGTGTCATGCGTTTCCTGTCTTTGAAAACGATTTCATGTATTGCCACGACCTACGTGCGCACAGATAGAAACGTTCAAAAATTTACAGTTCTAGCCCGTTGACATCAAAAACTGTATAACGTATCCGGACGGGGCAAATGGTGTATATATTAACCAATGACACAGTGTATAACTTTTTTATTTTCGTTATTTTGTTTCTGTATGGCGTATTCACAGACCAGTAAAAGAATCCATAATTTCCAACTACGTTGCTGTAACAACAGATAGTACTTCTCTCGCAGGTGCTGTTATGAGTATCTGCTAGCTTGTCTCTTATTGATAATAGCAATTCACTATTGTATCGTCTTTCTTTCACTTGCCATCTGAGATTTATATGGCGGCAATTAATCATAAAAAGATAACTTAGCAAATTTTAACTTTATGAATAAAATTTTTACTTATCGCATTATAGTGTATAAATAGATAAAGAACATTTTCGACTGGCTGCACATTCCGCCCGTCTTAAGCGCCATAAACTAGCCCCGTAGGCGTAGTCCTACCAGGTCAGGTATAAAGGAACTGCAGTTTAAAGTGGAATCCACGAGACATAGACCAGACGTGCTGGACATTATAATCGCCAAAGATATTTCCGGACACATAGAATTGTCAACGCTGAATGACCTTTCATCAGATTACCTCCCGGTACTGCTCACTATTCAAAGATGGCTCTACTCTGACGTGAAACCAATGAAAGTAAAAGGAACTGACTGGAACCACTTTACTAGACTTATCCACAATAAGATACGAACCACATATAATGTCTCTACCACAGAGCGAATCGAAGCAGCTATACAACACTTCGACAAGGTAGTTTTAGAAGCGGAAAGAAGAGCCTCCACTACAATCGTTTTGGATAACCATCAACGAGAGGAGCTTCCAGCCATTTTGGAAGATCTGCGATATCTGCGAAACAGATACAGAAAACTTTGGCAGCGGTACCTTGATCCAAGGGACAAGAGACAATACCTCCAACTCGCACAGCAGCTAAAAGCTAGGCTACAAGAAAGAAGAACTGAAAAGTGGGAGGACAAAATGTCAAGCCTTTTGTTGCAGAACAAAGAGGCATGGCAACTAATTAGAGCCTTAAAAGAACCTCGACAAGCGAACATCGCGATAAATGGACCGGCAAGGCCTTGCTTCCTACCTGTAGCAAAGGCTGAATTACTAGCTGAAAACTTCGCATCTCAGTATACCACAGCGGAGTACCAACTTACACCAGCAGAGATTCGACAAGCCGAGGAAACTGAAAGCCATGCATTGGAAATCCTCCAACAACCAACTGCAGACCAGCCAGAAGCTAACAACCCCGAGGGAAGTAAGAAGCATAATAAAGAATCTTGCAAAAAATAAAAGCCCAGGAAATGACAAAATAAAAAACATACATTTGAAGAACCTGCCGAAAAAGGGATTAGTACTTTTGACTAGAATTTTTAACAGCTGTCTCCTAAATTGTTATTATCCCACAGCATGGAAGGTAGCAAAAATTAAAGCCATACCAAAACGTGGAAAAGACCACCGCCAAGCTATAAACTACCGCCCAATTAGTCTTCTTTCGTCAACATCAAAGATACTAGAAAGAATACTATTGAAGAGGATTAACACCAGTCTCGAAGAAGAAAAGACGATAAGACCAGAACAATTCGGATTTCAAAGCCGCGTAACAGCAACAACTCAAATCCTCCGTATTACAGAAGATATAACAAAAAAATTTAACTTTAGCAAATCTACAGCAGCAGTATTTTTAGACATAGAGAAAGCTTACGACAAGGTTTGGCACGCTAAACTTATACAGGAATTACGGACTCAAACGGCTATTAAACACTGCTACATTAAATTCATCGGTAGTTACTTAGCCGACAGAAAATTCTACGTAGAAGTTGACGGACAGAGGTCTTCAATTCTTCCGATTCCGGCTGGAATTCCATAAGGATCGGTGATCGCACCGCCACTTTTCAAAGTTTATACAAACAAAATCCCGACCCCGCCGTATGTGAATTTGGCACAGTTTGCCGATGACACTACAGAGTACACATCAGGAAGAAGACATGATCTTAACGTTACTCACCTACAACAAGGACTAGACGAAATCAGTAAATCGTGCAGAAACTTTAAAATCAAAATAAATCCTGGAAAATGTGCGGGAATCTATTTCACAAAAAAAAGGCCGGAAATAAACAAAAATTTAAAAATTTTGAACCAAAATATCCCCTGGGTTAAAGAGCATCGGTACCTGGGTATATTACTGGAAAACAAATTACTTTTTAGACAACATATCATGGATAGGAAAACAAAAGGACTAGCAATTATTTTCAACCTTTCACCAGTATTACGAAGCAGCAACCTACAGTTTAATACAAAAATAAGAATATACAAATCGGTTATTCTCCCATTTTTAATGTACGGATGCCAGATATGGGGGCTGGCAAGCCAAACCAATCTACAACAAATCCAGCTACTCCAGAACAGATGTCTAAGGATGATCCTAAACGCACCCAGATATACACCAATAGAAACTCTACATAACGAGACAAATATTCCCTTAATTAATACCGAAATATTTAATCTAACATAAAAATTCCACAAGAAATTGAACGACGCCAGAGACGAAAGAACTGAGTCGATTGAAACGGTAATGCCGAGACGTTGGCATAAGTATAAAGTTCCCCTCAGTATTCTATACCAGCCATCATAGAGCAGCACAGTACATGAACTCCGCAGGGGTTTTTTTCACCATTAAGACCATCCTAGATGGTCATAGCCCAGGTTTTTCCCCTGAAAGTGAAATAAAAAGTGTCCCAAAAAATAAACACCCTATCCTAACACCTAGAAGTTATACTACCGAAGGTAGTGGGACTTCAATCACAGCCACAGAGGCAGCAAAAAAAAAAAAAAAAAAAAAAAAAAAAAGTGGAATCCAAAGCACGGAAGCATTCCGGCGTACTTCACATTACACAGGAAGCTATGCCGATGTGAAGGTGCGATTATAGTCTGTGTAAAACCCCACCGAGGCGGAGATTCTGTCCGGGGACCTTTCGTTCACCAGTCAAACACCTTAACTACTGAGCCACCAGACCGCAAAAAATATACTATTAATATTAGCATGTCGGTGATACGAGGTCATAAGATTTAGCCTGAAGAAGTTATCGCTTCAGAAACTAAAAATCTACCTTAATTCACAACCAAACGGTTCGTCGAATCTTACCGAAGGAGATGTACCAAGCTATTGCGTCAGCCGAAAGAAGGATAATTCTTTTCTTCAGGAACCTAACACGAAATGTCCCAACGTAGCTCATATAATCAAGTACGACTCCTAAAACCGGTGCTTTTGTATGAACAACGGTGACAGAAATTAAGGTGAGGGGGGAAAGGAGCAGAGGGTTTAGGTTTCTGTAAATCAAACTTTTACAGTGTTTTCTAATTCTTTTAAAGTATATGTATGCAAAATTCAATTAAAATCGGATACAAACTGTCAGTTTGAATAATAATTTTGCGGAAAACGTCCAGCGCGCGTATTCTACAAGCAACAGGTGGCTTCTTGCGAACTCATAAATTACCCCTGTCCAAACATTAAGAGTTACAATTCTCACTGCAGCTGATATGTTAATAAAACGTATCACAGAGAAAGAAAATATGTGTAGAATGGTTGGGAGTCATTGGGGACTGGCGATAGAAGTGAAAGCTTAAAGCTATTGATATCATATACGTCAAACTTATATCTACAGACATATTAAATAATAATAATAATAATAATAATTCCTTGTGGACGTGATGACCTGGTGACAGGGTCTCTAGTAGCTGCGTATTCCGCCCCTGTCTTAGCCACCTTAACCTTACCCTGTGGTGCTACCAAGTACAAGGGACCAACATTTTAACGTGAAATCCGAAACCGCAAGTGTTCTAACGTACTTCACATTACACAGCAAGCTATGCCACAGGTGAAGGTCCAGTTAATGCTCTATGAATCTCCGAGACGAAGATTCGAACTGGGGACCTTTCCTTCTCCACTGAGACACCTTAACCTCTGGACCACGAGACCACAACGGATATGATGTTAACATTAGCATGCGGGTGACAAGAACTCATAAGATTTTACCCACCCAAATATCGCCCAACGCTCCTAAAGAAGTTTTCATTTCAAAAACTAAAATCTAACATAGTCTACATAGTCTAGAACTGTTACCATGAGATGCCCTAACGACAAAATCAAAAGAGAAATAAATAAAGGCTGCCCCCAGGGATCTGTCTGCGGCCCTATCTTTTGGGATTTAGCATTAGAACCATTACTGGAAATTCTTCAACGGACACCTGAATTGCTAGGACTGGTTGCCTTTGCAGATGATCTTCTTCTTCTCGTGGAAGGGATGTCAAGAGCTGAAATCGAAGCGAAAAGTGAAATAGTGCTTGAAATTCTTATGAAGTGGTGTGACGAAGTGAAATTGAAACTCGCTCTAAATAAGACAAACTATATGGTATTTTCAAAAGAGAAAAAACTTAAACGAAATCCCACTATAAGGGTAGGTAATGCGAAAATACGCCGGAGTCCCGTAAGCAGATACTTGGGCCTGTGGCTGGATGAGAGTCTTAACTTTCGAGCCCACTTGGAGGAGGTCTGCGGAAGAGCTTAACGAGCTATGAATGCTATCATAAGTATAGGTCACAGACAGTTTCAAATCCCTGCCCTGGCAATGACAGCATACAATAACGTGATACTTGCATCCATTGTCAGCTACGCTGCGAGCGTTTGGGCCAAGCACCTCACAAAGGTTAAGCCGAGGGAGAAAATCCGGAGGCTTCAACGAACGATACTGATCAGGCTTACCGGTGCATATCGCACAACTTCAACAGCAGCTCTAGCAATAGCAGCAGGTGTACTGCCCCTAGATCTAGAAGTGAGGAGACGAGGAGCAATGTATTGGCTGAGGAAGAACAGGATGGACAAGGTGGTAGAAATAACTGGAAAAGAAGTATGCACAAAAAAGGAATTGTGGAATGTACTGATTGAAGAATGGCAAAATGAGTGGGATACTAGTGAAACAGGTCGTAGAACGTACGACATGTTTCCATCTGTAGCTGAACGAATCAGCATGAAATTCCTACAACCTTCTCCAGGGCTAATCCAATACATAACCGGCCATGGACCATACAGAAGCTTCTTAAACAAACGTGGACTTACACCAACTAGTAACTGCGAGTGTGGCGAGGAAAGCACACCAGAGCACGTGGTGTGGGAATGCAGAACAACAGCAGAGACGAGAATCACTCAGCAACAACAGCTACAAGGTCTGAGGATTTTTGACATACTGCGTTCAGAGAGACTATGGCACTATCTAAATGAAGGTGCGGAAATAGCCTCTCAAATTGAAAAGCAGAAATATCTGGAGCGGAAGAAAGCTGAGGACGGAAACCGACGGAGACATCCATCATGACCTGCTGTAGCCACATCTGAGTTTCCAGAGGAATCTCACATCTGAGTGACTGCTGGAGTACTTCATGTATTCCAGGAGGGCAGCTTCCTGAAGAGCTGGGGTCTACGCCGCAGTCGACACCAGGAGTGAGAGCTATGGTCTCACGTCACACACTCACCCTTCGACCAACAATCTGGATGTGAGGATAAGAATGAGACTTCATTCACAAGTTGGACAGTCAAAGAACTGTTTAGTACCTAGTTCAATGAGTAGGATTAGGAGTACATTTTATTTTTTCAGTTTTTTTTGTGTTATTTAGTGTAGTTTTGTAGTGCTGATTTATTAGGATTAGATATTTAACTGTAACTTTTTCCTGTTTTAGTTGCTACCGCATTTATGGGATTATTTACATTAATAGTATTAACATAATTTGTTTTTTAAACATGGCGTTAAGGGAAGATTAGCGGCCCAGTTTAGCCTCTAGATGCTGGGTCAAATGTAATTGGAAATAAATAAATAAATAAATAAATAAATAAAATAAATAAATAGTCTACAACCCAAAGGTTCATCGAATCTTTCCGAAGGAGATGTACCAAGCTATTGTTTCAGAAGCTACAATGCTAGATGCTATGTTCGACGTCCTGCAGTTTAATGTAGAATCAGAACCACGGAGCGTCCCGGCGTAGGTCATATATTCCATTACGACTCCTAAATTTGCTACTCAAAGCGGGAATTGAACCTGTAACCGGAGAGACAACTGCCGAACGTAAGCGCCTTAAACGCTGAGCTAAGAGAACGCTTTGTTTTGAAATACACGTGTGTTAAGTACTGTCAAAATCGGATGAAAATCTGTGGGTTTGTAGGAACATCGGTGACAGAAATTAAGGTGAGGGGGGGAGGGGGAAAGGAGGAGAGGGTTTAGTTTTTTTTTTAAATTAAACGTGAAGAGTGTTTTTGTTAATGACATAACTGATATCACTATCATACGTGATTTTAAACTTGAAAAATATTATACATATGTTAAGCAGAAATATCGTATCAATCCTTATGAAATATTGTAATATCGCCTCAGAAATGTTGAAAAGTGGTGCAGTCTGCCGGTTTTTACTTTCTCTTTAAAGTAGATTTGTGTCTTTAGGTATTCGAATTTTTCAAAAGTATCGTATACAATCTTTTAGTGATACAACAGCACGTAGAGGATACTTCATCCTACGATTTAGTGGTTTTAAGACTGCGATACAGTTCGTGGCTGTTTCGGTAGTACTGGTCGAGTACCAGCGTGGCTTCGTCCCCACGCAGCACGTGAATAACAGACCGAGTCTACTGTCAGGCTCGAGCTTACGTCCAGGCTCGGTCCTCTGCACTGTATTGTACTGGTCGAGTCCCAGCGTGGCTTCATCCCCACGCAGCACGTGAATAACATACCCACCCTACTGTCAGGTTCAAGCATCAGTACAGCCTTGGTCCTCTCCACTGTCTGGCGTGACGGGGTGCCAACCTGGTGCAACTGCAACGGACCCAACCCAGCTTGCTACAGTGGCTGCCCAGTGAAGAGAAACTTACGCGCCAACAAGACGGCGACCAGTATCGACAAGCAGGTGCCAACAGACTCCAAGAGAGAACCCGGCGGAAGACAAGCAGCGACCGGTTCTGAGCAACCAGCGGCGGCGAAGAGGCAGTTCTCAAAACACCATCTATGCCACCAGGCGAACTGCAACCAAAACGGCAGCCTAAGTCATAGCAAACTATGCCACCACTTCGGGAAGACACGCCCGATAATGACAAATAAAACAACCAGCAATTAATATGGAAGGAGATGCGGGCATATCCGCAAGAACTTCCTCGCACTCTGGGAACAACTTCATCCCAGATTTAGTGTCATGTGTGTGTGTGTGTATGGCCGGCGTTTGTACGACTCTAGCTACTATACTGTGATTACTAGACTACTATCAAAAATTCAACATCACTAGCTGCTCCTACCACTATGTCTCAAACTAGCATTGCTGAGTCTAGTTGTGGATCTCTCATTGGGTGGGCATTCACGTAATTGATTGGTGAATAGTGGATGGGTTCTCCACGTGTTTCGTCCTGTCATGAATGCCATGTCACGCTACCCACTGGATTGATCTTCAGATATTGCTGACACCTAATTAATTCTTTAAGCAATAGGTTTCTGTGTTATGCCTGATAAGTGATTTTTTACCTTTCATCTAGGAATGATAATAAACACAACTTCTTATTCGGTCGAAATCTTCATAGCAAAATACGGATAGGCATTAACTTCGTCTAAAGATACCAAAGTACAAAATTGCAATGAACAAAATCATTCTAACTAAAAAATAATAATAATAAAAACAGAACTGCAGACCTACTCCCTCCTTTCCTGCTGGAAAAGCATGGAGAAGGCAATAAAACAGTGCCACCAGATGTTTCTGGAGCGTCAACACTCACGCTGACAATCAAAATCATACAAAAACTTGGAATGGAAATTAATATTATTTACACGTGTTTAAATATAAAACTGGAAACATCAACCTCTCTAATAGCTGCAAGTCGTCCTTAAAACACCGTCGATTACACATTATTTATAATTAACAGTTTTCAGTGATATTTCAAACATTATACTGTTTTTTATGATATTACGAATCATTTACAGCGTCTCCTTCCATATTAGCAATAGTCATTCACATAAAATATACTGTATACAAATTCATAATTAATCCACTTCCATCTCACTATACCTACCCTGGCACTTGATTTCAGGCTAAGGGTGTGGGAATATTTTCTTTCGTAGGAAAGGGAGTGAGGGACTGCAATAAATTATCAAGAAAAGTGATTAATAACTACCGGAAACACTGAAAGAATTTAAAATAAAAATTAGTAGAGGGCAAAAATTGGTTTGAAAGGGAGTGGGTGTAGGGATATTGCCACCGGAGCGGGGGCTCCATTGCAATTTTATCAATTATATTACATCAAAATTCACAGGAAGCTGGGTTTGATGGCTCTAACATGGTCGGCCGCTAGTACTGCTGTTGCTTCTCTGGCGACCTTCAGAAAAGGAAACCACCTTTCTTAAAGCCAAAAACTACCAAAAATAAGTATTTACCACAGACCCAATGTTCGCCGAAGACCAGATATGAAAACATAAAATATCTTTTGATATTGGAGGGAAAATTAAGGGTCAAAATAAAAAATGACTTAAACTGTCACTCATTTTACTACCAGCGACTTTCATACTAAGTAATGACCGAGAATATTGGATAAGAGGAAACAAAGCGAGGACGGTTTCTTCTCTAAAACCATTCTTTCCTCGAGCGATTAGGGAATGGATTTGAATGGCCTTTCTTTTTTTGCTGTGTACCTAAAATGTGCCGTTAATCTCCGATGCAGTTGTTTTATTTCCGTATATTCTAACGAACTGTGTTTCAGGAAACAGATTTATCTGGGTAAAAGTAGACAACCGTTTTTTTTTTTATTCCTTCCGGCTTTACGCCTCGTCGACGTCGAGGTCATTAGAGGCGGGTCTTTTGAAGGAAGCATCCCGGTATTCACCTGGAGTGATTTTGGGAACCCATGGAAAACCCAAATCTGGTTGCCCTGAGGGGGATTCGAACCGGCGTCTTCCCGAATGCGACGCCAGAGCGTTAACCACTCACCCACCACTCTCGGTAGTATACAACCATTGAAACTCACCATTTCTTGTAACTTAGTTGCGCGAAGATTGTCCTCAAGAAATGAAAGATGATATGTCCAACAATTAGTACATTTATGATCCTTTATTGCTGTTTTTTTCTTCTGTACGATATAATATTCCTTAATCATTTCACTATATTTCTTCCCTCAGACCAGTTTGGAGCAGATGTCATTCCTCTTCTGTCTTGGAATCCTTCCATATATAATAGTATCTTTTTAAAGATTTCATCCCTCTTGATGTATCTTATTATTTTTTTAAAAAAGAAAATTCTTTCTTAACCTGTTGAATCCAGCTGGATGTCTATTTTTTCCCCCAAAGGTTAATTAATATCTTTTTTTAATGTGTTATCATTCATTCTATACATATTTCCAAAAAACGGCAATTTAATTTTTCTGATGTTTCTGTTATATTTTTCATGGTCTGGTATATTTTCTTATTACTTTTCAATTTCTATAGTTTCATTACTTTAACTGACCACAAAATTTTTCTCGCGATCCTTCTTTCCAGGACTCCATTTTTACCCAATCTATAATTCAACAGTAGACATTCACTAGCAAATAGACATTCTGGTTTCACGACTGAGTTGTAATGCCTTATTTTAAGATTTTTAGACAACACTTTTTGAGTAAAATTTGTTAGTGATACCTTACGATCTATGTATCTTGTGTATCCTTTTTTCTATGGCAGATTTATCTAATCCATTTTCTTGAATTATTTCACCCAGATATTTAAATTTCATTACTTTCTCTATTCGTCTAAAATCTATCATTAAAAATTTTGGAGCATTTTTAATGTTTGTAATAAATATAGTTTTTTCTACAGAAATTCTGGGAGACGCCCGTCAGGCTTGGTTGGTTGCGGGGAGTATCACCTGCCTGCTGTCTGTCCCAGACCGAAACAAGATCCATTCTGCTGTAACTGCGGCGGACGCCATCCTGCCTGCCTCGGCGGATGTCCTGGCAGCACAGGAGACAAGCGAGTCGTGGAACCTGTCGGACAACGAGCTCGGCCGTTACGAAGCAGCTGCCGGTCGCTTCAAGACACCACACCGAAACCACGTAATTGCAAGATCAAGGGCCAGCTGTAAAGAAAGACCTACAGAGAAGATATACCATATCGACTGCAGTTTGTAACATATTCTACCGCCCCAATTACGGAAGTAATTAATTTGTAAATATTATTATTCAAGTGTAGTTAATCATGATGTAAATGTTGATTGTAATAATGTATATAATGTAATTAAGAAGCTCGAGAAATCCACAGATTACCAGTGGGTAGTGTCAGAACATCTTTGAAAAGATAAGATAGAAAATCTTTGGTCTGATGTGAGAGACAGAGAGAAAGAAACAGAAGAAGAGTGTGTGTGGGAAGGCGCGCTGTAGGTTTTGGAATGCGAGTGTCGCAGTAGCAGTATATGGATGTATTAATTATTCGAGAAGTGACATATTGTAATTGTTTTTTCTGTATCAAGTGTCTGCGAGCTTTAGTTTTGTTATTAAAACAGTTGACAGTACATGCTAACAACTTCGCGTTGTAATTTCTATAGAATTAGCGACTTGTTGATTGAGGTATTTTATGATGACTGAATATTATAATATTTAAAGAAGTGACCTCTACTCTGTTTACTTGGGTCAAAAGACGACATATTTAGGGCCACGTCGTCATAACACCTGCAGAGTTACGAGCAAGTTAATTAGTGGAATTTGCTCGTTTTCGATTGGATAAATTTTAATTTGTATGGAGGTTACAAGTTGGAGTTGTCTTAGGAGAAAGACACCGAAGTAATCTGCCATGAACTCAGCCAGTGATTGACACCACGAACGAACGTACAGAAATTCTCAAACCTGTTTTATTTGCTCTTGCTTCCATGTGCTGTCGTATTTGTAATACAGGGTGAGTCAAAAGTCGCAGTACACCCTTTTATTTCAAAAACTCTGCAGGAATTGGGAAACCTGAATATTCCAGTAAGGTATTGGTGAGGTGGTCTATCTTTTACGGTATGTAGCGAACATGGGCGCCATCTTGAAATCGGCCATCTTGAATCTAAGTCATTTTTTTTTAATGGAAAGGGGGTAGTGTGACACATCAAATAACATCAGAAATTTCTCACAAGTTCATTCCTGTAAACAGATTTGAAATAGCAGTTGCGGTTCAAAAGTTATGTAGCTTTTTTGTTGCAGATAACTGAAGATGGCTTTGACCAAGGAGGAGAGAATTGAAATCATTTTGATGTCTGGAGAACGAAGTTTCCGTGTCATAGCTGCAGATTTTAACAACCGTGGTTGTGACGGTTAACTTCACCACTGACATAAAAGTTTGCCTCATCACTGAACAAGGTGCTTTGTGCAAAAGAGGGATCCTCTAAGGCCCACGTGCAAAACTGTCTGGGTCATCCTCTGCTAGGTGCTGGAGTAACTGAATCTTTAATGGATGCCATCGATGGGCATGAAGGATTCGTATGTTCGATGACTGGCTGATTCCACATTCTGCTGACAAACGTCGTGTGCTGCGTTGTGGGCTCTTCACGAAGGACGCCAAAACCATTGTTGAGGTTGTCTCGTCAGTAGCACTTTTTGGACGGCCACTCCGTGCCTTGTCAGCCACAGTCCCAGTTTCTCGGAATTTGGAAATTAAGCACCTGACAGTGTTGTGTGAAAATGGAGGTCTTACAGCGTGCCGGTTGTTAAAATCTGCAGCTATGACACGGAAACTTCGTTCTCCAGACATCAAAATGATTTCAATTCTCTCCTCCTTGGTCAAAGCCATCTTCAGTTATCTGCAACAAAAAAGCTATGTAACTTTTGAACCGCAACTGCTATTTCAAATCTGTTTACAGGAATGAACTTGTGAGAAAATTCTGATGTTATTTGATGTGTCACACTACCCCCTTTCCATTTAAAAAAATTGACTTAGATTCAAGATGGCCGATTTCAAGATGGCGCCCATGTTCGGTACATACCGTAAAAGATAGACCACCTCACCAATACCTTACTGGAATATTCAGGTTTCCCAATTCCTGCAGAGTTTTTGAAATAAAAGGGTGTACTGCGACTTTTGACTCACCCTGTACTCTCTGGAAGTGTAGCGAAATCGTCGCAAAGGCCAGGCAATTCATTTCAACGCCTTTATTGGTGAAATTGAGTTTCTTCTTCCTTCTGTTTATTATTCCTTCAGTTTATTATTCTAAAGTGGTTTTTTTTCTTTCCGCTTAACGTCTCTTAACAGCGAGGTCTTTAGAGACGGGAAAGGATGGGGGGCAAGGAATGGGAAGGAATTCGGCCATGACCTTTTTGAAGGGAGCATCCCAGCATTTGCCTTGAGTGATTTGGTAAATCATGGAAAACTCAAATCTGGATGCCCGGACAGGGATTCGAACCGCCGTCCTCCAGAATGCGAGGCCGTAATGCTAACCGTTACACTACCACGGTCGTTTATAAAGTCGTACAATTTTCTCAAGAAACAATTGAACAAAATCCGTCACAAACCATCACAGTGCCGCACTCCTGTATTTATCTTGATAGGTTTTGAGATTTTGCCCACAAATTGCTTAACTGATATGTGTAATAGGTACGTAACTAAAGTCGACGCCAGTGAAGCACGTTAATAATATCTCTGTTATGTGTGCTGCTGCCATCTAGCGGCATGGCTGTGAACAACCTCAAACGCGTGATATTCACAGCTATTACTTTTGTCCTTCAAGGGTCAATTCTTTCTTAATTTATGTTTCCTGGGTGGAGTCCTTAATCTTTAAAATGATAACTCATTTCTCCATTTTGCTTAGATGTCAAGGGAGATAAATAGCTCAATGACCAAAAAAATACTTTATGAAAATAATGATACTTTTGCCCTTTAAGGGTTAATATCTTCAAAAGTGATGTAACCAAAGTGAAGACGTTAACTTGATACATCATTTATCGATTTCAGTTAGGTATGAAGGGAGATAATGAGTGGTGATAAAAAAAAACATATTTTAGAAAAAACATATATGATGCCTGAGATGAGTGTATATTCAGTGTAGAGAACTGTTAGCAGTGTGAATGAATGAAAAATGAAGGAAGGAAGAGAATGAAACATGGTTCCGGAACATTCAGGCCTACTCTTCCGAAAGCGTCTGTATATTGTAAAACCACATGTCACTTATCTTTAAGAAATTTGTTTAATGAAATTTGTCTTCTCCTACAAAAACAACACCAACCTACACACGGATACATGTCTCTTTCGAATGATTACGGCATTCACTATTCCGAACCTCTGGCGTAATGCTGCGACTTATTGGTTAGTTGTACTTCTCTATTATTCTCAAGCTGATCTATCTCACCATTATCGACACTTTGCCTCGTCTTTATATAATCCTGTGTTCAAAGTGTTTATACTAACGCATTTAGAATGGGAGATCTAGCGTTAGAAACCCCATAACTGATTCTTTTATTGTGATACAATTCATTTCATATAAGCAATTACTCGTGTTTGCTGTCATTTATATTAAGCATACTAAATTTTAAAGTAATTTTTCACCTAGTGGGATAAATGTTACCGTAGTAATATTTCCATAGGAATGTACGAATGTCACGCAGAAAATATTCAATCTATATCTTTGAAGGAAAAATTACTCCAACCCAACAATTTAGCGTCGTAAAACGTTAATAATTAAAAAAATTATGTTCTTATTACAGCTGAAATAAAATGTATCAAGAGGAAAAAAGTTATGTAGGGAGGAATGGCACTTTGGACATAGAGTTCAGCTCTGTAAAAATATGTTCCTAAATAACTTGTAATTACCTGTTAAAATCAGGAAACACGTCTTACAGAGGTAATTACACCCCGATTTGGGAAGAATCTTAATCGATTTTATTCTTCAGCATTGTATTCGAGTAATGTAGAATGAGAAGCACGGGAATACTTCGAAGTACTACCAAACACCACAAACAAATAACTGTTGTACACACACATCATCAATTATTAACAGATACATTGCTGATTTTTTTTTTCCAACACTAGATGAGCTCCAAATTAGTAGAATTTGTATTTTGAAATGTTATTTTACTGACAAGCTATAAATAAATTACTGCTTAGGTAGGAAAAACCAAGAGAGCTAACGCTGACCTAAATTTACAGTTTAAACCTCTGTATCCTCAAGAAGTCTATAATAAATTGAGTTGAAAAATATCTTACGAGTATTACGTTAAACCATGACATGAGCGGTAACTACGTGTGGCTTCCGTAATAACCTTTTTTTTATTTTGCTGTCATCAGTCTTTCGACTGGTTTCATGCTATCCTACATCCCTTCCTATCTTGTGTTAACCTCTTCATGTCTACATATCCCCTACAACCCACGTCCTGAATTATCTGCTTCATATATTCTAATCTGTCTTCCTATACAGATCTTACCTTCGACTGTTCCCCCCACCAGCAAATTAACTAATCCAGCATGTCTCAAAATATGACCTACCAGCCTGTCTCTTCTTTCTGTAAGCTTCTTCCACAAAGTTCTTTCCTCACCCATTATTTCAAAAACTCGTTCATTTCTTACTTTGTCTGTCCCCTTAATTTTCAGCATTCTTCTGTAGCACCACATTTCAAATGGTTCAATTTTCCTTCTTTCCGGTATTCCTAAAGTCCATGTTTCACTACCGTAAAGTGCTGCGCTCCACATAGAGTTTTAAAAAGTATTTTCTAATTCCTAGATCAATATTCGAAACTAAAAGATTTCTCTTTTTCATTAGGGCTCTTTAAGCTAGTGCTATTCTGCTTTTAACATCATTCCGAAAATTAGAGAAATAAGGTGCCGCACTGATTCTTATATGAATTATTTTTTCCCTCGTACCATTAGGGATTGGAATGCACAACAAATAGATTAGGTTTGGTGCTGAGCACCCTCTGCCACCCACAGTTTTGTAAATTGCAGAGTATATATGTAGCTGTAGATGTAGATTCCTGCTTCGGCCATCAGTTGTAATTTTGCTTCCTAAGTAACAGGATTAACTTACTTCTCCTATTGCATCCAATCCTATTTTTATATTTATTCAACTAGTATTGGTATAATTTCTGCTACATTTCATCACTTCAGTCTTGCTTTGATATATATTTAGTCCAAAATCTTCCTTCAGTATTTTCTTCATGCCATTCAGTAATTTCTCAATATCCTCAGCCCTTTCTGCTAACAAGACAATATCAACAGCAAATCGTAGCGTACTAATTTTTTCTCCCTGAACACTTATGCCAAATGGAAATTTTTGTTTTACTTTCGTTATTGCTTCTTCTACATGCAAGATTAATATTAACGGGGATAGACTAAAACCTTGTCTTACGCCTTTTTCCCTGATGCTTGTCTCTCATGATTCACTACTTTTATTACAGCCACTTGATTCTTATATAGTTTATAAATTATTCTTCTATCTCGATACTTTAGATCTGACTTCTTTAAAATTATGATTATCTTATTGCACCTAAAATTATCAAAAGGTTTTTCTAAATCAGCAAATGCCATAAAAGTATCTATGTTTTCCTTTATCCGCCCTTAAAGTATTGATCTTAAAGCTACAATTGCTTGCCTTGTACCGCGATTTTTCTAAACTCAACCTGATCTTCACCTACTACGTCTTCTACTATCGTTTCCATTTTTCTATATATTATTCTGGTCAGTAATTTTGAAGCATATGATGTTAGACTAATGGTGCGATAATTCTCACATTTGTCGACTTGTGCTTTCTTCGGAAGTGTGAAGATGATATTCTTATTAAAATCAGTCGGAATTTCTCCTGCTTCATACTTTGGATATCAGCTTGAATAATCTTTCGATTCCTTCCTCTCCTAGAGATTTAAGAAGTTCTGCAGGGATCTCGTCGATTCCAACTGCCTTATTTGCTTTCAAGTCATTCAGATCTTTATTAAATTCTGTCCTCAAAACAGGATTTCCTAAGTCATAAATGTTGACATCGCATTCCTTTTCCATTACACTATTGTCATCTCAATAATACAGTTTCTCAATGTATTCCTTCCATCGGTTAGCTCTATGTTTTGAGCTTAAAAGAGGTTTCCCATCAGCAGCTTTAATGTTCATACCTCTTTTCTTCATTTCTCCAAAATTCTGTTTGATCTTTCTATATGCAACATATACTTTACCTATCACCATTTCCTTTTCTACTTCTTCACACTTTTCTTGTAGCCATTTTCTTTTGCTTTTTTACATTTCCTGTTTATTTGATTTCTAAATTGCCTGTATTGCGTTCTGCTTCATCCTGAACATTTTTGTACCTTCTCCTCTGATCCATCAGTTCCAAAATTTCTTCTGTGATCCAAGGTTTTCGGGCAGCTTGTTCCCTAAAGCCTAATGTTTCTTTATCAACTTTCATTATGTTGGTCTTAAATGGATTCCATTCATCCTCGGTTGAGGTCCTTTCAGAGTTTCTTCTTATACCTAAGTCTACCATTTCTGCAAATTTTTCTTTCATTCTAGCTTGTTTCAGTTTATTCACGTTCAATCTGTTCTGCTTATGCTGCTTCTTTATTCGCTTGAATTTCAGCCTGCACTTCGTCACTATTAAATTATGGTCAGAGTCTATGTCTGCTCCGGGGTACGCCTTACAGTCTAGAACTTGATTCCTGAATCGCTGTTTGACCATGATATAATCTAGCTGATATCTGCCTGTTTCCCCAGGACATTTCCAGGTGTATATCTGTCTTGCATGGTTCTTAAACAGTGTGTTCGCCATTACTAGCTTATATCTTTCACAAAATGCAAACAACCTGCTTCCTCGCTCATATCTTTCTCCTAGACCAAAACTTCATTTTTCCATCTCCCACTATCGCATTCCAATCATCCATGATTATTAGATTTTCCTCCCCCTTCACATATAGCAATAATTCTTCAATTTCAGTGTACATTTTCTCTATTTCTTCGTCATCTTCCTGTGACGTTGGCATAAACACTTGAACTAATGTGGTTGGGGCGGGCTTAGTTTCTAACAGCATCAAAATAATCCTCTCACTAATCTGTTCATAATAACTCACTTGTTTCCCCACTCTCTTATTCATTACAAATCCTACACCAGTGACTCCATTGACAGCTTGTGTTCTAATTATCCTGTGTTCCCCAGACCAGAAATCCTGTGCGTCCTTCCACTTAATCTTGCTAATCCCAACAACATCTAACTTAAGTTGTTCCATCTCCCTTTTTAAGTTTTCTAACCTACCTGCCCTATTCAGACTTCTAACATCCCACGCTCCGACTCGTAGAATGTTTCTATCCATTCTGATGACTCCTCCCTGAGCAGTCCCCACCTAGAGATCCAAGGGGGGGGGGGACTATTTTCCCTCTGCAATATTTTACCCAGGAAGAAACCATCATGATATAAGTAATTTAAGAGAATTATATGTCCTCATGATACCCTTTGGGTTTTTAATGCAGTGGTTTCGCGTTGCCTTCTGCATCGCCATGCCGTTGATCATTTCTGATTCATCCGTCTTTAGGGGCCGTTTCCAACCCCAAGGACAAGAGGGTGCCCTGGACCACTCCCCGCTCTTCTTCCCTTCTTTCGGAGGCCGTTGGCAAGCTGTGAGTGACTCCTTATACCGGGAATCTTTCAGTCGCCAGAGCCTCGTTCGTGCAAACAGGGTGCACCACGTGAAGGAGAAGTTGACATTTGGTTGGAAAAGGCTAGTATAGTCTCTCCCAACCGTTATTTAGGTTTAGCTAAAAAATCGCATAGACAGACAAAAGTACCTATGTAATACTGGTCACCTCATCATGAGTTTCCACTTTCTGAAAATAATTTCACTTACAGGAATGACCAACGTGTCCTTTTTTTTTCCTAGTTAAGGGTCAGGGGCGGCTGCTTGAGAGCAGAGGCTCTTTTCAGCCATCGGGAATGGAATTTGGTTTTGTGATCAACTTTATTTGATTCATCGTGGGTTTACAATTGTATTTGGGGCTTGGTTTCTGTGGACGTGAAGTCGTTGCTTTTTATTAATCCCTCTGAGGTCTCATGATTGTCATAAGTAACTATATAATTTATCCGGAAGGGGTGAATGGAATAGATATTAACCGATGACGTAATCTATTACGATGTGTAATTTATTTTTTATCTTGCTATTTAGTTTCTGTACAATGAATGGATAGACAAATAAAAGAATCCAAAAATTACTGCTAGATCGCTGTAGCATCATGTCTTTGCTTCTTTCGCAGTCATTTTGTTAATTTTCTGTTATAAGATTCAGCGACTATAAACCTCCAGAATTTTTGTCATTGATAATGTGTTGGTATTATCATATATCACAATAAACGGACCGGCCGGACCTTGGTTCCTTCCTGTAGCTAAGGCTGAAGTACTAGCCGAAAACTTCGCAGCCCAATATACCACAGCTGAGTACCAGCTCACACCAGCAGAGACCCGACAAGTCGAGGAGGCAGAACGTCAAGAATTGGAAATCCTCCTACAACCAGATGCAGACCAGCTGGAGCTAACAACCCCTGGAGAGGTACGGAGCATAATTAATAAACTTGCGACAAATAAAAGCCCAGAACACGACAAAATTAAAACATACATTTGAAAAACGGCTTAGTGCTCTTGACTGGAATTTTTAACAGCTGTCTTCTAAATTGTTACTATCCCGCAGCCTAGGGCTGTTGATATTTTTTTAAAAATATCGGATTTTCGATATATCGATATTTTAAATAGTATCAATATCAGCTATCGGAAAAAGTATTGATATATCGATACTTTCATAAATGCAATTTCATAAAATCAGACCTTGCAAAAATAAGGCAGTCCACTGATAAATAGACGTGTGATTTTGTTCTTAATCAGGATTTTCACTTTCGAATGGTTTCTGTTGGTGATGATGATTGTTGATTTTTTTTAAAAAAATTGACGATTATACGTCTCATAAATTTCATAAAAATTAAAAATATATATATAAATCGAAAGAGGTTCGAGCCAAATCTTATTTTGTGCATTTTAAGATTGATAAGTAATACAGTTGAGGCATTTATTTAGATAGAAGTTAGCTATCATTATGGCCAAGTTATATAACTTCTTTTCATAACATTTTTATTAGTGGTATTTCATTTAGTTTTGTATGTTGATAGCTTATTCTCAGTTGTCTTATTTTTCTTGCTCTCGAATTAGCAACTATTTGTTATTTACACTTCCCACAATTCCTGCTAACACACTAATTTCAAGTTGGACTACTCTGGACAATCCACACGCTCATTTCAAACAATGGGCTCTCGTTCGATTCGTGCTGGGCGAGCGATGCCTTGCCTACATTGTTGTCATCATCTGAGTAGACTTGGTACCTATAACTTTCAAATTAATTATAGAAACGTAGTAAGATTTACTTAAGCTTGCTAATCTCTATGCGTAACAGAAATTTGAGGGACATAGTGTCATTCAGAGCAAACGAAAAATGATAACTTATTTAAAAAAATATCGAAGCCGATATCCAGATTTTAGTATCGAAATATCGATATATGGTCCTAAAAAATATCACTCATAAATATCGATATTTTCAAAAAATAATATCGATATTTCGATATATCGATATATTATCAACAGTCCTAACGCAGCCTGGAAGCTAGCAAAATTTGAAGTCTTACCAAAACGTGGAAAGTACCACCGTCAACCCATAAACTACCGTCCAATGGTCTACTGTCTTCAACATCCAAGGTGCTAGAAAGAATCTTGCTAAAGAGACTTAATACCAGCCTCGAGGAAGAGAAGACAACAAGAACAGAACAATTCGGATTTCAAAACCGAGTAGCCGCTACAACTCAGCTGCTTCGAATTACAGAAGATATATCTAAAAATATCAATCTTAGTAAATGTACGGCAGCAGTATTTTTAGATATAGAAAAAAGCTTATGACAAGGCTTGGCACAATAAACTTATTCAGGAATTAATGACATACGTGGCCATTAAACACTGCTACATCAAATTTATCGGCAGTTACCTAACTAACAGAAGATTATATGTAGAAGTTGACAGTCAGAGATCATCAATATTTCCGATACCAGCTCGAATTCCACAAGGCTCAGTGATTGCACCGCCACTCTTCAAAATTTACATAAATAAAATCCCGACTCCTCCTCAAGTGAAGCTGGCCCAGTTTGCCGATGATACCATAGAGTACACGCCAGGAAGAAAACACGATTTTAATGTTGCTCACCTACAACAAGGACTTGACGAAGTCAGTAAATGGTGCAGAAACTATAAAGTTAAGATCGATCCTGGGAAATGTGCAAGTAATTATTTTACCAAAAAAAGGCCACAGCTAAAAGAAACCTTGAAGATTTTGGGCCAAAATATTCCCTGGGTTAAAGAAAATCGGTACCTGGGAATAATACTGGACAATAAATTACTATTCCGGCAACATATAATGGATAGGAGGAAAAACATGGCCTAGCAGTAATTTCGAACGAAGCACCAGCGTTACGTAGCAGCAACCTACTATTAAATACAAAGATAAGACTATACAAATCCGTTATTCTACCATTTTTATTATATTGATGCCAGATGTGGGGGCTGACAAGCCAAACCAACTTACAACAAATCCAGCTACGTCAGAACAGATGTTTAAGAATGATCCTTAACGTACCAAAATACACACCAATAGAAATGTTACATAACGAAACAAACATACCATTAATAAGTACAGAAATATTTAATTCGACCAATAAATTCCATAGGAGGTTAAATGAGGCTAGAGACGAGAGAATTGAATTAATTGGAACTAAAATGCCGATGCAATGGCATAGGTAAAAAGTCCCCTTCAGTATTCTGTACCTGCCAACATAGAGCAGCACAGCGCACGAACTCCGCAGGCGTTTTATCACTATTAGGACCATCTTAGATGGTAGATCCCTCTTTTCTCGCCTGAAGGTGAAATAAAAAGTGTCCCAAAATAACGCGCTTAACCTGACACCTAGAAGTTATACTACCAAAGGTAGTGGGACTTCACAAATAGTCACAAAAAGCTTTTCCTCACCACTTCCCGACAAGGTGGCGGTACGTAGGGTTCTTACCAATCATCAACTCCAGTGACGTAACTAGTTGATATCTGGTAGAAAACCACTTCGTTTGTTTCTCTGGTACATCCCCTCATCATTCTCATCAACAAGTGAAGGATTTTGAAACCTTTTCCTATTACCTGACCAATGTGTGCTACCGAGTTGAATATATTATCAAATGTTATGCCAAGGTATTTACATTTCAAGACTTCAACAACTTGTTCTTTCACTGTGCCGGTAGTTCTGAGTTACTTAGAAAAATCTGAAACCCGCCTTGTTTGTCCTGAACCTTTGTTATTGAGTTGCTGTGTAGGTGAGTTCTCTTTAGTATCTTGTATCAATATTAGAGCCTATTATGCCATCGTGTTGGGACTTCTAAAAGGAAGCGTAACTGCCTCAAAAATATTTTTTTTTTCGCTGTCTCAGTGGCGTTTTGTAGCCCCGCTACTGTTTGTAGCTTTATCTACAGTTTCAATCGGCTTGTGTTGTATACATAGGTTTTTACGTTGGGGAAAAATCTGCCTTTGGTGGTTATAAAACGACCTTTTGGGAAACCCTTGATTATTCTTATTATGTATAGGGTTATCGTGATTTGGGACGAGTTCTTTATTGCGGTGTCATTATCGTGCTAAGTGGTACTTTGTATTTGTGCCATTTCATTGGTATTAATGTTCCTACTGTCTCCAGTCTGTCAACTTTAGGACGGATGGCGTCTAGCTTGCTGAAAAATTTATCTGCTTGGCCAAAGATTTCTGCGTTGATGGTTGGCATACTGGTGGTCTCGTGTAGGTCTATCGGTGTAAAGATACTAGAATGACTAATCTTTCGTAAGCATCTGTACTCTTTATAGGTGTAGCAGTGTTGACTTACATACTGTGCTCCTAACCTGGCAAACCGTACATGATGAAGGGCGGGATTACTGATTTGTATATTCTTATTTTTGTATAGAGTTTCAGGTCAATGCTCAGTAGAATTGGTGCCAAATTCATTGTCACAGCTATAGTTTTTTTCGTCAAGAATATGTTGACGAAAGAGTAGTTTGCGGTCTAACGTTATCCCCAGGTACTGGGGCTCGGTAACCTAGGGTATCCTCTGTCCCATTAATTCTAGTTGTCTGTGAAAATTCGGCTGTTTCCTGGAGAAGTACACTGCAGCACCTTATTTTCGCGACACCAGTGGCTAATGGCGTCTAGACCTGATTGGACGTTGGTTATATTCCTTTCATGGTTGTCTCCTGTTGTGTAGGTTACTGTGTCATCGGCAAACTGTGTTGTGTAAACATAGGGCGGCATTCATATGTCATTAACGTCAATGTTGAACAGGGGTGGCACTATTGCAGATCCCTGCGGTAAACCCACATTGATTGTGTAAGTAGATGACTTCTGGCCTTCGATTTGAACGAAGAACCTCCTGTCCTTGAGATAGCTTGCGATGAGTGTTATATAGCAGTCTGGGATGTCGGTTTGTTGATAAAGCTTGTCTATTAGTTTTCATGTACCAGACCTTGTCGTAGACTTTTTCTATGTCTACAAAAGTAGCGGCTGTATTCTTGTTACAATTGAAGCCTCTGCTGATTTGCTCAGTGAGCCTTAATAAGTGACAGGTGGCTCCTACTCGGTTTTGGAATCCGAATCGTTCACGCCTGATGGTATGTCCAAAATCTTAGCTAGCTTTTGATCCTCTTCAGCAGAATTCGTTCCAGCAGCTTGGAGGTAGCAGACAGTAAGCTGGTTGGTTTGTAGTTGTTAGGACTCAACTTGTCTTTACCCCTTTTTGGGAGAGTTATGAACTTGGTCGTCTTCCATGCTGATAGAAAGTAGTGTTAGAGGAAATATGAGTTGAATCCTAGTCAGGAGTACAAGACCTTTACTTGGTAAATTTTTAAGGTGAATGTTACCTATGACGTCGATTCCAGGTGATTTTTTTTTTTTTTGTGACTAGTTTTCTGATGACTGACCTCACTTCGCCGGGTGTTATTAACTCTGGCTGGTCGGAAGGGGTCTACTTCATCTGTCTTCTACTCGTTGGGTAGCTGTGGCCTCCGCCTGTTCTTCCGCTCGAGCTAGGGGTAGATCACTTCTGTGTGTTGAGCACCGAATTGTTCTACCAGAATTTCAGATTTTTCTATCGCAAGAAGCATGGACCTGCAATGTCTAATATTAGAGAGTTGGCTTCTTTCGGCTCCTTTAAGGCTCGAATTAAGTCCCGGGCTTCCTTATTTTCTAATAAGAGGTGGGGCATTTTGTCTTCCCACCTTTCTGATCTTCACTCCTTTAGGCGCGCAGTGAGTTAACGGAAGTAGTATCGGGTCGCGGAGGCATTGCCAGTGTCCTATACCGATTCCTTTAGAATCTGTGGTCTTCGAGTAGGGCCGGAAGCTCATGATAGAAGTTGTATTTGATGGTTGTGGTAATAGACGCTTTGCGTACGGCTTCTTTGAGCGTGGTGCTGAAGTGGTTGATGGCCATCTCGATAAGATCCGGCGACGATACATTGAAGGTGGCATTTATTTTGTTGTGGACCTGTCTAGAGAAATAGTTCCAGTTTGTTTCTTTAATTTTTATATTGCTGTTACTTGGTAGAGTAAATTCTTAAGTTGGAGCACGATGGGATTGTGGTCTGATGATAAATCCTTGAGTTATGTTTTTGACTATTACGATGTCCAGGACGTCCGGCTGGGCGTTGCTACGGTTTGGAATGTATGTAACCTCAGTGGGTCCGTAGATCTGTATATTCCTCCTCTCTGATAGTTGGTGTAGTAGCTCTCCTTTGGCGTTGGAGGTGCGGGAGTTCCAGGCTGTATGCTTACTATTTAGGTCACCTCCTATTATAATCTTGTCCCCTTTTGAAAGAATTTCGTCTAAGTCATGTTCAGATAAGACTCTATTCCGTGATAAATAAGGTGCTGATAGGATTTTGTGTCCTTTTGATGTGGATTTTTCTAGCCGTTGCTTCAGTTCCAGTATGTTGATAAATTAAATGACTACATGTCTCAGGGAATTCCTGACTGCAATAGCTGTTTTCCATATTCTATCAGATCTGCAGATTTGGATGTGTGATAATCGAAAGCTATTCTTGGGTTTAAGGTGGAATTCTAATAGCAAAATTGGGCTTATGTTGTGGCGATTCGAAAATTATGGTAATTCCAGCTTTCTGGTTTTGATCCCATTTGACTATACTTTGGTCGTTCTGTGAGGAAAGATTTCTGACTATTATTTCAGCATGGCCATGAAACCTTCCATGAAACGCAAATTTTGGAGCCATCCGTATAGATTTTTGACCATTCTTTTCACTTATCATTTAAAGTTTGTAGTGCAGTTCTACAAAGTTCTACGGTAGGATACTCTGTTTTCTTAGCTACTACCTTCCCTATTGACTCATGTATTTTGATTATTTGAGGCCATATTTCCCCCAAAAAGGCAGCATTCACTTTGAATCGTTCTATAGGCCATTCCTTAATTTCATTATAATGTTTAATTGTAATAGGGATTGCTTTCTTTCCTCCAGTATTTCTTATTTAACATTTGGCTTATGGCTTCTAACTTCCAGTTTAATGGGTGGTTGATTATTGACCTAACTTTCAAAATATAGCGTCTAGAGATCATATGCCTTTGGAGTGAAAGCGGTGGTGTGCTTGTTTCTATGTGTAGTACATTTATCGGTGTTGTACGTAGAAATCCTCCACATATACGTAGAGCAATTGATTGCAGTCTGTCTAGCTTAGCTAAGGTTGATGTTGGGGCTGTGTCATAGAGCATGCATCCGTAGTCCATTTTGCTGCGGACTAGTTGTCCGTAGAGGCGCAATAGTATTGTTGGGTTAGCTCCCCAATAGGTACCAGCTAAGGCTTTCAAGATATTAATTCTTTTCATGGCTTGGCTGTGCAGTTCCGTTATGTGCTTTTTCCATGTCAGCCTCATGTCAAGCCACATGCCAAGAAATTTTACTTGGTGATCTACAGAAAGGACTTTACCATTAAGTATGATCTTCACATCATTTACATTTCTATGTCTTGTAAAGACTATTAGCTTGCATTTTTCGGGTGATACATCCATCATCTTTTCTTTCAGGGCATTTATTATATTTTTTAGGCCCCTCTGCAGTTCTAGCATTGCCTTTTCTTTGATCCTATTTCTTACATATATCACTATGTCGCCCGCGTATTGTATGTACATGATCGATTTACTCAGTCTATTAAATACATTGTATAAGTAGATATTGAACAGTAGTGGGCTAAGGGGATCTCCTTGCGGTAGTCCAGAGTAAACGTATCGTACTATTGGTTCTTTTCCATGCATCCACAACTCCAGTGTTCTTAATGATAGGTAGTTTGCACACCATTTGACTATTGTATTTGAGATGCCACAGTCTGTCATCACATTTATTAACTCCGGTATGTACACTTGTCCATATGCATCTTGTATGTCCAGGAAGGCAGTTATGAGATACGAATTATAACTGTTATTTATTTGTATGCCTGTTATTAGCGTTGAAATTGCATCTACAGTACTGTATCCCTTTCTAAAACCCATCACACGGGTTGCTAGGAGTTCATGATGTTCCATATACCATTCTACCCGTTGTTTAATCATTAGGTTCATAAGTTTACATATGCATGATATGAGTGATATGGGTCTATATGATGTGTATAGATTTGGATCCTTTCCGTTTTTGATCACCGGAGTTATTCCTATTCTCCTCCATTGGTGGGGTACGATGTTTTGTTTAAGCAGATTGTTAAGTATTGCCAATAGCACTTCTTTTCCAACGGGTGGTAGGTGGTACAACATTGAATATGATATCTGGTCTATTCCTGGGGTTGTATCTTTTTCTTTTATGCTATTTTCCATTTCCACCAGGGTGAAGGGTCGGTCTAGGTTGCAATTAGGATGTGTTACGTGTTCATTGTTATCAGTGACTTCCAATGGTGCATCTTCTACCGTATCGGGAGCTATTTTATTCATAAACTGTTCCGCGATTTTCATATTTACTCTTAAGATTTCAGAGCTTTGTTTTGGCTCCTTATACCACCTAATCTTTTCCCATAATTTTTGTGTCGAGAGATCTCCACTTAATTCCGAGCAGTATTTTTCCCATCCTTCCTTCTTCGCTTCTTTGTGATCTTGCTGGTTTGTGCTGTTATTTTCCGGAGCGTAATGAAGTTTTGGTAGTTCGCCTCTTTGCGATATGTTTTGAGAGCTAGTCTTCTTCTTGCTACCGCTTTAGAGCATTCTGGCGTCCACCAGGGCTTCCTTCGGTATGTGCAGTCCTTTCTATATTTAACAGCAGGTGTACTCTCTTTCGCAGCTGCTAAAATGTTTTCTACAAACCAGTTGTAGGTTTCCTGTGGGTCTCTTACGTCAGGGCATTCCCGCAATCTTCTATTTACTTCTTGTTGATATTTGTGCCAGTCCATAAGTTTTAGATTTATTATCTGGCTGTGACCGAATATCCCGTTTTGGGTCGTATGGGTAGCTTGTGTTTCTATGGATATTTTAATAACTCTGTGGTCACTGCCTAAAGTATCGTTCAATGCCACCCACGTGCATTTTATGGCCATTCTTGACGATACTAACGATATATCCGGCGAGGAGGGTCTATGGTATGGTGTGCCTATGCGGGTATGTGTCTTGGTGTTTAGCACCACTAGGTCGGATTGACTTATTGCTTTTGCTAACTCCTGGCCACTATGGTCTGTTATTTCATCGTACCACATTTTGTCATGGGCATTAAAGTCTCCTGCCACAATACTTCCATTCGGAAGTTGGGAGAAAATGTGGTGCCATTCTGTTTCATTGATTGTGACATGAGGGGGCACGTAAATAGCTGTTACGTTCTTCACAGGCTCTAAATTTTAAAATGTCTACGGATATTATTTCTATATTACTGTTGTTGTATTGTATATTTTTGGTCACTGCTATTATGTTTTTTGCAATCATGATAGCTACCCCACCATACCCATCGTTTCTATCTTTTCTAAAGGTTTTATATTGTCTTTCTCTTATTTTGCTATCTTGCTTTAACCACGTTTCAGTGATAATAGCTATAGCTGCCTTGCCTTCATTCATTAGGTTGATGAAGTCATTCCATTTGGGGCTGAGGCTCCGCGCGTTCCATTGGATTACATGCAGTTCCCTCCTTGAGTTACCTTTATTCTGAGTGTTTGACATTATGGATAATTAGGTTGTATTAATGTCTCTATCGATTTTCGAATTTCCTCCAACTGTAAGGCCTCTATCCCTTCATCTTTTACGTGTCTTGTTATTATCAAAATTAGGTTTAAGATTCCTTCCACTAATTTACTTTTCTCATTTCTGAACTGAGGATGATTGATTGGGTTCTGCACCTTCGGAGGATAAGAATTTTGGCCAATAGGTGTTACCGGTAAATTTGTGGGGTGGCACCAAAGCTGCTGATATTGATATGTGTTAAAGTGATGTTGTGTTCTATGTTTCGCCCTATTCTCCAGTGACCCACAATTGATGATGTGTTGTGCATTGGCCGAGGGAACCTCTGTTGAAATGAGTTGTTGTCTTCTAGTGTCGGGCATCGGCAAGGGTCCAGTTGGGCCCTTCGGTTGATTTTCCTGGGTCTGAGTAGGGTCCCCACTGAGATATTGGATTGGGGGTTTTGGTAGATTATATAGTTCATTGCTTGTTCCAGGCATTGCCAGGGGAGTTCCCCTATAGTCTAATTTAATAGGTGGAAATTGGCTGTAGTTCTCTATATCCGGCGCTACAGAAGGGTTAAGATGATATTTTCCTTGTTCATATATTTTAGCGACTTGTGCATATGATCTATTTTTAAGAGCGGATTCCGCTTCCCTTAACGATATGTTGTTTCTGGTTGCAATTTCCTGAATGTTTTTTCCGCTTATTATACTCTGGGCACATTCGATCCGTAACGTAGTGAGCTCCCCCGCACTGGAGACATGTAATAGACTGAATTGTGCATTAAATGTCCGGATGTGCCCCACCACACTTAATACAACGAGCTTGTCCACGACATTGTTTTTTTAAGATGTCCATATCTATAACATTGATAGCATATTTTTACTGACGGGAGAAATGGTATTACTTCGCATCTAGTCCCGTGAATATTTATATGATGTGGGATGGACTGACTGTCGAATGTTAAAACACATGTTTGAAGATTGATTACTAGTTTTTCATTATTTTGTATTACTGTTTTGTTCATTCTTCTTGCACTAACTACCTTTACCGGTGATTGAATTTCCGCAAGTAACTCCTCCATCGTGATACTCTGGTAGACTCCTCTTATCACCCCCTGTTTATATACTAAATGAGAGGGGATATATATTTCTAAGTCTTTGGATATTTTCTCTGATGATCTAACAATATTATTGGCAGCATTTGGGTCACCTACTTCAACCTTTAGTCTATTCCTACCACTGTAGCTGATGTTTAAGATTTTTCCTTTAGTTTCCGGGATTGACGAGTGGAGAATTTTCCTTATAGACATCGGGTGTAATTTTCCTATTTTGCTATCCCTGCTCTCAATGAATATAATGAATGGGCCAGTGTCCGACCTTCTATAGAAACGCTGGGGTCTGTTGTTCCCTGGTTGTGTCTGCATATTACTCGACTTTTCATATTGTTCAAATTGTTCCCGTCCTAGCTCTGAGTTTTTCTCTATTTGGGGTGGTTCATAGCCTATACTAGCACTAGCAATTTTCTTTTTCTCTGCCATAACCTCTACATTTGATTCTATAGGACGCTTTCTAGCATACACACGTTCTACATCATCAATTTCCGGTTCCAAGTTATATTCCATATTCACCTCCGCCTCACCACTTCCACTAATAGTACTCACAGCTTGAACTAATGCTGCTCCAACTGCTGCTACGCCTGCTGATGCATCTGCGGCCGTCGGGGACGAAGACGCTCCTCCGCCTTCTCCGTAGTGGCCGCCGAACATCCTCGCCCAGCAGCGGGGGAGGACCTCGGGTGGTTGTTGAGTTCTCGCTGCACATGCTACACTTGTGGATGCTGCTAGTTTCCGATACACTTGTAAAAACTTATTTCAACACTAAGTATTGAGCTTCGCTGTAAACAGGAAGACACAAGCACCGTTTACTGCTCCTAGCTACCCGGAAGTTATCACTTCGGCGACTAGCGAACGAATGAATGTACCTTCTTTAGTTGTTCACGTGCCATCACAATTTCCTGAGTTATCCTATTATTTTTCCTTGTTGTTACCATGTACTCACATTTCTTAACATTAAATTTCAGTCCATATTCCTGCACACTGTCTGTCCATACATCCAACTGCCGCTGCAGTTCCTCTTCATCACCTCCCCAGATCATCAGATCGTCCGCAAAAGCCATCACCTTCATGTTTTCCTCTCCCATCCTCACTGCCACCTTCTGCATTATATCACCCATAAATTTCAATAAAGAATAGTGGTGAGAAGGCAATTCCTTGTTTTAGTCCATTCCTTTGTTCCAGCCAATCTGTTCTTCCTTCCCCTATTTTCACACAGCTCACGCTTCCT
Organism: Vandiemenella viatica; assembly: GCA_031002005.1. Lineage (NCBI taxonomy): Eukaryota > Metazoa > Arthropoda > Insecta > Orthoptera > Morabidae > Vandiemenella > Vandiemenella viatica. Next base: position 16,355,722 of record JARYHS010013630.1, read on the forward strand.
TGGTACAGTTCCGTTACTCTCCTGATGGTTTCTTTGGGAACTCCTCTCTTCTCCATTCTGTAATTGCTATTATTACTCCGCCATTCACTAAACGTGTGTGTCAGAGAGTGAATTGCACCTATCCGAACGTGTAATCTTTACTGAAGGAAGATTTTGGACTAAATATAAACCAAAGCAAGACAAAAGTGATTAAATGTTGCACAAATGATACCAATAATAGTAGATTAAATATAAAAATCGGGCCGGATGTGATAGAGGAAGTTGGTGAACTTATAACGGAAGGCCGTTGCAAGATTGATGTTAAAAGTAGAATAGCACTAGCAAGAAGAGCTTTCATGAAAAAGAGGGATCTTTCAGTTTCAAATAATGATCGAGGACTCAGAAAGAACTTTTTGAGACTCTATGTGTGGACCACAGCACTTTATACCAGCGAAGGATGGACCAGAAAGAAGGAAAACTGAAGCATTTGATATGAGGTGCTATAAATGGATGCTGAAAAAAAAGTGGACAGATAAAGTACGAAATGAACGAGTTCTGTAAATGGTTGGTGAGGAAAAAATTTGTGGAAGAGTTTTAAAGAAAGAAGAGACAGGATAGTAGGTCATTTATAGGATTTGTTAACTTGTTAGTGGATGGAACAGTCGAAGGTAAGAACTTGCAGAAGAAGACAGAGATTAGAAAATATGAGGCAGATAATTGAGGATGCGGGTTGTAAAGGGTATGTTAAGGTGAATAGGTTGGCTCAAGATAGGGAGGGTTGGACGATTGCATCAAACCAGTCGAGAGACTGATGACAGCAAAAAAAATCTATTTTATCACAACCCTACCTAAGACAAATTGGTATAACGAATTATCAATTAAATTGAAACATCAGTTTAGTAAGGTTTCCCAAGAAACTGGAACACAATTTGAACGGAATCTTTCATGAAGCGCAGTATTAATGAAGTGTCACTGGGAACCCCACGAAGTAGCAAATTATATCTGCTGTAATGTGTGTGTACGTAGATGGATGATATCGTATCAAGCGCCCACGTTCTTACCTTAGGGAATTATCCCGGCATTCACATGGCGTGGATGAAAACCAAGATCAAGATGGCAGGAGTGGTTTCTAGAAACCAACTCACGTCGGATTCTAAGTTTTCCGGCTCCAAAAATCAATCCTAATATGTTAACACTTTCGCTTGATGGAAAAACTAGACCCCCACCCACACACACACACACAAAAATGGTTCTGGAACTAATATCTCTTATTTCCTCGGTCATTTTGCATATGAATGCTCCTAGGAAAACGTGTTTGCAGTCATCCTAAAATAAACCTTTCATGAACTTACCTTTTAGCTTCTTACAAGAGCAAATCGTACGGTGTTCCATATCTTTCCACTCCTTCAACGTCACATTCTTTTTCTTCCTTCTAGTACACGCAGGATGTCTCAAAAAATATTTTTGCAAACTTTGCAGGTGAGTTTCTTACACCAAAACAATGAAAAAAGTCCATAAAATCATATATCCGAAAATCCTCCATTTTTTGAGTTATTGATGAAAAACAGCTTACATTATTATTATTATTATTATTATTATTATTATTATTATTATTACTTATGACATTACTTCTCGTCGACGTCGAGGTTATTAGAAGTGGGATAGAATAGGATAGGGGGCAAGGATCCGGGAGGGATTGAGTCACAATTTTTAAGGACGCATCCCATCAATGGCTTCGCATGATTTGGAGAAACCATGGTAAAACTCAAATCTGAATGCCCGGACGAGGATTCGAACCTGCGTCCTCCCGAATGCGAGGCGAGAGCATTACCTGTCATTCTTCCACCACGATCAGTAACAGTTTGCAATAATAGATAATTACCCCTTTGACATTATCGGCTTAATAGGAAATTGTTTAAATGTCCACAACGCAGTATCTCATAATGAATGTTCATAACGCCCTCCACCAGCTTTTACACATGCATACACTCGCCGGTTCAGGGATGTCGCACTGTTTCAAACACTTCCGGTCGGTGTCTACGGTTTCGCAGGCGACCATGACACATTGATTCAGTGTTTCTCCGTTTGGAATGGCTGTTGCATACACCTGTTGTTTTAGATGATCCCACAGATAAATGGAAAGGACTGAAGTTAGAGGAAACTGCAGGCCATGGAACTGGTCCTCCCGTATCTGTCACGATCTGTACCAGTTAGAATACGTACAATGTGCAGGGGCCCCATCATGCATAAGCCACGTGTTTCATCTTATTTGAGGGGCACGTCTCGTAGTAAGTAGTGGAAGAGTGTTCTGAATGACCTTGCCTGGGAGAAACTGAGCGTGGTGGGTGAGTGGCCATATCGCATTCGGGAGGACGGCGGTTCGAATCCCCGTTCGGGCATCCAGATTTGGTGTTTCCATGGTTTACCCAAATCACTCCAGACGAATGCCAGGGTGCTTCCTTCAAAATGGCCATGGACGAATTCCTTCCTAGTCTCCGCCTATAATGAGCTCGACGTCAACGAGGCGTAAAGCCAAAATTTAAAAAAAAGACACACACACTGAAAGGTTCTGGCAGTTGATGATCCAACGTGTGCATGCATTTATGATTTTCCGACATTTGCAAGAGTTAAAAAAAATTCAGACACCCTTGTTTTTTTTTTTTTGTTTTTTTTTTTTGCTGCCATCAGTCTTTTGACTGGTTCGATGCAATCCTTCATCCCTTCTTATCTTGTGCTAACCACTTCATCTCTACATATCCCTTACAACCCCTGTCCTCAATTATCTGCTTCATATATTCTAATCCCTGTCTTCATCTACAGTTCTTACCTTCGACTGTTCCCTCCACTAACAAGTTAACCAATCCAGCATGTATATACCGGTACCGAACTGGGCGGCTGTTCTTTGGAGATTTCACAGTGTCCCTATTTTTGTTGGGGGACCGGCATAGAAGAATAATACTCCAAGTCAGACCGTAATAGTGCCGGGTATGCAATCAAAATCAATTTAGCTCCAGGTATACATTGTTATACATTAACTATACGCATCATTACAATGTCCCCGCAGTTAACCTCCCCCCCCCCCTACCCACGGTCAATCATAAACGAAAGGTTCATCTGTGTGGTACGACGCAGTAGATACACTAATCAGCGAAAACATTATGGTCACCTGTTTAATAGCGCGTTGGTCCTCCAGCAATGTAGCAGCGATTCGGGGTGACATGTATTCGGAAAGTCCTTGGTAGGTTTCCGGAGGTATCTGGCACCCTGTCTACGCACAGTAAAGCAGTTGCCTTAAATTTTATGAAGTCTTCGCGGGTTCTCCGACGTATGGTGATGAAGAAAAACAACAAGCTTTCGGCGGCTTGCTCTGCCACCATCTTCAGCTCTGATTTATATAGGGATCACCAGCATTTTTCTCGCGGTGGGCAACGGTCATAATGTTTTAGTTCATCAGCTATTTTCACAGTTCATCTCAAGAAAAAGGAGTAGAATACCATAAAATTTTCTGGAAACTATTTTTTTTTTTTTTTTTTTTTTTTTTTGTTATCGTATTGTCATGGGTCTAGAATAGTTCGAGGTTTTACCGTCACAGATTGTGGCAGGTTGACCTGGTCTGACCAAATACGAACGCTAAAGGAGTAATTATTCTAGCCTAAAATAATTTACATAATGTAACATAGTCAAAAATCTAGCAAAGTACTCATAAGCCATGAGTATAGTAGACAAAATACTTGATAGTTATAATACACTGACATTTCAGACAATTTTCAGCATAAGAAATATCTTAAAAATTATTATTGTGCGTGGTGAAATCGTTTGTGTGAATAGACTTAAGCTGAAATCTGATACCAGATATAATGGTCACGCTATTAACCGAGCCACCTACAGTTTATGTTGGTGTCGTTTTTCGTAGAGCCCAGATATCAAAGGGTTGGACCAGATTTATTCGTAGAATAAGCTGCTGCCTGGGTACTGCCAAATAATTCGAGGAATTATCATCAATGAAGGATGCCGACACGCCGTCAATTGTAATTAACGAGCTCGTTGAAACGCAAAATAAAACATGAGTACGGGGAATAGTCTCGTATGATTGGACACCGCCACAATTATGATAATGAACCTTGTTTCATCTGCATTCAAGGACAAATTTAGCTCTGAATTGTTACTATCTATGGCAGCAATTTTTACAATATCGGTGGCTCAGTTTCGCTTCATCGCCAGCATATGTTTTATATACGCCAAGTACTCTCTTCGCCCTCGTCCTGTCTTTCAATGAACCCCAAACCAGATCCTTTATAATATCAATTGCTGATTGTGTTCTGCGGTAATTTCCACAAACAAATATAGCTGCCCTCGTTTTGCACCCAGTGGGGTAGCTAGGTTAACAAGGGCTCCGGTGCAAAAAATATTTTGGGCCCTCAGGCCAGATGGGCGACCTTTTTTTTCGCTCTACCAAGTCTCGTGGGGTCGTGAGGTTTGCTGGCAGGGGCTCGCTGAGCTTTAGGGGGCCCCCTGACCTTGGGGGCCCCGGTGCATGGCACCGACTAGCCCTCCGATAGCTACGCCCCTGACTACAACCCCTCCAAATACTGTATTTGACATTCATACTGAAGCATTTGTACTGAAGCAGTAATCTGAACAAGGTTTTGTAACGTAATTCCCTCACTTTCAGATACATCCCCTCATCATCCTCTCCCATAAATGTTGCATTTTGAAACCTTTTCCTAACACCCGCTCAATTGACCAAGGCTGGCGGGTGAGCGAAAAGGCACGGATCTGCAATTGATTTATTATTATTATTATCGTATGCCAAATACAAATAAAATACATGTTAATCAGATAAGTACAACCAGAGATTCAAGTCATCTTCTGGCAGCTGGTCCAGCTTAACGTAGTGTGAGAAGGCCTCCAGATAGCCTTGTTACTGGACAGTCCACCACAAAGTGGTCAGTGGTTTGGATACCTCCACAGACATGAAGCGCATCTTTATTTGCGGTTGCATCGAACACTCCGTGCGCTTTGCGAAATCTATTCAGTTGACACCACAGACTCCGAGCCAGGTCAAACAGTGGGACGCGGCGTCGAATCTTTTGCAAGCCTACAATTGTGTGTGCTGTTGCCTCCCCACTCAATTCTCCACTTTCCATATGAGTTAAAGTTGTTATTTTAAAGCTTGGCTGCTTCCATGTAGACAGGTCTCCTTGATTTTAATCGTTTGTGAAACAGGTGGAGAAGGTTACTATGCAGAGGAATCACGTTGTTTTTCTCCACTCCTTCCAATTCTCTAAGCAGAATAGATTTCCTCCTCATATATGCCATTGGTAATAACACTGTTCAAATCCCCATCTCGCCATCCAGATTTCTGGTTTCAATGGTTTCTCGAAACCACTCCAGACGATATCGGGATGGTTCCTTCAAAAAGCCTGGCTGAATTCTTTGTTGCTCCTTGTCTCCAGTCCAAAACTGCCACTAATAAGCTTGAAGGTGTGAAACCTTAAGAATCCGTAGAACAAATACCGGACTCCACATCTAATGACAAATTATCTAAACTGTAGTGCTGAATGAATAAAATAAAATGTCATTAAGTGAACCATTGCACAATCAAGACTGAAGTCAAGCATTACTTGTATTTGGCTGACTCAATGACACATGAGATATTTACAATTCCGTTACTGGGCAGGGCTGAATATTTCATCATCCGAGCTATCGAAGTTTTTGCCAGCACGTTAATTATTGCTGAGATGTCTTACGGGGAATCGAAACCACGCAGTTTAAAATAAGAATGCAGATAACGCGTAAGTAGATGTGTAGAAGATAAGAAATAATAAAGGGTGCGCCTCTAAACTACTCTGAATCACATGATGATGGTCTTCATCAATCTCCAGTTTACCTGGTGCGGTGTAAGAGCGTTCGTCACCTTTGTCTGTACAGGTGTATTTGTTTTTATTCAGCTCTAGACCTCTCTCCTGTAGGTCTAGTTTTATCAGATCGAGCCAACTCCTCGTTGACCGACCTCTAGGTATTTTACCCTCCAGTTCTTTCTCCAGCCATATGATTGCTCCGTACTATCATCGGGTCCATCTATTCAACACGTCCAGTCCTCTCGTTTTGACAATTTTTTAACACAGGATTTCTTTTAGTGCATTTACTTAAGAATCACTTCATTTCTGATCTTTTCTCTTAAGGTTTTTCTGTACGATTGTTCTCAGGAACTTCTGCTCCCTGGAATAATCTGCTGTCATCTCTGCTAGTAGAAGTACATATCTCCAGACTTTGTGTTGTGAAGGGTTAGAAGTTCGTATTATACAGCGGCAGTGTGGATCTAATTGGAATATGTTTGTCGCACAGAAGCTGCCTAACTTGCTGATAGAATTTGGCTCCTTAGAAGAAACTTCTCTTCAGCGCTAGGCCTAGTAAGACAACAAAAGGTGTAACTCAGGTAAGCTTGCAAAAACAAAAATAGCCCCTTAATCACAATTTGCTGAAAATTTCTGTAGACGCATTCTGTGGTAGAATTAAAACACGATTTGCTACAAAAATGTTCATCGACTACGTAAGCAGTTAGTGAATTCATTGTTAATCTTGGTTTTCTAGTTAACGTCGGGACGGAGCACGTAGGGTAGGTGGTGGGTAAAGGTATCCTTCATTTACTGGTCAGGGTGATAAGAGGATGTACCACAGAAGTTAGGGAATTGGGTTAGAATACTTTAGTCAGACCATTGGTTGATTATCGTGGTGTAGTTTGGGACCCACATTTTAAGTATCAAATACAGGAGTTGGGTGGTGTGCAAAAGAGAGCAGCTAGATAGTTTTGTGGACATTATCGCAGGACCCAGTCAGTAACTGATATGATAAGGGAGCTGGATTGGGAGTCATTGCAGGACAGGAGGAAAGTGAAGAGAGTGCTTGGAATGTACAGGGCATATGATGTGATGGGGCTTGGAGGGATATTGGTCAAAGAATTAGGAATAGTGCATGGAAGTGGAAATACCACAAGCTGGCGCTCGATTTCATGCATAAGGCAGTGGGAAAATTTTCTTTTATTGATAAGGGTGTCAGGAATTCGAAGAAGTTACCGAGTGGTCAATAATTTACCAAACAGGTTTAAGGAATTTAAAATTTGTAAATTGGAGGAGTAAATGGAGGAGGAATTTAACACTCCAATCATAAAAGAAAATTTTAAAAATAAAAAGGTGTAATTTGATGACATGGGAAAATACCACCGAATCGTTTAGCTCAAGTGCAATTAAAATTAATAATAATACTAATTTATCTCATTATCTGATTCTTTCGACCAACATTATGCGGCCTCCTTCAAACATAACATGTTCTATTTACATCTTTCAGCACCGAGCCCTAAGCGTCATAGAGTACTAGGCCGCTGTCTTCTTTAAAATTTTTGCCACTCTTTGAAATTTTTACTGCGTCTCTCCAGATTTAATGACCTGCCAGGTACTGACCGCACTGTAAGCAATGTTTCATACTATCAGATAAATCGGTTCTGGTAGAACTGCCTAACTACTGGCGGATAATTTATTCACGACTTTGACAGCTCCAGATTATCTCCTGTGTTTGATCGTAACTTGGGTTGAAGTTTGATAACTGAGCTAGGAGAACTTCTGCTGCGCTTCCCACACTGTAAGTCCTACACCCAGAATATCTCCTACCTGCTCACATTATCTATTCTCTGAGCACAATAAGTACTACTGTGGTACGTTCCAACCTGCTGTAGCATTATCGCTAACCCCCAATCATTCTCTGTTATTAGTTACCAATTTAATTTCGATGAAGCGCACGCTCCGGTGGCAATATCCCCACACACCCATTTTTCCTCCCTTCCTGTACCCATCAAATTTTGCCCTCTACAAATTGCAGCATGAAATTATTTCAACCTTTTTGGTAAACTATTCATCATTTCCCTTGATGACATATTCCATTATCTGACCCCCCCCCCTTTTACCTATGGATGAAAATCTTCCACCACTCTTGTACCTGAAAGCGAGTGCCAGCTTGTCGTCATGGTCATCTTTTCCCTTCCATGCATTACTTTCAATTCTTACACCAATAACTTTCCATGTCTCATCACCAATATACGCCTTGTACACTCCCATGACCCTCTTCACCTTCCTCCTGCTCCTTTATCATATCGGTTACTGATTGTGTTCTACGATAACTTTCAGAAACGAATCCAGCAGCGCTTTTTGGCACCCTCTCTAATTCCTGTATTTGATACGCAACAAGTGTGTTCCACGCTACAGCACCATATTTAAGCAATGGTCCTTTACTTCTCTGGTATTATTATTAACTAATGTAAGCCCATGACCATTTTTGGCGTACCGTCACGGGTCTAGAATAGTTCCAATTTCCAGGATGAAAGATTATGACAGGGTGACCTAATTTGACCAAATATAAACTTGACCAGTGTTTCAGGGTGAGTAAAATCTCTTGAGCTTGAAGAACTCAGAAACTTTTTTTTTAACTGCTTAACGTCTCCTATAACAACTAGGTCTTTAGAGAAGGGAAAGGATGGGGGGGCAAGGAATGGGAAGGAATTCGGCCATGGCCTTTTGAAGGAAGCATCCCGGCATTCACCTGGAGTGATTTGGGGAAACCATGGAACACCCAAATCTGGATGCCCGGACGGGGATTCGAACCGCCGTCCTCCCGAATGCGAGGCCAGAACGCTAGCCATTACACCACCACGATCGGTAACTAAGAAACATTAATAGAGGTAGAAATTAAACACGAACAGGGACGATAATGTAATCGTATAATTGCTTAAATAGAAACTTACTTGTATTTGATCCTTAAAGTTCACTCTGCAAAATTTAAAAAAGTCCTGTTTGCTTCAAAAGCATCATGTTTTTTATTGATTCTTAGCAAACACTCATAAAGTAATCATTGGTCATAGTATCTGTAAAAGCCAGAGAACTTAAAACACATTCCATATTATTAAACAGTTGAACAACTCCAAAGAAATGAATTTCCTTAATACTCGATTCGGTAACACATTTGGTCTGATGTCTACTTAAAATTACCTATTAACTCACGTACAGCAAACATGAACAAAAGCCATTAACGAAAGTGGTCAGTAAAATCCCTAAAAAGCAAATAAACCGTAATGCATAAACTTTGGTCAAGCAAAAACATTACTGAAAATTTTAATGACATTGAAATTTTTCCAAGCCTGAATGACAATTGGCATTCATAGGTACAGTAGAGACCATGAGTACTTTAATTTTTTTTTAAGTTGCTTTCATTAGAAACATTTTACTGAAAAGCAGATCAACGTTTTTTCAGCCGCAAAATTTATCAGTATTTTTTTAACTATGAAACGCTACGAAAAGCAAACTTAATGAAAGTATTATGTCAATTAATTTGGTAGCAGTTGCTTAGCTATTAAATTGTGAACATAACCACGAATTTCTAATAATGGTACCTCTGGTCGCTGTTTTGCGAGCGAAGGCTGACACGTGACACCGTTCTCCAGCCAATAGCTATCGAGATGAGTGAATGAGCTTATGAAATTATATTGTAGATATTGAATTATGTTGCATTTATTATTTATAAGTATCCTGGATGAGTGTATTAATGTTTGTACTCGTAATTTGATTTGTAATATTGTAATTTGTAGACAGTAGTGTGTTTAGTAATAGGGGTAGAATAGTGTTGTTATCCAAATTGTGTAACAATCTTTGACGCTTAAGAAGCTCAGATATGTGGACAGCGATTGTTTATAGGGCGCCGGCATAGTTGATGGGAGAGCGCGGGCAGTGTGTGTGTGCATGTGTCGTCCCGCTTGGAGATGGTTGTATTCAGCCAGTTCACGCGCTCTGTACACAAGCAAAAATAGCTGGTGGAATGTATGGGAAACTTGTTTCAATGTAGAAGTTGTGTCAATGAACGTTATTAATTCAATATTATTTTTAAAAGACCAGTGTGTTTTTCATTTACAGACTAGATCAAAATACCTCTCAGTTCTTTTATCCGAGCTAACGGCTTCCATGTATTCAAAGAGTATAATTCTGGCCTATCTCCTCTAAATAACACGCCGTCATCGAAAAGGCAAGATAGCTTACATATGAACGAACCAGTCAGGATAGCTCACACTGCACATAATATTTACCCACCTTCTGCTGATTCTTAGACTGAACTTTCTCTGCGCAAATACTTGCAGGGTTTGTACCAGGACCGTCGGATGTTATTAGACTAAACCGGAACGACCAAAGAATTACGGTAGCTGGCAATCTAAAGGAATAATCGCAAACGGTTATAAAAAGTATATAATTATTGTAGGTCATTCTTTTCTGTAGTTGCCTGTTAAAATAATAAATTATCATCAATACAAATAAAAGGCTATGCTTGGTCAGTGCGTCATTGTGTCGTCGTGGTCGTAACGCTGACGTCACGCTTCCCGCCTTCGCTCGTGGGCTACACCTGCCAGAGATATTACTACCAGCTAGAGGTTGTGCGAGTTATTTAATAACAATTCTATTTAGCTAACCATACGTGAAGAACTGAATTACCAAAACGCTGAAAGAAAAGTATGTATTGAGTTGAAATCAACAAATTATTTGTTAGTTGCTTTTTTATTAATTTATATTCCTTCGACGAAGATGTTTAAGTCAAAATTTTGCCCATGAATATGTAAGATAAAAGCTATAATTAATAACGTTAATAATGTTAGCAGAAGTTTTGATCAGGTTGAAATTTACCGTGAGCGACATGAAAACATTACGTCATGCAAACGAACCTAATTTCACATATATGTGCGGCATGTTCAAAGAATAAAACTAACACTACGCAACATAATGCGAGTCGTTAAGATTTATTTTGCTTTCTTTTCATTGATATAATATTACTGACGTTATTATTTCAGTTGTTCCACCAGTATCCCGATGTAACCTCTAATCGAAAACTGTTATAGAATAACGATTATTAGAGTTATTTAATTTTGTCTAGTTAAACTGATGGGAAGAAATGATGTATTAGAATACTCCTCTCAAACCGTCATTTTTTACGGGCTTATAGAGGGCGTTCGCCGGGAAACGCAACCCACTGTTAGCGCTACAAGGAAGAAACTGCTCCCGGCGAGCGAGCGCTCAGTTTCCGGCATTGTTCGACCGTCGGCCGCGGACTATTTCATAATAATTACGCTTCATAAACTTCAGAAACTTGTGTGCTAAGCATTTAAATGTGACGTAATTCATTAGCTTACCTTATAAAAGATGCTGGAAGTGTTGAACCTCTTGTGTAATGCACATTTCACATCTTCTGAACATATTTCGAGACACACGCTGCCCTAACTGACTTAATGATTTTTTGGGTGACTGTTCTAGTCGAAAAGCGATATCGTCAATTTTCTCCTCTGTGAGAATACGGTTGACCGACAGTCTCTTTTTGTTAAAAAATGAACCCGTTTCTCTTACTTTTTTAACCAGACGCAGAATTGTTGATTTAGCTGGCAGTAAAGCGCCAGGAAATTCGCGACGAAATTTACTGCGACACTTTTTAAACGACTTCTTCTTCACATATGTATCGTAGAGAAATATTCTTTGTTGCAAACTGTAACGTGCCATAATTTTACTCACACTCAAACACGGTACAGATTAATAAGAGTATGAATCCCCAAACCAGCCAAACCGCAAAGAAACGTTTATTCACAACACTGATTAATAAGAGACTGAAGTCACAAACTATCTACAATGCAAAGAAACCGTTCTTAACAATGTAAGGGTCACTGCACTGCACTGTTGGGGCAGCGGAGGTGTTAAACAGTGCGGTGATTCACGGTGCCTTGTGGCGGGAGTCGCTGGTTCCACTGACCGAGCAAGTTGCCGACGGCAACAGACTGGGAGGGTAGCGTTTTCCGGCGAACGCCCTGTACAATAGGAATATTAATAAAAGGCATTTCAGCTGTTCAAATTTTTGTCGTTTTCTGACGCGTTGAAGAATCTTCAGCAATCCAATGTTTTATACGATTTCTTTTTTTGTTTTTTTATGAATTTTGTCTAAATGGATTGTGTGAACATTAATACATTGACGTATATATGTAGAGTTTTTACTAGTTACTTAAGTTACATTTCATTCATGAGGAGCGTGACAACTGAACACCTGTATCATTAACCAGAATGTCACTTACAACGTCACATATTATTGTAATGACTGTGGGCAATCAGTGATATTTGCCTTCGCCAATCTAATGTTGTTCAATTATTTTTAACAGTTACGTTTTGTCCGCTGTGTGTTGTTAGCAAGGAGACTGAAGACTTCAATCTCAAAATGCCTTTAGAAACAACTATCCCGGAATTCCCATGGAATGATTTCGGGGAGCCATGGAAAATCAAAATTGGTGGGCCGAACGGGAATTCGAATCTGCATCTTCCAGAATGCGAGGCCAGAGTTTTATATAAGAACGGAGACTTTCCCGGCGTATGCTTAAAATAAAGTCTTCATGGGTGTACCGCCGGATAGTGTTTTGAAAACACGATATTTCGACGAATAGCTCCGTCGTCTTCATCAGGTATCGAGACATCTGTACAGGCGGCTGACCGTCGTAATTATTCAAAGGAAAAAATGCGAAAGTGAAGAATTTGTCCGCATAAAAAAAAAATCAAGAAAAGGAGGGTAATCTCAAGGGAAGAAAAAAAGAGTGAGCCAGAGAATGAGAAAACTCAGGACAGGAAATGAAGTTGAATAATCGAAGTCCATAGATGGATGAAACGAAAAGAGGGAAAAAAATAAACAAAATTATTAGTCAGCCACAGAAATGTCAGGTAATGAAAAATGACTCTAGGTGTCTACACAACATACTCGGAAACGGGGAACAGTTTAAGGTCTCAGTCTCAATGTATTATATGTTTGTATTTCAGTTTTTTTGAAAACTAAAATGGAAAATAAAATGTGGCTTTCGTTCTATGCAACCATTTAGCAAGCTCCAGTTCATATTATTTTAACTACTGTAGCTGGCTTTGCTCTGTAATTTGAGACATTATAATGAGGACAGCACAGAAGGAACACAGCACTTTCTTAAAACCACCCATGCCCGAGGTCAGATTTGACATGGCGACCCTCAGAATGCGAGGCCAGCGAGCTGACCCATGGGCCGGCTTATTGCAGTTGTTCTGCTTTAATACGGAGTCTGCCGAACGCACCGGCAACGAGAATCAGAGGGGTGCGGATTCATCAAACAGCCTCAGAGCGGAGCACACACCTCAATTATTCAAGAGCGGGCTTTTGAGGCCGCAGCAGTCAACGGGGAGAGAGCAAAAAAGAGAGGTTCGGTGTTGCCGCGGCGACATAATTCCGCGGCAGGTAAACGCGGCGAGAAATCCCACCCCGTTGCTAACGGCGCGGCGTCTGCAGCTTTTCACCCGCCACTCTCTCTGATCTCTCAATAGCAAAGTCTCCGACTCCGTAATAATGTAAAAAGTGAAAAATAATTCCTGTGACTGTCGCAATAATGTCGTATAATTTTTCAGAGATATCTTCCCGCCATTCTTTCCGCCGTGCGTCTTTACAGACGCCCGTAAATACGGTAAAATTGTTCGGAAAGGATTTAATACACATCTCTAAAAAATCCTTGCAGCGTTCATAAAAATATAAGGCAAAAACTACCTTGAAATTTTATTTTCCTGCCTTAATTATGTTATTCTAATTCATCAGTCAAAGTGGTGTGCCACAACCGCGCGCAGGCGTTCAATAAACAGAATATCCCCTCTCCATACTGACGTCCCGGGAAATGAACTGGGAAGGTATAATTCTATTTTTTTTTTTTTTTTTTTTTTTTTTTTTTGCTTATGGGTTTCTTTTCGTTGGCTTCGAGGTCATGAGATCATTAGAGACGGGAAAGGATGAGGAGCAAGGAACGGAAAGGAATTCAACCATGGCATTTTTAAAGGAAGCAACGCAGCATCCGCCTGCATCCGCCTGGGATGATTTGGTGAAACCATGGAAATCCAAAATCTGGATGTCCGGAAGGGGTTTCGTACTTACGTTCTCCCGAAAGCGAAGCCAGAACGTTAACCGCTCACCCACCACGCTCGGTCGCTTTATCGTGGCCTTCCTCCATCTGACAGTATAGTTGCCTACTTTTTATAGAAATAAATAAAGTATGTATGTCTTTGGAAGAGGAAAATAAAAAGTAAATGGAAGAAAAAATTATTTTTTAATTTAGATAATTTTTGCCTTAAATACATAAGTGCTGCAATTTCTTTAATTTCATTTTAACGTATCACAGCTAGTAAATAATACTAAAACAAAAATTATTAATAAATAAATTAACGAACAATTCATTTTTAATTAAAGGACGCCCTGTTTCCCCCTACCCGCCATATTCCTTTAATTACTCTCTCGTCAGGATACGGAAGCAGGTACGAAACAATTATTTTTGTATTTGATAAATTATCTCTTTTCAGGTTGAAAAGTGTTTTTCAAGGGAACAGTAACGTCTTCCGTCCCGCTCAGAAAAAGACGACTGCAGAGTGCGTGTTTCGTTTCGTCGTGAGCACTAATTAATACGTGGTTTAGAAATTAATAACGGACAACAGCGTTCTGTTCCATGAATTGCATAGTTTACCACAAATAAAGTATCCTGTTTTGAGGACAGAATTTAATAAAGCTCCGAATGACTTGAAAGCAAATAAGGCAGTTGGAATTGATGAGATCCCTGCAGAACTTCTTAAATCTCTGGGAGAGGAAGGAATCGAAAGATTATTCAAGCTGATATCAAAAAGTTATGAAACAGGAGAAATTCCAACTGATTTTAATAAAAATATCATCTTCACACTTCCAAAGAAAGCACAAGCTGACAAATGTGAGAATTATCGCACAATTAGTGTAATATCACATGCTTCAAAATTACTGACCAGAATAATATACAGAAGGATGGAAAGGGTAGTAGAAGAGATAGTAGGTGAAGATCAGTTTGGGTTTAGGAAAAATCGCGGTACAAGGGAAGCAATTCTGTCTTTAAGATTAATACTTGAAGGGCGGATCAAGAAAAACAAAAATACTTTTATGGCATTTGTTGATTTAGAAAAAGCTTTTGATAATGTTACGTGGGACAAGATGTTCAAAATTTTAAAGAAGTCAGGTCTAAAGTATCGAGATAGAAGAATCCTCTATAAACTATATAAGAATCAAGTGGCTGTGATAAAAGTAGAGAATCACGAGAGACATGCATCAGATAAAAAGGGTGTGAGACAAGGTTGTAGTCTATCCCCGTTAATATTCAACTTGTATGTAGAAGAAGCAATGAAGAAAGTCAAAGAAAATTTTCCATGTGGCATAAGTTTTCAGGGAGAAAAAATCAGAATGCTACGATTTGCTGACGGCATTGTCTTATTAGCAGAGAGGGCTGAGGATATTGAGAAGTTATTGAATGGCATGAACAAAATACTGAAGGATGATTTTGGACTGAATATAAATCAAAGTAAAACAAAAGTGATGAAATGTAGCAGAAATGACACCAATACTAGCAGATTAAATATAAAAATAGGATCTGATGCAATAGGAGAAGTGAGTGAGTTCTGTTACTTGGGAAGCAAAATTACAACCGATGGCCGAAGCAGGAATGACGTTAAAAGCAGAATAGCACTAGCAAAAAGAGCCTTCATGAAAAAGAGAAACCTTTTAGTTTCAAATATTGATATAGGAATTAGAAAGAACTTCTTAAAACTCTATGTGTGGAGCACAGCACTTTACGGTAGCGAAACATGGACTTTAGGAATACCAGAAAGAAAGAAACTTGAAGCATTTGAAATGTGGTGCTACAGAAGAATGCTGAAAATTAGGTGGACAGACAAAGTAAGAAATGAACGAGTTTTAGAAATGATGGGTGATAAAAGAAGTTTATGGAAGAAGCTTACAGGAAGAAGAGACAGGCTGGTAGGTCATATTTTGAGACATGCTGGATTGGTTAATTTGTTAGTGGAGGGAACAGTTGAAGGTAAGAACTGTAGAGGAAGACAGAGATTAGAATATATGAAGCAGATAATTGAGGACGTGGATTGTAATGGGTATGTAGAAATTAAGAGGTTAGCACAGGATATGAAGGGATGGAGGATTGCATCAAACCAGTCTAAAGACTGATGACAGCAAAAAAAAAAAAAAAAAAAAAAAAAAAAAAAAAAAAAAAAAAGAAAGTATTTACGCATACTTCACGGTTATGACAAAGTATAACGACCAAAAGTAATGTATGATACTTTAGTACTAAATATTATTACAAACCTTACGTTATTCAACAAAATATCATGCTCAAAAAATAATGAAAATTATTGAAAACGATGTTGACCTGGTTTGCCTGCTTTTCCAATGCCAGCTGATGCGATGGTAAAACTCACAGCACAGATACTGAATTTCGGAGAAAAAAAAATCATTTTGACGTTATATTCTTATCCAGTAATATGTTTTCTCTCAAAATCTTTATGTTTTTGTAACTGTTCAGGTTTCTTCACTTTTGCTTTCTCTAAGTTAGTGCTGAATCACTTGTCTCAGTATAACAAACAGATTCCGAATTACTTTTCATTTTATTCAACGTGATGGATGGTTTGCCAAAATACTGAAAAAAAATATACAAAAAAAAAAAATGCGTAAAATGGAAAAGCAGATCGGTGGGAAAATTACTGTCAAAGAATTCAAGACAGAAATTAGTGAGAAAAGGCAAAACAACACATCAACATTTCTGCAACGCGTTTTTGTGTCACGATCCATTTATCTCCCTTCACATCTAACCGATGTAGGTAAATGAGGTATCATATTAAAGATTAAGGTTACCGCCGTGGTAACATAATATTTTAAGAAAGGAATTTATTCTTATTCGATCCTTTACGGGCAAAAATGTCAATATTTCCAAAAAGGCATTTTTTGTGTATCGAGCTATTTATCTCCCTGGATCCAACCGAAATCGATAACTGAAGTATGATTGTGAGGAGTAATGTCTCAGCTTTGTTAACATCATGTATTAAGAGAGAATGCTTTTGGAATTCAACCCTTAAAGGGAAAAAAGTATAAATGGTTCTACAACGCATTTTTATGTCACAAGCCATTTATCTACCTTGATATCTAACCGATATAGATAAATGAGGTATTTTTGTATAACAGGCTACCTAAAGAAAATAATTACTCTATGAAATTAGTAGCTAGGGTAATGTTTATATAAAAAAAAGAGAAGATAGATATGAAATCGGACAAGCTTGATAAAAACCGTTGGTGTGTTCGCTTTGAACTTTAAGTTGCTGCTGAAAGAACTTGTAAACATTCGGATAATTAAGGATATTATAACATGATAATAAAAATTAATTGAGTCATATAAGTTTATTATTTGTTTGAAGTATGAATAAGCAGTAAGCTGAAGATTTACTCACTAATGAGTTAAAGACGATCGTGTATCCTAGCTACGATACAAGAAAGGGAGAATATAAAAATAAAACATTAAAAGGCAGTATCATCATAGAAAATACGATGACAGGTAGTAAATAAAAATAAGACAGTATCATATTAAAGATTAAGGTCTCCACCGTGGTCACATTATATTTTAAGAAAGGAATTTTTTCGTAATCGACCCTTAAAGGGCAAAAACGTCAATATTTTTACAACGCATTTTTCTGTCTCCCTTGATTCCTAACCGAAATCGATAAATGAGGTATAGTTTTAAATAGTTAAGTATCCGCTTTGGCCACATCATATTTAAAGAAAGAACTTTCTCCAAATTAAACCCTTAAGGGGAAAAACTATCATCATTTCTAAAACCTTTTTTATTTTACCTGGCTTGATGCCTAACCGAAATCGATAAATGAGGTATCATTTCAATGACTCAGATGTCTGCTTTGGTCACACCATTTTATATAAAAAGATTTTTTTTGGAATTCGGCCATTGAAGTCAAAATTATCAATATTGTTTCTACAGCATGTTTTTATTATTATTATTATTATTTGTCATTTATTTCTTTCGATACCTAACCGATATCGATAAATGTCATATCGTTTAAAGATTAAGATCTCCAGTTAGGTAAAATCATAAATTAAGAAATAATTTTCGGAATTTTATGCTTATAGAGGTCATTCATATGAGACAGTTCGGGGCCAAATCCCTAGATTGCAGCAGCAGATATCACAGAGATGTCAATAAACTGTTTTTTAAACAACAAGTAGCTTTTCGGATATTTTTTTCTGTTACGGAAAAATGTTTGTTTTGCTATACAATTCCTATGTAAACATTTTATTCGCACAGCAACACATTTCACAGGGATGTTGACTTCCTGTGCGCATTTTTTCAGGTTGGTTGTATTCTGTATACATAAGCACAAGCATCGGTGAGGATGGCAACAACGAAAAATGCAATAACTAAAAAATCGCATTCTAAATTATTATATCGTTTTATTCTCATATACCGTTCATTTTAATGTACTACATTTCATAAAACTGAAGAAATAAATAGCCGAAATCAAAAGAGTTAAACAGAATCCAAAAAAGAGTAGTGTCATCTGTTGTAGTATTTCTTGAAAGGATTGCTCACCTCGCTGCAGAGTGACGTGTGGCGGCCATTTGTTGCATCTCTAAATGATCATAATTTTTTCTCCCTTCCTCGGTGACACAGATTCATACTATCGCAGATTTTAAGCAGGATCATAACCGCTCAAAATTTGAGAACACCATCCAAATTGCCGCAGTAGTTTTTGCGTCATACCATTTCAAACCCACACACACAGATTTATAATATCAGAGATTACTACCTAATGGGCATGTATTTTTCTGTCGCTTTAGTGTACCGTGATACTGACCCCCACCCAATGGACAGAGCGCCCAGCCAGTGCCCCGCCAGTGTGTTGCCGTCGACAAGAATCTAATTTCAGCTGTCCGCCTGACGTCACAGATAGCGGACCCAGTTCTTTTTACTGTGAAACGCGGACACAAAGTACAAAAACACCACTGTGACGCCAGGCTTCAACAAATTACCTTCCAACATGGAGTTCAGGCACAAACAAAAAGTGATTATCCTATCCGAGCTTCTAGAAAGGTTTTATACCGTGCCCCATTAGTTTGTTTTTTTATCGGAGTGAGTATTCTTCCAAAATAATCTAGTAATTTTACTGATTCTGACACAGTAAACATTTTCCTTTGTGACAGTTACCTGGTGGACGAAAATTCATGTTATTTTCGTTGCATTGCAGGAGCCCGAGGGTTGGTGGCCATCGCCGGAGGACAGGGGTTTGATTACCTCTCAGGCCATCCAGATTTTGGCTATCCTTGGTTTCCAGAAATGAATGACGGAAGCGATACTTCAAAATGCCATGGCCGAATCCCTTCAGATTGCTTGGCCTTATCCAACACTTATACTAATTGTATCTAAGTCGACGAGCGAAAGCACTTTAAGTACGCCATTCCCTCAGCTATGTTTTCTTTGTGCTTCGACAGTTTATATATTAGGCTCTATTTAAAACTGTTTGTGTAGCTAGTACGTATGTGTAATGTGTATGTTTCTGTGGTGTGCATGTGTGTGTGTGTCTGTGTGTCTGTGTGTATGTGTGTGTATGTGTGTGTCTGTGTGTGTGTGTGTGTGTGTGTGTGTGTGTGTGTGTGTGTGTGTGTGTGTGTGTGTTTGGTGTGTATTCGTGTTTGTGGTGTGTTTGCGTATGTGGTACTTGTATCTACGTGAAGACTATATATGTTAGTGTTCGTACCGTGTGTGGGTATGTGTATTTATGTGTATAGTATGTTCGTGTGTAGTCTGCGTGTGCATTGAAGCTTCACATTTAGAATCAACTGTTTTGTATTTTATCAATTTTTAGCTCAACGCCTGTTTGCAATGTATAATGAAGGTGTGTGCTATGCATAATGTTAATAGAAAAATCACTCAGAACACAAGCATTACTCTTCGTGGCAGCAAGATGACTGGCGAGTGAGTGAACCCGTTCTTACCCCTACGTTCACATGATTAGTTGCTTTGCCTGACTATTGTTCGAGCAGCACTACGGGGTCTCAGGGCTAATAAATTAACTGTTACCAAATCCATATTCTCTGAAGTCCTGAGTTTTATTTTGCACACAGCCGAGAGTAAACTAAACATTACTATCGCAGCTACACTGAAATGTGAGCAGAATGGACCAACAAGAAGCACATAAATCTGTGTGCGTGAATACACCATATTTTTATTGTTTGCATATGAGTTTACGCCTCTTCGACGTCGAGGTCATAAGCGGTAAGAAAGTACTGGAAGCAAGGAACGGGAAGGAATTTGGCCATGTTCATTTGAAGGAACCATCCCTTCATTCCATTGGAGCGATTCTGGAAAAAGCTAAATCTGGATGCCCGGACTGGGATTTGAATCCGCGTCCTCCCGAATACGAGGCCAGAGCCTACCGTTTATCCACCACGCTCGGCGTGTATACTCCAATCGGATACGATAAGTACTGAACAGATCTGTACTAACACTAAAGTGTATTTCTTGCATAACTAAAATAGCTATGTTTGTCATGCAGATCGGACATACGAGTGTTTACTTGAGTTAGTGACAATTTATATCTTTAGCGGTCTGTTGGCTCAGTGGTTAAGGTGTCTGACTGAGGATCGAAAGGTCTTCGGTTCAAATCCCTGTCTCGACAAAGATTTTCCTTGGTCCTTAACCCCACTTTAACCTCTGACACAGCTAGGTGTGCAATGTGAACCATGCCAGAATGCTTCCGTAGTTCGGATTCCAGTTAAACTGTAGGTCTCCTATACCCGGAAGGGCTACTGACTTGGGTTAAGGCGGCTACTACAGAAGCGGAATACGTGGCCAATTGAAACCCTGTAATTATGTCATTACGACCAAACTGGTTAGTCATCTGAATTTAGTATACTCAGTGTGCAGATGTTAATAAGGAAGAAAAACATTGCATTAGCAATTTATTCTTACCCAAAAAATGGCAGGATAGCAATTAAAAGTTTTTTCCCAATATACAGTTGATGCGGGGCACCATGTATTCGGATATGGTTTTTTCTTATGACGGAGAATAGAATCAATAAACCAGACTGCAACAAGTTTCAAGCACGACGAGACAGGGCCAGGCAGTAGCAAGGTGACCTCGAGGATGCGGCGAGCTCACACTTTGATCGGATTATTGTGCGCGCAGTACCTCTCAGCAGTAAACGTTTTTCTTCTCTCCAACTCCTAACTCTCAAGACGAGAAACGATCGAGTCTGCTCCGTAATCAAATTACGCCATTGCTTTCGTTTCTGCGACCTTGCCTGTCCATTAGCAGGTGACGTATATCCACAGAGGATCTGGAATAGAATCAGAGAAATTCGTAGCTACGTATTTCGCTGCGGAAATTATTTATGTATTTGGTTGACGTCTAGGTTTCTTCAGAGATGTGATGAACATGCTTCGTCTACTGCAAGATTTATAATCCGCATTTCTCCGAACCAAGATTGTGAGATACGCCGCTTCAGAGCATGTCTACATACTGCGATAAGAGCAGATAAATTCGAGACACTTTTGACAAGAAATGTCTTCATTTGAAGAATTCATATTAATGACGAGAACTTATTAATTAAATATATTGAAACTATTTTTTATGGACTTATGCTTCATCTAAGTCAAGGTCATTAGAGGCGGGAAGGGACTGGGGACAAGGAACGGGAAGAAATTCAGGCACGGCCATTTGAAGGAAGCATCCCGCCATTCGGCTGGAGTGATTTGCCGAAACCATGGATAACCAAAATCTGGATGGGGAATCGAACCCGCGTCCTCCCGAATGCGAGAACAGAGCGTTACCAATCATCCTTCAAGCCGCGTATATTGAAACACACATAAAAAAAGAACGAGATTTATCGAACCGACGAAATTCCTTTCCGTTTATTGGCTTCAGGTATTTCTTGCCTCAATTCACCTCGAGGTTGATGAGGCATTAGGTCATTAAAAAAACAAGGACATTGCGTGTCGTGAAATAAAGAGAGCACAAAATTTTCAAATAATTCTGTTACTTTTCGTACTACCCCATTATTACTCAACTAACGTAAAGTGATACTAACTTAACATAAACAGCTGTGGAGGAATTAGATCCAAGGATGATAAAATCGTTTGTCACAAACTGGAAAGGAATCGATGGTCTATGGACGGCAGGAGAACCATAAAATTGTGGTAAGCCGACCGGAATTGGCGATCTAGATGGCTTCTAACCAACGTCAGTATTGACGTGCAAATATCCATTGCTCTTGTGGCGATACCCATGCTACAGAATTATTACTAACCACTTTCGGATATTCTATAACTCTAACATGTGTCCCGTAAGGTCTTTCGTTTTATCAATATCTTCCTCACTACCAAACCTTTAAGTTCCATAAGAAGAAAAATCTACATATGTCAATGCTACAAGTCTTTTTTCTTTTCTTTTATTTTCTGTAGTAATAAGAATAAGTATAGCTATTAATTTAGCAGCTGAAAAACCTAACTTCAACACATTTTCATTATGAAAAAACTGCGCGTCTTGGTTTTTCCCGGGGTGTTTTCTATAAAACTTGCTCCTTAGTAACCTTACAGTAGAATTAAGTAAGAATATTTAACGTCCCAATTGAAAATGTTGTAATAATTGTTGGGATTGCATGAAACGGATCGGAAGCTAAAACACCATGCAGTCTGTTAGACTACTCGAAATTTAGTGTTTTTAAAGGGTCACCCTTTCCAAAAGTCCGTCACCAAACTTCCTGAACTTCTCAATGGCCAGTAACTTCTCAGATAACAACATCGCCGATAACCTTTTTACTGTAATATTATTCTGTAGAAAATTCTTCAGCAAAACACGCACAAACTGGGCATCAAACTTTTCTCCAAAGATTTAAAGCTTATTACAATAACAAATTACGTAGTGTCAGTTTTAATACTGTTCGAGCGAAATTTTCCATAATCGGAAGCTCAAATAGGCGTCGTAAAAGTTTCGAGAGAACTTTAAAAATCGTTGCCCGATGTACATATGGTAGTGGGTTAAAAATTGCTCTGACTGTAGGAACACACTGTACTGATTTTTTTTCAAATTACAGTTTATTTCAACCATTTGCATCCATCGAAACATTACACATTCATAAGAAAAATATACAAACTTAGAATTAACCACCACGCGTGTCTCTCAGACAATGACTGCTAGTAACAGTAGAGACCTGGGTCTTTTGACTTTTAAGAATCAAAAGCATCTACGAACTTCAAATCAGTTTCAGTCTTTACAATGTGATTCCGTTAATCAATTTTCTAGTTTATCCCAATTCGAATATCTACCAGCTGAATGAAAATTAAATTTTATTCTTCACACTTCAATTCAAGCAAGCGTAATATCAATTGTTTTGAGCAATAATTCGTACTAAACATTCAAAATATTAATTTTTAATATTATTCAGTCTTCCAACTGACACTGTAATTTACTTACGATTTACGAAATATCGCTACGCAACAATAGAAAAAGTTTTGGTGCTAAGTGTTATTTTGTTCTCTACAGCGTACTGTGTGTGTGACATGCCGAACAATTTATTAACTGTTTATTAGTTTAATAGTAGCTTCTGGACGTGGACGTTGGTCGCCTGTTTGGCAGACTCACCCGCACTCAGGCGCCTGATGTGCAGACCCTCCCGTGGGATTGTTCCACCTAGCAGCGTTGTATGCGTGCGTTCAGGGGCTGCAGCTCTAAACACGCCTTTAAGTCAAGCTGCACCTGCCGTTTCGGAAGACATATATGCATCAAGATACAAAATTAGCAGGCCGTGCTCATTGAGGTATTGTTATCACCCCGTAAGTATTTGCAACCAGCATGACACGGATGAATTAAGTTTTTTTTATATTTCTTCCATTTATATCAGAAAGATTATGTCTATTATACTCAGGTACTTCTGGATTTTCCGTTTCAGGACAAGGCCATTGACACATATTTTTCCAACACAACTTTGAAATAGTAATTAAACATACAAAGCATGTTACAGTTATTAACTAATCTCATTTCACAAGAAACTGATTTTTCGGTAAATAGCAGGGCAGCTTACATATTCGTATGGCTGAAAATATTGTCAGTTAAGTGCTGATTTACTTGGTTGAAGCCACACTTGTGTTGTGAGATCAGAATCTCAATATTTTCAGGGCAGTATTGCGACAATAAATTCCTGACATGATTTTTTTCTGGAACTAAGATCAGTTTCTTAAGAATAAAAAAGATACTTTTATTATGTTTTAAAGAAAATTATTAATAATAATCAGGTATAACAAAAACAAACAAGGAGAAAATGCTGTACATATTGTATCATTCCATTTTAGTTATAATTCATTTGTAAGCAACTCATATAGTTTGCAAATCGAAATAAAGATTAAAATTTAAATCTACTACGTAAATCCTGTTGTGTAATTCGTCCATAGAAGTAACTGACAACCGAAAATAATTTTAAAAATCATTTTAATCATTCCTAATCTTTTCAGAAAGCATGTAAAATAAATCTGTTTCCTTTCTCATTTGATTGATAGCATGCACCTAAAGAGGTGGATTACCCTTCCGCCTTGTTATACGACGATTAATTATCCATAATTAAATAATTTTTGGCTTACTCGTTGCATCATAATCTTAGTGCCGTCTGGAGATACGCTGATATAATCTACAGTAAGTAATACTACGGTAAACAGCCGTACGTGTTATCAACGTAGGGCGTGAAGGCTGCCTGAGAGGCGATAGTAGGAAGTGGGCGCAATCAGGCGGTTTACTCTGGTCCCACTTGCGGCCCGTTTGTGCGAGCTGTCCGGAATGCCACTGTGCGGCGCGCCCGCTTGACCTCTGAAGGACGTCCGCCCGAGGCGGAGTGCAAATGTCAACACGGCTCCACTCGCTCGCCGGATTGCAGGGTGGCCGGCTGGGCGCCTCTATTACAGGCCGCTGCGGTCAGACCCGCACAAAGCCAACACTCTCTCAACGTGCCTTACATGAAATAGAGGTAACTAGCAAACTGCTGCGTGTATACTGTCATAATACAACTCTCATTTAATTTGCTAGTGTTACTTTTCCACAGTCGGATGTCATCTGAAATCTGGACTCTACAGTTGCAACCACTGTAATTACCTTCTATTTATTTATTGACTTATTCTCTTATGTACAACATATTCCAGTGCCTAGAATTTCGTCTTGCCTCTTATTTCTTTTATTTTGCCTTCATATTTACTTGGTTCTCATGTACAGGGTTATTCAAATAGAAGGAGAATATTTTGAATTTTTAATCCTCACAAACAGCCAAAACATACAAAAATGTGCGGAAAATCAAATTTTGTAATCGGTACTTTATTGAACTTGCGACGGAATTCACGCTGCACGTCAACAATGGGCTGTAGCACACAAAACGACTTCTGTGGCCTCGCCATTTCCAAGTGAACAAACACCGGCGTTGATAGCAGCTTAAGGAACTAATAGGCAGCGGTTAAAAACTTCGAACATTACCCAGTAATGAGTGGCGTGTAGTTGTATCTTTTATGGTTTGTGAGAAATAAAAATTCAAAATCTGCTCCTACTTTTCAGTGCCGGATAAGCCACGTAGCAAGAGTTAACAAATACAACAAGCCCCGCTCCTTTGGTGGGCTTCGCGCCTGTCTAAATGATCTGGCTTTAATGTATACAGCTAATTATTTATTTATAAATACTTATTTGGCTAATGTTATCTCCAACTTTTCCGACACAAAAGGTTTATTTTTTTATTTTTTTTATTATTATTATTTTTTTTATTTTTGTAAATTTATTGTTTTATTTCACACCAAACTTTAATACCTAAACCACCCCAATTGCCTCTTGTTCGCATATGCTACACAGCCCGCACTGTATTAATCCGGAATTGCTTCTTCTGAACAAACCTGAATTTGAATACAGGATTATGAAGAATTAATGCAGGACAATTCTCTTTAAATGCTAAAGTCAAAATTACTTATACTGTTACTATTTTTATCATTATTAACAAAGTGGGTACAAGCATTGTTTCTTCTTCATCTTCTTCTACTACTTCGACTACTACTACTACTACTACTACTGCTACTACCATTAACCAGCCAGTGTGGTTATGCGCGTTAAGGCATCTCCAAGCTGTATCCGGGAGCTACAATAGGATCAAGGTCGAGCCTGGTCCCGGCGTACCGACCGTCCTGTTTGTGGCTTTTAGGTGGTTTCCCGCAAAGTCAATGCTGAAACGTTCCACAATATCCACCATTGCACAGCCAAAAATACACTTACCACAGAAGAACATAGTTATACATCTTGCAGAGAGATGGCAACACCATATCCCTCTCGTACATGTGGAAAGTAACGGGGTACTACCACATCAATATTTCCCTAGCAGCGTAAGGTATGGCCCTCCATGTCGAAGCGAGCATGGAGAGCAGCCTTGTTAAAATCTATCCTGGAGTAGAACACTGGTGATTATGATGATTATGTTGATGATATTACTAATACTACTGTTCCCACTATCGCTCGTTTATCCTTGTTATCTATTGTGCTCCATACGCGGATTCGCTTGGAGCGGACAGCACATTGAGCTGACCTCCTGGAATACCAAGACGGCCCCAGCGGTCACTTGCAGGATGGCCTCTTCGCATCACACTGAAGATCATCCAATCATTGAAGTAGTTCGTCCTCGTATCATTGCTTCCATAAAGACGCTGTTGTAAAGGTCAGAGTTCCAACTTTATTGTTCCCTCTACAGATAGCTTCGAGATTGGCTTCACTTAATTCACAACTTTCAGTCGTGTTCTAATCTTTCTGACGCAATTTATTTCGCTCGGCATTTTTCCTCTCTACAAATTTCCCCTTTCAAAATTTCGAGGCTAGATAGGCTGATTTGTCTAGCAAATGGCATAGTTACCTTACAACTTAACGTAGTTTTTTTTCGAATTATGGCTTTACGGCTCGTCAACGGCTAAGGCCATTGGAGGCGGGATGGGATTGGGGACAAGGAACGGGTATCAATTCGGCCATGGCCTTTTTGAAGGAAGCATCCCGGCATTCGCCTGGAGTGATTCGGGGAAACCATGGAAAACCCAAATCTGGATGCCTGACGGGGATTCGAACCCACGTTCTCCTGGATGCGAGGCCAGAACGTTAACCGTTCACCCACCACTCTCGGTTTACCGTAGTCACCGAGCCTGGTGGGTGAGCAATAAAGCTCAATCCTAGCATATCTAGATGACACGGGATCCGATTATCCAGATTTCGTTTAACATGGTATCGATAAATCACTCCAGTATAATGCCGGGATGGTTTCTTCAAAGACCATGTCAGAATTCCTTCCCGTTCCTAGCAGTAAATCCTGTCTCGCCTCTAATGACCTAAGTCGACTAGGCATAAGGATGAGATTAAAAAATAAAAAATAATGAATTGAATTTTTGCCATATATTTAAAAACTTATTTATTTAGTTGTTTAACTACATTAAAGTTGGACATTTTTAATAATGACGTAGTTCCCTCTTCGAGAAGGTTTTGGTGTCACTGTTCCACGATGATGCGACCGAAATTCGAAATCAGGAACGTTTGGTACCCATCACAATCCAAAAGTTAGTTGAGACATTTTGAACATTTATTGGTGATTAACATTCAAAGTAGCTGACAGCACCAAGTAGTAATTGTAAGAAAATCGAC
The DNA here is from genome assembly GCA_031002005.1 of Vandiemenella viatica. Taxonomy (NCBI): domain Eukaryota; kingdom Metazoa; phylum Arthropoda; class Insecta; order Orthoptera; family Morabidae; genus Vandiemenella; species Vandiemenella viatica. The sequence continues at coordinate 16,383,318 of JARYHS010013630.1, forward strand.
TCTATTTACCACATTTGGCATCTCCTTTTTTTCAACAAATTCTATTAAAAAAAAAAAAAAAGGCTTGAAGCATTTTGAGTTAGGTGCTGAGGTGAAAGCACTGGTGATGGGTATCTTTCCAGACCACTACAGAAACATTGGACAAAGTGTGTTGAACTAAAGAAGGACTACGTAAAAGCAAATAATGGATTTTTTAAATTGTAAACAGACTCTTTTCCTGTCAGGCCCTCGAGGAATGCAGAAACTGCCGGTGTATATGTAACTTTTGACATTTTATTTCCTTACGACGATTTGTTTTTACTAGTATTACCCCATGAAACTTATAATAAAAATCTTTAATTATAGAGAAATATGAATTTTGGGCGAGGATGTAAATCAAAGCTTTATGCATTTAATATTATGAGCCTAAACATCTGTCTGCAAAAACATTTCGAAAGGACGAACAGCCAGAGGTGTAGAACAAAGAGAGCGGCGTGTATATTTGATGCGAGCAATTAGCGGTGTTTGAGGACGCGCCAACTTGCGATGTTAATTGCTTCATACAAGGCGCATCAGTGTGACCAGAAGAGATAATTGTATCGATATGTGTCAAGGCTGGGCTCATTAACCGCAAATGGAAACAGCGGAAGAAAGAGGTATCGGTTATATTATATCTGCTACAAAAATTGGAAAATGCGTTTATTTGTATACAATGTCAGGAAAGACACAATGGTGTAATAGAAGAAGACTATATTACGAATAGTAGAATCTGGAATACAGACATTGAGATCAAAACGCGATCAATAAATTTCTCCTTGATTACGTAATTCATTCCCCACTTTCCTATCAAGCTTGCATAACGTAAAAATAAAATTAAAAACAAAAAAACCTTGAAATAGACTCACGACAATATTTGGGAACGGTTATGTGACTATAGTGTGGGTATTTGAATAGTGTAATCTCTGAGTGTTTACATTTTGTAAACAGTGGTCGTTCGTAGCGTTTGAACAGTCAGCGAGTGCAGTAGCGTATTTCGTTGTTGTTTTATATCTGTAGTGGTGTGGGTATTTGAATAGTGTAATCTCTGAGTGTTTACATTTTGTAAACAGTGGTCGTTAGTAGCGTTTGAACAGTCAGCGAGTGCAGTAGCGTATTTCGTTGTTGTTTTTATATCTGTAGTGGTGTGGGTATTTGAATAGTGTAATCTCTGAGTGTTTACATTTTGTAAACAGTGGTCGTTAGTAGCGTTTGAACAGTCAGCGAGTGCAGTAGCGTATTTTGTTGTTGTTTTTTATCTGTAATGGTGTGGGTATTTGAATAGTGTAATCTCTGAGTGTTTACATTTTGTAGACAGTACTAGTTAGTAGCGTTTGAACAGTTGCGGAGTGCAGTAGCGTATTTTATTGTTTATATTTATCTGTAGTGGTGTGGGGATTTGATTAGTGTAATCTCCGAGTGTATATATTTTGTAGGAAGTACAGGTTATTTCGAGTTTCTGTCCCTTTTTTTGTTCCTTTCTTTTTGCGTTTTTCAAAAGCAGTATGTCTAGGGACTGTGATTGCTGTGTGCAGACGCGAGCTGAGGTGGCTGATCTGCGCGCATCAGCTTGCAGCTGTGTTAGCGCAAGTTACGCAGCTGGAAGCTGCCGTAAAAGGCTGCAGCAGATGTGATGTTGGGGAAACTGATATAGCCAAGCCTATCACAGATTCTCCCTATATCGACTGTCGTACCTGCAACCCAGGGCTGAAGTGTTGGATGCTGTGCCGCAGTCGCCTGTTGGTGACTGGCGTATGGCTTCTAGACTTCGAAGCCGCACACGGGGGCAGTCGAACAGGTTAAAGGCCAAGACGCTAAACTTGTTCGTCTGTCCAACCGGTTTGATGTATTGTCGGAGGCTGACTCAGTCCCACAATTGTCATCCTGCGAGTTGACGGCCCCCCAGCCCGCCAGGTCTGAGCAAACGCAGAAGGGCATTCTGGTAGTTGGGAGCTCTAATGTTAGGCGGTTATTAGAGCCCCTTAGGGAAATGGCGGATTCCTCGGGGAAGAAATCCAACGTCCATTCAGTGTGTATTCCGGGTGGCCTGATCCGAGATGTGGAACAGGCCATCCCGGATGCCATAGAGGGGACGGGGTGTAGCCAACTACAGATTGTGGCTCATGTCGGCACCAATGATGCCTGTCGCCTTGGGTCGGAGGTTATCCTCTCTTCCTTCCGGCGGCTGGCTGAAAGGGTGAACTCTGTGGCCAGTGACCGCAAGATATCGGCAGAGCTAACCATCTGTAGCTTCGTAGACAGAGTTCATTGTGGACCTCTGGTTCAGAGCCGTATTGAGGGGCTGAACCAGAGACTACGACGTTTCTGTGATGACATTGGCTGCAGATTTCTCGATCTTCGCCATAGGGTCGAGTCTTGTAAGGTTCCCCTTAATAGGTCAGGTGTGCACTACACACGTGAATCGGCTACACGGGTGGCAGGGGCCGTGTGGAATGCACTGGGTGGTTTTTTAGGCTGAGGGAGGAAGACCCGAAACACGAAATTCAGTTACGGGCAATCCAATCAGATACAACACCGGAATGTAGGAGCAACGTAAAAGAATCTCGTCAGTTAAAAGTTCTCGTAATTAACTGTAGAAGCGTTTGTAACAAACAACCGGAACTTGAAAGCGTTATTTGTAGTACAGAAGCGGATATCGTTATCGGTACAGAAAGTTGGTTGAAACCGGAAATAAGTTCCGCCGAAACTTTTAATGATAGCATGAACGTTTTTCGTAAAGACAGATTACATTCTCATGGAGGTGGGGTATTTATAGCTGTGAGTAAATTTCTCCCATGTAATGAAATAGACGTCGATACGAACTGTGAAATCATATGGATTAAACTCAACGTTGCTGGGTCAAAACTCATCATAGGTGCCTTCTACCGTCCACCTGATTCGGATTTAGCTATCGTCGAGGAGTTAAGAAATAATGTAAATAGTATAGCTAGCCGTTTTAAAGATCATGTTATGATTCTGGGAGGCGACTTCAATCTGCCTTATATTGACTTGCGTAATTACGTTCACATCACAGGTAGCAGGGATAAGGCAGCTTCTGAAGTAATTCTCGATTTGTTGTCAGATAATCATCTCGAGCAGCTAGTTAATGAACCTACGCGGTGTCATAACGGTAGCGAAAACATTTTAGACTTGCTGGTTACCAACAGGCCAGAATTATTCACCGACATTTCAACGACCACAGGAATAAGCGATCACAAAGCGGTAATTGCGACTATCAAATTAATGACCGAGCGAAAAAGGAAAAAAGGGCGGATTGTATACAGATTCAGTAAGGCCTCAAAGGAGTGTTTTAGAACCTACCTGAGGAATAATACCATAACTTCAAGTCAACAAAGGACGCCGCTGAAGAGATGTGGCATCGTTTTATACATATAGTCAGGGAAGGCATGGAAATACATATACCAAAGCGGACAATAAAGGGAGAGGATGATACACCGTGGTACACATGCGAAGTCAAAAGATTACTCAAAAAACAAAGGAAAATACACGCACGCTCAAGAAGGAAGGGGTGTCGCAGCGATTTAGAAACCTTAGCTGATTTAAGAGGACGTATTAAGAATGTAATGCGCGAGGCCTTTAACGATTTTCACTCCAACTCTCTCTCTAAGAGTCTCACAGAAAACCCAAAGAAATTTTGGTCGTATGTACGAATAGTTAATTGTACCAACAGCAATATTCAGCACTAATTCGTGAAGGTTCCGAGGTTAATGAAAGCCGCGATAAAGCTTACGTACTAAATACTGTATTCAAAAATTCATTTACAAATGAACATAAGGATAGTATTCCCGTTTTCCCACTGCCGTGGCGAGTCGGTGATGGAATCATTACGAATAGATACTGCAGGTATCGTTAAGCAATTAGAGCTCCTGAAGTGGGGGGAAAGCACCGGGCCCGGATGGAATTCCAGTAAGAGTATTTTTCAGAGTATGCTGCAGAAATCGGGCCATTTCTGTCTGATGTATTCAGTAAATCATTAGAAGAGCGAAAAGTACCTTCAGACTGGAAAATCGCGCAAGTAACTCCGATTTTCAAAAAATGTGATCGAAGTGATCCAGGGAACTATCGTCCCATATCAATAACATCTGTTTGTAGTAGAGTTATGGAGCATATTATATGCTCGAACATTATGAATTTTCTAGATTATAATAATTTGCTTACAACAAATCAACATGGATTTCGGAAGAAAAGATCATGTGAAACACAGCTGGCCCTATTTACACACGACGTAATGAAAGTTATCGATACAGGTTCACAAGTAGATGCAATTTTTTAGATTTCCAGAAAGCCTTTGACTCTGTGCCACACAACCGCCTTTTAGCGAAGCTTCGAGCGTACGGTATATCGGATCAGCTTTGTGAATGGATAAAGGATTTTCTAACTGGTCGGTCGCAGTATGTTGTCGTTGAAGGAGAAAGTTCTTCTAATCTAGATGTTACATTGGGTGTACCTCAAGGAAGTGTAATAGGACCACTTCTTTTCTTAATTTTTATAAACGATCTCGGAGACAAAGTGAAAAGCCTTTTTAGATTGTTTGCTGATGATGCGGTTATTTATAGGGAAGTAAGAACTTTGGCCGATTGCTTAGAAATTCAGCGCGATCTGGATGTTATTTTGGCTTGGTGCGCTGAGTGGCAACTTACTCTTAACTGTAAAAAGTGCAAGACAATGAGCATAACTAACAAAAAGAATCCGATTGTTCAGAAATACGAGTTAAACAATACAGTTATTGATATGGTCGATTCTATTAAATATTTGGGAGTAACAGTTCAAAGGAACATGAAATGGGACATACACATTAATTCTTTAGTAGGTAGAGCAAATTCTAGGCTGCGATTCACAGGTAGAATATTGAAAAATTGTAATGAACAAACAAAGGAGATAGCGTACAAATCTCTTGTGCGTCCACATTTGGATTATTGTTGTGCCATTTGGGACCCGTTTCGTAAGGGATTGATCGAAAGTATAGAGAAAGTACAGAGAAGAGCCGCTCGATTCGTGACCGCTTGCTACAGTCCTTATGAAAGCGTCACAGAAACTGATTAGTAGATTAGGTTGGGAGTCTCTGGTAGATAGACGACACACGTTTCGTTTAAACTTATTGGAAAACATGCGTACTCCAACTTTCACTCATGAGTGTAGTGAAATACTTCTTCCACCAACCTATTTGAGTCGGAAGGACAGGAAAGATAAAATTAGAGAAATAAGGTGCCGGACTGATTCTTATATGAATTCTTTTTTCCCTCGTACCATTAGGGATTGGAATGAACAGCAAAGAGATTATCTTTGGTGCTGAGCACCCTCTGCCACCCACAATTTTGTGAATTGCAGGGTATATATGTAGATGTAGATAGTAGTTGCCAGGTCACTAATTTAGTAGCATACAAAGTAGACATCACTCAATGTATATTTAGACCGAAAGTGCATTGCGCAGTGTCTAAAACTGATAAGAAACACAAAAACAGTTTTTTGGGTTACTTAACGAAAGAAAAATTAATACATCACTTCTATGATGCAGTGTGGAATTCTGGGTGCTAGCGCACAGACGACCATGAAGGAAGGAAATATATGGAGACGACGCAAGAGACCTTCACCACGCATTGAAGTGAAGCAGGGCGGAGGAGGAGTGGGGGGGCGGGCATGGGCGGTGTGGGGGGGGGGGCATGGCCGCTTCCATATAGACACGGGGAATATGTACAAAAACCTCAAGGGGACTCTAGGATAAACGTGACGCCGCAATCTGGTGATGGATTATTATGTAACGCGATGATACAAATAAAAAGTGAAGAATAATTTTTTTTGATATCCTGCTTAGTTTTCGAGATATTCTGTCTCAAATGTGAAATGGTTTTGGTTGAAATTCAGAAGAAGAAAAATGGTCAAAGTCAAATTTGATGATGGACTCTTATTTAAAAAGACGAGACAAATGAAAAATAAAGAATAAACATTTTCGATATCTCACCTAGTTCTCGAGATATACTGTATCAAAAGTGAGGTGTCTTGAGTTGAAATGGAGAAGAAAAATTTCGCAAAAGTCAAATTTAATGATCGATTCTTATGTAACACGACGAGACAAATCGAAAATAAAGAATAAAATTTTTCGACATCTTGCTTAGTTTTCGGGAATGCGGCCTGGACCAGAAATCAATTCTGCCAAAGCTACAATGAATTACATGCAGAATGGATATTTCAGTTTCTTTACTACCACTTGTGGTTAGGTTGAAATGCGGCCTAGAACAGAATAAAAATAGTTATCTTTTTAACATACATCGTAAGCTTAATTGGAAATGGCTGGAAGTAGTTTCCATTGCGATATACGTTTTGTCACTAACTTGGTTCTCATGAAATTACTAACAGTAATAGATAAATTCTTTGTCCCTCATGGAACAACAAAACCATTCTGGTACAGACTGCATTTAGACCTAACCACAATCTCCATTAAATTGTCGCTACAGAATCAAACTATGTAGACATACCCACACACGCGTATTTGAATTGCAAACTGTATTTGCAGTAACAACATCGTTTGCTTCATCAAGATTCCTAGATTTCATACCATAATTTAACACATTTAATTTCATCATACAGTATAAACTGCAACGTGACGAAAGAAAGCGCATTACTAAATTCACTGAATCGCGATGTAAAACACACCCCGTTAAGTCTCATTTTCAATACTCGTTAAAAGTAATGCTAGTCTATTATGTGCAAAATAGCAAGGTATGCTGATTTTCTACACTACACCAACAAAAATTTGAGAACAAAGTCATCCCATTGAGATCTATGACTAAATATTTATAGACATGCTCCAAAGTTTGCAACTTCTACCGCCCACTTCAACAACGATAATTAGAATTCAACTTACTTATGAAATGATATTTCAGGTTCTTTCCTGTCTGGCCTATTTGTGCAACCATACGCAACACAAGATGGCATTATAAAACTCTTATACACATTACAAAATGAAATAATCACTGCATCTAACGCATTTGTTTGGAAGCGCAATATCGCCGCTGCCACCACTGCGCATGCATATATTTCCTTCCTCCATGCAGACGACGCGTTGCAGTGATCGTTGGTTCGTGTCCGGTCTAGGGCATGAGTAGTTTTTATTAAGTGTTTTGTTGATCCTCCAGAGAAAAAAACTGAAAATGATTGATGATGATAAATGTGCGTACTGAAAGAAACATTAACATAGTTAAGATGGTTTATACGGAAAATCGACAACTTTATAATAATAACCAAATATGCCGTAATTAATTTTATTTACCATGTTGGCATTTGAATCACTATCATAAATTTTCAAAAATAAAAAATGATTAGGATATTATAATGCCGAAGCAAAGTATGAACTTTCACACTGATTTCAATAAATCTTTGTCGCAGAAAGCCACCACAATCAGCTATGACCTGCAATGGTTACCTTAGTTGCTTTCACTGATAGGACCCTTTGGTAACTGTATGGAACCCAATTCCATGCGATGGTTTTCGAAATGTCCAATTCTCCGTTTTTACAGCTATGGCGATTGGTCTTTTACCGGCTGAGTCAGCTAAATCTTTAAGTCCTAGAATCCAACTTTTTGTTAAGGTTCTAACGACGGCGAGCAAAATAACAGCTTTACATATTAGCATTACTTTTATTCTTCGTAAAACATATTATACGGCGACATTAACTCCGAGCATTACATCTTACCGGAAACTCTCGCAGTACCGACAACTTTCCCACCCTCTGTAAAACGTGCCTTGCAGAAAACAGACCTCTCGCCACCCTCCGTAATAAGATGACCCTCCCACTCACCACCACGTAAGTCCTTTCTTATTTCCTATGTTTAAACTATCAAGATTAAATCTTCGACCACCTCCATTCCTTACAACTGGGAAATATTCCGCTAAGGCATGACGCCAACTAATTTTATACACAATACGTGGAAGGATAGGCCTAGTTCCCAGAAATCCCGAAGTGGTTCTGTCCCCAGGAGGGAGACTCAACCTGTTAGCAAGTTCGCAGACCATACAAAGCTGATTCGTATATTGCAGTAAATAAATTTCCACCGTAAAATAAGTTTGTGGAGCATGTAATGGTCATACGTCTCGCCAATATACGAATTATTTTAAAATAATACATTTAATGTATAAAAAATAATAATTTATGTAATTATTAGTTTGGGAAGAAGATGAAGGAGAAGTGCAGGATTAATTGTGCATCATGGGGAACGAAGTTCTCCGCAAAAAAAAATGGAGTGGCAAGTAAAAAATAAAAAATAAAAAAATATTTTTTTTAAAAAAAAGCAGGACAGACACAGACTCGGAGGAGAGCAATTGAATGAATTGGAATATTTAAAATAATTGGGAAGCTGGACTGAAGAAACGAGGAAATTGGAGGAATATAGATAAAAGAGAAAATGTGCAACATATCAATTTTTAAGGGTATTAGAGACCTGATATGGAATACTGATGTACCGCAAAAAAAGTAAGCAATTTATAAAACCTACTTTCTGACAATTTTTACATATGGATCGGAAGCCTGGTTGATAAAGTAAATAAACAAAACTAGAGACAAGCTATATAAATGAAATTTCAGAGGAGTAACGAGAAGAAACGGAACGAGTGGTGAGAAAACCAGGGAGGTGATCAAAGAATAAAAAAAAAAACAAAAAAAAACGAGGTTACAGTGTTACGAGCGTGTGAAGATAATGGGAGAGGAGAAGAAACCAAGGAAGATGCTGGACATGGAGCTGAAAGGGAAGGGGTCCAGAGGAATGCCGAGGGACATATGGGTGAATGGTGTTGAAAAATGTGTGAAGGAAAACGGAGGAAATTTGTTAACAGTAGAAGAAGAGAGATGATGGATTGACAGGAAGCACTTGAATGTTTGGAAGCAGGCAGCGGTTGGAAGCTGCTCAAGATGATGATGTTGTATCTAATTATTTGTAACACAAACTATAAATGTCAAATGTTAATGTTATTAGGTAGCAAAGAAAACCGATCGCATTGGAACAGATGAAAAGGAGAATATGAAGAAACAACAATGAAGACACAATAAGCAAAGGATAAAATGTCTTCAGAATAGCTTAGAAGGAAGCTGCATTAGTTATAAGATAATTAGTTGGACTATGGAGAGAGAAAACTAACTGAGTTGTATAAAAATCATTACAGCCACAGAAAAAAAGTATTAAATATGCTAAAATTGTAGTTAATTTCTAATAATCTTATGAAATAAAGTAGTGTTCAGTATAATTCGAAAAGTTATTAGCGATAACTTAAACGACGGTTGATTTATAGTAAAAGAATAGGAACCAAGATAAAGAAGCATATACATTTTCTTCCAGACTATTAGGGAAAAGAACGAATGGCTTAAGAATTATAATCGGGGAGCTGGCATTATACCAAACAGATGACATAAGATGTTCTCATCCTGTCTCGAAGTGACGAAGAAGATATAATAAGCTAAGTAAAATAATTATAATTTCTTTGAGACTTGTTTTCAGCGAATGAAAACGCTTGATAGTTGTATACAAAAGTGAGACTGAGGAGTCGTGTCTTTCGGGAAGGTTTTAAAATTTTAAAATCGCAAAAGTAGATGGGGGAGGAGTTTAACACTCAATTTATATAAGATAATTAAAAAAGGGATAATTAAATGAATAAGTAAGTTGCCACCGGAGCGTGGATTCCATTACAACTAAATTATTATTAATAATAAATAGTATACAGTGTTGACAGGCCAGGGTAAATGTAAGAAGCAGAATATAGACCAACATTTTCTTTGAATTGATCTTGAAGTTCACAATCACAAAAGGAGAAATAATACTCCACTTTAGAGGCGTGTGAACAGTCAGGAAGAAGTATCCATTTACGTCAAAGCTATTTCAATGAATTTCTTCAAACTAGTGATGGTTGAGTCCACCGTGTGGCTGTACTATTTAGACATTGGTCGGTCGGTAGTAAACACTTTGAAAACTATCTCTTAATGTTTGACCAATCAAAGTATTTACTAATATAAACTGAATGCAGAAGACTCATTAGAAACCAGACGTAGGTCTGTGTATTAGTTTCTTCGTCGTACTGAATAAATCATATATAGGTATATTATTTCTTTATGGTGTTTTTTATTTTTATTTATTTTTTTATTTATTATTATTGTCACAAGCCATTATCTCCATTCATTCCTAACCTAAATCAATAATTGACGTATCATTTTATATATTAAAGTATCCGCTTTTATCATATCACATTTTAAGAAACTATTTTTTTTTTTCAAATTCGACGATTAAAGGGAAAAAATGTAAATATTTCTAAAATGCTGTTTTTTTGTGTCACGAGCCATTTATTTCCCGGGATACCTACCGGTAAATGAAATAGTTAGATGAAGAATCATTTTAAAGCTGAATATCTCAGCTTTGATGACGTCATATGTAAAGACGGGAATTATTCGGAATTCGTCCCTTAAAAGGCAAAAGTATTAATATTTCTACAACTCGTTCTTGTGTTACGAGCCATTTATCTCCCTCGATATCTAAGTGATACAGATAAAAGAGGTATCATTTTAAAGATTAAAGTCTCCACCGTAGTCACATCATGTTTTAAGAAAGGAATTTCTCGAAACTTGATCCATAAATGGTAAAATTATCATTATTTCCGTAACGTATTTTTTATCATGAGCCATTTATCTCCCTTGATATCTAACCGAAGTAGATAAATGAGCTATCATAGTAAAATTAAGGTCTCTGCATTTGTTAAATCTTATTATAAGAAAGGAATTTTTTGGAATTCGATCCTTCAAGGGCAACTATTATTATTTCCATAACGTGTTTTTTTGTTTTGAGCCATTTATCTCCAGTGACACCTAACCTAAATCGATGAATGAGGCATCATTTAAAAGATTAAAGTCTCAACTCAGGCAACATTATAAATAAAGAACGATTTTGGGGATGGGGGGGGGGAATTTAATCCTTAAAGGGGAAAAGTAATAATTGGGAAGGTCGCACGTGTGAGACAGTTCAGAGCCAAGCCGGTAGATAACAGCAGCACATATCACAGAGATATTAATAAACTGCTTCACTGCCGTCGATTTTATTTACGTGTCTATTACAATAAACAAATAAACAATTGCTACATATGAGGTGGTTCTTCTTTCACCCAATTACAAACCCCCAACCTTACTGTTCATTGTATCCGCCAAATTTTCGTACAGGTAATCTCGTCGTACATATTATTTGAAAAGGTGTTTTTTGTGACGAGATATCTTTTTCCCTTCATACTTAACCAAACTCGTTAAGTGGGTATCATTTTAAAGAATAAGTTCTCCATTTTGAAGGCATCATTAACTGAGAATGGAATTTGTCGAAATTCAGCCCGTAATTGGCAAAATTATGAACAATCAACGTAACAGGTATGAGATAGTTCAGAGTCAAGTGGCTAGGCTTCGCTGGCGTCTATAAGCAGTGAATGCATTACCACTAGATAGCAGCACCGCATGTCACAGAGATGAGGATAAGCGGTTGTGTGTTTTGTAGAGTAAGGAGCTTTTAGGATATTTTTGTTTCTGTTGGAGAAGCATTTCATCATTTCTAATTGTTTCCTAAAACATAATGTGTTATGTTACATACCTGTTTCAGTTGACGAGATATTTCACAATCATACTGCTACTATTCGCTTAAATTACACCGTTTTTGTGTCATACGTATGTTTACGGTAACGTGTCCAAATGTGTTTTCTAATTGTTATGTAATATGTCTTAAATGTTTCCAAAGTCCCTACAACAGTTGGAAAAAAAAATTGTTACAAATGAGCCGGCTCTTCTTCAATCTACTACCTGGCTATTCATTGTATATCATTCGCGAAATTTTTGCACGGGCCACCTATTATTAATTAAAATCAGAAGGTAGTTTGCATATGAAAATAGAAAAATGGCGTTCTTGTGTGAATATAAGATGGAGTAGAAATTGCTTGTTGTAAACTTAAAGCGTAAATAACTTGGTGCATCACTTAACAATAAAGTCAATAAGCGGACTTTGGGGAGAAATTTCAAAGTCCTGTATTTACTAGACAGTGTGATAAGGAAATGTTGCAGGAAGTGAGAGGGTGGCGATATAAAACTTGTGTCAGAACATTTCTTGAACAATCTTCAGTAGTATGGAACCCACATTTCGGGTATCAAATACAGGAGTTTGAGGGCATGCGAAGGAGAGCTGCTAGATTTGTTTGTGAAAATTACCGCAGAAAATAATCAGTATTTGATACTATAAAGGAACTGGATTTGAAGTAATGGAAAGATAAGAGAAGGGTGAAGAGTGTGCTGGGAATGAAAAAGGCATATATTGGTGATGGGGCGTGGGAAGGTATTGTAAGCGGAATTAAAATAGGTGCATGGAAGAGAAATGATGACCATGGCCACATTTCAGGCGAAAACTGGTGGTAAACATTTCTTTTTCATATAAGATAGTCAGCAAATTATCGAGGAACAAGTGGAAGTTGGTGAATGGGTAAATTGTACCCGAAAAATTTAAAATGTGAATTGTTAATAAATAACGTCAGTACTATAAATTATCGCAGAATGCAGTCAGTGACGGTAAAGGAGCTGGAATGGGATTCATTGCAAGACAGGAGGAGGATGAAGAGGGTCATGGGAGTGTACAGGGTGTATACTGGCGATGAGGCATGGAAAGATATTGCAATAGGTATGAAAAGTAGTGCACAAAGGTGTGGGAAGATTCTCTTTTTTAGGTAAGGGTGTCAGGGATTGGAATGAGTTACCAAGAGAAATGATGAATAATTTACCGAAAACGTTGAAAGAATTTAAAGATAAAATTTGTAGAGGGCAAATGTAGGTGGCTGCAGGATAGGGGAAGATGGGGATGTAGGGAAATTGCCACCGGAGTCTGTGTTCCATTGAAATTAAATTATATTAAATTATTTTCTACTTGTTTAACGCAGTAAGCGTTTTATCTCACATCGAGGCATCATCAGCGATGAATCAGCGATGAAATTTGCACTTAGTATTACAACTTGTAGTATTAAATCATATTTAACGTAATGCTTAAATTTTTCAGTTTGTTGGCTGTTTACACTGAATTTTTTTAGGGTTGCTAGCTGTAGTTTTCGGCATTTTCCATAAATCGTTTTCTGTCTAGTTACCCTGTTGACGGATTCTTTTTTGGTAAAACCGAGATAATGCTAGAGACGGGAATCGGGAAGAACGCTCACTCCAATCACCATCCGGCCATCCAGATTTCAGTTTACCATGGATTCCCGAAATGCAGGTGAATACCGGTATAGTTCCTTCAAAAGACCACGGCCGAAGTTTTGACTCGTTCCTTCTTCACAGATTTACGGATTTACGGATTCTATGGAATTATCCGTAGATCTACGGATTTTTATGAAAAGTTAGGATTTTCGGATTTTATTCAAATATCTACGGATTTTTTAATTTACTTTTTATCATTTGTTGATTTTTCCTTATATTAGTGGTTTGTTAAACTTTGAGCGTATAGTGTTAATGCATTACAGAATTGTCAATAACTGTGAATCGTTTCTTTCGAACCGCTCGTGTGAACCAACGATTTGAATAAAGCTCATATTTCGTTTGGTTACAGATTTTATAGAACTTTATGGAACCGTAATACAAAACAATGGGTGCACTCTTTATGCACGTTGATACGATCCTTGGCACGACTTACAAAACAGTGCCTTCTGACAAGGTCTAATCAATATCCGATAATCAAAGGGATCTCAGTTTTTAACATTTTCTCTTTCAAAAGATATGATAAATATAATGTCAACAAAAAAAATGTATGTTCACTTAGGGAAAATAAAAAAAATAAAACTACTAGGCGTAGCAGCAGCAGTGATGAAAGTGAAGATGTTTAAAATATTTTCAAAGATATTTCTTAATTTTAATGTAGAATATTATTTTTGTAATTTTAAGGACCTGGAAATAAAAAGTGATGTTAATTTTGACTCTTTCTTCAATAATTATTATTTCAGTCTTTACAGTTAGCGAGTCTCCGGATTTTTGTACCAAATCTACGGAAATTTTAGCGGCCATCTACGGATATTCAAAGCCAAGTTAATGGCAGCACTGTTCACAGTGCTCTCCTGACTATAATGACGTCGACGAGGCGGAAAGCCATAAACAAAACAAATGGGTTGGAGTTCTGGGAGTTGTTTTATCCTAGTTTGTAATTTATGACAACACGATCTGAATTCGTGTTGAAGTTTCTGTAAGTAATTAAATGTTCACTATCGTACGTTTGGATCGAATTTATTACGAAAAATATCGCAATAATAGTTTGCCCAAACTATTGGAAACGACAGGATTACACATATGGTTTTAGTGCTGTCCAATTTTGCTGAAAGCATTTTCACTTTACCGGTGGTGTGGTATATTAGTCCTTTTTCTTCCGATATGTTGCTAGCGGAGAAGCCACCCCTTCTTCAAACATTGTGGGAAGGTTAAGTGCGGTGCCCACAGACATCTGCCTTCTGCTGCGAGATTCCCCGAGAGCGAGGAAATCCAGCGATTTATCGTCCTCCGTGGACCAATCGATAGCCGGCTTCCCTTCACAGGTCGAAGAAGAAAAACAGCGTGTTGACACCCGGCCACGGATAACGTTGTTCTCGGCAGTAAATCATTCACGGCCATATAAAAACGTTGCTAAACTCAAATACGTCACTCCAACCAAACTTTACTATCGCCGTCTTTTTTTATTCTACCTCCAATTTCTCGATTGATTTGATGTAATACTCCATCTCTTCCAGTCTTGCACTAACCTCTTCATCTCAACATATACCTTACAACCAACGTCCTCAATTATCTGCTTCATATAATCTAATCTCTGTCTTCCTCTACTGTTCTTATCTTCCACTGTTCCCTCCACTAACAAATTAACCGCTCTCTCATGTCTTAATTAAATTTAATTGCGTTGGAGTGCATGGAAATTTCCATAGACAACAATCTACCCCTTTCCTATTATTATTATTATTTTCACTATCTCATATACTTTGAGGGTAAATTACTTCACCTATTTACTTTTGCCCTTTAAGAATTTTAAATTTTTTCAACATTTTTTGGTAAATTATTCCTCACATCCGCTAATAATTTATTTCTTTCCCTTACTCTGCCACAGAATATGACCCACCATTCTGTCTCTTGTTTCTTTAAGACTATTCCACAAATTTATTTCCTCGTTCGTTATTTACGGAACACAAAATTTAGTTCTTTAACTATCAACTTTTTTTTCATCACCCTTCTACAGCACCACATTTCAAATACTTTAATTTTCTACCTTTCTAATGTTCCTAAAGTCAATGCTTGACTACCACGCATAGATTTTTAGAAACTTCTTTCTGAAGTCGTATATTAATATTTGAAACAAAAAGATTTCCCTCTATTATGATAGTGCCGTTCACTAGTGCCATTCTGCTTTTATCATCATTCCTGCTTCGATCGTCAGTTGTAATTAGGCTTTCCAAGTATCAGAACTCACTTACTTCTCCTTTTTTTATCTGATCCTATTTTTACATTTAATCTACTATTTTTGCTATGATTTCTACTGCATTTAATCACTTATTGCTTGCTTTATATTTAGTCCAAAATCTTTCTTTCAGAACTCTGTCCATGCCATTCAGAAATTCTCAATAAGTTACCTTCAGTCTGTTCCACAAATACTACAAGCAGCAATTTGTAGTATAATGATTTTTTCTCCTCGAACTATTACGCCACATTCAAATTTTTCTGTTACTTCCTTTATTGCTTGTTGAACATTAATGGGGATAGATTACAACTCTACCTCATACCCTTTTTAAATGATGCGTGTCTCTTGCGATTCTTTACTTTTATTTGGCCTCTTGATTCTTATATGGACTGTAAATATGGGGCTATTTTTAAAAACTAAATTTTAATCCCTACAAAAATTACATGTTTAACGCAGAGTTTTGGTAATTCATTTTTTTCAGTTGCTTAGGTAATACGGTTTCTATTAAATATCGCCCATAACCCTGAAAATGCAGAAATGTTGCAGACATTTCTTAGCTCACTGTGACGGTGGTATTTTGGGACAGAGAGTATATGCAAACCTTTCCTTTTGGTGCTCTGGGAATTCAAATTACTAGTAAATAACGGTGATACCCTCGATTCTGTAACCTCTGGCAATTGTTAGTCATGCAACAAAGCCCGGTCGCATGATGTCATAGCGTGACACTCGTTTTGACCAAACTTTTGGGAATCTAGCAACATTCAATTCTTATCACGTCCAATTTCACTCAAAACTTTCGTCTCTAAAGGTAGTAACTTAGTTTGAACCTTCCGATTTCACAATAACAAACAACCTAATCATTACAATGTTGGTGAATGAAACTCCTTATGATAACATAAACCTGTTGTTTGTGAAATGGTGCATAGTCAGTGAGAACAGGGTAGAACGAGATACATGCTGTTCGAGAACAGCTCTATTTGCACTTTGTAGATCTCGATTTGGTGTACGTAGAGTTGTGGATGAGTGGTAACGTTCTGGCCCCGAATTCTGGAGTACATGGCCCAGCCATATTTCGATTTTCCATGTTTTCCCGAAATCATTTCCGGCAAATGCGGGAATGGTTCCTTCAAAAAGCCATTAAAAATTCCCTGTGACCTCAACGCCAACAAGGCGTAAATCCATAAGCAAAAAAAAAAAAAAAAAAAAAAAAAAAAAAAAAAAAAAAAAAAAAAAAAAAATTGTACAGCAATGAAAATACAGATATTCCCCACTAGTATGTAACTGATACTACAGAGTTCTCACTGACAGTGCCACACTGCACGGGGGCGAAACGCACCTGAGATTAAATAATTAAAAAAAAAAAAAAAAAAACAGATAGTTATTGACAGACGATGTTTATTTACAAACAATTAAGAAGCATCTGTAGAAGTATGTCCAACAACCAGTAAGTATATAATTTGACAACTTAATATTTAAAAACGGCCAACGTCACATGTACATGTAACAGCGCTAAGACAACATTCGAATGAAAACTGCAACAAACAAAAGAAACAAATGACAAATGTACCACTTACGTTAACCTAAAGAGAGGATTTTTGACATTATGCGAGGCCAGAGCGTTAACTTTCTATAGCACCACATTTCAAATGATTCAATTTTCTTTCTTTCTTTCTTCGCTACAATAAAGTGCTGTGCTTCACATACAGAGTTTTAAAAAGTTGTATAAACTGCTCATCTGGTGAAGATGGCGGCAATGAATCTAGTCGCCGAAATATTGTGTGACAACGCACTCTTGACTCGGCTAGTCACCCGAGAGCAATTTATACATTCTCAACGCCGAGAAAGACTTTGTTCTTTTAAAAAGTTATTTCTGAGTCTTAGATCAATTTTTGAAACTAAAATATTTATCTTTTTCATGAAGGCTCTTTTCGCTGTTGCTATTCTGATCTTAACATCATTCCTGCTTCGGCCATCGGTTGTAATTTTACTTGCTAAGTAGCAAAATTCAGTAACTTCTTCTGTCGCATCCGGCCTTATTTTTATATTTAATCTACTATTATTGGTATCATTTCCGCCAAATTTCATCACTGTTGTCTTGATTTTGTTTATATTTAGTCTTGAATCTACAAAATATGCACCTAACAAACAGTCACCTACAATTCCAGCCCACACGTTAATCTTAAACTGATGCTGGTATTTGGTCGACAACATCACTCGATTACCTAACGAAGCTACTGGTTACAATCTTACATTGTTCGATGGTATCTCGAAACACTTTGAATGTACAATTTCAGTATAAATTCAAAATCGAAGGATTTTCGGACATTCGTTAATACAGTGTAACACTAGGCAGAACTATAACTTTCAAGCAGCATCACTCAAATGTAGCTGCTAAAGTTAAAACGAGGAATAATAATCTTCAAAAGCTTTCTGGTACTTCATGGAGAGCCGGTGCTTATGTTATAAGTCCAAAACCTTAGCTCTGTCATACTCTGTTGCTGAATACTACTGCACGACATAAATCAATAGTGCCCACATGAAGAAGTTAGACGTCCAACTCAATTAGGCAATGTGGATAGTTACGGGATGCATTCAGAGCACGGACACTGTATGGCTTCCAGTCCTCTGTAATATTTCACCTCAGGCACTAAGGAGATAAGAAGTTCTGCTAAAAGTCTGGAAAAATATCGTAAAGAATACTCAGCTATCCATAAAGTAAACTATACACAAAAAAACACCAATGTTTGAAATAAAGCAAACCATCGTTTTGCATAGCAATATACTTTAAGGTCGGGCCACACTAGACCGCACTGAGTCCGCACCGTCACCGCACCGACACTCGGCCGTGTGTCAGCTCGCCTCCCTCGCGTCCACACTGGTCCATAGCTCATCTGTGTGAAGGACAGATTTCATACCCAGTCTTTATTCTCCTCTAACGTAGAAACTTGGTTGTTTCATGGAATTAATGTTAAAAAATTACCTTAAAAGTGATTTAGGTATCGTACTTTATTATACTCTACTTTATTTGGCGTAGGCGTACTTTATAATCTACAAAAGTAATAAAGTACCATAAAGGTACATTTTTTTCTGACTCCTGTTATCTCCTCACTGCTTGATCTCTTATGCACAAAAATATTATCCCAACGCAGATTTAACAAATGATTGTCGGACTCTACTGGATTGAAAGGTTCTCGTGTACCTCTAGATAGTCACAATGAGATGACATGCATCACTCACTTCATATTTAACGTGTTCGTTTTGGTTGAGGTTCCTTTCGATTCACTCAATATTTTTTTTAACAATAAAGAATAAGATTATTATATATTTTAATTTAAATACAGACTGCAAATATTATGTAAAATAATAATAATTTCATGTTATCTAAAAATTCCGGTATCTAATCAGCTGCTTAGTACACCTCTATCCAGTGGTGGATCCAGGATTTGGTTTGGAAGGGGTTTGAGTGGAATTTGGTTTTGGGAGGGGGGGGCTTGAGTGGATTTCGTAGAGGGGGAGTGAGTCTATTAAGGGTAGGCTTTATAGTCATGCCGCCCTTAAAAGATCAGTAGAGCTAAAAAAAAAGTCTCCAAAATTACGGTGTCCGGGGTGGACCTAGATACTTTTTTTTGGGGGGGGGGGCTTGAGCCCCCTAGCCCCCCTCCCCGGATCAGCCACCATTGTCACCTAATTTGAAAAAGAGACCTACATATTAACGTGCAATTCAAATCACGGAGTGCCCTAGCATCTTAGCATTATCAAATCAAAGCTGTCAAGAAACAAATCTGGATGTAATGAAAAATAAATATTCAAACATAATAAAATAAACGTACTTTTTTCTATATAATTTTTTTTAATCCCAAAACTCAAATGTGCTTTCATATAATTGAATATTTATTTTCCAGTACTTCCTGATTCAGATTCTTGCGGCGTGTAATTTGGGTATGGAAGGTCCCAGGTTCAAAATCTGGATTTCGGATGCAATTTTTACAGGCCTTAAAATTCACCTTCACTGCTGGAAAAGCTTTGATTAGTTAATACAAACATACAACATTTTACGAACATTTGATGAATCTAAATTGAGGCTGAAAGAAAAAGGACACTTTTCTAAAGCAAGCAGCATCACTAAAACAACATTTAGTCGTAAAGGAACGAAATTTCCTAAATCATTCTATACGCCTCTCCATATCGACCAGCCCGACTCCGGCCTACACTGTCAAAAAGTAAACCAAACTAATGAACTCACTTTAATCGAGTGAGCGACAACAATTAGAATAGTGTTGGTGCGGTGACGGTGCGGACTCGGTGCGGTCTAGTGTGACCCCGACCTTTAACGAGTCCTCTTTCGATAGCAAAAAGCTGTGGATAACTCTACGGGAGCAGTCACCGGTTGCCAATAAATATCTAGTTGAAGACTTTTCAGTGCTGTTACAAGAATTCCATCTCCCCAGACGGTAACGTAGAATCATTCAAACAGGACAAGGCAGATACGACAACTTGTTACACAAATGGGCTAGATAGATTCCGTAAATTGCGACTGTGGAGCCACTTTCAATCAATCCACCACAATGTTTCTGACTGTCCTCTTCGAACCTACTGAGCGTGGTGGGTGAGCGGTTAATGCTCTGGCCTTGCATTTGGGAGGATGCTGGTTAGAATCCCCGTCTGGTCACCCAGATTTGGGTTTTACATGGTTTCCCCAAATCACTCCAGGCGAATGCCACGATACTTCCTTTAAAAGGCCATCGCCGAATTCCTTCCCGTTCCTTATCCCCAGTTCCATCCCGCCTCTAATGAACGCGACGTCGACGAGGCATAGAGCCATAAGTAAAAAAAAGAAGTCTTCGAACCTACAGTGAAACAATAGTGGAAATACACGATGTGTTCATCAGTACAATTGAATGGATCAAAGTTCTATATCTAGAGATATAATGTTACACGAGCTAGCGATGTACACATTTGTCCACAATGTTTGTATATCTCATTAAATATCATTTGATAAATAAACAAATAAATAGATTATTTTTGTGTGGGCAGCCCCACCTAAAAACTTGTAAACATATTTTTAAAACACCCTCTATATTCTTTGTTTTTTTTTTTTTAATTTAGTGGTTTTCGGCCTTTTCGCCATAAATCCAAGTTCATTACATTTTATTTTACAACATTTTACATTCCAGTTACTTTACATGTTCTATGTACATCAGTTTACATTCTTGCTAATAAAATATACATTAATATGAAATCAGATATATTGTTATATCTCTTATCTATGCAGTAGAGGGTTCATTATATAATAGTGGGATTATTTTGCTCAATGTAGAGCACTTGCACCCTAATCATTCACACTGTATTACGTCTAAATGGTGACATTTTGCGAGCATAATTCTGTTCGGATGGTATACGATAGTCAATACACTGGTGTTCATTATTTGCGCTCACAGTTCTATTCTTGGATCCATTCCACACCAATTTCCACCTCCTGGGAATAAACCACATATCCTGTTTTTGCTTATTGTATCTCATAAGTCATCTCTTTTCTCGTTATCCGACTCTCTCATTTCGTGATTCTTTCCAACATTGTTTCCTGTAGGTTACTTCTGGAAATTCATATGATTCATATCCGCATTTCCTTCCTATTGTCTTTACTGCTATTTCATGTCTAATTATTATGAAACATATTTCAAACAGTATACAAAAAAGTTCATATACTCAAAGTAATGTTTTTTTCTGATTCAGATAATTAGAAATGGTGTAATATGAGATACTGAATTAGACTGTGGTATCTATAGTTTCGTTGCCTTGCTTTAATAGAATTTTCAACTAATTATTGAACTAAGATGAATTATTACCGTTCGGGGAAAAAAAACTTATGAACTAACTACCACGCATACGTTAAAACTGATCATTACTCAATTAAAAAGGTGAACATTTATAGATATACAATGCAAAAGAATGTACATTGTTAAAAGAGGAGATTTAAAGATGTTTAAAGGATACGGTTTTATAGTATATATAAGAATAACTCAAATAAATATATTTCCATCTTTAAAATACACCATTAAAGTCCTGTAAATGTTTTTGTCATCAGAAGACAGCATAATAGTCACATTTGTTGCGAAGCGTATAGCGAGGATTTTTAATTCTTTCAGTATTTTGTCTTGTGGTAATCTAAACTACTGGCAGGGAAAAAGAATGTGGATAAGTCACCCCCTGCTGTTGCTGAGCAGTCACAATGAGGACTTACTCTAAGCCGTGTTCGATTTAAATGACTGGGGAAGTTACCATGATGGAATCGACTTCTGCCATTGCATGTGATTTAATGCCCGCTAAAATTCCAGTTATAGTACCAAGGCTTCGCGGTGACAGTTGGTTGTAAACAGTCGTGGTGTGAACCTTCTTGTTGTAAAGAACTGCTCAATTTCATTTGTCATAGTAACTTAACTCGCTGTTGAATCGTTTGACATATATAGTGAAGTTTTAAGTCTTCTCTATGATAGCTTTCTTCACCAGCTTGTCGGCATACTCACTAAATGTGAATCGCTTGCGTGATGTGCCTGTAGACACCATTGGTAGTTTGGTTTTCACGAGGCACGGCCTACACCAAAATACTGTACTTCTGACTTGTTAGCTAAAGCTGTAAGGAAGTACGGTTATGAATCGGTTGGGATGATGCCTTTTAATCCAAATACATCATTTAAGTTCGATGCTGGGTGGTCCAAGAGTTACGAGTGACATAAAAACTGTCCAGGTTGAAACCTGTAATACTCAATGACTACTGAACGGAAGACAATGCGGTGAGTAGTGTCAAGGCGCATCAACACTGCAGCAACATTGTGCAACATAGTACAGCTGCAACATATTTCAACACGAATTTAATTTAATTTAATTTAATTGCACTGGAACACATGTTCCAGTGGCAAATTTCCCTAACATCCATCTTCCTCCTTTCCTGCACCGACCTACGTTTACCCTCTACAAATTTTAACTTCTAATTCTTTCAACATTTTTGGTAAAATATTTATTCCTCATTTCTGTTCGTAACTTATTCCAATCCCTGACACCCATACCTAAAACAGAGAATTTTCCCACACCCTTGTGCCTGAAATCCAGTTCCAGCTTGTGGTCATGGTTATCTTTTCCCTTCCATGCACAACTTTTCATACCTACACCTATATCTTTCCATGCCAAATCACCAGTATACGATTTGTACACTCCCATGACCCTTGTCATCCTCCTCCTATCTTGCAATCAATCACATTCCATCAGTATCATATCTGTTACTGACTGCATTCTGCGATAATTTTCAGAAATACAAGCACTGTAGTATGGTAGTAAAGCCACAATGTTTAATTTAATTTAATTTAATTTAATTGCAATGGATCACACGCTCCGGTGGCAATTTCCCGACACACCCAACTTCCCCCTATCCTACACTCACCTACATGTTTATACACAGCAGAGGACACTAGCCAGAAAGGGACTGACGGAAATAGAAAAGAAAGAAAGAAAGTTTCTAAGGATAAACTTGGGACCAAAAAAAGTGAAAGGAAGCGAATTTAATATCCATTTGAGATCGAACCTAGAATTATACGACAAGTTTGAAAAGGTATCAAACACAATTAAGAAAAGGATATTAGTTTTCTAGGGATACATCAAGAGAATGGAACCTGAAAGAATGTCAAATAAAATACTCAACTTTCAAGAGAACCTGAAGACTCAAGTCCCATGGGTGAAGGAGGTCCATCAGGATTTGAAGAGATGTAGGATCAGCATAGAAGACATACAAGACAGGGAATTATTCAGAGGAAAAATTGTGGAGTTCAAATTGTTCATGTCATTCTTGAAATTAAACATATTTTTAAAATGAGAAGACATACTGATGTTCTGAGAAACCTGTTGTTTCCTAACAATGTCTTGAGGGGAAAAAATACTTCATCTTTCCCAGAAATTTTACATTCCTGAGGGAACTTTTGTAGAAAACTCCCATAAACCCCTCATTTTCTGGACACATATCTCTGGTGACACAGAGTATACATGTATTTCCTTTTTTCTACATATACTTTAGCCACTGAGTATATATACTATGCCATACAGATATTACAGGCCAATCAGTTTGACCTCAGTGGTAGGTAAATTAACCCTTTCACGGCTACGGGCATACATGTATGCCCAGCCGATAGAAAGACCAGACGGCTACGGGCGTACATGTATGCCCAGCGGACGGGAAGACCAGACGGCTAACGGCATACATGTACGCCCGGCAGGCGGGAAGTCCTGACGGCTAAGGGCATACATATATGCCCGAGCTCGGAAGCAGGTAAACGGCTAATTGCTGTCGACCGCATTTCTGAGAATACTGAGAATTTCTGAGAACGCTGTTATACTCTGGACTTTCTGTAGGAAAAACATTTTAGTTTCCACTTCCCCTGGGCCCTTACTGCTTACGAGTGTAACATTCGGCCAGTTCTGTTTTTTCTTCTGGTGAGACGACAGCGTTCGCACCTGTAGCTTTTGCCATGTCGGGACGCAGTATATCGGACAAGGAAATCATGGATATCCTCATGAATAGTAGCGACAAAGATTGTAGTGATACTTCAGAGCTTCTTCCGACGAAGAGTTGGATACGTCTGGATGTAATGCTGAATCCTTGACATCACGAACAGAAGATTCATCCTCTGAAGACGGAAAAGGAAATGAAGTAAGTGAAACTTCGTAGGGAAAAAGAAAGTATGACTGGTCGGAGAATCATCCTGTGACGAAACGACACCGTTTTGTCAACACATTTAGTGGGTTGAAAGTAGACTTCGAAGAGTCAGCAAGTCATTTAGACTTCTTTTTGTTCTTCATGTCCATGGAATTTTTTCTGCCATCTGTACACAGATCAATAATCATTATAAATTTATTACTGAAAAAATGATGACTGCACCCAGTAGATTAGCACGCTGGAAGCCTATAGAGCCAGCAGAATTTTATTGTTTCCTAGCGTGTTCTCTGCTTATGCCTAGAAGTAAGAAGTAAATGAATAATGCTTAAAACACCAATATTTTCTGACATAATGGCCAGGGACCGGTACAAGTTGATCCTGCGTTTGTTGCACTTCAGTGACAATTCCACCACATCTCAAGATATCCTTGTGAAAATTCATCTCATTGTAGATCACACAAAAAATAAATTCCCTTTGAGAATCTAGTGATCGACGAAAGTCTGCTACTGTTCAAAGGAAGGATCCGCTTCAAGCAGTACATACCAAATAAATGTAGCCGTTTTGGCATTAAAATTTTCGTTCTTTGTGACGTACAAACCAATTATATTCTGGATTATATTGAATATACTGGTGCCGCCACGGAAATAGAAACTGGAAATGCTGATTGGGGAAAATCAGGCGATGTTGTTGTTAGTTTATTATTGCCATACCTCAATAAAGGTCATACCATTTATTTAGACAATTGGTATTCGAGCCCAGAATTATTCCTGTGGCTCCAGAATAAACTTACAGCAGGAAACAGGGGTTAACTTTAAAACACTCGTTCTTGGTCATTAGAAACTTCAATCGATGAGATAGTACAGAGTGACCATGATTTTATAAGGAGTATTACTGAAGAGTAGTTGTAAGCCCGCTACGAACGCGCGATTAGCCCAGAGCGGCCGTAGCCTGCAGCGGTTGTCGGACCACTCAGCCGCCCGCCGGCCAGGCACACGGTGGGTCCGCTCGCCCCAGCCGACGGGGAGGCAGGACGCTCGGCACTGGTAGCCGCGAAAGGGTTAATGGAAAGATTGATATGCAACCTCATCAGAAAAATATGTGAGGAACGTAAGTGGTTTTTCAAGTAGGCAACATGGGTTCAGGCAAGGATACTCATGCAAATCTCAGTTGGTGGGATATATGCAAGATATTTCAGATGAAATGGACAAGGGAGGTCAAATTAATAGTGTAGCACCAGATCTTTCAAAAGCGTTTGACAGAGTAAGCCACAAAATGGTAGTAAATAAGGTAAAAACAATTGGAGTGGATGAGAAAGTGATTTGCTGGTTAGAAGAATTTTTAAAAGGTAGAAAACAGAAAGTTAGGGTAGGAAATGCGGTATCAAAGGACGTGGAGGTAAAAATGGGAGTGCCGCAGGGTAGCGTATTGGGACCATTACTATTCATTATTCTAATGAATAATTGTGTTGATTGTTTACTATCTGAAATTAGATTGTTTGCAGATAACATAATGCTGTATAAAAGAATCAAAACGATAGAGGACTGTAAACAGTTGCAGGCTGATCTGGACAGGATATCTAGTTGGGTTGGTAAACATGGGATGAAGATAAATGCAAAGAAGAGTCAGCTAATTAGATACACAAATAAAAAACAAAAGGTTAATTATGAATGTAAGGTGGGGGAAGAATTGCTTGCTGAAGACTTGAAATGTAAATATCTTGGCATTACATTTGATAACAAACTTAACTGGGTAGGACACATAGGACAGGTGGTAGGAAAAGGTTTCAAAATTCTGCACTTGTTGGAGAGAGTGATGAGGGGATGCTCGAGAGAAGTAAAGGAATTGGGTTACAAAACTTTGGTCAGACCATTGCTCGAATATGGTAGTGTAGTATGGGACCCACATTTTGAGTATCAAATACAGGAGTTGGGGAAGGTGCATAGAAGGGCTGCTAGATTTGTCCTTGGAAATTATCGCAGAATGCAATCAGCGACAGATATGATAAAGGAGCTGGAATGGGATTCATTGCAAGACAGGAGGAGGATGAGGAGGGTAATGGGAGTGTACAGGGCGTATACTAGCGATGAGGCACGGAAAGATATTGCAGTAGGTATGAAAAGTAGCCTATGGAAGGGAAAAGATGACCATGACCACAAGCTGGCACTCGATTTCAGGCACAAGGGTGTGGGAAGATTTTCTTTTTTGGGTAAGGGTATCAGGGATTGGAATGAGTTACCAAGGGGAATGATGAATAACCTACCGAAAACTTTGAAAGAATTTAAAGATAAAATTTGTAGAGGGCATATGTAGGTGAGTTAAGGATTAGCGGGAAATTGGGTGTATAGGGAAATTGCCACCAGAGCGTGTGCTCCATTGCAATTAAATTAAATTAAATACATATATATCAGTTATATATACAAGAGATTCAGGTCATTTTGACAGGCAAAGTATGTAAAAACCCAATTTTTAAGAAAAGTGTGAAATTTGGCTGATTTTCAAAGAACTCTAGCTTGCTTAGTTTTGAGTGTATAAAAAAGTTTATACTACGAAAGTTGTAGGAAGTTTTGCCCTCTTTCAAATTGGAACTCATCAGAAAGGAGTTATAGACGAAAAGCTGAATAAAGTACCAAAATTTTCAAGTTTTTTGGCCACAGAATATTGTGCCAAGGGTATTGGAGGTCGAAAACTAGGTTTCCGCATGCTCTCACCAATATATACAAAATAAGAAAAAAAATCTTCTACGTGATACAATGCAAGTGAAAACTACCCCGTTACTGGACTACAATACTAAATTAATACAAAAAAATACATTCTCCTTCCTACTCGTCTTTTACAATGGAAGATAAACATTTTAAATACAGCAGAATGTACAGAAAGACTTTCATTCAGAGGCAATAGAACTTGCTGAAGCAAGTTGAAGCTGCAGACACTTTTACTTCCCTCTGCATGATTGATCATTGATTATGCTCATATTTATACCTTGTGTTTTTCCAGTCGCATATAGAGTGAATTATGTTTGCTGCTGTATCACTCTCAATACAACAGATAAGTAAAAGTATCATTTTTGCATCATCAGAATCCCAAAAACCTGAAACCAGACTTTTGAAAATTGTTACTATTAACAGGAAATTGGAGGTCCCTAGACACCTACATACAAGTTATAACATCTTTCCCCTCCCAAAAATATAAAATCAAAAACAAAACATCTTACTCTCTTTCTTTCCAATCTTAATCCTTGTTCCAGTACTCATCCAAGTCTTATAACCAATATATACCATTCTATTTATCCACCTCTTATTTACTAAGAACACCCAACCAAAATTATTTATTATACCAAGCATGGAACTTAGCATAGCCTACAGGAATAGCCATTAACAAGCTTGGCTACCATCCTTGTCACCAATAGTAATAATATAATTTTTAAAAAAAAAAATAAAAAAGTGTTGTCACGAAATAAATTTCCCAACCTCCAAACACGATTTTGTTGCCATCTTTCTCAAGTTTCTGCCCAGGGCAAGCACCCTGCTTTGCCCCCCCTCCCCCTTGTAGCGCATTGTAATATGCTTCATCAGAATTTCGGAGATGGAACTTGCATACCAAAATATCCTGGTTATCAGACTCCCACCTGCCCTCAACCACCAATAAATTTCTACCATTTTACTCATAAATCATTATTATTGGTATTAATCATTATTATCATTTAACTAGAAATAATTTCTTCCAAATTTATTAATTTATTGTGTGCTTTGACAAACTATACTCTTTTTTATATATATATTAATTTTACCACTGCTTGTGATATATATATATATATATATTGTCACGTATTAAACCACAATCAGAGTCCTTGGGCGTAGCGGGATCATTTATGAAACATTTACTTAAATGCAACGAAGCTTTACTAAACAGTTGGAACAGTACAGAAGCACGGAGCAAACTGACTCCAGCTAGAAAGGAGTATCGCTTATATAGTAATGAAGAAGAGTCTAGAACATTAACACTGGTTACAACAAGAACATTCCAGAACAGTTTACACAAAGTTAAGAAATTAAAATTTTACATGACTTGTTGGATTCGAACCCATGACCTTTAGTCCCACAGTCTCTTAACTTAACCACTACACTACAACAGTCTATCATTCTTAATGGCCTGATCCACTTGATGTGTGACAATATTTATATATCACCTTACTTTTTCCCGACATATTGATACTTCACTTCTTAACAGTTAACCTTCCCCCCAGACCACTACCCCCACCCCCAACACATCCTCCACCACCCTGTCTTCTGCTGCCTAGTTGGTTATGTGGTAAACTTCAGCATGTGCACACCTCCAGAACCACACAAACCATTCCCCATTACATGAATAAGGTGCTAAACTGAAATATATATATATATTATATGTTTTTGTGCATCACATATGTCCATTATGCTAGTGAATAATTGTGTTGATTGTTAACTATCAGAAATTAGATTGTTTGCAAATAATATAATGCTATATAAAAGGATCAAAATGGTAGAGAACAGTAAACAACTGCAGGGTGATATGGGCAGGAAATCTAGTTCGGTTGCTAAACATAGGATGAAGATAAACACAAACAAGAGACAGCTTAATACATACACAGATAAAAATCTAAAGGTTGATTATGATTATAAGGTGGGGAAATAATTGCTTGTTGAAGACTTGAAACGTAAAATCTTGGCATTACATTTGATAACAAGGTGTCAGGGACAAGTCGAGTACTGGGGTTGAGGTATCGGCTAAGTCACCTGAGCCAGAATGTTGTCCAAGATTTTCTAAAGTTCTGAAACCGTGTAGAATTAATATTGCTAACAGTTCAAATGACCACAGTCGCCACTTGCAGGCTTCACCTTCTGCAAGAAAGGTAGTATGCTACGAAATAAAAACCTCAAGTCGAAATCAAAAGTCATATATTCTTCCAAATTTTCACATGAATGTTATAAAACACTGTTAGCACAGGCAATCGGATTGAAATCGTCTCCAAAAATTACAAGTTGCGATTCCAGAGCAACGCGACTTTAAAACCCCCAAAAACTGAATGTAACTGACTAGTTGCTTGGTTAGTAAATGTTCACCACAAAACTACAACATGGCTGCTGTTTCTCGCGTTCCTTCATCCTTGGTTGGTTCAAGTACCAGCCCGTTCCGCCAGACCGAACGGAGCTCACCCGACGTGTGTTAACCACCGCGGTACAAATGACACTGAAGACTGCCGACCAAATTCCCGCCTCTTAGTTGCCTTATATTAACTTGAGATCACGTGGTACATTGGTCTTCAACAAATTACCAAATATGGATGTGTTAGTTTGCCTACCACTTAAGTCAGTGTTCAATTATATTCTTATTTAAAATCGGCTTTAGTAATTCTCTCGAAATTATGTTTAAAATATTATTCCTGATTTTAGACTGTCTCTCAATGTGAACTTCGTTTAAATTTATTGAGTTATGGGAAACCGAAAAAATCTAACAGTCAAATGTGGCTATTATTCATGTTTTTATTTATAGCTCCGAAAGTTTAAGTCTTATTGCGCCGGAAAAATTATCACAGTGAAGCCTGCCTTAAACTGCATCTTTTAGTGCTTATTTTATCTTCGTAGCTGCTATACCTGAGATACCATAAATTATTTAGTGATTTACACGTGTGTTTTCTGCAGCGTGAACTTACGAAACCTATAACGTCGGTGCTATGGCCTTAAATGACTTGAAATAATTATGTAGGAAGCTAAAAGAATGGATTTTTATGATAAACTAACTTTTATCCCGGAATCAAAGTAGGTTTTTAAGTGATAAATTGCCAAAACTGAGTGTTCAATTTTTACGTGTTCATTTACTGTTTAAAATTACTTAGAGTGTTGTAAACTATCAGATTTATGTGAATTTACATCGCTTCCTGTCTGTTTTAATTTATTCTCTACTTTATATTGTGTGGCAGTGTTTACAATTGGTGTGGTAGCATTTTCTATGTGCAGTGATTATAGCCCGTTACTTTACGATTGGATTAACATAAAACAGGTTAGTGAAATGTCTTTAAATGTGTCTAGAAAATTAATTATGTGTGTTAGCTAGTATTTAAATGTCATTAGTGCTCTTGAAATGGCTTTAAAGTGCTGGAATTTATTCCTAAAAGTTGGACAAATTGATCGATTTACTGGCGTCTATTTACTCACTGATATTTCATATTCTACAGACTGAAACTATTTAAACCTTATAAAAACTGAAAGATTATTTTATTTACTGCTTGTTTTTCTACTTTTAAAGTCCTGAACCTACTTAAAAGACCAAAATTATGTATGTGAACTGTTTAAGCAACATGAGTATTAAAAATCCCATATAATTACTTCTTATAGTTATTAGATGCTTTCAAATTATCAGAAACCTGTTAATTTATCTACTAGGCTGTCTCAGGAATTATTATTGCTGCTTTTGGGGCCTCAACATGTTCAAGTTTTATTACAATGAATTATTTTCATTTCTGCTTCAGACTGTTATTTTATCATCCAGTTTATTTCTTTAAAAGTCCTACTAAACTATATTTAAATGTTAAGTTATGGTTATGGTGCATCTAGGCCTGTGTAATATAGGTTCTTTATTGTCTTTACTGTACTGAAATCACTTCGGAAATACTAAAACTGTAATATGCCAAAATTTATGGGTTAGGTTTTTCCTTTATTGAAATTACTTATTTATCTCCGAAATAATGTGTATTACCCATGATAAAAGGTTTATTTATGCATATTATTTCCAATTATTCAACGTTTACTTCATTTAAATCGGTTTCCAAACATCTCGCCAACCAGCGTTGGTATCTGTTATCGAAAGTTTATTCTTATGTGAAATAACCTATTTCCTACTGAAATATCGTTGATTTAATGCAGTTTAGGTGTTATTTACATTGTTTATGGGTTATTTATTCACTTTATTATACCAGAAATGCTGTTAACTTAATTTAAAGTGTGGTACCGGGTACTAAAACAAACCCTAAATTCGGTCGAAAACCTACTAAATATTGAAAATAGAATGAGGGATACCTTACATGCCCCCTGAAGATTGAAGTCATTTTTGGAACAAAAACTGGCTGAACATCTTAAAAGAAAGAAAAACCCAAAAAGAGAATGTTAAAAGTCCCCAAAAAAAAAATTACTAAGAAACTCCCAAAAATTTAGAAAAATTCCCAAAACTAATCCTATCCCAAACCTGTGCGGTTGCTCTGGTCTCCATTCATACCAAAATTACTACAAAAATACTGAAATGTTTCCTCACTCACACCTTGAAATTATTGTCAATATCAAACATTGAAAAAGTCAACATATTAAAATCATATACATGCAAATATTATCAAAAATTCCACATATGGAATAGAACTTTAGTTCAAAGTGTAACACAAAATGTATCATATCAAGTTGAATTTTCACACAAAATATTCCGAAAATAATGGCTCTTAAACCTAAATTGTTACAAAATTACAAACGAAGACATCTTAAACCTAAAATTTACAAAAGTTACATGTGTTGCCCAAAAGAAAAATTATGTGTTTTACAAAAAATAGTGTTTTTCACAGAAAATCTTAAGGCTTTGCCTCTCTCTGTCCTTTGTTACTTGAACGTTCTTATTCCTACTTTCTCACACACTTATTAAACATGGATTCATACCCAAGTCCTTTATACTTTTGCTCACAAATGGGGTAAATGCCCAAGTCCTTTCACGGTCGCAGATCGTAGTGCTAAAACTTTATATAAACCAAAAGGTCCCTACAACTGCCGAGAAGTATTTGTGTCCCGGGTTCCTGTCACAGCAGTGGCCCCTAGGACCTCGGTCAGTCAGTCTGCGAACAATCCAAAACAAAACAAACATCGTGTGTGAGTAATATCTTATTCTGAAACTTAACCTAAACATACACACAGAAACTTAGAAACTAAACAAAAATAGGATAGTTATACTAGAAAATGAACAATTAGATATGCAATGCGAAAATTAATACTCATTGCCCATATCCGAAGATAGGTAGGTTATAAGAAAAATACAAGGATTCTACATAATAGGCAGTACACAAACAAAATACAAAGTTGAAAAGAAACTATCAGTCCCTGGACTAGTTTTACAAAAATAGGACTACTGTTACTAGGAAAAATTTAGTATTACAAAGGTCGACCCTTAAAAGTAAGAAGATTCCAAGAAACAATATAGAAATTGACCCTTACAAACTAAAAGAATAAAAGAAACCTTATAAGCTAATGGAAACGCAGTTTCCTTGCAGCAGTATACTGCTGTGACAAAATCGGGGTAATAGTGGCAACAAAGTTGCGAGGAACCAGTACACTGGTTCGTAGTGACAATTGTCTAGGGACATATGTGCTATACATAGGTAAATATTGAATCGCACTGTGCGATATGACTGGGTACCACTGTAAACCCATGTATGTGTATATGAAGGGATGTCATGTAGTGTATGAAGAATAGTATCATGTCATTAAGTATGCAAAGGGGGTCACAAAGTTCAAAACCCTATAAAGGTGTGAGGGGTATATATATATATACAAAATGATGGGTAGCATTGTAACAAATAGTGTGGAGTGTATGTATGCCTCCTATCATAACAACCTTCAAATAATTCTCTCGGTGCAAGGAAAAATCATCTCGCCTTCTCCAAGTCTTCTCTATGTTACATCTTATAAAAACACCAGGGTAAATATATCTACGCAAACAAGTTCTCAGGTCAATCTTCCACAATGAAAAACAAAACTAACATCTACCTTGAAATCTCATCTTAGAAAGTACATTACTTGTAAACAACTCAGTTGTGTCAGCGCAAATCTCGTTAGAGTATGTTGATGTACTGTGTGTTCTATGTTTTTCTTAATCCTAAATGTTTGTGTGAACAACGACAGTGGCGCCTATTGGGGAAATGTGGTGGGCTTGTGCTGTTCCTGTACAGTCACTCTCAATGTCTGGGGAATGGGAAAATGTGTCACGCCCATCTATGGGATGTACCAGGTATGTCATATAACAGGAAAATCCTAGAGCTCTGCCAAGCCTGCGGAACTTAATCAACACAGGAACAGAGTCCTGACTATCCTACTGCACCCCCTCTATGGTCACGCACAAAATGAGGTCGCCCTGCGTGTTCCAAAAGCAATGTAATATATAAGTGAGGTCATCTCCTCTCTGGGTCGATGCCTAAAATGCCATAGCATATAATAATAATGTGGGATAATATTAAGGGATTCGCAGGCAAGTCTACGCTTCCTGGCCCAAGGGTAATAATAGTAATAATGATGGGTAGGAATGCCAATAATAATAATAATGAATGGATCGCAGGCAAGTCCTAGCTTCCTGGTCCAGGGGTAATAATAATAATGTAGCATTCCCCCCTTTTTGGTACTTCTTCTCTTCCAGCCAACCCCCCTTTTTTTTTTTTAAACATAGAAACACAAGCAAAATCTCCATCCCTTATTCAACAAGCACATCTACTCCCTCATCATCACAAACAACTTCCCCTCCTTGACAGTCTCTCTCGGCATCTCTCAGCTTCATCTCTACTGTATCAAATCTCACATCAAACCCAGCCTGGCAAATAACTTCCCTAGGTAGCTGGTCACAAAATAACATATGAATGTACACCAAAGAAAAAACAAGGTTGGGTAAAAAGTTCAAGCTCCCATATAACCTTAAGAATTACCATCAGCTTCATGAAGAAGTCAACAAAACATATCTGCAATGTTTCAAAAGTGAAAGGATAAGCAAAATGTGTGGCAATATTAACTGGCTTATTACTATGAATGTGGTTGCCTATTTGTGCAAAATTGGAAAAAAAACATCAACTAACATATACACCATAACATGACTTACTGCATGTGAATCTCTCCTTATATCAAGGGCAAATATTTTTAGTTTGAGGACATTCCTCCAATCATCAAATAGTGAAATCTCCTTTGGTGGGAAAGGGTTGAGGTTACATTTAAATTTGGGTCCCCTCCCAAAACAAACAGTTTCCAAAATACTACTCTTATCGTTTGGTGGTAAGGGGTTCAATCTACTCTTCATTTTGGTACCCCTCCCAAAACCTTGATAACTGGCCACTAAATCTGCTTTCTTTCTACCCACTTTCCTGTGCTGGCATACTGTGGGGAAGAGGGTAAGAAATGCCCAAAGTTTCTGAAAATCATAAGGGGATGGAGGGCTAAAGGGTTCACTAGGGAAAAAATCTTTTGCAAAGTTGGGTGAGCCCCATTGAAGGTGAAAAGTACCTGAAAACCATACACTCATTTCAGGTGAAAGGTTCTGGAATAGTAATGCCCCCAAAACAATTTTCTTAAAGGTGCAGGGTTCCCACCTGAGAACGGAATGGCAAAGTAAATCACTGTTGATGTTCTGAGGGAACATTTTTGGCCTGCAATTGCCCATGCAATTTATCTACATATGTGGGCTTAATAAGTTTAGATCTGTGCAAACCCTGTAAAGTATCAGTAGGTCTAAGGACCGGTTGTAACTTAATATTAGTAGACTGTGGGGGAGTAGGTACTGCACTGAGATCAATAACGTTGTGGGAGGATGTATCCAATATTTCCCTATTACTAACAATGTCTTTTATGAGCTCAGTTGTAGGCCCAGTGAATTCACAAGAGATATTTACAGGCACAGGATCTGCCTCAAAATCAATGGGTGTGGGCATTATCGTTGAAGCCTCCATAATTTTAGGTGGTGGGGGTGTGAGGGTCATAGGGGTAATATCCTCTGACATATCCAAAATCAGCTGTTGTGTTGTTGTATCTCCCAAATCAGCACAAATGTCTACTCCAGGTGAAGCCTGTGTTTCAAATTCTACAAGTTGAGGTATCTTAGGTTGTTCCTCAGGGGAGTGAGGTATATTACTAGTAGTGAGTAATGAGTCTGCTTTGGTTTTCAAAATATCTATCGTAGCTGCTCGTGGCTGAAATGTCCTAACAGGAGTAGGGAGTATAGGTCCAATACATGCCAGTGTGGCATTGGCAACTCTTGTCGGTGATTGGTCTTTAAGATCCTGTAACTTATGACATTTCTGCGAGTATTCTTTTAATCCCTTCTCCAGTGTTTGTTGTAATTTCTTTTCAAAATTATTGAGCTTAGTATTAATGTCTGTATTTTGCTGATCTATTTTAGCAGTTAGGAGGCCTAACTTAATATCAAGGGTGTGATTGATTTCTTGTTTAAAGTTTTGATTCTCTTGTCTCTGAACAGCAAAATTCTGATTTGATTCTTGTCTCTGAGTGGCAAAATTCTGATTCATTTCTAGTTTCAAATTCTGATTAATTTCCTGTGCAAACTGTCGGAAAAGTGACTGCATGTCAGTAAGAGGTATTATGGGGGGGGTTTGTTCCACTTGAGTTTGAGTAGTTATTGCAACTGTGTGAGCCTTAGGGTTAGGTACCGCAATGGGGTCCCCATGTCTATCCCATCCTACTAGCAGGCTACTCTCAGAACTACCAATTGAATGTTCCCCTGAATTTGTGTGATCCCCATTAGCTACTGGTAAATCTAGCCTTTGTACTCCATGTATGTCTCCTTCAAGTTCAACATCAGAGTCAGTATCACTAAGTAATGGAATGTTTTCTGCCATATGGGCCAGCTGAAATTGGCTAGGCTGGTGTTGTTCGGGTTGAAAGTCTTCCTGAACTGGAATGGTATCGTTACTATCTTCAGATGACATATCTATAGGGTTGTCAGAAGCAAGAGGTTGTGAGTGAACAACTAAAGAAATTTGGTCAAGTATTTCCTCAGGCTGTAAAGCAGGTTGAGGCACAGTGGTCTCTATGGCTGGGGGGTTTGCATTTACTTCCTCACTAGTACTAGCAATGGCTTCAGTAGAAACCTGAGTGGAAGCCATCATGAACTTAATAAAATGAAAGCAGGAAAAAACTTTTCGAAAAATGTTGTACAAATCCTAACTCAAATATTATTATTACCCTACTATGTTTCACACCTGGCAAAAATACAGGAAGCAGTACCCGGAAAACACAAAAAGTACAAACCCAAGGCAAAAATGCATAAACAGAACCTCACAGCCAGAACAGCTGTTCACAAAATATTTCGAAAATGTTGGTAAACAATACACAAAAATCACAAATTCCCCCAAAATACACACACAAAATAAAATAAAATGATGTAGAAATAAGCACACGCAAACCTGAAAAAGAAATACAAAGTAAGAAGAAGAAAAAATTTCCGAAATCTGTAATGTAAACAACAGCGATGCTAACACAAGCATCAGCTGAGATGCGATAGAGAATCGTTGACTTCGCAAAGTTGCATATCTGTGACTCGAACCTCTTTGACTTGTTCACAGCTGACGGGCAATAACAAACATGGATGGAAAAAGAATGTTCTCCCCAATACACAAATGTGAAAAAATGCACCAATATTTCGTTGAATGGAGGAATAAAATACAAAGATGAACCCGGTAAAATTGGGTTTGTGATATAAAATCACTAGTTTGCTGTCGTAACAGCTAAAAAAAAGTAGAAAAATGTCCGTTACTGTGATTGTAACGTGGTAGACATCCGCGGATGTTTAGGTCAACTATGGCTAGAAGAAAAATTGTTGATGCACAGCGGCGAAAGCGCCCGGAAGAAACCACTGTACTAATAGAAAAGAATCCTTCGGCAAGCACAGAGTTCACAACACTCTGGTTGAAGGGGCCATTAAACGAAATGTGTAGATGATTCACTGTTACTTATCTTAATTACGTCGCCGTGGCGAAGTGCAGACCCGGAGTGTCTGATGAGGCTCGGCCAGTGTAGTGGGCACTGCGAGCGGCTCCCTGGACGAACGTCAGCGCTGCGATAGCGAAAGGGAGGGTGGAGTTTCTTCTCTGCAACAGCGGTAGCGGTGCAGCGACTTCCTTGGGCACAGGCAGTCCCTCACTCGTTGCTGTTGTGTCGTCTCGCTGGTGTCGTGGGCAGTCAGGAACTTCGATGAAAATAATCCAAATGGCACTGGATGAAAGATTGCACTGTTCGGTTTACTCTGGAATCACTGTTCTACTCGAACACGCGTCACTACGATCCCCATGTCAGGG
Organism: Vandiemenella viatica; assembly: GCA_031002005.1. NCBI lineage: Eukaryota > Metazoa > Arthropoda > Insecta > Orthoptera > Morabidae > Vandiemenella > Vandiemenella viatica. The sequence goes on from JARYHS010013630.1 coordinate 16,420,597, forward strand.
ACAACATTCGCCGTATGCATACTACTAAAGTTCAGTCATGTCGGTGGGAAGAAAAAAAAATATTCGAAGTCCATCGGCGAAAACATGCTGACTGAGAAAATTGGCGATAGTCGCCGCTTGCAGGCTTTCTCACGGTTTGTGAGAAAGGTATTATGTGTCATAAATAAAGAGTTCCAATGTCTGAATCACCATCATATTTAGAACAAAGCAATCCGGATTGGAAACAATTCCTAAGAATTGCAAGTTGCGATTCCAGAGCAACGCGACTTTAAAAAACCCCCAAAAACTGAATGTAACTGACTAGTTGCTTGGTTAGTAAATGTTCACCACAAAACTACAACATGGCTGCTGTTTCTCGCGTTCCTTCATCCTTGGTTGGTTCAAGTACCAGCCCGTTCCGCCAGACCGAACGGAGCTCACCCGACGTGTGTTAACCACCGCGGTACAAATGACACTGAAGACTGCCGACCAAATTCCCGCCTCTTAGTTGCCTTATATTAACTTGAGATCACGTGGTACATTGGTCTTCAACAAATTACCAAATATGGATGTGTTAGTTTGCCTACCACTTAAGTCAGTGTTCAATTATATTCTTATTTAAAATCGGCTTTAGTAATTCTCTCGAAATTATGTTTAAAATATTATTCCTGATTTTAGACTGTCTCTCAATGTGAACTTCGTTTAAATTTATTGAGTTATGGGAAACCGAAAAAATCTAACAGTCAAATGTGGCTATTATTCATGTTTTTATTTATAGCTCCGAAAGTTTAAGTCTTATTGCGCCGGAAAAATTATCACAGTGAAGCCTGCCTTAAACTGCATCTTTTAGTGCTTATTTTATCTTCGTAGCTGCTATACCTGAGATACCATAAATTATTTAGTGATTTACACGTGTGTTTTCTGCAGCGTGAACTTACGAAACCTATAACGTCGGTGCTATGGCCTTAAATGACTTGAAATAATTATGTAGGAAGCTAAAAGAATGGATTTTTATGATAAACTAACTTTTATCCCGGAATCAAAGTAGGTTTTTAAGTGATAAATTGCCAAAACTGAGTGTTCAATTTTTACGTGTTCATTTACTGTTTAAAATTACTTAGAGTGTTGTAAACTATCAGATTTATGTGAATTTACATCGCTTCCTGTCTGTTTTAATTTATTCTCTACTTTATATTGTGTGGCAGTGTTTACAATTGGTGTGGTAGCATTTTCTATGTGCAGTGATTATAGCCCGTTACTTTACGATTGGATTAACATAAAACAGGTTAGTGAAATGTCTTTAAATGTGTCTAGAAAATTAATTATGTGTGTTAGCTAGTATTTAAATGTCATTAGTGCTCTTGAAATGGCTTTAAAGTGCTGGAATTTATTCCTAAAAGTTGGACAAATTGATCGATTTACTGGCGTCTATTTACTCACTGATATTTCATATTCTACAGACTGAAACTATTTAAACCTTATAAAAACTGAAAGATTATTTTATTTACTGCTTGTTTTTCTACTTTTAAAGTCCTGAACCTACTTAAAAGACCAAAATTATGTATGTGAACTGTTTAAGCAACATGAGTATTAAAAATCCCATATAATTACTTCTTATAGTTATTAGATGCTTTCAAATTATCAGAAACCTGTTAATTTATCTACTAGGCTGTCTCAGGAATTATTATTGCTGCTTTTGGGGCCTCAACATGTTCAAGTTTTATTACAATGAATTATTTTCATTTCTGCTTCAGACTGTTATTTTATCATCCAGTTTATTTCTTTAAAAGTCCTACTAAACTATATTTAAATGTTAAGTTATGGTTATGGTGCATCTAGGCCTGTGTAATATAGGTTCTTTATTGTCTTTACTGTACTGAAATCACTTCGGAAATACTAAAACTGTAATATGCCAAAATTTATGGGTTAGGTTTTTCCTTTATTGAAATTACTTATTTATCTCCGAAATAATGTGTATTACCCATGATAAAAGGTTTATTTATGCATATTATTTCCAATTATTCAACGTTTACTTCATTTAAATCGGTTCCAAACATCTCGCCAACCAGCGTTGGTATCTGTTATCGAAAGTTTATTCTTATGTGAAATAACCTATTTCCTACTGAAATATCGTTGATTTAATGCAGTTTAGGTGTTATTTACATTGTTTATGGGTTATTTATTCACTTTATTATACCAGAAATGCTGTTAACTTAATTTAAAGTGTGGTACCGGGTACTAAAACAAACCCTAAATTCGGTCGAAAACCTACTAAATATTGAAAATAGAATGAGGGATACCTTACAAAGGTTAACTGGGCAGGAACCACTGGACAGGTAGTAGGAAAAGGTTTCAAAATTCTGTACTTGTTGCAGAAAGTGATGAGGGGATGTACGAGAGAAGTAAAGAAATTTGGTTGTAAAACTTTGGTCAGACCTTTGTTTGAATATGGAAGTGTAGTATGGGACCCACATTTTGAGTATCATTTAATTTAATTTAATTTAATTTAATTGCAATGGAGCACACGCTCCGGTGGCAATTTCCCTACACACCCAACTTCCCGCTATCCTCCACTCACCTACATTTGCCCTCTACAAATTTTAACTTTAAATTCTTTTAACATTTTCGGTAGGTTGTTCATCATTCCCCTTGGTAACTCATTCCAATCCCTGACACCCTTACCTAAAAAAGAAAATCGAGTGCCAGCTTGTGGTCATGGTCATCTTTTCCCTTCCATGAACTACTTTTCATACCTACTGCAATATCTTTCCATGCCTCATCGCCAGTATACGCCCTGTACACTCTCATTACCCTCATCCTCCTCCTGTCTTGCAATTAATCCCATTCCAGCTCCTTTATCATATCTGTCACTGATTGCATTTTGTGATAATTTCCAGAACAAATCTAGCAGCCCTTCTTTACACCTTCTGCAACTCCTGCATTTGATACTCAAAATGTGGGTCCCATACTACACTACCATATTCGAGCAATGGTCTCACCAAAGTTTTGTAACCCAATTCCTTTTCTTCTCTCGAGCATCCCCTCATCACTCTCTCCAACAAGTGCAGAATTTTGAAACCTTTTCCTATGACCTGTCCAATGTGTCCTGTCCAGTTAAGTTTTTTATCAAATGTAATGCCAAGATATTTACATTTCAAGTCTTCAGCAAGCAATTCTTTCCCCACCTTATATTGATAATTAACCTTTTGTTTTTTATTTGTGTATCTAATTAGCTGACTATTCTTTGCATTTATCTTCATCCCATGTTTACCAACCCAACTAGGTATCATACACTGGAGTTGAGGAGGGTATAAAAAGGTCTGCTAGTTTGTTTCTGGAAATTATTTCAGAATGGGAATGGGTTTCATTGCAAGACAGGAGGAGGGTGAAGAGAGTCATGGAAGTGTACAAGTCCTATATTGGTGATGAAGCATGGAAATATATTGGTGTAAGAATTAAAAGTAATAAATGGAGGGGAAAAGATGACCATGACTACAAGCTGACACTCAACCACAAGGGTTTAGGAAGATTCTCTTTTTTGGGTAAGGGTGTCAGGAGAAATGATGAATAATTTACTAAAAATTTTAAAAGTTAAAATTTACCGAAGTCAAATGTAGGTGGGTGCATGGAAAAGGGAAATTATCACTGGAACGTGCACTCCATTCCAATTAAATTAAATATTATTATTATTTTTTAGTGATCACAGTCTTGAATTTTAGTTGATGGTAAGTCATTTTCTATATCCTTCATTATTTAGATTGTCTAAGAGCCATTTCCTTTTTCCTTAATATCATTTATGTATTTTATATGATAAGAAACATTATCCAAATCAATTATTTCACTTCATTTCAAACATACCTACAGTATGGTGTAAACAGTTGTGGAGTTGTAACTGACACATACTTGACTCAAGTTATAGCTGTGGACAGATTAATTGGCGGGTCAGTGTGAACGCGCTGTTGCCGTACTTGGGGACAAACTCGCGATGCGCTCTCTTTCTATCACCTGAAAATTGCAACGCTGTGCGGCCTGTGTTGCCTAGTCCAAGTGTCAACAGCTCTCTAACCACCCCCAAACCTTCCACCTCCCTTTCACTAAAAATGTGTGAACCTGAGAATCGGAATTAGAAAGTGTCAGTGTGAGTGTGAACTTGCTCGAGAGAGGATATTTTGATTTTTAGCGATTTACGATTTTTACGTGCGATTTAAATAATTCCTTTTGGTTATTTATTAATTGTAGTAATTTAGTGTAATAATTTTACCGAACAAAAAGTGCAGTAACTTATAATTAGGGAAATTTAGCAAGAGAATCTTGCTACTAAAAATTGATACTTAGGAAGAGACTTATTCTCCTATTCCAGGTGTTTCCGAACTAACGACTCCCAACAAGACGCAAGTCATCGACAGCAGAACCACCGCTGCTGAAGCAGACAACACAGTAAATCTATCATTCACAATGTTTATAAATATTTCAAATTTCTTGTGGACAATGATCGAGAAATTTTGTCTTCTACATGTACGCTAGTAGGAAAAGACTTGAAAGATATGGACGTACTTGATATTGACGAAATAAAAAACTGCAGTGATTTGTTACCGCAAACCAACAACCATATTGCGAAAAAAATTAGGGAATGGACAGGCTATTTGCGCTGCAGCTTGTGTTGTTGGTTTGAGAACTGTCCAGCGCGTGTGTCGTGAGGGAAAATAACCTACGTTTGTTTCTCGAAAGAAAAATATGAAAAAATACAGCACTCTAACAAAGCTTAGCGACTTTGACAGTCCTTTGTCAGGAGGACAGTACACAAATTTTACGATAGTGATGAGTGGTAATATATAAACAGATAATTTTGTCATTAATTAAACAAGTTTTTCAGTGCAGAGGATGACAAAATAAAATTTTGATTTTAGTTATAAATATACAAACTGAAAATAAAGCCACAAATAAAAGAAGAGTATTTCCATAAGTTTCCTTAGTCTGTCGAGAATTTTATTTTTCTGCGCAGATAATAGAATAATAAATAACAGGTCTTTGAAACCTCCAATTATATTAAACGCATCTGCAATGCATAACTTTCTTAACGAAATGACATGCATCAATATTTTATGACAGAATAGTGATCATAAATTACTTAAAACACGTTACAAACCATTACTACAAGTAAAGAGGTGAATACAACTGTTACGCGCACGGCTTGGCAACGGCGCATTTGACGCCACCCGCCAATTAATCTGGCCAGAGCTATAATAGGTGCCAAACCTGTATTCTGAAAGTGATGTAAAACAGCCATACACCATTCCAACCTATGAACTATACAAATAAAGCATGTTGCCCAATGCACATCATTTATTCAAACAATACTCACGTAAATACATGGATTTTAAAAACCAAGATTCAGTGAATGAACTAATAAACTTTCATCACTCAGTATAATTGTAATGTATATATTTATTAAGAAAAGGTATATGGATATGGCTTGTTTTTGTATGTATTTTATTACTAATAATTTTTACAATGAACATGTATATGTAGATTATCTATAAAATGACTATATTACTTGTGTTTTCATAATCCTCATCTAAATGCAGTATACCATTACTCTATTAATTATTATTATACACAATCATGATTTGTATTTAATATGCTGTAAATATTCCATAATGTAAGAATCAATCCAGTTACAACTTGAAGCCCACACACAAGTCTTATCTCATTTGGACTTCACATCATAATATATGTTAAACCATATTAAAAACTGTATAATTATATTTTTGAATAAAAATTATAGAATGCAGCATAGTACAGAGACAGCAATCCAGTTGGTTGTAGAAAACTGGTTAGAGGAAATATTTAAGGGAGAGGGAGTAATAACAGTATTTTTAGACATTAGGCGAGCATTTGAAACTGTTAACAGAGAACTGCTATTTAAAAAAAAACTATAACATCACTGGGAGGTTTATACCTGGTTAGAAAATTATATAACAAAGAGGTATCAGACGGTTAGTATCAATAAGGTTCTATCAGATGAAAGAGAAGTGAAACATGGAGTTTCACAAGGTAGTAAACTGGGTCCCTAATTATTTATATTAATATATTATATATAAATGATAAATGATCTGGCAGAAATACAAAAGAACTGTAAAAGTCACATGTTTTCAGATGATACACTATTATATTATCATGGGAAAAAATCTAGAAAAATGGTAGAGCTGATTAATAATGAGCATAAATTAGTTAATTAATGGCTGAATAAAAACTTATTAAGTCTGAATGTGGCAAAAACAACATGTATGGTGATAAGGAAGAAATTTTTTATGGAGCAAGCAGAGGCAATGCTTTCTGTTGTAATAAATGGAAGTAAAATTTCAAAATTGTAAATATGTTGGCATAGTTATATATAATAAGCTTAAGTTTATAGTAGCAAAAAAATATGCAGATTAAGAAAAGTGTTATCTAAACCAGGTAAACAGCTATTGTTTAAAGTAATTGTGTTGCCTCATAAGATACTGCTCCACATTATTAATCATGGCAAGCAAAAGAGAAATTATGAAGTTGCAAAATAATTTTAATAAGGAAATGAGGGCTTTTCTAAACTTTCATCCAAAAATGTATCTTTATTATCCCAAACCAGGTATTTTGCCTTCTTTCAAGTTCTACCAACTTTTTAAAACTTTCCATCCCAATTAATCAAAATGAACTGGCATTTTAATTGTTGCAATTACAATCATTATCCCCTCTGTTGGACAAGTTAAATGAAACTTAATTCAATACTTTCTAATTATGTTTTTTATCTACATCTACATATACATATATACTCTGCAATTCACAAAATTGTGGGTGGCAGAGGGTGCTCAGCACCAAAGCTAATCTCTTTGCTGTGCATTCCAATCCCTAATGGTACGAGGGAAATAAGAATTCATATAAGAATCAGTCCGGCACCTTATTTCTCTAATTTTATCTTTCCTGTCCTTCCGACTCAAATAGGTTGGTGGAAGAAGTATTTCACTACACTCATGAGTGAAAGTTGGAGTACGCATGTTTTCCAATAAGTTTAAACGAAATGTGTGTCGTCTATCTACCAGAGACTCCCAACCTAATCTACTAATCAGTTCTGTGACGCTTTCATAAGGACTGTAGCAAGCGGTCACGAATCGAGCGGCTCTTCTCTGTACTTTCTCTATACTTTTGATCAATCCCTTACGAAACGGGTCCCAAATGGCACAACAATAATCCAAATGTGGACGCACAAGAGATTTGTACGCTATCTCCTTTGTTTGTTCATTACAATTTTTCAAGATTCTACCTATGAATCGCAGCCTAGAATTTGCTCTACCCACTAAAGAATTAATGTGTATGTCCCATTTCATGTTCCTTTGTACTGTTACTCCCAAATATTTAATAGAATCGACCATATCAATAACTGTATTGTTTAACTCGTATTTCTGAACAATCAGATTCTTTTTGTTAGTTATGCTCATTGTCTTGCACTTTTTACAGTTTAGAGTAAGTTGCCACTCAGCGCACCAAGCCAAAATAACATCCAGATCGCGCTGAATTTCTAAGCAATCGGCCAAAGTTCTTACTTCCCTATAAATAACCGCATCATCAGCAAACAATCTAAAAAGGCTTTTCACTTTGTCTCCGAGATCGTTTATAAAAATTAAGAAAAGTAGTGGTCCTATTACACTTCCTTGAGGTACACCCGATGTAACATCTAGATTAGAAGAACTTTCTCCTTCAACAACAAGGTATTATGAAATACCTTAAATTAATTTATATTTTATCTCTCCCTTTCAAATGTTTCCACCTCATAATGTGGTTACATCATTTCACTATTGTCTATGAAAATGATCAGATGCCATAAGGAATGCTGTTGGATTAACCCTTAAATAAACTATTTTTGAACTTAAAACACATGCCATAACATTTCAGTCTACACAAGATCCTGAAAAACTTGTTAACTTAAATCTTTATAGAACATCGTCAATTTTTGTCTCTTCCCAGACTAAAAGAGCCTTCCATCTTCAATGCTTAAAGTAAAGTGTACTCTATTCTAATTTCTCTTAGTAATTTGTTTTAATCCCTGACTCCCTCACTCAGAAAAAAAAAATCTTTAGACCTCCTTGTACCTTAAATCAAGCACCAGCCTGTGCCCATGGTCATCTCTTCCCTTCCACAAACTTTTGGGTGACCCTCAAAGCCACTCTGTCCAGCGGTGAGACAAGGACAGATTGTCATAGGGAGGCATGGATAAGCGTCTACATAGAAATCGATGACTGTTCAGATTTGAGTCTTGTGATAGGATTATTACTTCGAAATCATAGCTAGTCATTGCTGAATATTTACATATTTATTTACATCAGGTTTTTGAAGGCATGATACTGTACATATATTTACACAAAAATGGAATTAGCAGTGAATAATATTTACTATTACTATTAATGTCTGAAACTGATAAAACTTTTTCAGTGACGCCTTTCTAACCACGACCAACATTATGGGAATGAGGAGAGACAGAACAAGCTTTGCAACATGGTTACCTTTAACCCAAATATGACAGGACTATTGTAATACATTAGCACTTCTACCTAACTAACCCTATCCGCTTCCATAACCAACTCGTTCTCAGCAGAGCCTACCTTCTGCGTTGGCGTAGAACATCTCTTGTGGCTGCAATGGCTCCGTTCTGAGGCCAGAGCCCGGTAACTTCTTTCGTTGACTCCTGGTTGCACAATGCAACAATCAGCTCGCCTGACAGACAGACAATTGAGTTTACTATCAAATTTCTGTGTCCAAGATATTTTCACTAAACGAAATTACTCCGTTTACACCATAATCATGAAAAAAATCTCTTTTTACGTGCAGCGAGTTAGCTGATTTTTCTTGGCATTCACCTTAATTCCTCATTGTCTTACCCATGTAGATACTCCACCCAAATCCCTCTGTAACTGTTATTAGTCCTCCTATTAATCCTATTGTATAAAATAACGCCATTAGCAAACAATTAGAATGACAAACTGCAATGGTCACAGTGTAATACCCTGCGGCATTCCTGTTTTCATTTCCACCTCTTATGATATATGTAAGAAATATTGTATTTTGATCCTCTTCTTCAAATAGGACATTTTACTATAATTGATCCAAATCTACCTTTATTACAATTTGACTCAGTAAACATTAATGTTCACTCAAATAATCTTAACATTATATATATATCAAATGAAACTCAATATAAATCCATTTTGTGCCATGTTCTTTCATAATAATTTCTGTTCACTCTTTTGCTCCAAAGGCACTACATCTTTCCATTTGTCATATCTCTTACCAACTTCTGAAAATCTAAACAATTAATAAAATACCAGATTGAAACAAAAAATAAGATGAGTCAGGCCTATTGTCTAATGTGTGGTCCTGCATTCCTGCACTAAATATTTGTCTCTTACCTTTTAACAATCTTCCACCAAGAAAGTCACTTTTCCATTCACTCCACTGATTTTTACCTTATTTACCACCATTTCATGACCCATTCTGTCAAAAGCCAAGGTAATAATATCCTGTGCTACACTATCATTTGGTAGCTTAATTGAGATACAGAAACCACAAATATTTACAGGAGTGGAGTCTTAGAGAAATGAGTGCAAGATGATGAGGTTTTCATCAATGGTTATAGAATCTGCCAATTGGTGGATGGGTTTTCATATTGTTTAGTAAAGACTACTATGGTTCACTAGTATTAACAGATCATAGATTACTTCCAAGGGGTAGGTTTTTAGGGTAATTAAAAAGGAAAATTATTTGGTTGTTAGCTACCTGCCACAGTGGAAGGATGAATGATGAAGATGAGGCTCTTGGGGAGAAACTGAATAAATATTCAGAATTCAGAGGTTAGCATAGAATTGTCATTATTGTTGTGGATTTAAATTTACCAGGCATCAGCTGGAAAGAAAGTAAGGTTATTAACACAAGGGAACACAGATTTACAGATACGTTAGTAAGGGAAGGAGGCTTTGCACAATTGATAGAGCAGAGCATGAGGGAACCCAGCGTGTTGGATATATTGCTAATAAAGCCTGATGATAATCTTTTGGGGGATCAACTAACCAAAAGAATAAGTGATCATAAAGCAGTTATGATGCATAATGGAGGGTTCAGTAAAACAGCAGCCTGACTCAAATGTGGTAAAAGGTACAGTTATAAATTCGTTCATATTTCAGAATGTAGGAAATATTTCAGGCAAAGGTCCAGTATGTGGAAGGAAGGCACAACCACCATGGAGCTAAAGTGGAAACAGTTCAAGGAGATAGTAAGAATTGGAGAAGAATTGTTTATACCAAAACAAAAAATAAAGAGTAGAACAAAATCTGCATATTATAAAAGGTATTTTAGGAGTTCGAAGAGACTTATACGAAGAGAACAGAACAGTTTTACGAGACAATAAGCCAACAGGAAACATTTGCAAAAACTAAACAATAAAATATTAGAAGCAAAGAAGGAAAATAAAGACAGGTTTAAGAAGAATATTATTGTTGCAGACAGACCACTGAATAATCCATCTAGAAATACTGTTAAGGAACTAAGAAAGCTAAAAATGCATAAAGAGGCTGATGTCTGCCGCGCGCTTTAGTGCGTGTCGAGTGCTATTAATTTGTGTTTTTGTAGTTAAAAAGTTAAATTTTGTCTCGTAAGGTAGTTAATTCGTTGAATAATATCATTTTCTAGTAGTGTGAGTGTTAGTGGAACGTTTTATTCAGTATAAATCCGTCAATTGTAAATTCAGTGTTTCGTGCTTTGTTTACATCCGGTATAAACGTTTAGTATTAATATTATTGTTATAGCGTAGCAGCAGTTCACTGTAAGTAAGATTTAATAGCATTAGTTTTGTTTCAAAGTAGATTGCAAAGTTCTCAAGTGATAGTGAACCGTTTTATTTAATACATAATCAGTAGGGCCTACAGTGTAAACGCATTTTTTTTTTTACTTGTTTACATTTGAGGTTAGTTGTGATTCAGAGTTCTAGGGTATCAAATTTCATAGTAATTGTTTAAAAAGTTATTTTGTTTGCATTTGTGCAGTTTTATTGTAAATCTTGTAGTTGTCAGGTGTTGTAATTCACTTTTAGGAAAAGTTTCGAGTGATATACATAGGTTTTTAACATTTTTTGTAGAAGGCTACTTTTGCATTTCTTTGGCATTTGACACACAAGTAGTTTATTAAAAAGTAAAAGTTTTTAAAGTTCCTTTGCTTGTAAATTCTTAAGTTGTTTTGAAAGTATCACAATGGATACAAAGTGTGGAAACTGCCGAAGGATAGTAAAAGAAGGAGTGACATGCCGGGACTGCGGGCGCTGGTTTCACTGGGGGTGCAGCGATGTATCTAACAGTGACTCTTGTGTCAGTATTTCCTGGAACTGTCACTCCTGCAGAATTAGTGATCAGGAGCAGCGGATTCCGAAACTCCAGTCAGATTTGGCATCTGCAGAGAGGGATTTAAAGGCCCTGAAGGCAGAAAACTCTGTTCTTAGGCATAGGCGGAACAGTGAATGGAAGGAAGTCAGCTCTGGCAGGAGAGGTAGGAGACGCTGTCTGTCTGATGGTTTCCAGCTGGAGACATCCAATGTGTTTCGGCCATTGGAGGATCTAGATGGTGACTCTGAAGACCGTCAGGTTGGACTGAACGATCTGGGTTCTTGCAAAGTAAAAGGGAAAAGTTTTCAGGGTGTATCTAAAAGTAAACGCAGGAAGGTACTGTTACTTGGGAGCAGTCATGGGAGGGGAATCAGTGAGATGGTTCAGTCTGACTTGGGGCCAGATTATGAAGTCTGCAGTATTTTCAAACCAAATGCAGATCTTGGAAGTGTGGTAGCAAATGTGAAGGACCTAGTTAAAGATTTTTCAGATGAGGATTGTGTTGTAATTGTTGGGGGACCAGGAAATAGCCTTGATAAAGACCTCAATTATTCAATTGAGGGAGACATTGCCCACATTTCCAAGAACACACGTCAGACAAGTGTGAGATTTGTCGGTTTGCTTGAGCGTTATGATAAACCCTGGATGTGGCATAACATCAGGCGTACAAATGCATCCTTGGAAAGGGTTCTCTGGCAGCCGGCTAATTCACACATTGGTTTGATTGATGTGGCCTGCATTGGTAGGGACAGTTATACTCGCCATGGACTCCATCTGAATGTCAGAGGTAAGAGGAAGCTTTCGCTTCTTATTGCTGATGAGGTCAGAGGATGCCAGGTGAGGGAAAGAGGTATTCCTGTGATAAATGGTGTTAAGTCGCGGCCTTTTTTAGGGTAAATAAAATAGATTTATTAAGATGTCTTAAGGAAATTAATGTCTCTGATGATCATAATTTGTTGAAATTAAAAATTCCAACTGATATACCAGTATGTAATAATAAAATAAACTATTCAAAGTCATTGCGTCAAAGTGTTCAGACCAGTATTTTCCACCAAAACATAAGAGGAATATTTAGTAAAACTGATGACATTACCTTAAGCCTAGAAGAGATTCAAAATTCCAGAAATTTTAATGTAGACGTTTTGTGTATATCTGAGCATCATTTGTCTGATACAGGAATATCTCAGCTGTCCATCCCAAATTATAAATTAAGCTCTCATTTCTGCAGATGTAAAATGGAGAAAGGGGAGTTGCCATTTTTGTTAAAAATAATATTGAATGCAGTAGTGTAGTTGTAAGTAAGTATTGTATAGAACAACACTTTGAATGTTGTGTTACTAAACTAGAATATGATAAGGAAGAGCTGATAGTGATAGCAATTTACAGGGCCCCCTCAGGTAATTTCAGACTTTTTATCTCATTTAGAGTCTTTGCTACTAAGTTTTACAAATAGCAAACAAATAGTATTATGTGGAGATTTCAATGTTGACTTTCTAAATCACAGCAATGATAGATTAGATATGGAAGCCTTGATGTTGTCTTTTAACTTAACAGCACTTGTAAATTTTCCTACGAGAATACAAAATAATAGTAGGACTGCAATTGATAATTTTTTTATGGATATTTCTCAGTGCAGTAATTACAGCATACATCCAGTAATAAATGGTATCTCAGATCATGATGCCCAGCTATTATGTATCGAGTCCAGGAACACTGTTAAACAGATAAAGAAAAGCTGGGTTTATAGAAGAAATATTAGTGAAAATAATATAAAACACTTCATAGATACCTTAAACAATGAAAACTGGTTAGAAGTATACAATGCGCAGGGTGTTAATGCGAAATTTGATTCCTTTCTGAATATATTTCTAACACTTTTTGAAGGTAGTTTCAAAAAAAGGAAAATTCTCAACACTCCAAACAATGAACTGGGCATGGGATGGATAACAAAGGGTATTAGAATCTCTAGTAAAACAAAGAGGGACCTTTATTTAAAAATGAGAGAATCAGATAACTATGCGCTGAAAGTTCACTATAAACTTTATTCTAAAATACTAAGAAATGTAATAAGGAAGGCCAAGAACAAGTACATATCGACGAAAATAGAAAATTCAAACAATAAAATGAGAACAATATGGAATATAATAAAGACTGAAACAGGAAAAACTGTAAATTACTCTAAAGACATAAAAATAGAACAAAATGGACATGTGTATAGCGAAGTAGGGGAGGTTTGTGAAATATTTAACAAACATTTTACGTCAGTAGTAGATAAATTAGGCATAGAAAAGCAATCCCCACATAGTGCTCTAAGGCTTCTTGAGACTGCTTTCCCAAATAGCTTTGTGGAGATGAAATTGCCACCAGTAACAGTCTCAGAAATAAATAAACTCATTAAACAATTAAAACCTAAAAATTCTTCCAGCTATGACAATATTTCAAGTAAATTACTGAAAAGATGTTCAGACTGTATCAGTCATGTACTTGCTCACATTTGTAATGAATCCTTAATACAAGGTGTTTTTCCCGATAGACTAAAATATGCTGTTGTAAAACCATTATTTAAAAAAGGAGACGTAACATGTGTAGACAACTATCGTCCCATTTCATTACTTTCAACATTCTCAAAGGTTTTTGAAAAAGTCATGTATAGTAGAGTAATAAAACATGTTACACACTATAATATCCTAACTAATTCACAATTTGGGTTCAAAAAAGGATCATCCATAGAAATGGCTATATATTCATTTTTAAATAACACATTTGAGGAACTGAATAATAAAATGAATCCTGTAGGAATATTTTGTGATCTTGCAAAAGCATTTGACTGTGTAAATCATGAATTACTTTTGAAAAAAATGGAATACTATGGTATTTTTGGGACCGCAGGTAAATGGTTTATATCATACATTGAAAGCCGAATGCAAAAAGTTTCAATTTTTGATTCTAAAATAAGTAAAGATGCTTCATCAGACTGGGAGAAAATAAAACATGGAATTCCACAAGGCTCTGTCTTAGGTCCCCTCCTCTTTCTGTTATACATCAATGACCTTCCTGGAAATTTATCCTACAAAGTTAAGAGTGTTTTATTTGCAGATGACACTAACCTGACTGTGCGTAAAACACCAAACAGTACTATAGAATTTAATGTAAATGATGTATTTAGAATAGTAGCAAATTGGTTTAAGGCAAATTCATTAAAATTAAATTTTGAAAAAAACACATTATATTAGGTTTAAAAACAAAAAACTATGCACAGCCAGATATATGTATAAACTATAAAAACAACACAATCTTAGAAACAGAGAGTATAAAATTTCTTGGTATTAAAATAGATCAGAAACTCTGTTGGCATGATCATATCACTACACTACTGGCAAAATTAAGTAGTGCCACCTTCGCAATACGAACACTTTCTCTAACAGCAGATCTAGAATTAATGAAACAGGTGTACTCCTCATATTTTCATTCAGTAATGTCATATGGCATAATTTTTTGGGGAAACTCTTCACAAAGTAAAAAAGTTTTCATAGCACAGAAAAGAGCTATTAGGTTTCTGTGTAGGGTAAAACCAAGAACTTCTTGCAGACAACTCTTTAAGAAACTCAATATTCTTACAATGTATTCTCAGTATATATATTCTCTCATGAGCTTTGTCATAGAAAATTTTAACCTGTTTACACCTAATTCACAGGTACACAGTTTCAATACAAGAAACAGAAATAACTTGCATAAAACACAAACATCTCTGTCATTAGTACAAAGAGGAGTTAATTATTCTGGGATACATCTGTTTAATAAACTACCTAACCGTATAAAACAGCTTTCAGATAATAAAGATGTATTCAAACAAAAACTTAGAGATTATCTTATTGGCAACTCCTTCTATTCCATTCAAGAATTTGAAGAAAATAGTTAATTCTACTCATTATGACGTTAGCAAAACTCAGTTGCAAAAATGTATGTTTATTATTATTTCTTGTATTTGTAAAATGTGTATATATATATATATATTTACTATGATATGACTCATATCATGTGTATATGTATCAACAATGACATGTTTCACATCCCAGAGGTACTTCCTCAGCAGGGATCTATGGAACAAGATTGATAAATAAATAAATAAATAAAATAAATTACTAGAGATGTCTTACAGATAGAAGGATGTGACATTGTCTTTAACTTGAAATTTTATTCATATGAGTGTGGGGTACATGCTGCTTACCTGAGGACTGGTGATTGTGATGTCAGTATCAGTCCATAAACGAGGGGTGACGAATGGACTTAAAAATTACAAGCTGATAAGTGGTATATAAAGTAATAAAGGGACTTGTATGCAACCATATCAGAAATATCTGTTTGGAGCAAAGCTGGTTTTAAACTTGGCACCATTCCCTTTAGGCAAGGATGGTAATATGAATATCAGTTAGTATGCTACACATCAGATATTTTAGATGAAATGGACAAGGGAGGCCAAATTGGTAGAATAGCACTACATCTTTCCTAGGCATTTGGCAGAGTGAGCTATAAAATGGTGGTAAATAAAGTAAAAACCTTTGGAGTGAATAAAAAATATTTCTGGTTATTTATTTATTTATTTATTTATCAATCTTGTTCCATGGATCCCTGCTGAGGAAGTACCTCTGGGATGTGAAACATGTCATTGTTGATACATATACACATAATATGAGTGATATCATAGTAAATATATATATACATATTTTACAAATACAAGAAATAATAATAAACATACATTTTTGCAACTGAGTTTTGCAAACGTCATAATGAGTACAATTAATTATTTTCTTCAAATTCTTGAATGGAGTAGAAGGAGTTGCGAATAAGATAATCTCTAAGTTTTTTGTTTGAATACATTTTTATTATCTGAAAGCTGTTTTATACGATTAGGTAGTTTATTAAACAGATGTATCCCAGAATAATTAACTCCTCTTTGTACTAATGACAGAGATGTTTGTGTTTTATGCAAGTTATTTCTGTTTCTTGTATTGAAACTGTGTACCTGTGAATTAGGTGTAAACAGGTTAAAATTTTCTATGACAAAGCTCATGAGAGAATATATATACTGAGAATACATTGTAAGAATATTGAGTTTCTTAAAGAGTTGTCTGCAAGAAGTTCTTGGTTTTACCCTACACAGAAACCTAATAGCTCTTTTCTGTGCTATGAAAACTTTTTTACTTTGTGAAGAGTTTCCCCAAAAAATTATGCCATATGACATTACTGAATGAAAATATGAGGAGTACACCTGTTTCATTAATTCTAGATCTGCTGTTAGAGAAAGTGTTCGTATTGCGAAGGTGGCACTACTTAACTTTGCCAGTAGTGTAGTGATATGATCATGCCAACAGAGTTTCTGATCTATTTTAATACCAAGAAATTTTATACTCTCTGTTTCTAAGATTGTGTTGTTTTTATAGTTTATACATATATCTGGCTGTGCATAGTTTTTTGTTTTAAACCTAATATAATGTGTTTTTTCAAAATTTAATTTTAATGAATTTGCCTTAAACCAATTTGCTACTATTCTAAGTACATCATTTACATTAAATTCTATAGTACTGTTTGGTGTTTTACGCACAGTCAGGTTAGTGTCATCTGCAAATAAAACACTCTTAACTTTGTCGGATAAATTTCCAGGAAGGTCATTGATGTATAACAGAAAGAGGAGGGGACCTAAGACAGAGCCTTGTGGAATTCCATGTTTTATTTTCTCCCAGTCTGATGAAGCATCTTTACTTATTTTAGAATCAAAAATTGAAACTTTTTGCATTCGGCTTTCAATGTATGATTTAAACCATTTACCTGCGGTCCCAAAAATACCATAGTATTCCATTTTTTTCAAAAGTAATTCATGATTTACACAGTCAAATGCTTTTGCAAGATCACAAAATTCACAGGATTCATTTTATTATTCAGTTCCTCAAATGTGTTATTTAAAAATGAATATATAGCCATTTCTATGGATGATCCTTTTTTGAACCCAAATTGTGAATTAGTTAGGATATTATAGTGTGTAACATGTTTTATTACTCTACTATACATGACTTTTTCAAAAACCTTTGAGAATGTTGAAAGTAATGAAATGGGACGATAGTTGTCTACACATGTTACTTCTCCTTTTTTAAATAATGGTTTTACAACAGCATATTTTAGTCTATCGGGAAAAACACCTTGTATTAAGGATTCATTACAAATGTGAGCAAGTACATGACTGATACAGTCTGAACATCTTTTCAGTAATTTACTTGAAATATTGTCATAGCTGGAAGAATTTTAGGTTTTAATTGTTTAATAAGTTTATTTATTTCTGAGACTGATACTGGTGGCAGTTTCATCTCCACAAAGCTATTTGGGAAAGCAGTCTCAAGAAGCCTTAGAGCACTATGTGGGGATTGCTTTTCTATGCCTAATTTATCTACTACTGACGTAAAATGTTTGTTAAATATTTCACAAACTTCCCCTACTTCACTATACACATGTCCATTTTGTTCTATTTTTATGTCTTTAGAGTGATTTACAGTTTTTCCTGTTTCAGTCTTTATTATATTCCATATTGTTCTCATTTTATTGTCTGAATTTTCTATTTTCGCCGATATGTACTTGTTCTTGGCCTTCCTTATTACATTTCTTAGTATTTTAGAATAAAGTTTATAGTGAACTTTCAGCGCATAGTTATCTGATTCTCTCATTTTCAAATAAAGGTCCCTCTTTGTTTTACTAGAGATTCTAATACCCTTTGTTATCCATCCCATGCCCAGTTCATTGTTTGGAGTGTTGAGAATTTTCCTTTTTTTGAAACTACCTTCAAAAAGTGTTAGAAATATATTCAGAAAGGAATCAAATTTCGCATTAACACCCTGCGCATTATATACTTCTAACCAGTTTTCATTGTTTAAGGTATCTATGAAGTGTTTTATATTATTTTCACTAATATTTCTTCTATAAACCCAGCTATTCTTTATCTGTTTAACAGTGTTCCTGGACTCGATACATAATAGCTGGGCATCATGATCTGAGATACTATTTATTACTGGATGTATGCTGTAATTACTGCACTGAGAAATATCCATAAAAAAATTATCAATTGCAGTCCTGCTATTATTTTGTATTCTCGTAGGAAAATTACAAGTGCTGTTAAGTTAAAAGACAACATCAAGGCTTCCATATCTAATCTATCATTGCTGTGATTCAGAAAGTCAACATTGAAATCTCCACATAATACTATTTGTTTGCTATTTGTAAAACTTAGTAGCAAAGACTCTAAATGAGATAAAAACAGTCTGAAATTACCTGAGGGGGCCCTGTAAATTGCTATCACTATCAGCTCTTCCTTATCATATTCTAGTTTAGTAACACAACATTCAAAGTGTTGTTCTATACAATACTTACTTACAACTACACTACTGCATTCAATATTATTTTTAACAAAAATGGCAACTCCCCCTTTCTCCACTTTACATCTGCAGAAATGAGAGCTTAATTTATAATTTGGGATGGACAGCTGAGATATTCCTGTATCAGACAAATGATGCTCAGATATACACAAAACATCTACATTAAAATTTCTGGAATTTTGAATCTCTTCTAGGCTTAAGGTAATGTCATCAGTTTTACTAAATATTCCTCTTATATTTTGGTGGAAAATACTGGTCTGAACACTTTGACACAATGACTTTGAATTGTTTATTTTATTATTACATACTGGTATATCAGTTGGAATTTTTAATTTCAACAAATTATGATCATCAGAGACATTAATTTCCTTAAGACATCTTAATAAATCTATTTTATTTACCCTAAAAAAGGCCGCGACGTAACACCATTTATCACAGGAATACCTCTTTCACTCACCTGGCATCCTCTGACCTCATCAGCAATAAGAAGCGAAAGCTTCCTCTTACCTCTGACATTCAGATGGAGTCCATGGCGAGTATAACTGTCCCTACCAATGCAGGCCACATCAATCAAACCAATGTGTGAATTAGCCGGCCGCCAGAGAACCCTTTCCAAGGATGCATTTGTACGCCTGATGTTATGCCACATCCAGGGTTTATCGTAACGCTCAAGCAAACCAACAAATCTCACACTTGTCTGACGTGTGTTCTTGGAAATGTGGGCAATGTCTCCCTCAATTGAATAATTGAGGTCTTTATCAAGGCTATTTCCTGGTCCCCCAACAATTACAACACAATCCTCATCTGAAAAATCTTTAACTAGGTCTTTCACATTTGCTACCACACTTCCAAGATCTGCATTTGGTTTGAAAATACTGCAGACTTCATAATCTGGCCCCAAGTCAGGACTGTACCATCTCACTGATTCCCCTCCCGTGACTGCTCCCAAGTAACAGTACCTTCCTGCGTTTACTTTTAGATACACCCTGAAAACTTTTCCCTTTTACTTTGCAAGAACCCAGATCGTTCAGTCCAACCTGACGGTCCTCAGAGTCACCATCTAGATCCTCCAATGGCCGAAACACATGGAATGTCTCCAGCTGGAAACCATCAGACAGACAGCGTCTCCTACCTCTCCTGCCAGAGCTGACTTCCTTCCATTCACTGTTCCGCCTATGCCTAAGAACAGAGTTTCTGCCTTCAGGGCCTTTAAATCCCTCTCTGCAGATGCCAAATCTGACTGGAGTTTCAGAATCCGCTGCTCCTGATCACTAATTCTGCAGGAGTGACAGTTCCAGGAAATACTGACACAAGAGTCACTGTTAGATACATCGCTGCACCCCCAGTGAAACCAGCGCCCGCAGTCCCGGCATGTCACTCCTTCTTTTACTATCCTTCGGCAGTTTCCACACTTTGTATCCATTGTGATACTTTCAAAACAATTTAAGAATTTACAAGCAAAGGAACTTTAAAAACTTTTACTTTTTAATAAACTACTTGTGTGTCAAATGCCAAAGAAATGCAAAAGTAGCCTTCTACAAAAAATGTTAAAAACCTATGAATATCACTCGAAACTTTTCCTAAAAGTGAATTACAACACCTGTCAACTACAAGATTTACAATAAAACTGCACAAATTCTTAAAAGTATAATTATAAAATTTATAGTATGAAGTGTAGTAACAAAAGAAGTTAAGGTGAAAATAGAAGTGCCATAGGTTAGTGTATTTGGAAGGTTGTTATTCGTTAGACTAATGAATGATTCTTTTGATGTTTTATTGTCAGAAGTATGGTCGTTTGCAGATGGCATAATGTTAAACGAGGCAATCCAAAAGGAATATCGAGGTTTTGAGACTTTCAGTTATAAATGATACATCAAATGAAAGCACAAATTTTACAGATTTTTCTTTCCTTTTTTTTTTACCTACAAGTGTTAAATGTGGTCATTACAAATGTGGGCAAGTACAACTGAACATAATAATCTGAACATCTTTTCAGTAATTTACTTGAAATATTGTCATAGCTGGAAGAATTTTAAGGTTTTAATTGTTTCATGGGCTTATTTATTTCTGAGACTGTTACTTGTGGCAACTGCATCTCCACAAATCTATTTGGGAAAACAGTCAGAAGAATCCTCAGGACACTATGTGGGGATTGCTTTTCTATGCCTAATTTATCTACAACAGAAGTAAAATGTTTGTTAAATTTTTCACAAAACTTCTCCTACTTCATTATGCACAGATCCATTTTGTTCTATTTTTATGTCTTTAGAGTGATTTACAGATTTTCCTGTTTCAGTTTTTATTATATTCCAAATAGTTTTCATCTTATTGCCTAAATTCTTTATTTTCTCTGATATGTACCTGTTCGTGGCCTTTTTTATTACAGTTCTTAGTATTTTAGAATAAAGTTTATAACGAGCTTTCAGTGTATAGTTTACTGATTCTCTTACTTTTAAGTAAAGGTCCCTTTTTGTTTTACTAGATACTCTAATATCCTTTGTTATCCAATCTTCACCCAGTTCACTGTGTGGACTGTGGAGTGTTTACAACTTTCCTTTTTTTGAAATTTCCTTCAAAATGTGTTAGAAATATATTAACAAAGGAATCAAATTTTGCATTAACACTG
Source organism: Vandiemenella viatica (assembly GCA_031002005.1). NCBI lineage: Eukaryota > Metazoa > Arthropoda > Insecta > Orthoptera > Morabidae > Vandiemenella > Vandiemenella viatica. The sequence continues at coordinate 16,442,022 of JARYHS010013630.1, forward strand.
TGTGCAGTGTACACTTCTGACCAGTGTTCATTATGTAAGGAATCTATTAAGTGTTTTATATTATTTTCATTAATTTTTTTCTATATACTTAGCTTTTCTTTATCTGTTTAACAGTATTTCTGGACTTGATACATAACAGTGGGGATTCATGATCTGATATACTGTTTATCACTGGAAGTACCATGTTGTAATTACTGTACTGAGAAATACCCATAAAACATTATCAATTGCAATCCTGCTATTATTTTGTACTTTTGCAAATGCTGTTAAGTTAAAAGACAACATCAAGGCTTCCATATCTAGCCTCTCATTGCTGTGATTGAGAAAGTCAATATTAAAATCTCCACTTAAAACTATTTGTTTGTTATTTGTGAAACATAGCAGCAAAGACTCAAACTGAAATAAAAAGTCTAAAATTTCGTGAGGGGGCCTTTTAAATTGCTATTACTATGAGCTCTTCCTTACTGTTTGGTTTGCTCTTTCATTTGATGCATTATTTATAATTGTATTAAATAATAAGAATTCTGCAAACTCTCAAAATGCTTATATTCATTTCAAAAAATCCTGTCCAATAGGATCAAAATGATAGAATAATTTCAACAGCTGCAAGATGATTTGGATGGGATATCTAAATGGGTAATTCAACAAGAGATGAAAATAATACAAAGGAGAGTCAATTTACTGCATACACAAATAAGGAATAAAGAAGGTGATAATCATTGTATGTTGGGGAAGGGATTACTTGTTGAATACTTGAAATTTTAATACCTTGGCACAACATATGATAATAAACTCAAGTGAGTAGGATGCATTGGATAGGTAGTAGGAGAAGGTTTAAAAATCCTACGCCGATTGGAAAGAGTGATTAGGGAATGTACCACAGAAGTAAGCGAATTAGGTTACAAAACTTTGTTGAGACCACTGCTGGAATATGGCATCATAGTAGGGGACCCACATTTTGGGTATAAAATACAAGAGTTGGAGGGGATGCATAGAAGGACTGCTAAATTTGTCTCTGGAAATTAGTGCAGATCACAATCAGTAAATTCTGTGAAAAAAGCTAGAATTGATTTATTTGGAGACAGGAGGAGGGTTATGAGAGTGTGAGAGTGTACAGGGTATATATTAATGGTGAACAATATAACGATATTGGTGGAAGAATTAAGAGAGGTGCATGTAATGTAAAAGATGACCACTACAAGCTGACCCTCAAGTTCATGCATAAGAATATGCAAACTTTCTTTCATGGGTAAGGGAATCAGTGATTAGAATAAATTACTGAGAAAATTGCTGAATAATTTATAAAAAAATGCTGGAAAAAATAAAATTAACATTCCTAGAGCAAAGGTAGGCAGGAACAAGAAAGGGGAAAAATGGGTGTTGTTGTGGTTTGGTGGGTCGTCAACCCACATCAGCTAACACAATGTTTTACTTTAAAACTCGCTCACCATGTATAGTCCAATTTCTTATCTCAAGTTCCTTCTGAAAATACAGATTCTCTTGACCGGCCACCACTCAGTTTCCAACTGAGAAGTTTTAGAGACTACTGTATGAATAAACAGTTATTTCATAAAACTAATTTTACTTCAGTGCCTTCATCTTTCTCCAAAGCCACCAATGTTATAAATTTATCGGACTTCTATCTCTCCAAAGTTGCAGACCCAGTTAAAGTAGAACGGCTATTTGTACACATTTTACTCACATTCACACGTTTACATCTTTCAACATAATCAACTTTGCTTTAAGACCAACCACACTTGTCCACGTCCTGCGACCGACTGCGCACCTTGTGCCTACCACAGCACCCACCATGCGGCCCCCGGGGCTCACCCTTCCATGGCCATGGACATGGTGCCGATGACGTCACAAACCGGCGCTACTTTCAAACACAAAGTGGTACCGCTACAGTGTCAGTGATTGGAATGAGTTACCAAGGGGAATGATGAATAACCTACCAAAAACGTTAAAAGAATTTAAAGTTAAAATTTGTAGAGGGCAAATGTAGGTGAGTGAAGGATAGCGGGAAGTTAGGTGTGTAGGGAAATTGCCACCGGAGCGTCTGCTCCATTGCAATTAAATTAAATTAAGTTGTAACTGGATTTTACTCTCCATCACAATTAAATTAAATTTAAAAAATAATTGAAAACTTTGTCTTTGTTGTATTAAAATATGTTGCCCACAGATGTGATTCAAATGGTTTATCTCCTTATAAATCCATTTCAATGATTTACAAACCAGTTCCTTTCATCACATTTCCCTTACAACACCAATCCAAAAATAATTCCTGTTGTGTTTTGCCTTCCTGCTACATCTGGAATTTATTGTGCCATACTAAGTTTGTATTTTAATTATATGTCTAGATATTTACATTGTGTTTCTTTATTAAGCACTTCTGCTGCACCTTTCTACAAATTAGTAGTAGCGGGGAAAAAATAGGTGGAAAGAAGAAAAATGGGTGTGCAGGGAAATTGCCACCGGAGCATGTGTAAATTTAATTTAATTGCAATGGAGCGCACACTCCAGTGGCAATTTTCCTACATGCCCATTTTTCCACTTTCTAGAACTCAATTACTTTTGCCCTCTACAAATTTAAACTTTAAATTATTTCAACATTTTTGGTAAATTATTCCAATCCCTGACTCCCTTACCAATGAAAGAAATTCTTTCCACACCCTTGTGCCTGAAATTGAGTGCCAGCTTATGGTCACAGTCATCTTTCCCCATCTATGCATTACTTTTAATTCTTATACCAATATCTTTCTTACATTAAATTCAATTAAATTGTTTAAGTTGCATATTTAATGTGATTTCTCTTTTTGACATTCCAGTTTGATGTACCTAGTCATATGCATTGCTAAGATTTTTCTGTTGCTATTCAGAATCATATATATTATTTCTATAAGGTATTTTTTGTCACAAGCCTATATCTTCCTTCATACTTAACCGAAATCAATGAATGAGGTGTCATTTTAAATCTTATGGTCTCCACTTTGGTTATATCGTATTTTAAGCAAGAAAGTTTTCGGAATTCGACCCTTAAAGGGCAAAAATGTAAATTTTTCTAAAATGCTGTTTTCTGTGTTACGAGTCAGTTATCTCCCTGGCTACCTATCTGAAACCGTTTTAGGAAGTATCGTTTTAAAGATTAAGATCTCAGCTTTGTGACAACATATTTTAAGAAAGAATGTGTTTGGAATTCAACAATAAAAGGGAAAAAGTATAAATTTTTCTATAATGCATTTTTGTGTCACGAGCGATTTATCTCCCTTAATATCTAACCGATATAGATAAATGAGGTATCATATTAAAGAATAAGGTCTCAGTCATGGTAAAATTATATTTTAAGAAAGGAATTTTTCGTAATTCGACCCTTATAGGGCAAAAATGTCACTTTTTCTAAAATGCTTTTTTTGTATCTCGAGCCATTTATCTCCCTGGATATCTAACCAAAATCGATAAATGAGGTAGGATTATGAGGAGTAATGTCTCAGCTTTGTGACATCATATTTTAAGAAAGAATGTTTTTGGAATTCAACCCTTAAAGGAAAAAAGTATTAATTTTTCTATTACCGATTTTTGTGTCACGGGCGATTTATCTCCCTTGATATCTAACCGATATAGATAAATGAGGTATCATATTAAAGAATAAGGTCTCCGCCGTGGTAACATTATATTTTAACAAAGGAATTTTTCGTAATTCGACCCATAAAAGGCAAAAATGTTAATTTTTCTAAAATGCGTTTTTTGTATCTGAAGCCATTTATCTCCCTGGATATCTAACCAAAATCGATAAATGAACTAGGAATATAAGGAACAATGTATCAGCTTTGTGAAATCATATTTTAAGAAACAATGTTTTTGGAATTCAACCGTTAAAGGAAAAAAGTATAAATTTTTCTATAACCGATTTTTCTGTCACGAGCAATTTATCTCCCTTCATATCTAACCGATATAGATAAATGAGGTATCATATTAAAGAATAAGGTCTCCGCCGTGGTAACATTATATTTTAAGAAAGGAATTTTTCGTAATTGGACCCATAAAAGCCAAAAAAGTCAATTTTTCTAAAATGCGTTTTTTGTGTCTCGAGCCACTTATATCCCTTGATATCTATCCAAATCCGATAAATCAAGTACGATTGTGAGGAATAATGTCTCAGCTTTGCTGACATCATATTTTAAGAAAGAAGTGTTTGGGATTCAACTATTAAAGGGAAAAAGTATAAATTGTTCTATAACGTATTTTTGTGTCACGAGCCTTATATTTCCCTTGATATCTAATCGATATAGATAAATGACATATCGTATTAAAGACTAAGGTTTCCGCCGTGGTAACATTATATTCTAAGAAAGGAATTTTTCGTAATTCGACCCATAAAGCGCAAAAATGTCAATATTTCTAAAATACGTTTTTTGTGTTTCGAGCCATTTATCTCCCTGGATTTCTAACCAAAATCGATAAATGAACTAGCAGTATGAAGAGTAATGACTGAACTTGGTGACATTATATTCAACCTCACTATTCATCGCATTTTATTCGCGAAATTTTCGCACGGGTCGTCTAGTCCTTATTAATTTTATATCGATTAATAATCTGTAACCAATCTAATAACTTCCTGTAAACCATCAACAAGTTCACCGATTTTAATAGTTAGAAACATATTTATAATGGAGTACAGGTTCCTTACATATCTACATTTGTATTTCAAGGATTTATTTTTTAGGACAATTTCATCACCCATCTATTTGAGCCCTTTACAAATCTGAGCTTCTAGCACATCAGTTAAGTTGATCCTCATTTACCTTGATAATGTTTTGCATTTATTAAAATCACTGATTCCCTTAATACAAATGAAAATTTTTCCCACTAACACCTAAAATCAATTTCCATCTTCTGGTCATGGCCATCTTTTCCCCTTCTATGTAAAGGTAAAGGTCACAGGGTTCCTACAGCTCCTTCCCACGGGGTTTCCTCTTTGGCAGTCATTGGATAGTAGGCTGAGTGGTCCTGGGCAGCCGTTCCAGACATTGAGCTTCTAGGAAAAATCCTTGACTTTGTTGGGGATCGAACCCTAGTTGCCCGGGCTGCATTTAGGCACTCTTCCACCTGAGCTATGCAGCCGCCTCCCTTCAATGTACTTCTCCTAATTTTAATACCAATACCCATTCAAGCCTCATTGCCAATCTTCATCTTATATATTCCCATCAATTTCTTCACCATCCTGTTTCCCAATTATTTCTAACACAGTTCCTTTATCATATAAGTTGCTGATTGTTCTGTAGTAACTTCAACAAATAAAAGTAGCTGCACTCCTTTTCAACCCATTCAACTCCTGTATTTGTTACCCAGCTCAGTAGGTGGATACTATACTATCTTTCCATACTTAAAAATTGGCATGACCAATGTTTCGTAACCTATTTCCTTCCCTTTCAATTGTCTAAATACATTGCCCTGTGGCTATCCTTTTATTTCTTTCTGCTGTTTTGATACTGCATGTATCAATTTAATGAATAATTTACTGAAAACGTTAAAAGAATTTAAAAGATAAAATTTGTAGAGGGCAAATGTAGTTGGGTGCAGGATAAGGGGAAGATGGGGGTGTAGGGAAATTGCCACCGGAGCCTGTGCTCCATTGCAATTAAATTAAATTAAATTCCTGTCTGATATGTTGTAAGCATTTAGGATTAAAATAATATATCCAATTGTAATACAATGTCATCCAATCCTATCTTTAGATTTAATTTAATTGAACCACCACATACCAGAGGTGATGTTTATCTGCATAGATTCTCTTTTTTTACTATTACTTTTATATTTGTTAATTTTTTTCGATTTTTTTGTTTTCTTATTTACTTTTACTTTCTCAATTTTATGTTATTAAGATTTTAATGTATTATTCTGCACTTTTTGCAACATTTTGCATTGATCGTGTACTAGATCCAATTCACTGTCCCTCCCTCCCTGTCCTCTGTTTGAATTTGCCCCTACCTTGTTCCTGACTAATGGTCATTTTGTGAGACCGTATCCTGCACCACCCTCCCTCCGTGATGTTCTCCTGATGATGAAGGGCCAAGTCCTGAAATATTCATTGTTTTTCCTGTTCTTGGTTTTTTTGATGTGTTCACCACATGAAACCATCATCTAAGGTAAGTGGTGGTTCATTTCGCCATCCTTTTTCTGTAAATCCATTCACTACTTAGCTCCTGTTATTTCCCAGTTACTATATATATATATATTGTATCCTCATAACATTACCACTCCCCTTACCCTTTATTGTCTGAATGACTTCTCATCCTTTCAGTTTGCTTAGGTGGCCATAGAAATTTCTTGTTGAATCAATCAGTGTTCCTCCTCTGTCATAATAATTTGGTAAATTTATCTTTCTTATTTAACAAAATGAATTCCTTCTTCAGCTGTTTCATATGCTAACTTGTGCTCTGATGCTTTCTTGTTCGGTTGTTCCATCTTTATACATACCACTTCAAACTCCTAACCTCCATGCTATAGTTTTTTTTAAATCGCTACTCCTATTTATTCTTAATCAGTCTGTACCAGGTATATTAAAGCCTCCACATTTTAGGATATGCTGCTACGAAATCCTGTTTAAAAATCTCCCCTCCCCCAAAAGGACCACATTATGCAAATTCAGTTTTTCACTGTTAACAACAGTTAAGACTCTTATATTTCCTTCGCATTTCCCAGGAACTTTTGTCCATAATCTATGAAATCCATTGAAGTTTTATGGTGTTTTTATGTTGTTTCTTAATCTTCAATCTCTTTGGTTATTGCCATGTTTAACAGCTTTATTTACCTTTGTTAAGATTTTACAAAAAAATTTGTACTGATTTATGACAATCTCACTAACCATTTTCTCTATTTCATATATGTATATATATATAAAAATTTTATGTCTGTTGGGAATTTCCTGCTTATTGTTAGTCACTTTTTCTTAGAAAATTTTTGGCTTATGAGAAATATTCTTTTAAGGAGGCATTATTCATAAATTTCAACAGAAATCTTTAGTCATTGTAGGTGAATGCACTGTCTGCAGCTGTGATTTTAAATATAATGACTGAGCCTTCATTCCTTGTTTCAGTATTTTTATTAGATAATAATTTTTTGGTGTTATGGTGATAAATCTTTTATTTTACTTATGCATTTTAGCATAGGCTACCTAGGCTGTAGCCTAGGGGCCTGCACCAAAGCCGTAGGGGCCACCAGTCGGAGGGCCCCCTGCCTAGGCCAGTAATAGAGCTTAAAAATAAAAGGTCGCCCATAAATTGCCCACAGGAGCCCGCACCACATGTATAGCCTAGGGGCTCACAAAGCCTAAATGTGGCCCTGTCACACATGTTAGATTTAGTTGCTGATCTATATACAGCAAGTTAAGTGCCTTAAAGTGATGTCTGATTTTTGAAAGTTGATTGAAGGGTTTTTATCATACACAGAGGAAAACTTAAAACCAGGATTATGGTAAGTAGTGGAATACAGTAGATGAAATAATTATTTAATTCAATTTATCTTTCGTGATATGAAGAAACTTAATGAGATAAGTATTTGCAGGATTTTTATGAATTGTTTTCTTGGTGAGCCATAGGTATGACCGACATATGAACTAATAAATGTGTTTAGGAATGATTGAGAAGAGTGTGTGCCTTCAGTCTAAATTTACCAGAGATACAACCTGTAATCTTGAAGGATCGAAGTCCAGTTAATGTTTTTTTAATAAAGGTCGGGAACTGGAGTGAGAGTGTACTATAAACAAGTAAATGCATATGTTTAAAATAAGAAAGTGCATTTTTATTTCAATTACCAACTTAACATTGGTTGGTGGCCATCAGTGAAAGAATCCAAAAATAGTGAGTGCACAGAAATTTTAAAGGTTCACCAGTTGTGTGTTGGACCAACAACAAACACAACTACGACAATCTGCAAACAATAAAACTTCTGACAGTAAACCATCATCACAATCATTCATTAGAATAATGAATAGCAATGTTCCCAATATTCTACACTGTGGCATTCCACTTCTTTTGAAATTGCATTTCCTACCCTAATTTTTAAAATAATTTTCCTACCCAGCAAATAACATTTTCGTCCACACCAATAGTTTTTACCTTATTTAGCACCATTTTATGACTCACTCTGTCAAAATCCTTTAAAAAATCTATTGCTACACTATCAATTTGGCCTCCCTTTACCATTTCATCTGTAATATCTTGTATATAGCTAACTAACTGTGATTTGTATGAATTTCCTTGTCTAAAGCCATTTTGTTGACTTGAAAACCACTTATGATGACTGTTTGTATTCTCATTATTTTAATATTTCGAATAAATATTTTTTCACCTTTTCCCTACAATCTCTTTCTACCTTTACCCCTTAACTCCAATATACTTGTGGCATCCTTCACTTTGCTCAAACTTTCACTGAAATATCTCTCCAGTTTAGAAATCTGTACCTTTTTGTAACTGTACCTATTTGCCCCTTCAATTTTGGCCATTGGTTTACTTAAACCTATAATACCCATGGAAACTGCTTCATGATCACTTATTCCTGCACAAGGTTATCATTGGACATTATTAAGAAGATATCCAAAATGTTTTGCTCCCTTGTGTTCCGCTCTACAACTTGTTTATAACCTCCTTTCATTATTAAGGTTTCTGCAAATATCTGTTTCCTTCTGTTATTAATATTATTTTCTACCTAGTTGATACCAAGTAGATTTAAATACCCACAAATAAAGAACATTCCACTCTCACTTCTGAACTCTGAGTACGAATTTAGTTTCTCTCCAAGAGCCTTATCTTCCACTACAATAATCAGCCAATATCCTGATTTTTCTTTTTTACTGACTTCAAAAAAGGAGGAGGTTCTCAATTAGTCTGATTATTTTTTTTTATTTTTTTTTATGTATGTTTAGCGATATCTTCGCTAATTTTGAACCGATTTAAATAATTTTTTTTATAGTGGATAGAGTATGCCTCCAAAGTGGTCCCATATGAATTTCATTGAGAAGCCACCCCTTCTACCCTTTCTACCCCTTTTACCCCTTTACATCCCTTAATTTTTATAGAAACCCTCACTTTTTATACGATTTTGATGGAACTTTGGATATGTATACTCCAAAATAAACAGAAAAATACTGTCAACTTTTGGTTTGAAGAAACTGAACCCCTCTCCCCCTATCCACCCCATAATTTTTGTCAATGTTCTTTATACAAAGCTTAAGTCGACACCATTTAACTGATCTCCATTATAGTTGGCATATACATGGAAAAGGTTTCAGACCCAAAAAAAATAAAAAACACCCCTTTCTCCCTTTACAACCCTTAATTTTTATACAAACCCACATTTTTTATCCGATTTCGATGGAGCTTTGGACATGTATGGTCAAAAATAAAGAGAAAATTACTGTCAACTTTTGGTTTGGAAAACTGAACCCTTCTCACCCTACACACCCCTTAATTTTTGCAAATGTTCTTTATACAAAACTGCAGTTGACATCATTAAACTGATCTCCATTAAAGTTGTCATATATAACTTAGCAAACTTTTACTATAAAATACAGAGAAAAAGATAGCCAACTTTTGGTTTCCAAAAACTGAACCCCTTTCCTCGTTTCTGCCCCATGACTTTTGTCAATTTTCTTTTTGAAAAGCTACAGTTGACACCATTTGACCAATCTTTATGAAAGTTAGCACATATGTGTATTTCTTTATGGAGAAGATTTCTGACCAAAAAATAAAAACTATCCTACCTCCCCTTTTACATACCTTAATTTTTGTACAAACCCACATTTTAATCCGATTTCGGTGGTACTTCAAATGTGTATACTTTAAAACAATTAGAAAAAGAAACATACTACTCACATTACTTTCCATAAACAAAAATCCTATCCCCCTTTCTACCTCTTTAATTACGGTACATGTTTTTTTATATAAAACTACCGTTTCTGTCTGATTTTGAAGGAAGTATGTACAAGTATACTTCAAAACAAACAGAAAAATACTTTCTGCATTTAGTTTAGAGAAGCCAAACCTCTCTTCCCCCTTTCCACCCCTTTAATCTACACAAAGCACAGTTTCTATCTCATTCTGAAGAAAATTTGCACACGTATACTTTAAAAAATACTGAACAATTGTGTTTAAATTAGGTTTCAGGAGCCCAATCCCTCTTCCCTTCTACCTTCTACCTTCCTAATTTTCAGTGTTCTATAAAGATAACAACCGTTTTATCAGATTTCCATGGAACACTGCACATGTATACTTAAAAACAATGAGAAACATTCTGATTACAAAACCCAACCGCTCACTCCCATACCACCTTTAATTTTTGCAAATGTTCTTTACACATAGCTACAGTTTTTATCTGGTATCGATGGAACTTTGCACACGTATACTTTAAAACAAAGAGAAAACTACTGTCCACACTAGCTTTTTATATGATATCAATAGAAATTTACAAAAGCATACTTTAAATCAATCAGGAAAGACATTCTACTTTTGGTATACAAAAGACCAATCACTCTTCCCCTTTACCCCTATCTTTTATAATTTTCAATGTTCTTTACAAAATCCACAGTTTTAAATCCCGTCAAAATCATTCAAGCTGTTTTTAGTAATGGCAGAATATTTATAAAATAAATGTGTCCTAATGTCTCAACATGTACTTCAGATTTCAACTTGGACCCCGAGCTTTTACGTTGAGAAATCCAATGAAATATCTACATTTTCTGTGTGATGCCGGAACAAACAGATATATTCCAGAGACAGATTTGTGTATGAGGTATATATTAATGTCCAGATGTTACATGTTTCGATTATCGAGCAGCAGATTTAACAGATGTTAATGATTAGATCGAAACACAGCCTGGACCAAAATTTAAACTGACATTACTTAACGCAGCATCCAATTCACCCCATTCTGAAAGTTGTTAGGGTATATAATGACAGATTTGAAAGCATTCGCTTTAACCACTGAGCTACCAAAAAGTTAGCAAAATGAGAACTGCTGCGGCATATTTAAAATACAAAATAAACTATAATACCACTAAAAATTTCAAAATAAAATAATTGTTCACAAAACATAAAAACTGTCTTCAAAAAAAGGGCACTAAAAATTTTAAAATAACTTTACACTTTGTTTAGAAGAAAGTAAATCTAAATGGACGATATTTTACATTACTGTTATTGAAATTTTTACATTAATTAGTTATTTTTGGAGTCGGTGCCAGCCAAAGCAAGAAAAACAAAGACAATAATAAAGAAAAATAAGACATAAAAAATCATTTTACTTCTTACTTACAATTAATTCTAGAAACATGTTTCAACAAAACTGAAACATACAGTTGATACACCAATATTATACTAATTATAAAGTATTTACTGCGTGATGCAACCTACCAACTGACACTGTAGTGCCTGAGATATGCCTGGATGACCAACGAGGCTGAGCCACGGATAAAATACCGTTAATTTGTTTCCCTAAGCTGTCTCCTGCAGTAAAACTATCTTCCTCATGGCATGCTGTAAAATATTTGGAATTTTTGTTCGTACTCTCGGTTTGCCTCGAACACCAAATAAAGTTCATTAATTCGATCAGCGCGATCTGACAGCTGGCACCAACTCCAAAAATAACTAATTAATATAAAAATTTCAATAACAGTAATGTAAAATATTGTCCATTTAGATTTACTTTCTTCTAAACAAAGTGTAAAGTTATTTTAAAATTTTAGTGCCCTTTTTTGAAGACGGTTTTTATGTTTTTTAAACAATTATTTTATTCCTTTTATTAGTCCAGAAATCTATCCCAAGTAACTCATGGTCATGATCTATAAACACCAATAAAGTGTAGTAGTCTTTGCTAAGCACTATGAATACCCTTCCTCTGATTGCTCCTGTATCTCTGTGGTACACTCTACTTACTTCTTCTTTTATTCAAGAATCTACCCCAATTCTTATTATGGTTTGTGTATCTGTAGTATGCTTGCAAATTCTATTACTTTATTCATTATACTTCTACAATTTAGTAGTAACACTCTTATAATAGGCTTTGTGAAATTTTCAGCATTAATCTTTCCAGTTCTGTCCCAGGTAATTACTTTTTCAGCAGTTTCATTTGATTCTTTAGCATTTGTGTGTGTGTTTTTTTAAATTTGGAACTTCAGACAGTATCCCTTTGATATCCATCCCCTCACCAGCAGCTCCTAACAAAAAGAGCTAAAGTCCTGATGCCATCATCTTATATACTTGTGCCAGAGAAGCGAGGGAACTGGGTTACAAAACTCTGGTCAGACCATTGCTTGAATAGAGTGATATGGTAGGTGATCCAAAATTGTATTTGGGTGTCAAATACAGGTGTTGGAGGGAGAGCAAAGGAGACAGTTAGATTTGCCTGTGGACGTTATTGCACAATATGCTGGTATCCAACGTTTAATTTTTCTAAAAACTGTTGTTCTACTTTCTTTTCTCTTCACTGATTCCTAGTGGCAAGATTTTCTTTTTCCTTCTACTTTTATTTCTAGCGTAATTTTAGTAGTGTAACTGCCTAAACACTGCTTGCTGTCAGCTACAGCTAATTCTGTTACTAGTTTCCATTATCATGTGACTGAAAAATCTCTTCCTTTTTACTTCCTGTTATTTATATTTCCTTTTTACTTAAGAATACTGAGATTATATTTGCATTGGATGAGCTCTTTGGGTAGTTATAGCAAAGTCAGATGTCTGATGATAGCTGCAGTGTTAGTTTTGGATATCAGATGCCAATACCATAAAAGTAATGACTAGGGATTGTTTGTAAACAAGTATCTTGTGGCTTTAGACTCATTCCAATGACAAATAGTCTACAGAACATGACATCTGTGGCCTAAATTAGAACCAAGGGTATTGGGATGTACCAAAACCTCCTGCAAAATAATAATTCTGTTTTTTTTATGCCATTAATAACTTAAAGAAATTATTTTTATTAATATTGTTTATATTAAAATGGCTTCCTCTTCGTACAATTATGGAACAGAGTGTAATGTTGTGAGACAAATATTCATAGAAAGTAAACCTATAGATTAGATAAATTAAAATTACTAGATAGAAGAATCATGGGAAAAATCATGGATCCAATTAAATAAAACAATAGAACTATGTAAATTAAGAAGTAATAGAACATTAAAAAAAATATAACGGAATCAATAAGAAAAAGGACACTTGATTTTGGACATATCTATAGAATGGATAGAAACAGATCAACAAAAAAGATATTCAATTACCTTTGGAGATACAAAATCAAGAATAAGCTGGATTCAAGAAAGATAAGCTGGGGAAGGATAAGAGAAGAGGAAATAATGGAAAGAGAGATCTTTAGAAAGAAGTTGTATGGAAGGATTTCAAGGCAAAAGAGGAAAGAAATATGCTCCAAAGTGGTGTAAGAAGGAAGAAATATAGTGAAACGATGAAGGGATATTGGATTGAATAGAAAGAAAGCAAAGGATGAAGAATTTAGATTTTCATGAGCTCCTACTCAGCCTTATCTGTAAAAAGAAGAAGAAAGTTAGGGCAGGGCTGCAGGGTGGCTGTGATAATAAAAAAATGCCATAAAAAAATAAAAATATTACTGTGGGACAGACCTTCAATCACACAGATAGTAACTGATTAGGTATGCATGTGCATACACAGTATACCCACCCACAGGAATGCACAATCATCCAGAAGGTTATAAACAACATTAACCATTGCTATTCTATATCAGATAGAATGCTAAATTTTATCGCTCTTCATTATTCAGGAGTTTCATGATTTCAAATGTCTTGAAATATCATAACCATAAGTCACGAGTCATGGGAAGGTATTGATGGAAGCATCCGCTGAATTTGCCACGGGCCCCAGCCAGTTACTGCTAAGAAGGCTTACCCGGGACCCGAGAATCCTAGCACCATCCCTGGGTGGAAGAATTAAGAAAAATGGAAAGGAAAAATTACCCTCACCACAAGCTGACACTCATAGGTAAGAGGATTGGAATAAATTACAAAGGGAGGTGATTCTTAATTTACAAAAATCACTAAAACAATTTAAAATTAAAATTTTTAGAGGCAAAAGTAGTTGGGTAGATGAAAGTTTGATAATGAGTGTGTAGGAAAATTGCCACTGGAGTAAGCACTCCATCGCAATTAAATCAAAATATGAAATCCTGATCAATAAGGCAGTACTGGATTAGCTTATGGTTTTAGTAGTGCACCCTTGAAAGATCAAGATAATTTGCATTTGTAGTTGTTTTGGGAACAAATATATTATAATAGAATCAGGATTCAGCATCGTATGGAGGAACGTGAGTCAAGTCAAAACCTAACGGTAGTCTAGGAAGATGGATAAAAGTATCATCATGCAGGAAATGAGGTTATGGGTGATGAGTTACACTTTCTGATGTGAGCCCCATATCATGTGACTTCTCAATCTAGTTTGAATATAATGAGGTCAGTTATATAGCTGTTTGTGTGTACACTGTGAGATAAAGCTGAATCTGTGGAACAGGTGAATAAGAAATTTTGGAGAGTGACTCTAGTTGCTGGAGTCTGTATAAACCCTTTACCTGTTTCACTAGACATTATTTACATGAAAATTAAATTTAAATAAAAAAGTGATGCCAAGGGAAAATATTTTAAAGCTGTTGGAAGAATTCAAATATATTTTTAAGGTTTAATTATTATCAATGAGCATAGGTCCTGAACTAGTAACTTATAACAATTACCATAGAACAAGAGAAATTGCAGATATACAAAGCAATTAGTTTGATGAGACCATTAGTGACTGCCATGCAAAGATAGAAGAGGAAATGTCAGAGTAGAAGCCTTTTCTCTGTAAGGGATTAAGGAATTAGAAACAAATCCTAAGGGTAAGTCACAAACCTCTAAAGGGGACGATATGGATAATGTTATCAAGATGTGATACAGGTAATTGGAAATTATATTTCACTTGTGCTGTACTTGGGGGTATTGTTTACTGTCCAGACTTCCAACCTACCATAGCAGAGGAAACGTGTCATAGTTATACCAGTTCCTGAAAGTGATGAGTTCTATAGACCAATTGTTTTGACCTTAGTGGAAGGCTTGTTTGGTGGGCAGCTTCACACTGAATTGAATTATAGGTGTATGAGAAAGGCCTAGTTGTTATTATAGCATTGGATCAGTCAAAGCCATTTGATGCAGTAAACAATAAAATGGCAGTAAATAATAATTTAAAAAAAAAAAAAACACAAAAAAAAACAGTTGAGTGAATAAAGAAATAATATGCTGAGTGGGAGAACCAAAGAGTTTATGGTAGGACATGCAGTATCAAAAGCGGTGGAAGGTGAAACATGATTGTTGCATGGTTGTGTGCCAGTACTGGAACCATTAATGTTCATGATTCAAATAAATGATGGTGTTTTTTGTTTACAGTATGAACTTATTGTGTTTCGGTACCAGATTAGCCACATAGCAGGAGTTAGCAAATGCTTCAGGCCTTGTGAAACCAAGGGTCCCTTCTTCACATTTGCTACGGGCCCCACGCTGTCTTAATCCGGCCCTGTTGTGTTTCCACATGATATGATGTTATATGAAATTGGAGAGAGGACTTTGATCAGTTACAAAGAAACCTGAAGAGAAAATCTGACTGGGTAGGTCAACATGGAATAAAGATTAATGCCAAGAAGAGTTAGCTAATTAGCAACACGAGTATAAAAATAAAGGTTTTGCATCATAATAAAGTGGAGAAGGATTTGGTTGCTGAAAACATAAGAGTATAAATATCTTGGCATATCATTAGATGATATCCTGATCTCTGATCCTATCCTTTTTATTTTCTACTTATGACTCTACGCCTCATCAATGTTGTGGTAATTAGAGGTGGGATGGAACTGGGGACTAGGAATGGGAAGGAATTCGGCATGACCTTTTGAAGGAAGCATCCAGGCAGTCACCTGGAGTAATTTGGAGAAACAATGGTAAACCCAAATCTGGATGCCCAGACGGGTTTCGAACCACCGTCCTCCCGAATGCAAGGTCAGAGCATTAGCCACTCACCCACTATGCTCGGTCTGATCTATTCACACCAGGAACAGTATTTAAGTTTCTGACATGTAATAAAATTAATTGGGCGGACATAGGTAGGAAGAGGTTTCAAAATGTGGAAATTACTTTAGAAATTAACTAGCACCTTCCTGCTGCTTTGCTCATAAGGACCTATGTGTATACACAGTTTTTCTTCTAGTAGCATAAATCACAAAACTTTGTAATTTAGTAGCTTTGTAACCTTCCAATACAATTATGGAAGTGTTAATCTTTTATATCGTACTTTTGGGGACCTTTTTTTTGGATCTACTGTTCTTATAAGGGTGGCAATCTGAAATAAAATGATGACATAAGATTTTTGGCATCTACCCCCCTCCCCTCTATAATTCTGTAAAGTCTACCCTGGCCTGAGGTAGGCCTAAGCCTTCTCCTAAAAAAAATCTTAGACCCCCGCAAACCAAATTCACAGCCCCCCTCCCCCCCCCCCCCCAAAAAAAACAAAATCCTGGATCTGCCACTGGTCCCATTTATCATTTGCATAAAATAAATTACATAATAACTTTTATTTACAGATTTATAATAGTAGGCATATAAATGAGAGATGTGCCAGAGAAATGAGGGATCTGATATACAAAATCTTTGTCAGACCTTTGATGGAGTGTAGTGAGGTAGTACAGGACCCATATAATTGATACAAAATAGATGTGTGGAAAAAGTACAAAGGAGAACAACTAAATTTGTCTGTGGGAACTGTCGCAGAACACAATCAGTAGACAGAAAATCATATAGGAGATGGATTAGGAGACATTTGATGGGATGTGAAAAGAGCAGTAGTATAGCTATCGGAGGGCTAGGCAGTGCCATGCACTGGTGCCCCGTAGCTTAGGGGGCCCACAAGTTCAGCTCATGGGGCCCCCAATGCTCAGGGAATCCCTGCCAGCACTTGTTAACCTAGCTACACTACTGGAAAAGAGTACTGGAAGTGTATAATACATATAATGTTGATGATGCCTGGATGGATACACAGTGTGCAGCAATGACTTATTATTATTAATGTGTACTATGTGATTTATTGATCATTTATGGCTACTTCAGTTTATAAAGAATAGCACTGCTCCAGGGGGGGTGCTTCTCGAATTTTCTGTACCTATGTTTTAAAACAGAGGGGAAGAGAGAGTGATGAGACACTTATAGATAAGGATGGTGAAGATGTCATTGTGGATTTGAAAAAGGCAGAGATTTTGAGTAACTTGTTTAGTGAGCCAGTTAGAGGAGATGATTCAGGAATGAGAGAGTGTAGATTATAGAACACGCTTAGCCACACTATTAGAAATAAGTAGATCTCGAAATTTGAAATTCATTCTGACGATATCATGAAGGAACTAAGAAAGCTAAATTATCATAAGGAGGATAGTGTAGATGAGGGGTGGCCAACCCACAGCCCCTCTTGTACATTTTTCTGGCCCGTGAGATTCATCACACTTTTACAAAATATTTTTCATATTTCATTTTTAGTGCTATATATTTCTTTACAATGCGTGTTTAGTATCATTATTATTATATATCTATGTTTACATCTAAGAATAATAGTAAATACAATAATAATAACTCACTATGTTTCAATTTTTCACTCCAAAAAAGGTCTATAGTGGGTCAAAATTTAAAATGGGAATAAATAATTTTATATGTGGCTCACTGAGTTATGATACATTTCCAAAGTGGCCCACAATCATTTGGGTTGGCCACCCCTGGTGTAGATAATATTACTACTTCTGTCTAAAACTTAGTAGGATGTTACATTTGACCTTTCTTTGAAATATTATTTAAATTTAATTTTGATACTTACTGTTTACCAGAGGACTGAAAAACTGCATTCGTTGTAAGTTTCTATAAATGAGAGATGACCAATAGGCTCGAAAAATACAGGCCAATTACTTTAACATCAGTGGTTGGTAAATTAATGGAGGGATTGATATTCAGCCATATCAGAGGCATATGTGAGGAATGTAAATGTTTTTCAAGTCAACAACTTGACCTTAATTTAATTTACTGCGATGGAGCACATGCTCCAGTGGCAATTTCCCTACACACCCATCTTTCCCTCCTTTCCTGTACACACCTACTTTTTCCCTCTACAAATTTCAACATTAAATTGTTTCACCATATTTGGTAAATTATTCACTGATTCTCTTAGTAACTTATTCCAATCCTTGAGCCTACGAAAATCTTCCCACACCCTTGTGCCCAAAATTGAGTGGTCATGGTCATCTCTTCCCTTCCATGCATTACTTTTAATTCTTACACCAATATCTTTCCATGCCTCATCACCAATAAACTTGCATCCCTTTTATCATATCGGTTACTGGTTTTGTTCTATGGTAATTTTCAGAAACAAATCTAGCAGCCCTTTTTTGTGGCCCCTCCAACTCCTGTATTCGATACCCAAAATGTGGGTCCCATACCACACTTCCATATTTAACCAATGGTCTGGCCAAAGTTATGTAACCCAGTTCACTTACTTCTGTGGTACATCTTTTCATCATCTCTCCAGCAAGTGAAGGATTTGACCTGACCAATTGGTAGTGCCCAGTTGACTTTAGAGAAGGAATCTCAGTTAGTAGGTTGTATGCAAGATTTTTTGGATGAAGTAGACAATGGAGGCAAAGTTTATAGTGTAGTGCTAGATCTTTCAAATCCTTTTAATATATTGAGCCATAAAATGGTGCTAAATAAGGTAAAAGGTATTGGAGTGGATGAGAAAGTGTTTTACTGGTAGAAGAATTCTTAAATGGTAAAAATAAAAAAGTTATAGTAGCAAATGCAGTATCAATGCAATTAGTTTAGGATTTTGTAATTCCTTTCTTATTATGTTATTGTTTTGTATTATATTCAAGATCCTGTGTGTTATTCACTAATTTATCCACTGCCCACTTAGCCTGAAACATTTTGTGACCTTAGGTGCTAATTATAAATCATCTGGTTTGCAGAGGAGACTTAACTTCAATTGTTTTAATATTTTCATTATGAAGTTAGAAAAATATGCTTAAATTCAGAGAGGTACTTGTAGTTTAGGGCTGCAACTTAAAATTTAAATTATTAACATTGATTACAAGAAGATGGAATTTTGGTTTAAATACCTATATATGTATTATAATGTTGCTCCTTCATAACACTCCTCCACTATTCAGTAACGTCTATTGAACTTTTTATATGGTGTGAATCTGCATTAACAGAATAAAAGACTACAGCTTAAAGCCGAACAAACCTGAACAGAGTTACAGCTTTACACTGCCTGTCTACGCTTATTGGTAGTATTTCTTAATTATTTTAAAAATATTTCAGGCTTAGTAAGTTTCAGATTATCCAAATATGGGGGGGGGGGGTGTCTCTTTAGTAGTGATTGAGCTTGCTTTCGTTTCAGAATTTCTTGGGACAATTTTACCATTGAAACTAAGGGTAATCTTGTTCTTGGTTATAGTGCTTTATAGAAAATGTGTGCTAGGAAAGCAACAGCAATAAAATGAGACTGAACTGTCTGAACAGAAATTTCAGTCAAAGGATACACAATAAGTAGCCAGAAGGTCCATTTCAGGACCCACAAGCTCATAGAATGGGACCATCTCTATGCATTTGTCAACTTAATATCGAAGGAATAAGTCAAGCAAAATGTTAATAGCTTTCCAGACTTCCACAGAATTATGCAGTCAATGTCATTGTGCTCCAAGAAACTCACACAGCAGATGAACAACAGGTAAAATGCAGAGGGAGAATACCAGGTTTTAAATTAATAGCCTTTAATTATCATCCCAAGTACGGCATCACAACTAATGTCAAGAATCATTTGCCAAATTACACTCCTGTCAGTAAACTCTGATAATGACATATATACCATTACAGCAAATGTTTAAAATCTGATGATAGTCAACGTGTACAAGCCACCTGAAACTAATTGGCCTAACCCTCCTTTTCCACTTCAACAACATCAAACAATAGTTCTTGGTGACTTCAACAGTAAACATCACCTTTGGGGCTATAGCAAGAATAACATTAATGGTGAAGTACTTGAAGGCAGATTTGAAACTGATAATCTGGAATTAATTTATTATCCTAAAGATCTGCCCATCTTTCATACAGCTCGATGGTCTCAAGGAAATACTCCAGACCTATATTTTACAACCCAGATCCAGAGTTTACTCAGTCAAGTACATCGATCAGTGGTTAAGGATTTTCCCACAGTCAACACAGACTTGTTATCCTAGAGGTAGGAATGAAAGCCAATTGGATTGAATTTGCAAAGCAAACAGACTCCAATATCAGATGGATTAAACCAACCTACAATAATTATAACAGATTTGTTGGTGTCATTAAAGGTGTAGCTAGATGATGTATTCCTAGAGGATGTTGCAAAGATTACATTCCTGGATGAAGCCAAGAAAGTGACAATTAATTAATGAAATATGAGGAACATCCAACCTCTGACAATGCAACATGCCTCCTTCAATCACTAGACCAGGGTCGTAGAAATATCTGGCTTCACACAGTAGAATCCCTGGATTGCACCCACTCTAGAAGAAAAGCCTGGTCTGTCATTAGAAAATTAGACTCCTCAAACCCTGTGATAAGAAGCTCAAAAACTGCCATCAATCTGAAGGATTTTGCCAAACAACTGGTATCAGTTTCTAAGAACACAAAAAATAAACAAACCAAAAGAGATATCAGATTAAAATTAGGCAACAAGAAAAAAGCAGCTCCACAATCTTCTGAACTCTCCATTCGATCCGAGAATAGGAAATGGGAAATATAATCAAGCATATGAAACTGGGAATAGGAGCTGGATTTTATGGCATATATCTTGAACTTTTCACCCACTGTGGACCAGCTACAGTAAGATGGTTTACCGACTTATTCTCAAATATCCTACAAACTGGAAACCTCCCACCGTTAATGAAGAAAACAAAAGTATTAGCCTTATTGAAACCAAATAAGGACCCCTTCAAAAGTGTAAACTATTGACCAATAGCACTTCTAAGTGAGCGCCTGATCTGCAATAGAATTTCTGAAGTGATCAATAACCATATTCCCATAAAACAAGCAGGATTTAGGCCAGGGAGAAGTTGTAATACCCAGGTTTCACTCTCACCTCTCATATTGAAAATGTATTTGAAAATAAATTTGTAAGTGTGGCCACCTTTTTGGATCTGTCAGTTGCTTATGACAAGGTTGGACAAGAAGGACTTTTTCTGAAATTTGTGAGTATTATTCCATGTTGAAAACTTACGGAACTACTTAACAACATGTTGAGCAATAGATACTTTCATATATACTCTGATAATGACAGAACATAATATTTATACTAAATGATGGCTTACCTCAAGTATCTGTTTTAGCACCCCTACTATTCAATTTGTATACTCATGATTTACCAGAAACATCTTCAAGAAATTTAGTTACGCTGATGACATCTGTTTGGTTAACCAGAAACCCAACTTTTCTGGTGCAAAAATAACTTTATCAGCTGACCTGGAAAAGTTAGATGTATACTTCAAGAAATGGTGCCTCCATCTAAATCCTCAGAAAACAGTTATTTCAATATTTCATTTACACAACAGACAATCACACAATAAACCAGAAGTCAAATTCAGAGGCCAACTATTACCATATTGCAGCACACAAAAATATCTGGGTATACACTGGATAGAACTCTAAATTTCAAGCAGCATCTCTCAAACGGGAAATAATATTCTTCAAAAGCTTACAGGTACTCAATGGTGAGTCAGTGCTCAGATCCACAGCCTTAGCTCTGTCATCCTCTGTTGCTGAATACTGCTGCCCATCCTGGATCAATAATCCCCACACAAAGAAGATAGATTGTGCAAGTCAATCAGGAAAAGTGGATAGTTATTGATGCATTCGAAGTAGGAACACCATATGGCTTCCAGTGCAATGTAACTTTTCACCTCCATCACTAAGAAGATCAGAAACTTTCCTAAAAATCTGGGAAAAATTTCCTGAAGAACCCTCAGCTGCCTACACACCAATGCTTGAAATCAAGAAAACCGCCATGGCACACAGCAATGAACCTTACAGAATCCTCATTCAATATCAACAAGCTGTGGACAACTCAGTGAGAGCAGCCATGATTAGCCAATAAAAATCTAGTGATGACCCCTCAGTACGGTTACAAGGTTTCGATCTCCCCAGGCGGCAAATGGAGAATCGTCAATCAGATTTGAACAGGACAATGCAGATGCGCCTGCTTATTACACAAATGGAGCTGGTTAGATACTGCAAATTGTGACTGTAGAGTCACCTTACAGACAATCCACCACATAACTTCTAATTGTCCTCTTCGGGCATACAGGGGAACAATAGCTGAAATATATGATACGTCGATCAGTGCTGTTGACTGGATTAAAACATTAGATTTAGAGATATGAAATTGTACAAGCTTGTGATGTGTACATTTATCCTAACCTATTGTGTACCTTGTTAAATATCTTACAATAAACAAATACATAGAAAATGTACTATAGCACGACTCATCACTATCGTTGTTATGGATAATTTCATGGTATGAGATTCCATGATTATATATAACTTTGGATACTTGATATTTTATAGTTAGTAATAGCAATCTGGGTGTAAAATAACTAAATTCACTACATATAAGGGAGCATCCATAAACTATGTGGCTTGTTTGGAAGGGAGGGGGGGGGGAAGTGATTGTGAAGAAAATTACTCTGGGCTATGTGGAAAAAGGGGGGAGGGCATTTCCAAGCCTAACCACGTAGCTTTTCATTCATATTATTTCTAACTATAGTCTGACAAGAGAAAACAGTACAAAATTTTTCTGGAATCAATAATGAAAAAAGCAGGGTAGGGGGTTGGTGGGATGGGGAGGGTGTGGAGGCAAAGACCACATCAGGCTACATGAGGGGAGGTAGAGAGAGTTCACAGGAGGCCAAAATGGAGCTACATAGTTTATGCTCCCTAATGACCATTCAGGGCTAGCTAAGTGGGGGTGGGACAATTCCCTACCTTAAAATTCCAATGACCTACCTTAAATGATACTATCAACTAAGATAATATGCTAATTACCTAAACTGATGTGTAAACAATTCTGAATTAACTTCATTTCGTCAATGTCATATATACTAATTCGTAATTCTGCCCACAGATGACAATTGAAGTATATATTGTTTATGGTGTTTATTAGGGTCGTGTAGGTACAATGTTTCATTAGTTAGAGCACAATTGTTTATTTAGTGCTGTGAACTGAAGACCGAATGATTTTGTGATGGATAGATGGGCTTCCTTTAGAAAAAAATGAATAGTTGAAGACAAAATTAACCATGAAGGACCATTCTTCAAAACAGATGGAAGCACAAAATACAAATACCACTCCTAGTCCTATAGAAACAGGTTTGGTGAAACATGTTTGTAACATTAGCTGTAGTATTCCTTCTGATATTGAACAAATCGGAGAACCGATAAAGCAAGTTATTTTAGATGTACATCTAAAAGAAAATAACAGGACCTCTGTAGTGGACTGGTTCAAGTGATATAAATGGTTGCAGTATTCAGCCAAGAAAGATGCTGCTTTTTGGTACTCTTGCCAGCAATTTTTACCTCATGGAAGCAAAAACTTTCACAGGAATCAGAAATTGGAAAAATGCCACTGATTAAATTTCTCATACACAAGCCATGGCGATGTGGCAGGACAAATCACATAGAATATCTACAACTAGCTACGATGAAACATGAATATGTTGAAAAGCATTAGAAAAAGATAGGTCTTATGCAATGTTTATTAATGAAGTAGTAGAATTTCTAGTTGTCAATGAATTGGCTTTGCTTGGAAATTATATATCGCAGGAAGAAAAAGAACAAGGATTATTTCAGAATTTTTTTTTTAATACACATGGTGATATATCCGAATTTGGAGGCTCTCAGTCATATAACACAAAACGCAACATATCATCCACCTGAAATTCAAAATCAAATAATTCAAGCAATGGTTCTAGCAGTGCGGAATTCCATTGCTAAAGATATTGAGGAATCTGGCATGAACTGGTTTTACTCTAATGAAGATGGGATGAGAGATAAAAATAACCGAGAAAATATTGCATTAACAATACATTACATTAAGGTAGGTTTGTCAATGAGACGTGGCTGACAGTTACAACTATTGAAAACCTTGTTACAGCCACTTTCATGTAATTAACGTTAAATATGCCTACAGAAAATAACATTGACCTTTCCAGCATGCTATAATGTCGCAAGTGTAATGTATCGGAAAGTTTCAGGAGTTGTGACCAGAATATAAAATAAATATGGCCAAATAATTCCTCACGTTTACTGGTACAACAATCTCTTGCATTTTATACTCATCAGGAGAATCTCGGAAAAGACTTTTATCCGTCTTTTTTTGGAACAATACATCATGTTACACGAATTCTTTCGCCATGGCAAAACAGCTGCCTTGTATAGTGGAAAAAGGATTGGCTGGTTCCTTGAACAGCATTGGTCAAGACACTTGGCGCAAAAGTTGTAAACAATAATTATTCATCGATTTTGATGACTTTAGATGAAATTAAAAATTAACGGTGACGATGGAGCTAAGAGTATCAGCATTAAAAGTCATACTCAACTTGGAATTCCGAATGGTCATGTTGGGGCCAAAAAAATCTTATCCCTGCTTCAGCTGCAGCCCAAAACGCACTATTGAAAGACGTCACAACAATCGTAAAGTGCGTCCAAAATGAAAAAATTGAGATCAGATGAAATGTATCATCAAATTTTGGAAGAAGCTAACTCTATGCAAGTGGCAATTCTGAAAATAGGACCCCGATTCAGAAGAGACTCAAGAGGAAAATCAAAAATCAAATCAGGTGGATGATTTATAGGTCTACTTGATGACGGCCCTTTCGACAAAAATAGAGACCAGGATGCTCAGCCATTTAAATCTGAATATTTTGAAATGTTGGACATACTAATTGCTGAGTTACAAAGAAGATTTTTGAATGACGACGTCCTACTAAATTCATTAGTGAGCCTTGATGAATTGGATGTAGACAAAATGGTACCATTGAAAAATTTATGTAAGTGAGAGAAAATTAAACAAAACTATGTTGCTGCTTGTAAAATATTAATGTTATTTATTCATGTCCAATTCACAATTTCAACTTTTATTCCACTTGGATAGAAACTTTTGGTCCATGGGGTCCGTGTACAAACAAAATTGTTAAACACCTTACTCCAAAATCAGTCCATGCTGCTAATAACAAAAGAGTTTCTTCAAAAGAAAATTTCATTGGCAATTCAATTTGAAATGTAACCGGCATTCTTGATATCTTGCCACAGGGGCACCATATTTTTTGTGATTAGGTTTTTAAAGTAGTTCTTATATAGTTGCTAGATATTTATTTTATTCTTTTCTTTTTTGAATGTAAGCTGTAAGTTTCTAAGTAGTAATAAATTAGATTTTTCGGTTTCAACTGATTTTTCAGGTCTAACAATTCCATCAAAGGAAGAAGCTACCGTGGTCAAAGCTTATTTGAGCAATCGCGAGGATAAAACTGAAAACACAATGCGAGTTTTGTACAGGCAGCGAGAGGCGTTCAAAGACACATATGAACTTTTAGCATCTGTGGCGACCACATGATGTAGTACTGCTGTATAGGAATCTACATTTTCAACTTTTACTGCAATCGACAGGCCTCAGAGGCTGTCAATGGGTCATGAAAGAATGGCAAGCATTGTATTTCTGGCCTTTGAAAAGAAAGGAACGAAGTCAGTTGATTTGAATGAGATCCTATGCATTTTTATTAATATGGTAAATCAACAATTCACCTGATTTAAGGAAGGAGTTTTTATTATTATATTGAACATAATATGTTTGTGGCTACAAACCTGCTATGCTGTCAGAGTAGGCGGAGAGATTATACTCCAGGGTGGCGGATAGGTCGGGTCATAACCAGCTTGCCGCAGACTTGAGTGAAATAAAATTGCTCTTGTCGACCAAACACACAATAACCTCCTGGTTAACAACTGTAGTTGTAACTCGCTTGCACATGGTTGAAAACCTTTGAAAAGTCAACATGGAAGGAAGTCTTTTAATGAAAATTCCACCACCAGGCAGGTGGTGCGAGATCTCATTGTTGCGCCCCATATGTGAAATCACTTATTCGTGATTAAGGTCTCCATATAGATAGATTGGAGATAACATACAGTTTTACATCCTACTAATATCATAAATGTAAAAGTTTGTTTGCTTGGATGTTTTTACAGTTTCACGTCAAAACGAGTGAACTGCTTAGGATAAATTTGGAATAATGTATTGGCCATCTACTTTTATCCCAAATAGCAGTTCCGTGGGATTTGGATACGAATATGTATATGAATGCTTTATTAATTCCACTCGAGCAAAGCCGAGGGCAAAAGATAGTCTTTATATATGATAATAACTCAAACCTCAGAAAGATTAGTATAGGATAGCAGCGGTATGATTGAGAAACAACAGTAAAATGGAATACTATATGTTTGAAAAGGTTTATTTAAGCTACTGTGGCGAACACAATGCTCACTTCAGTTACACGTCAAATTCACACTTTTTAATAATTTTTTAAAATATATAAAACAGAAAATATATGAAAATAAAAATTCTCACTTTTAATACCGAAAAATAAACTTTACCAAAATTTTGTCAGAACCCTCGCAGACTAATGTTTAACAGGTTAAAAGCATGTATTTTTTTCCCAGGTAAAACTATTTTTCATTGTTTTTGCCCCACTCTGAAGCTAAAGCTGGCTTCGTCCTTGGAAACTTGTGCAAACAGAGTGACCAACGCAAAAACTCCATTCATGTAAACAATTCTTCTGGATCAGTTGCTGTCTCATTTACGGCTCATACTCAAAAAATCTTTACTTTCTTGGCATCTGACTGGGTTAAAAATAGGAAATATTCCAGTCTGAGAATCAGTTTCTCTGGCTGTCTGTTATCAGAGCTGGTACTCTTTCTCAAATTCCGAGCTGTTTTTCAGCAACTGTGAAGAGTTTCATAAATCCACTTTCAGTCTGCATAGCCTTTGCTTACAATGTTTACTTGATACAATGTATTATACCAAGTCACCACTACAGTATAATTATGAACTCAAATTGCTCCATGATCTAGATAAGTGACAAGGCATGTGTTGCTGCAACTGAATAATTCGTTTCAGAAGGACATCACAAACTGAAGTGTAGTGATAACGATGCTAGAAACTCTATTCTTGAAACGAGTTTCGCAATTTTTTTGGCGATAGTGCATCTAAGTGCTTGAATACCACTTCCCATCGCTTTGTTGAACGAGAGAAAAAAAATATTTCTTCAAAGAAATACGGACAAAGAAACCGATTTAACTGATGTTTTGGTGGCACCTGCTATTACCAAATTTAATGACAGTTACATTGATTAAAAAATGCTTGAAGATACTGGTTCAGAATTTTGCTTTGGACACATTTGTTTCCTCCTGCCATATTGATCCATCATCATATCTTTGACCTCGACAATCGTTCATATCCAAATAGAATTATTGCAAAGTATCAATGATAAGGGAGCGTGCACAAACTACGTGGCTTGGTCCGGGGGGGGGGGGGGGAGGGGGGAGGGGTTGGCTGGAAGGCTGCTTTGGGCTACGTGGGGGGAGGGTGGGTTCGGAGCCAGACCACGTAGCTTTTCTTTCATAACATTTTTCACGGATAAAATGAGGAACAGAACATCACAACAGCATGTGAATATTTATTTACCTCAGTTAATTATCTCTTTATGTAATTTACAATAGTCTGACAAGTACAAATGTCTTCTGGATAAAAAAGGAAAAAAAAGCTACTTGGGGGGGGGGGACACAGGAGGCCACAATGGAGCTACGTGGTTTATGCACGCTCCCTAAACATGGCAGCAAGTCCAGCTCCCAGGTCCCAAAGAGTCAGTTTCCGGATTGTAAGCACAGCGAAATACTCACGCACTTAGACTTCATCTTCATTAGTGTCAACAAAATCAATGTCAAAGAAAATTGTTCGAAGTGACTTACATCAGGAGTTCAATTCAGTATGATGGAAAAATATTTAGATGACTCAACTACAGTCAAATTTTATTACGAACTACATTCGTTTGAATACATTCGTCAATATAATAAGACGTTAGTCTCATTATTAGCAATACAGCGGAGATGCTCCATCATCACAGGATCATATTTTCCTAGCAGTTGCAATATACCCAGATGTATTTAGTATTTCAGATCCAAAGCTTCCTCTGAACAAGACACCATTCATTAGAGGATAGCAACCCACTGTGATTTTTCGTCTTCAGTCAGTGGCGTAGCTAGGTCAACAAGGGCCCCCGGTGCAAAAAAATTATTTTGGGCCCCTCAGGCAGATGGGCGACCTTTTTTTTGTGTTGCTGGTAAGGGGCCCCTGAGCAGAGGACGGGGCCCTTGAGTTGTGCTTAGAGGCCCCCTGAGCAATGGTTGGGGCCCCCCTGAGCAGTGAGAGGGCCCTTAGTGAGGGACTTCCTGTGTCTCAGGGGGGCCCTTAGACGGCTGTAGAGCTAAAAAAAAAAAGGTCGCCAGTTTTGCCATGAAGGCTCGTGGGCCTCTGAACTGCCCTTTGGGCCCCCCCGGAGGTGCGCGTTGGGGCCCCCAGAGGTATGCTTGGGGCCCCCTGAGCGTAGGGGCCCCGGTGCACTGCACCGCCTAGCCCCATAGTAGCTACG
The DNA here is from genome assembly GCA_031002005.1 of Vandiemenella viatica. Lineage (NCBI taxonomy): Eukaryota > Metazoa > Arthropoda > Insecta > Orthoptera > Morabidae > Vandiemenella > Vandiemenella viatica. Next base: position 16,470,810 of record JARYHS010013630.1, read on the forward strand.
CCCCTGTCTTCAGTCTGTGTTTACAAGTGCTTGTCTAGTATATTGAAGTTACTTAATGGAATCAAAGCTTCTATTCAACTGAGCACGGTGTGATTATGATTTGAGAAAGTTTCGTTCGTTTTGAGACGCTCTGATTAGTAACTACAGTCATTGAATCCATCTTTTCCCAAATAAAAATGGGACCTTCTGTTGAATAAACAACATATAAACAATATACTTTATCTGCAGATTTAGAATAAATAAGCTATCCACTTTCATAAGTTTCTCCATTTGGTGTTACTCTTTGAAAATGCCTACTTGAAAAATGACGTCCACGAGTTTTTTTTCTTGGATTTTTTCGTTGCTTGAATAATTATTTCATCTCTGCCAGCTGAGGCAATGAGCAACAATTTTGAAAATAACGTCATAATTTGTATTTTGAAAAGGCGACAGTGGTGGTATGTCTTGTATGCCCATTTGTAATCTTTTGAACAGCAGACGATGTTCCAGTCATAGATAAATCTTCCCGCACATGCTGCTCTTTGTCATGAGCCTCGTCTGAACAACTTCCATTAAAAGTTTTCTTTCCTTCTCATGTTGAACTAGTTCTGGTGACGACGGTTCAGCTGTCTTCTCACTTTCGTCTTGCTTTTGTTTTCTTTTTAAGTATTGTGCGCCATACATTTTTTAAATTTATTTTAGCTTAGCAACATGTCTTGTCTGTAAAGACAGATAAGCTTTGTAAATATATACAATACCAATGTTAATTGTAATCACTGAGGATCTAATATGGTAAAAGAGATAAATAGGTTGAATCTCGCCCCATGCACATGTACCCCGCATGCATGAACTTCAAGATTACAGCCGAAAAAGGCAGGAAACAGATGAGGGAGGCGCGATGCGGCACGGGAGGGTGCTAACTTTGGAACCAGTTGTGATTTATCATGATTCGAGTAATTCAAACTGACTCGAGTAGCAACTAGAATTGACTCTATTGTATGATGACGTATGACTATGCATTAAGCTGAAACTCTTACTTTTATAAACTCTTCTAGATGATGTGTGTTAAAATAATATATGAACAGCAAGCTGTGTTATTATAGAATTTATTTTTCATTTTTTGCACAAACGATCTCTCGCTGCATTTTCGGTACCCCCCATAAGACGGCGCCCGGTGCGGCGCACGGTGCGCTCGCACCGCCCTAGGGCTGCCACTGCCTGCCAACAACCTGGGAAGACTGCACTCAAATACGGTGCGCAGTCTCTTGAAGGATGACCTACATGAGTCGGAGCATCTGGAAATACCCAAGACTAACAGAAGAGCAAAATTTAGAATTAAAACAGGACAGATAAATAACATAGCAACACACAATATAACCTCCCTCATCCAACCAGTGAAACTCAAGATTTTGACAAACAAAATGGATCAGCAAAGGATATTTATAGCTGGAATCCAGGAAATGAGAAATATTGATCAGGAACCGATGGAATCACAAGGGTATAGAGCTTACAAGGGAATATCAGGAAAAAGAGTAATGAAGCAGTGTCCACAATTCGGAACTGGATTCATAGTCAACATCAAAATAACAGAGTCAATGGTACAATTCAAAACACAATCTCCTAGGTTATCAACGCTAACTATAAAAGCTGCCAATAGAATATACATGATAATAAATGCCCATGCCCTAGCTAATGACAAAAACAATAGGAAAGAACATAGAAAGAGGTGGATGAATTTTGGGAACTTCTGGATCAAACAGCAACAACTTTAAACAAAAATCACACCAAAATTTTAATTGGAGATTTTTAACGCCCAAATAGGAAGGGATAAAAGATATAGAGATGTTACAGGGAAATGGACAGCACAAAGAAGAATGAACAAGAATGGCATAAGTCTGATGAAATTCTTTACAAAACAATGACATGATCTCAAAATCAACATACTTCATGAGAAGACCAAATAAACTCAAAACCTGGAAACACCCAGACTGGAAAAAAGGAGGATGGCAGCTGTATCATGTTTGTATGAATAAGAATTACCACAGACAACTCCTTAGAGGAACAAACACTGGATCAGATCATTACATGGTAAAATAAAAATTAAGTTCACTCCGTTGCAAACAAAAGATGCCACCCCAAAATGAAGGGAGCATATGACTCACATAAATTGATAAACAATACGGAATTTGAAAAAATAACTGGGAGCATAAAATTAACTGATGACCTGGAGAAAATAATTTCCCAACTGAAACAAATAGCCGAACAAGTAGCCCCAATAAATCCCAAGAAAAATCACCAATGGTGGAATGAAAAACAGGATAAAACAGTAGAAGATAGACATCAAGCTTGGGTAAAATATCACAGTCAGAAAACTGAAGAATCACATTTGGAACTTGCAAAGCAAAGAAAGCTAAGAGTTAAATACCAATACCAAAAGATATACTTTTTATGATAGAAACAAACAGGAAGAAAACAAACTCACAAGATTACTATAAAATATTTAGCAGGTAACTCCTAAGATATGATCCTCCAACACTAATGCTAAAGGAGCGTCCATATACTACGTGGCTCGGTCTAGGGGGGAGGGGTTGGCTGCAAGGCTGCACTATGTGGTGAGAGGGGGGGGGGGTTCCGAGCCAGGTCACATAGCTTTCCATTCATATCATTTTTCATAATTAAAATGATGTACAGAACACACAACAGCACGTGAATATTTATTTCCTCATTTAATTATTTTTCATAATTAAAATGATGCACAGAACACACAACAGCATGTGAACATTTATTTCCTCATTTAATTATCTCCGTATGTGATTCACAATAGTATATCAAGAAAAAATAGTATGAAATATCCTCTGGAATCAAAAGGGGGAAAAAAACTATGTGCAACGGGGGAGGGGAGGGGGAGTGTAGTGGCAAAAGCCACATTGGGCTATGTGGGGGGAGGGGGGAGGGGGGTTTCAAAGGCGACCAAAATGGAGCTACATGGTTTATGGACGCTCCATAAAGGATAAAAATAAGATGGCCCATAGCAATAAAGAAAATACGAAAATCCTAGCAGAAGCATTTAACAGCCTAATGAATTGTGAGAATTCTCCAGAACACCTTCAAATAAACACAGAAACACCAACAGAATATATAAACCCACTTACAATACATGAAGTTTACAAAGCTTTAAGAGAGCTCAAGAACTACAAAGCAAGTGGAGAAGATCAAACATTTGTGGAGCTCCGGAAATATTGCAGAATCAGCAAAGATATCACTACACAAATGCATGGTGAAAATCTGGAACAGAGAAGAGCTGGCAGAACATTGGACTACAGCTATAATACATCAATTATATAAAAGAAGGAGAAAAATCACACCCAGACAATTACAGAGGATACCTTCTTGGATTGGACGTATAAAGTCTTGCCGAGAATACAATCGCTGCAAAGGTCAACTTGAACAGGAACTAGGAGAATATTAAGGAGGATTTAGACCATGGAGAAGCTGCCCAGAGCAGATAATCCTTAAAACTAATAATGGATGCCCACAAAAGGAGACAAAAACAACTAGTAGTAACCTTTGAAGACTACAAGAAAGTGTATGATTGTATCCATAGAGATTCAATGCTGGACATATTAAGGTATTTTGGACTCCATCCCAAATTAATAAAAATGATAACAGGAAAATAAAAATAGTAGAACAATTTAAATACCTGGGCAAAATTATAACATACAACTTGAATGAAAAACCTGCCTGGCAAGAGAGAACTAACAAAATGATAAAAGCTCAGAAACTAATGTGGTCTACATACAACAAAAAATGTCTATCAATTAAAACAAAATTAAAACACTAAAAGACGGTGGATCAGCCAGAAGTAACATACGGAAGCGAAACTCTGTTTAAAGTTACTCAAAAAGACAGAATTGAAAAAAATTTTATAAGTAGAGAGAAGAATTTCAAGAACATGTCTAAACAAAAAATATCAGAAAGAGGGACAATGCAGGATAGTGCCAAATGAGGTGATGTGCAGTTAACTGGAGCCCATCACAGATACTATCGCAAGAATACAATTTCATTCCTTGGTCGCATCATGAGGATACCAGAAACCAGATTAATAAGAAGAATAATAGAAAAACTTTGAAAGTTGAAGCAATAGGCAGGATGGATTAAGCAAGTTAGAGAAGATATGGAAGAATTAGAAATAACCCTGGATGATCTATGAAACAAAACAAAAAAAAATTTAAAAAAAGAAAGACTGAAAAATAAGATTTAAACCAAAAATAGACAAACGACACAAAATGAAGAGGGTATTTACAGATGAGGAAAGACAAAGAACATCACAACAAATGAAAAGATACTGGGAAACTTGGAAAGAACGGTGCATGGACATGCCTACGAAGATAACCAGAAAATTACTCAAGTGGTCCAATGAGGCCGTAAAAGCCTAATAATATTAATAATATGTTTGCGGAAATAATAGAAACCTGAATAAATGATTTTTTTCCCTCTTATCTATAACCCCTCCCAACAATTAAATACTACCTCACTCACTCACAATCACAAGTACGACAAAAATCGATTCACCAGATTAAATCAAGTAAAATTTTAACTTTCGCCCTACCTGTAACCATCTCTGCCCTACCTTAAATTCAACTCTATGGCCCAGTGACCATTCCATCTCTTTTGCATTTTTTTAGTATTTTTTACTGTTATTTGCATAGTTTGTAAAACAGTGTTATCCAAAAACAATCACAATGGCCTTTAAACAGCACTGGACAAATCTTTTCTTTATTCAGAAGTAACTAAGGTTTGCAATAAAATCCTCTCAGGTGTCCAGCCGGATGGTGTTGTATGAACACAACATATCGACAGCTAGCTCTGCTGTCTTCATCAGGTGTCAGGTACCTCCTAGCTGTCGCAAGCTGACTGTCAACACCTTGACTCAGCTCGATGACAGCTAGAAGATACCTGGTAAAGACAGAAAAGCTAGCTGTCGATACGTTGTGTTTATACAACACTATCCGGTTGGAGACCCGAGAGGATTCAGTACACTGGGAAAGTCTCCACTCACACATAACTAAGGTTTGTTTTGAAACTCTATGGCTTTATGATGGCCTGACATTGTGATAATTAGTGATTTTATAAATTACATTAATTTGTTTTCCATATCAGCAACATCTTAGATGTGATTTGACTCAATGTTACACGTTTTCCAGGAGAAAGGAAGATTTCATTGTAAAATCACGAAAATATTTCAAGCACTGTTTGATTTTCTAGTTTGTTAACAATAAATAATGCACTTGATTTACAAAAGAAGAAAAAAAATCAGTTGAACTTCATCTGTTAAATGTTTTAAGAAAATTACGGCTTACAGCACATAAACAAATATTCAACATTCCACTAAACTGCTACACATTTATCCTGATCTGCATAACGGTTTCATGCAACTGCTGAAAACAGATGCCATTACTTTTAAGATACGACGGATATCAAACTACTCTTCTCTTTGTAAAAACTGTTATTTTGTATTTAACTTGACTAAAGTGCATATTACTGACTAAATTATTGATGGAACTTTACTTAAAGTAAACATATAGACTGTTTGACAGGTATCCAATACAGTTCAACAGAGGATAAAAGACACAGATTTTTTTCAAAAAATTAGTTTTATTTTCTTTATTCTGAAGAAAAATTCAAAGGCTAAAAGGAGACAAAGATTAAGATTCCAGAATTTAGTCTTTAGGTACTTAAGCGTACAATAACAACACTTACTAACATATGTACAAAAGCAGTCAGAAAGCACATCAAAAAGAGCTCTAGCGGGAGAGGGAACGCAGGTAAGACTGGGAAAACAAAATATATGGCAGAAAGAAAGAGCTGTGTCAGATATTGTATCCCGTCAAGTGTGGGTTTACTTGACCTATAAATGATTTTTCAAAGAATGATGTTAATCCATTCAAAGATTTGTTTTTGATCTGTGTAGCGATCAAACACCCGGCCACTGGAATGAAGAAAGTGATGAAGCTTTGGCGCTTTGTTAATTTATTGTATTTTGTGGTAAAATATGCACAGTGCTGATGGTGGCATAGAGGAAGCTATGAAAGAAGAATTAAGTGGAGTAACAGCCAACAGGTATGGACTATTACAGGGAAATGGTATGAGTGCAGTACTGAAAAACTCTCATGATAAAACTCTCTGCTGATAGAAGATGGGAAGTCAACTACTAGCATGGTTTATTAGTTCAGTTTCCACAGAAAAATTTCAAACATTGTAAAATAAATCATTGTTACAAATTATGCAACTTTGCCAATTGTTAATAACTTTTATTCAACGTCAAGAAAAGAAAATCTGTCAGCTTTTATGTAATTTGCTAAAAAAAAGGCTAAGTGAACATTTTGAATAATCTGCCATGGTGAAAATACAGAAGGATAGGTTCCCTGGTGTAATTCTGGAGTTAACAATGTCAATGACTGACCTAGGAATGAAAATGGAAATGAGGGATCTAAAGGATACTGGAATAAATTTCCATCTACTGCTCTTTCTGCCCTCCTCTCTTGTTCTTATAATTCCACATAAAAATTTCAGAGGGACTTCATAGAAAGAGCTATCATCATTATGCATCAATCATGTGCTAGAAGTAAATACCTGCATTCTAAAATTTCTAAAATCAATTTTTTTTATATTCTATAACCAAAACTGTTTTTTACAAATAACTATGTTCACTTTCATTCCAAAAATATGAATTCAGATACAATTACAAACTAAAGCTAACGTTACATTCAGTTTTTCTATACATTCCATAATTATCACATTGAGGGCTAAGATTGTTGTTAAAATATCATGATGAATGAAATTAAAAAGTAGCAGATTTTTTTTAAAATCTATATGAGATATTCTTTTTATAAAATAAATCTTTTTTTTGTTTGTTTTAGAAATAGTCCTCAATGCGTTAATCACTATGAATACAGCACTCTTTTCCTCAGGTATCATAGGCCCTAGTATTTTTTTCCCCTATCTAAAGGACCAACATGCGATGGAAAAAAAAATATTATAATGTTGCCGCAGCATTACAAAAAATATACATATTTATAAAATAAGTATAAGCTTCTTTTACATCGAGAAATATTTTTAACTATTAACATTCTTTGCAATAATGAACTGCAAATATTGAATTGAAATTTGATTCTTCATTACTTATTTGTTTCCTTGAACTTCACAATGTTGCTATATTTTCGATGCAGTTAGTATTCCATAAAGACAAAAGCAGAAACTGCAATAGTAGTTAGAAACAATGGAATCGGCGCTGTAATTTCGTTTGTTTTTCTGAATTAACTATCATCTTAAACTGTGGAATGCCTTTTCGATTTACACACAAAGCTAAACATATATTCATAATACAATCGTCTGGCATTAATTCCGTCAATTTTTAATCGACATTCCCGTGTAACAAATAATATTCATAGATATCATTTATTTCGTGTTTTTCCTTCTGAATACAAATTAATTTTTTCTTTTTATTTCACTCCAACGCAGGTCAAAACAGCTTGTAATCAATATTTAGCGCACACACAATTTAGCTTATACCATTTCTGATAAAGACTTGAACATATATTGTATTTAATTTAATTTAATTAATACACAGCAATGTGTGAATGAGAAAAGGTTATCCATTAGTTCAAGTTTCATTTCTTTTTTTAAACGTCTAAGACCAGAAATTCCACTTAACCTGTATTAAAACTGCAGTTAGCGTGGGCGAATTGTTTGCATTTACGCTTGAAATTTTTAATGCGACAATTTTCCACCTAAATAATATAACTCTATGTTACTATGTATACAAAGAACAATTAACAAGAAATCTTTGATCATCACGACAATGACAACATGAAGAATCAAATCCAGATTTCTACTTGCTAAAACAAAAATTGACTATTTTTATTATCTTTAAAATACGATATATTACAGCTCTAAAACTAATATTAACAAGTCGCTCTATAGAGCAATTTAGTGTTCATATGTGGCTTCAAAGAACAAAACCGTACTACAGCTGTGTGTTAAACTGCAATGCTCGAATTTTAGAAACAGCTGTCTCACTCGTCAGCCTTACATTATATCAAAACAGTAGAGCTCTTAACAAAAATAAAATATCACAGTACCTACATTAAGTATTTGCTCCTAACGACATAAAACGACGTGAGACAATAAAGATTTGACATCAAAATTTCTATAATATAGAATATCTTTACTTTGAATTGATATGTATATCATGATATGTATGAGTTCTCTTTTTTGCAACTTTTTTCAGTTTAGTATAGTTCAGCAGCTTTAGTTCCTGAGACCACAAATTGAAAGTACAATAAACATTGGAATTGTTGCACCCATAGTAATAACTGTTTTAGTAAAGATATTTCCGCTGTACTTTGTAATATTGCTGTGTATTCTTCTTGCGACTTCTAAATACAATATACTTAAATCTATACATTTTGACAGTCATTAATGATATGTTTCGTAATAATTACAGCATATTGCTTCTTAGTCTTAATTATGATATGCATAGTTTCATTTTTGTATTATTTTTGATAGTTAAAATTACGTTATATATAATTAATGTTTTAAAATTTCTATAAACAAGCTAGGGAGGTGTCTCTCGAAGGATGTTTTAAGGATAAAATTCGATATTGTATTTCTTAATTACATGATAATATTTATAACGACATTACAGGAAATTAATGACATATATGTATATATACATTTTATAAAATCAGTGTTAAATGAATTAAATCTATCAAAAATAAGATAGTTTTACTGCACCCCTTTTAATCAACCATACTGGCACGTTCACATACACTCAGATTCTCAATACACTCAGGCACGTTGTTGGTGTTTCTTAAGCTAAGTATTTGGACTGAGGAAGTTGTGCGGGGAAATTAGTTTTTCTTATTGTTAGCAATGGAACTTGGTTACAGGTAGAGGAAGTACATGGTCGGAACAGCATATTAAAGCTCTCGTCAGTATTAATCACGTTTCAGCTACGTGTTACGTTTAGGATACAACTGTTGTTTTCAACTAGCGTCTAGCATCAGCACTAAATAGAATTGTTTCTCAAACGACGTTTCAGTGCTCAACGTGTGGATGTCACATCATACAAAATGTGTTCTCTATCTGCGAAACCCTTCGTTCAGATAATTTAATTTGTGCTGTCTCTTTTCAGTCCACGAATCGTATTCGACCAAAGGTGTTATGTTGATAGATGCGTTTATATGTGAAGAAATAATCGACTATATATAAACGTTTCAAATTACAATACACTAGGATTTGCAGTTAGAAACTTCATCAAATGGTGCCTATTATCAGGCTTTTTTCTACGATAACCGTTGCACCACAATTTGATGATGGATTCTTGTATCTCTTGTAACTCGATGAGGAAAATTGAAAGTGAAGAATGTATATTTATTTTTCATTTGGTTCTCGAGATATCGCAGGCCTATAGTTCCTTGCCCCATTTTCAAGGTCAGTCCAGGTGACATTCCAACCTAACCACAATCGCTAAGAAGAAAACCAAAACCAGTTGTGTATGTCCAGCGTGTAATTCCGTAACGCTTTAGCGAAATTTTGTTTCTTGCCCAAGTCGCAATCAATTTTGAGATACTATATCTCGAGAACTGAGTGAGATATCGAAACATTGTATCAATCACTCTTGATTTTTCTCTTCGAGTTACGATCGAATCCATAGTCAAATTGTCTTCGACTAAATTTTTCTTCTGGTCCAGACCGCATTTCAACCTAAACACCTCAATTTTGAGACACATCTCGAGAAATAAGCGAAAAAAAAAAATTAATTCCAATTTGTCTCGTCAAGTTACATAAAATCCATCATCAAATTTCGACGCAACGACTATCGTAGAACCCCCCTACTATTACACAGAATTATGGTAATGTTCGGAAAGATGTTAATTCCTTTACTTCAGAAAAGATAGGATTATGGAAATGTTATTCAACAGTTATGGTATTAGTCACAAACAAAAGAAGTGCACGTTATTTCAGGTCGTTTCATACCTGGAAGAATGTTAAAAGAAAATTTGTTGTGCGTAAGTATTGCTTCATATTTTTCTGGTTATACAGTGTTCCCTCCGTTATTTAATATCTTATTTTTTTAATCATAATACTATATCGTATCGATCGTAACAATCCAGATATCTCACGTGTATTGTATTCCGCTAAACATTTAAATTGTGCATGTGATTTAACACCTGAAATACTACGACATCATTCACGTTTTCTTTTAGAATCTGTGCTGACATATTCTCTCGTAAATGGAATTGCATTAATTTTTAAACATAATTCACAGTTCCTTTAACCATAGAACAACCTGCGACAAACAATACGCGCGTGCCAGAGAGTTATCCTATCTTTGAAACACTCCGTCATCAGTGGAAGGATTACGGGCAGTCCTACGTGATGGAGCCTAGCGGCTTCAGTGTTGAAGAGACACCTCCCCGACAAAGCGTCCCTGGTCACACCCGCCAAACGGGATAAAAGGATACAAGCTCAGTAAGAAAGATGAACGCAGCTATTTTTTCCCCAAATGTATGCTCTCTGACCTGAGATATAAAGTAAGTTTTTGAAACTTAATGTTACTCTGAAACGCAGCTTCAAGTCTAAATTCCAAAAGAATTAGTTACCTTTTGCATTTTCTTATTAAAAATCTGCTTGTGGAACTTTTTAAGAGTCTGAAGTTACTTCTGACCTTTAATACAGTCAGTATTTTCTTCTGGATACTTTTCTACCTATCCGACTTGTTATATTTCAAAATAAAACAGTTTTAACCACAAACACAAACTACCTGTTTGGAAAATGGTAGGTGGAATGTGTTTACATAAACCGACACTGGACAGTTACACCTAGAATATTGGTACTCAGATTTAACAAACCTGACTATATTTGGCTTTTGAAGTTTTAGTGTACTAACAAAGTACAATATATTTTTGCCTCGATAAGATCTCTGACTCGATAAGATGAGCCTAGAACAAGAGGGCAGGCGGGAGTGACCAGGAATTCGCTATAACAATTGTCAACAGTTTCCAATATGGACTATAAAAAATATTTTATCTTGCATCAACAGCCATAGTTCATGGACCAATGTGATCCGAGTCCTGGGACCAGTTCTGCCGCATGGCCCTAGTGCTGGCACCTGGTAGCAAGCGGCAAAAGTTTGTGCGTTAAACTAGGGTACACGGATCTGGAATGGCGTAATGTATTGCGGTGTGTTGAGAAAATAGACACTTTTGAAACAGCCAACCTTTTATGATCCTACGCCATCTTATTCCTATATCGTATCCTTTAGGCCAAATGCGGATTTATTTTGGTACAGAGTTTTTCATTTGTTTTTTTGTATTGCGACAATATTTCACAGCGTTGTCATTAAGGTCAGTTTCAAGTATTTAACCATAAAACTGCTTAAACGTGTTCGTAATTGGTTATTTCGAATGTGGTTCCCTGATTGAATCATTAGAGAATTGTTGTAGTTAATGTAAAGTATTTTATTGTTAATGAACACATCACTTTAGATACAAAGTTGGCCCTGGTATGTTGTAACCTATAAGTTTCCGGGTCTCCTTTTGCCTGATTTACATTTTAACAAAGTGTATAGCACTTCAATAATTCGAAACACATAGTGATGGATTTTTTTTTTCATGATATCCTTATTCTTTAATTTATCAAACTATGACGAAAGCTTATTTTGAAGTATTCTGAGGAGTAATTTTCTGTGAATTAAGGTCCTGAAATTTTGGTTTAACGTTGCCATTGTGCGTGGTGCCAACTGTGCCAGCGCAGCAGAACCTGGTTCCAGGTGGCTAGTCACATTCGCCACTCGAAACAAGCATCGAATGAGGCCCTTCCAGGTTGATGTAACGCGGCAAGCAGCCATCTTCGGCGGCAGCGAAGTTGCTCTACTCTAGAAACAAAGCGCCAGCTGAGGAAATGGGGGGGAAAAAAGGAATAGAAGCCAAGCTACACATAGCTGATCGGCACTCCAGATCAACAAATTTGTGAAAGACGAGCTACCTCTAGTATCCTGAAGAAGCTCAATTATTCACAAAATCTATGCAACCCCAACTTTGTGCTTGTTGTCATCTTAAAACGATAATTACGGGCTGGACCACCAGCCCGCGAGAAATTATTGCTTTGGTATTACATCACAGAGCACGGAAATCCTACACGACTGGGTTCCCGTTGCGCCTTTCATGCCGGAGAACAAAGAACTGGCGCTGCACTTAGTCTACTTGCGGCTACTGACCACTGGAACAGAACAATAACTTCGGTTGGTCTTTACAAAAACTGGTGAGCATATTAAAACCTGAGGGTAGATCCAAAATATCAGTAATAACTATTTCTGCCACGTTCTGACGTGACACTGAGAGCTTCCACGTCCAGATGGTTTGGAAAAGAGGAGTGTAGGTTCTCCAGAGGAATGATACAGTCCTCGTAAGACGAGAAACGTTTACAGGTTACAAGGTGCCACAGTAAGGCCGTTGCTGTAGCTATGAGGTACGGAACACGCATACGGGAGCGCTGATCCACGAAACATGAAGCCGGGCTAACGAGGCTCACCCACGCCTGGCGCCCAGTGGTTCGTCGACTACGGAAGCCTGCTTGTGTGAGAGTGAGGCAATGTTCACTCCTCCGGCCAGCCCAGGTCCTCGCCCACCAGCTCGTAGAAGCGCTGGTTGTGTTCGCTGAAGAAGCGCCGCAGCTTGGCCACCACCCTGGGGTCGACGCGCGGGTGGCGCCTGCCCTTGCTGTCCCTCAGGCACTTGTCGGCGGTGTCGTTGCGCAGGCAGAAGAAGCCCTTGGTGCGGTTGAAGTAGAAGTTGTGGTGGCCGATGCGAGGCTCGAGGCCGAGGAAGTGCTCGATGCGGCGGAGCTGCGACACGGGGTCCTCGATCAGCTGGTCGCCGTTCACCACCAGCAGCTGGTCCCGCTCAAACACCTGCAAGAACCAGAGGACCACAGTCGTTCATTATCCAAAGCAATTCACTAAAAAACAACTCAAATAATAGCCGACTGTACTAGTTTAGGGGTCATTATGTTAGGTAAAATAATGAGGGATTTGGTTCGGCAGGGGGAGTTCGGAGAGGGGGGGGGGGGAATTTACCTCCATGAGAAAATAGAAGAGCTAAAATAAGGTCTCCAAAAATTACTAGGTCGTCAGCATGAGGGGCCACCAGATCTCACCAAATCTCACCAGATCTCACCAAATCAAATCAGATCTCACCAAATCCCACCAAATCTCATCACGTGGGGAGTTTCAGATTTCCGTAAACCATTTCACGTAATTAGTGGACGCCCCCTTCTTGCACGCCGTACAATACTCTACAATTCAGGGGTGGCCAACCTTGAACATTTTTCCGGCCAGCGAGATTCATCACACTTTTACAAAATATTGTTTATATTCAATTATTAGTGTTATATATTTCTTTGCAATGTGCGTTTAGTATCATTATTATTATATTATCTATGTTTACATGTAAGAATAATAGAAAACACAGTAATACCTCATGTTTCAATATTTCACTCCAAAAAATGTCTCTAGTGGGGATATATAATTTTATATGCGGCCCGCGGAGTTATGATGCACTTCTAAAGTGGCCCGAAAGATCAATTAGGTTGGCCACCCCTGCTCTACATCATACTCTATATCAAACGAAACAAACCAATCCAATAATACTATACGTTCTTAAGGTCACCTCCGAAAATAAGACACTGGAACAAGAGATAAAATTTATTTGTGTCAAGGGCGATACTGGAATCCAGAACAAAGATAAAGGCTGGAGTGGTCGTAATGACGCGGTTTTCTATTGGCTACTCATTCCGTCGCTATAGTAGCCGCCTTAGTATAATCCCGTAACCTTACCTGGTACAGAGAACTTACAGTTTAATGTGAAATTAGAACAACGGAAGCTTTCTAGCTCACTTCACAATACACAGATAGCTAGGGTTAACGTGAAGTTCGGCTTAAGACCCACTGATAATCCCAATTGAGACCTAGATTCGAATCTCCAGTCAGATGCCTCAACCACTGAGTGCCTCTTAATCCAGATCAATGCTGATGAAAGTAATTTCAGATGTTCAGTGATTTATCTGGTTTGCACCACAATTACAAGTAATATACGTAAAGGTCACGGGGTTCCTACAGCTCCTGCCGCTTCTCGTGGGATTGGGGGAGGTAGAGCTCCGCATTCCAATTACAACCATTGGCACAAGAATGTATTTATCTTCCCGCGTAGTTTCATCCAGGGTACTCATTGAACAGCGGGCTGATTGGGCCTAGGGAGCCGTTCCCAACGTTCAACTTCAAGGAAAAATCCTCGGCTGAGCAACGCGGCCACACACAACTAATATAACCCCGCTTAAAGTAAGATTTATTTCTAATTTCCTGATTGTTGTTATTTCAGACATGTAAGTAGTTCCAACACTATCACGAGGTAAACTAAAACCGAAATTTGTGAAACATTATAAAATCAGCGTCGCGAGTGTTACTTAATACCAACTTTGTTTGGTTAAACAACAGCGTAGAAATGAATTGCCATAATACTACGGTCAACCAGTTATTTTTGACGGCTTAAAAGCTGGTTAAGTAGTACTGGAGAACCGTGATTCAGCACAGTCTTCTAAGTACTATGACGTATCTTGTGAATGCTGGCTGCCACGAAGGTACAGTAGAATACGTATATCCCCGACACACTAAAGGTAAATACGGACACCCTCTCACCCCCTCCGTAACTCCTCAGGAAAAAGAAACTGTAGCCTAGTCGTATAATTTCATTGGCATTAAGTACGTCACTCCTTAAATACGTTGTGTAGAGAGGTTTCTTTTTTTTTTTTTTTTTTTTTTTTTTTCTCATGATTAATATCTAAGTTACATGGAAACGATATCTCAATACGTCCACGGAGTTTCTGTTTTTATTTCGATTTCAGTCGATCAGTGTGTATTTCGAAGCTAGTTAATGTGCTTCTACTGCGTACATACATATACATCTGTGAAATCAGCAATTCCTTAAAAAAAAAAAAAAAATGGCTGATGGAGGGTACTTTGCACCAAAGGTACTATACTGCACTTCACGTCCAAACATCTGCAATGAATGTTATAATTCCGGATGCTCTCTTTGATTGTCTTTACTACCACTCATCTTACTTTGTTATTTACTCTCGAATGATAGCAAATAAATAGCCAAACGAATCTCTTAATTCTTTGTTTCCTCTCCTAAGCCGGAAGAAGCAGAAAGAGAGGGAGAGCATGGAACGGGAAAAAATTTGGCTGTTGATTTTGGAAACAACTGTCCCGGCATTTGCCTAGTGTGATTTACGGAAACTACGGCAAAACGAAATCTAGACGACTGAACGGGGATTCGATCCTTCGTCTTCCCTAATGCCAGGAGCTAGTGTTACCGCTGTGGTCCTCTTAGTATGAAATGTAAACAAATAATTTGATTCCTTATTCGTTCTGTTGCATGTTCATAATTTGGTTTTGTTGCCCCCCTGCGGTCGACCACCTCTGTGGCAGCCGATTAATATTCCACTGCAGCCGCCTCGCGTCTGTCCGACTAATAGCTCGCCACTGCACAGTGAAGGCCAGGGCAGCGCATTTGATATTCCGCGCGATACTCCCCGCCTGCGATTTCCCCCGTGGAGGCGCCACAATGTGTGAAAAAGCTTAGCCGTGCCGCTCAACCACGAGGAGACGGAGTCACTTTATTACAATCTTTGACGGCAGCCCACTTCTTTTCCTTCGCGCATTTTGCTTCCCGCAAGCTCGAAGTTGGCCGATACGATCTTAGTCGATTCTCAGAGGACTTTTACTGAAGTTCTTATCTGCGGTCTTCCAGATGCAACTGCTGGAGGGAGAAATATCAGAGCTCCAGCAAACTCGGGAAGTGTAGCTGGAGTTAGTCCAGACAGTGTCAGAGGTAATCGGATGTAGAAACCACTCTCATTGAAGCTAGAGTATCAGCTGATTGCTTTCAGCAGGAAGAGATCTGAACGTAATTGAAAACTACTTGTACTCGTATGTCTAACAGCGTTTTGTTACGAAGATCCCACAAAATAAAAAAAGTAAAAATGTTCTGAGCCAAGCCCACACTTTACAGTGTGTATCGTGTATCCACTTCACTTGCTAGAACACAAAAGTTTCTATGGGCGTTATTGATGGTTCAGTTAAAATAATTAAAAAATCTGGCCACAAGGTCACTATGCACGTCATAATTTTTATTGAAATAAAAGGCATAATATATATGATTTATTCTGAGACTTGTCAGACCCGAAAGATGTGCGAGAGAAATCTTGGCTTTTGAGTATTTTTATGATTGATAAAAACACGTTTAAAGAATTTATATAGGTTTATTAAAACATAGAATGCAACTGGCAAAGCGCCAGAATTTTTATTATTATTTTAAATCAATCACATAACACCGAGAGACATCATGTTTCAGAAAGTGAATACACACTGTAAAGTGTATACTTCGCTGAGAACAAAATTTCATAACTTACTGTCAGTAAACAACCACCCAATTGGTCCAAGAATTGTATTTGTGGGAACGTATTGCTTTTTGTAAGTCATCGCTCGAATGCAGTGGTTCTATTTGAAATTCGGTGAATAAGAACATTTCAGTATTCAAGAAACCAACATAACATGCGTTTGTTACCAAAAATGCCTTCGTTCTTTGCAAACAAAGCTCATTACCACAGATTTAACTGCCACTATAAGAAAATACAAATTAACATCCAAATTAATCATAGGAACAAACTAAAATTCAAGGTTTTGGTTACGTTTGCTGCTCTCTATGAATAAAGGAAATTTGAGGTATGTTGCTTCATCTAGAACAAAGCAATTAAGCTGCAAATATGCACCAAAAATTTCATGTTTGAGGTTTCATTTAATAAATACAGGGAAAAATCACCGATATTGGACTTTTCTTATGATTTTGGGATTAACCCGTATATTCATACCGAATTACTTGTTTTCTGACTACGGTATGTATAGTGGAATCATTGTTTTTTTTTTTTTCGCAATTTGCACAAGCGAATGTGAACTAGGACACGTGGCTACATTATGACTGGAGTGATTTTGCTAACATATTCTTCTTTACACACAAATACTTTATCGAAGAGATCAAAATGTACAATATATAACCAAAGAATTTCTTACCGTTAGATTTAATCGATCGCCAGAAGAAATTGGCTTACTAACTGAGATTCAAATTTGCGCTGGTATGAAACTCACAGACATATGTTATAGATGTAAACATTTATATTGATAAAAGCTAGGGAGGAAACCCACAGAACGTGGAGGTCGGAGGCTTGTCCGCACTGTAAAGCGGGATAGTCGGCGATCTGTGGCAGATCAGACAGTAAAGTGTGCTCTAAAGCACTCGTGCCTGCACTGTCCTCTGCTGTCAGATCTGCAACAGATCATCGACTTTCCCGCTTTACAGAGTGGGAAAGCCTCTGACCTCCAAGTTCTGTGATTTTGCGTGGACTTTCCACCACCTTGTCACCCAGTTGTGGTTTCACCGTCCTTCAACCATTCTGCACAGAAGCTCACTTAAGTAGTACACAAACAGTCGACGAGCATCACCGATTCCGAGATTCTCGTTCCCAGTCGCCGCGCCTCCCAAACAACCGGCCTGTAATTTAAGGGAAATGCGTCACCTGTGCGTAGACATCTGGTGCCAGACAACTCCAGAAATCTAACAAAGACTTTTCGAAACCGTGCCACGCCGGATCGCTGCTGTATTGCGCTCCAAAGATGGACCAACACAGTAATAAGCAGTTGGTCATAATGTTTTATCTGATCAGTGTATCTGCGAAGCGTCAAAACTGCTTCTGCGGTCGTCGACTAGTTGGTCTAACCAATCATTCATGAATTCCATAATATCAGATTTATACCATTGTTGGTTTACTTGTCTTGGTGTCATCAGTCTCTTGATTGGTTTAATGCAATCCTCCATCTCTTCGTATCTTGTGCCAACCTCTTTATCCCAAAACACTTCAGCAACCTAAGTCCTCAACAATCTGTTTCAAATATTCTAATCTTTGTCAACCCCCTCGACTAACCAAATAACCATTACCTCATGTCTAAAAATGTGATTTCCTTTCTGTGAGACTGTTTTGCAAACTTCTTTCCTCACCCATCATTTCCAAAACACGATATTTTTTTTTTTTTTTTTTACTTTATCTGTACACTTAATTTTCAGCATACTTCTATAGCACAGCAATAAAAGGCTTCGTTTTCCCTCTTTCAACCATTCCTAAGGACAATACTTCACTACTTTAAAGATGTGTGCTTCAAACATATGGGTATGAAAAGGCCGTTATGAGTCCTAGATCTATATTTGAAACTAGAAGATGTCTCATTTCAAAGAAGCATCTATCCGTAGTACCATTTTCTTTTTAACATCATTCCTGCTTTTACCCTCAGTTGTAATTTTACTCCCTATAGTGACAGAATTTACTTACTTCTCCTATTACATCTGTACATATTTTTTATTTAAGAAGTAATTATCTTTAAATATTCTAAACCAGATGTTATATGTGCATATAAAAATTAGCTATTTGGATTCCCTGTGCCCTTGGAGTGGTTCCATAAAACAGGAAATTTGCCAATAAGGCTACGGTAATGCGACACTTAGATCTGGCAGCTCTACACAGGGATTAGAACAAAGCAATCGTGACACTCCGGCGACGAAGGGGAGTAGTAAGGTATCTGGTTCGATTCCGACCACCAGGCACGAAGCTTTTAATTCAATTGTGTTTATGCCATTCTGCGCAAACACAAAATGAGCATCCATACACAGTAACGTAGCTAGGTTAAACGGGCCCGGTGAAAAAAAAAAAAAAAAAAAAAAAAAAAAAAAAAAAAAAAAAAAAAAAAAAAAAAAAAAAAAAATAAAAATAAAAAAAAAAAAATAAAAATAAATAAATAAATAAATAAATAAAGTAAAAAAAAATAAATAAATAAAAAATAAAAAATTGGAGGATTTTTTTTTTAGTTGTACAAAGTCTTGTGAGGTGTGTTACGTTTTCTAGCAGGGGCCCCCTGAGCTGAGCTTGTGGGGCCCCATACTTGGGGGCCCTGGTGCACGGCACTGCCTAGTCCTCCCAAAGCTAGACCACTGCATACACTATTAAAGGACCAAATGTAGTTGGATCGACGAAATATACATTATTATATCTTCTTTATAACATTACCTGCCAGAACCACGCTCTTGGTTCTCAATTCGTGTGATACAATTTTTTTCTGAAGAGTGATATAGAGCTGTGACCATACGAAATAACAGTGAAAAAGTGACAGCACATATATCTCTACTTGTACAAAATCCCACATGCAGTAAAACAGAAACAATTACGACACATGTCAAACATTTTTTAAAGTAGGTATACATTTTCTACACCGTTTGGTGAAACGTTATGAACTAATTCAATTGCGTTTCAGCAACATGTGACAATTTATTAAATAGGTCTATTGGTCCTTATGTATAATAATCCTGTATTTTGTCATAAAAACCTATAAATGTTGTTGCAATATTGACACATAATAGGGACTGATACAAATAAGACTGTTAAAGCTGTCTGTGCAAGGGCATGCACTATTGCGTGTCGTGAGTCAATATAGAAGTTCTAACTTAAATGAAGAGGAAAGTAGTTATCTTGGGTCTGATGTGTTTAGAGGATTTTCTCAAGTAGTGGGAAGTAAACCATAGCAGTGGTAGGTACTGACCTCCAGCCAGCGCGGCACGAAGGTGTGGTAGAGCGAGATGGCGAGCGGGCGGTAGGCGACGTTGACGGAGCCGTCGGGGCGCAGGGCGTGCTGCTCGAAGGAGCGCGGCGGCGCCGGCGTCGACGCCGTGGCGGCGTGCGTCCGCAGCTGCGTATAGTCAGAGATGGCACGCGTCACAGGCTCGCGCACGATCAGCAGCAGCTTCACGCTCGCGTTCATCGCGCGGATTCGCTCCGGCACCTGCAGACAACAACACTGATAGGAGAGAGCCCAGGCCAAGCGGTGTAGCATCAAGTCCTGTCACGGTCACCATGTAATATGAGTCAAGATCTTAGGAACTTGAAACTTGCAGGATACGTGGCCGGTCGTCAAATGAGTATTATTTCACATTACTGTTGTTCAGAAAATTGCTGAGGGCAAGCTTCGCAATACATTTATTTTTTAAGCGTTTCTGCGATAAAAGTTTAGTAAAATACTTCTGAAGTTTTCTCATTCAAAGTAACCTTATCATCACAGTTCGAAATAATAATCATTCCAGTGTCGTGCAATATTCATTTGATGACGTTTAACCTGAAATATTCTAGTTTATAAAATCTTAACGCATATTATTCCAAGTAATATTATAAGTTATATCTACGGTGATGATGTTCTAACTACTGTCTTATTGGAACCATCTTAGTTCCGTTTGACTGAAAGGAGGCGCGTTTGTTTGCATGATCATTCAGCAGCGAAGGCACCAACTATAGGGGAACGTCTATAAACTACGTAACTCCATTTTGGCCTCCTTTGAGGACCCTCCACCCCTTTCCCTTTAGCCCGACGTGGCTTTTGCCTCTCTCCATCCTTGTATGGCATGTAGCTTTTTTCCCCTGTTGATTCCAGAAGATATTTTGTACTGTTTTCTCGTGTTGGGCTATCGTAAATCACATACGGAGATAATTAAATGAAGGGAATAAATATTTCGCATGTTATTGTGTGTTCTGTACGTTATTTTAACTTTGACAAATAATATGAATGAAAAGCTACGTGGATTGGCTCGGAACCCCCCATGTAGCTTAGCGTAACTTTCCAGCCAACCCTTCCCCCTAGACCGATCCACAAATGGACGCCCCCTATGTACCCATCCTCTGTGCATACTTGTACCAGGCGGTCTTTGACTTGCCTAACCAAAACTGTGAGTTAGCGTGTTACATTGGTTGAACTTTCGCTAGTTCTAAGAAGTGTAGTTTGATTTTTGAATATATGGGTCAATGGTCTCACAATTAACTCTGGCGGCATAATGTCAACCAATAGGAGATAAGTTAATAGGTGGGAGAGAGGTACCATCTTGCTTTGAGGAGGCAACATAGCCGGGTCAGTATGCTATTGCCTGTGAGACAAGTGAGAGAATGTTCAGTAAGTTGGCTGTTGAATGATAGATTATAATAAAGCGTTATATTCTTTATTATAGGTACACTTGCATATTGTTTAACTCACAGCAAAAGAACTCCTCAGATGAAAAAGTGTTACAATTTCACGATTGTTGACCTATAAATTTTCACCTGTGCAACAGCAAAAGACAAGTGGGCATACCTGAAGAAGCAGAAATCTGGAAGACACGAGAATCATAGAAGGTAATAAATAATTCCTTGCATTTCTTCTGTGGGTCTTTGCAGATGACACGCAAACGAGTCGTTGTGGGGGAGCCTCCAAGGTTACCGCAGTGAATGCGAGGGGTCAAACGCTTTATAGTGTAAACCAGGGCGGCCCAACCCCTAGGCCAGCGGGCCACGAAGAGGCCTGCCAATGCATTTCAATTTGCCCGCCAACAGCAGCTCAAAATCCACTGTAAAGGTCTCATTGATTTTTTGAATTTTATTTTTGATTATAATTTTTTAAAAAAAACTTCTGCAAAGGTCTCATTAATGTAAGAACGGAGATTTTTCCGGTGTATGCTTGAAATGAAGTATTCACAGGCGGTACACCCTTAAAGACTTCATTTGTCTATTAATGGTTTTTTACCTTTTTATTGTAATTAAACTGTATTACTTACACCTTTGTTATATTTAAATATCTACTGTAACTATAGGCAAGTATTATGTGGTCCGCAGACCTACTTAAAATCGAAATTGTGGGCCATCTCCAAAATTGATTCGGCAGCCTTGGTCTACACAGTACTTTCGCCGGTCTCTCACTTCGCGGATACTTGGAATAATGAAGATTCTGTCAAGCTGTGTATAATTAGTGAGAATGGAGAAGTTCGGATGATATTCAAGAGAGATGGTAAGTGAGGAATGATGCAAAACAGATAAAATTATCATGACACCTAAAAGAGAAGCGTGCTTAAGAATGAAGGCGATTGATATTGAAAACACGAAGGCGTAGTTTATGATAAAAGTGGCTAAAAGGAAATCTCAGACTAAGGGGATGACACAAGAGAGAGAGTGCGTGTTAAACTGCTGCAAGTTGCTGACAACCTGCTTGATTGATTCTACGCACGCTTTGCGTAAAAAAAGTTGTGACACTGATTGATTCCTTGCAGGCACATACATGATATATAATTTATAATATGTAATTAATAAGAACAGATTACATAATTAATCATCTAGCCTCCAGTGAGGATGCGGCACCACACTGGATAGGAGAATGGATGAATGCTGGTACAGACCCTAATTTCCCCTCATATACCACACATTCCAAAAACAAAAATACATATGTCATGGAAAACATAAGTTACACTAATCACAGACAGATGGCAACACTTGAGCTCCTCGCATAGCTCCAGGAACTGATAATCTCTGGTTCTAACTACCCATTGGAAACAGTGGAAAAATTCTCAGTTACAAGCCATGATGAGAATCAAGGATTCACGTGATCCGATGGGGTCCATTCGCAAATAATAATAATAAATAATTAAAACTTGTTGCTCTATAGGAGTGTTTCTCAACGTGGGGTACGCGAATCGCTCGGGGTTGGCGAGTCGGTCTTCTGCTGCCAGGTCATATCAGTGCCAAATTTCGCTGCATTGTCCGCACATGCGTGTGTGTGGGGGGACTGCACCACTTTCAGCACCCACGCTAAATTGTTTAATTGCTTTGTAAATATGTGCTCTTCACGTTTTGCGGTCTTGTTCTATGGAAAACTTGCCAGGAGTTTAATTAAAAATGCCGAAATATGACAGCGACGCACAGCCACTAGATGCCACCAGCGTTGAAAAATCAGTGTCTGTATCTTAAAATATCGGTTTAATCGTTTATTTTAATGTTTTCTTACCGTTTCTGCTTTTCTCCGTTGTAAAAAGTCGCACAAATTTTACAAATAGACAATATTTATTGGAGTTGTAATACGGCGATGCCCGCTATGTTATAGTGAAATGAGCAATCGATTGCATCCGTAGAAAACAAATACTCCATTTCCGTGATGGATGCCGCAGGACCAAGATCTCTTAAATATTTTTCTCTTGGCCCATGCCGTATTTCATCCTAATGACGAACTTTATGACAAAACGAAACTGTTTAGGTTGATATGATACCTGTGGCGATAATTTTTATGTTATTTTTGAAGAGCTCAATTGCGCAGCCTCTCATATTACGTCATTTTTAATTTAATTTCTGGCAATTTTTCCACAAAACAAGCGCGGAAAACGTAAAGATGACATATTGACGAAGCATTTCAGCTCTTTTATCATCATCATCATTATCATTGGGGACCATCTCCAGTGGTTTACGAGTCTTCGTGTGTTTCTGTCTTGGTGGTTATAGACGATCGGCTTCCACTGTCTCCTGCCTAGAAAAGTTTATCTGCCCGTAATAGATTCCCAGTTCCAGCCTCTTCTCTCGATCTCCTGTTTCAGATGGTCTATCCATCTTCTTCTTGTTCCCCTCACTGGTCTTTTTCCCGCTATCCCTTTTTTCCAAATAAGTTTTTGGCACTCTTGTACTATTCATTGTCTTAACATGTAAAAATTCTTATCAAACTTTTATCATATCTACGGTAACTTCAGGGAACAAAACTAGCAGCCCTTCTTTGCACCCTCTCCAATTTCTATATTTGATACCGAAAATGTGGGTCACCTACTACACTACCATATTAAACCAATGGTTTGACCAAGGTTTTGTAAGCCAGTTTCATTATTTCTCTTGTACATCCCCTCATCACTTTCTTCAACAAGGAAAGAATTTGGAAAGCTCTTCCTACTACCTTTCCATTGCCAGTTAAACTTTGTTATGAAATGTAACGCCAATATATTTACATTTCAAGACTTCAACAAACAAATCCTTCCTCTCCTTATAATCATAATCAACCTTCAGTTTTTTATCTATGTATCTAATAAGATATGCACTTCTAATTGAATCGCCCAACATTCCATGGCGCATTTATACGTTGTTTTTTTCTGATCTCTTTGTTTCTTCCTAACCGATGACTTGGTACTTCAGTGTATAAATTGTTACCTAGCGGAGTCTGTAGGATTATGGCGATGCAGTTGGTGTGAAGACGTCGCTGGTCTACGTGCGCGACACTAGCGCCCTGTTTACCACTGTGCTTTGCCGACTGAATGATTCACCGCCCACCCTCGCAGTTCATTGTGCCCCAGCAGCGTTTTGCTTTATGTCCAGCAGTTCCGGCCTCGCAGAAATGTCAGCGGCGGAGTAACATCCATAATTTAGTTTTATTTCTCTCTTTATCGTGGCAGTGGTAACCCTGCCTTACAGAACATGTTTACTCTTGGAGATACCAGTTATTTTTCGGCGTTACAGAGGGAAGTTCCAAATTTAACGGTACGGTGTTTTTTCGTGCTACAAACATTTTTCGCCGATAATAACAGAACCATAAAAAAGTAATCAGATTCTGAATAATATTTTCTTTTTGTCGTTCCGGGCAGTTCCCCTGTTGTAGACAGGTTGCCAGTGTGAATCATGAGATGGGGAGATACGGACCTGTCTCCTAGTGGCCTACCAGAAATCAGACCGGGTTTCTTAGACCCGACGCGACGTTCCCAACCTGTAGTTGGAAAGTTTGCGGACCCACCTGTCTGCGAAAAGTGTAGCTTTTCGTGTTCTCTATGTTAAGTGTACTTTGGTTCGTGAAATGTCTAGTTTATGAGGCGGAGATTGGGGAACGCCTCAGCATACGCGTACATAATTGCGGGAAACCGCTTAGAAACCGCAATAATCAGGATGACCGGTACGCGGGGACCAGGACTATAACCTGGTCTCCTTGTAATCAGAGAATGTAGCTTCTTTAACTGATATAACTTCGACGGGAACGAGGTTCTCTGGAGTTTATTTCGTAATTATTAATGTACGTATTCTCCTCTTTACATAGTTTGTTCTCCACATTTAGTACGGCCACCTCTGCGGTTTAAGGAATGCATAAACTAAATGTAAGGAAGAACTAGGAAGATACGATAGTATAGATATTATTTATTACGAAGTATGACGTATGCAACATCTAGTTGGTATTAGATCTTTGGTGTTTCACGATATACCTTCAGAATTTAAATTTGCTGTTCCGGCGCTGTGTAACGTTGAACCATAAGAGATACCAATTATCAGTTTAAATTCTCGCCACCGAGCGTGATGTGTGAGTGGTTAGCACTCTGGCCTTGCATTCGGGAGGACGGTGGTTCGAATCCCCACCCGGGCATCAAGATTTGGGTTTTCCATGGTTTCCCCCAAATCAATCCAGGCGAATGCCGGGATGCTTCCTACAAAAAAGGGCCAATTCCTTCCTTTCCTTGTCCACAGTCCCGTATCCCGCCCCTAATGACGTCGACATCGACGAGGCGTAAGCCGTAAGTAAAAAAAGTTTACATTCTAAGCTTTAAAACGGCGAAAACCCCGTCGAAATATGCGCAGTAATTTTTGAGTTTTTCTGGAAGCAATGTACCCCGTTTTCGTTTCATAGATATATTCGTTCATTTGTTATTATTAGTCATTATTTCCCTTGAGCACAGTGTTTAAACTCAAATTATTCATGATTATTCAGTTGTGTTTTTTTTTTTGTTGTTGTATTTTCTTCTTCCTTTTCTCTTCCGAAAACCCTTCATACGTTCCCGTTTCCATTGTTCTCTCCAATTTGTTACTGTTTTCTTCTGTATTCTAAATTTTGTGTTCATAAGTTTGTTCTTGAATTGTCCCCTATTCTGTGTCATTTCCTTGCTGATCCCTGCATGATCTTTCATGTATTTATGAATTACTATTGTTCCGTAAATCACTACTGAGGAAAGACCTCTAGAGTGTGGTCATCTCTTCCCTTGCATCTTTCTACCAACATCAGTCCAGGCCTGTTCGATAAAATACGCCTTGTATACTCGCAGCACTTCCATCTGCCTTGCAGTGACCTCCAATCCACCTGGTATATCATAACAGCAACTGACTGTGTTCTGCAGTGAGGGTGGAAGGAATCGAGGCGCCCCTGAAGACGGCAACAGCAGTTAAGACGCGAGCAGACGGGGCGGGTTTTTGACACCGGGCCAACTCGCGGAATAATAGAGCCGGCAATCCTCTTATTTCCATTCTCCGACGGCGAGTCGCTCCCGCCGTTTTCCTCGGCTTACTTTTCCGTTATTCTCAAAGAGCGCCGACTTTACGCTTCGGAAGGACCGCCGCCGGTATTACATAATGTATTCATCTGGAGGGGCGGCCGGGCCGTGGTGAATTCTTCACGACAGCGCGCCGGCAGATTTTGTTCGCCCTCCGACAAGCAGTCACCTGCGGGGAAACTTCCTAGAGTGGTCGTCATACGCCGACTGCAGGTATTTTTTTTAGTACAGTTTGCAGTTTATGAATGGAACGATCGATGCGCATAAAATGTTACAAGGAAATATTATGTTACTACTTTAACTCTATTACCGGAGCGTAGTGGGTGAGCGGTAAAGCTTTGGCCTCGCTTTTAGGAGGACGTGGGTTTGAATCCCCGTCCGGCCAACCAGATGTGGGTTTTCAATGGTTTCCCCAAATCACTCCATGTTAATGGTGGGATGGTGCTATTAAAAAGGTATGGCCGAATTTCTCCCCGTTCCTTGCCCTCCATTCTTTCGTGTCTCTACTGAACTCGACGTCAACGAGGCGTAAAACCATAAGCAATATATATATGGTGTCACAAAAAAGTATAAAATATTTTAGGAGGTGATAGTATGCATCAAAATAAGAGAAAAGTATCTAATAAACATTGGGTCGCAAATTCGTATTTTTGGAGTCCGTTTTTTTATGTATATATCTGCTTAACGTCTCTCTAACAGTGAGGTCTTTAGAGACGGGAAAGGATGGGGGCAAGGAATGGGAAGGAATTCGGCCATGGCCTTTTGAAGGAAGCAACCCGGGATTTGCCTGGAGTGATTTGGGAAACTTTTGAAAACCCAAATCTGGATGCCCAGACGGGGAGAAGGTTTAGTGTGCACTTTTGAGTTGAGGATATCTAGTTACCGCTTGCCGAGGACCTTTGTAATCTTCGGATACGTTTTAATAAAATTTAACAGAAATAAGGATCAATGAACTATATGAAAGTTTGTCATCACTCAAATGTTTAAAGATTAAGTTTGCATTGAAGTTTCGCCGCAAGACTTTGGAAGAATACTTATTAAAATAACAACAGGAAATATATTAAAATACGATTGGGGGTCTGGGGTCAACGGAAATCTCACGTGAGGTCTATAATTAAAGCGAAAGTCGATTTTAGGGGGTATTTTTTTTAATCCAAAACCCGACCCTGGGGGGGGGGGTATAACCACCCTTTGGAGCATGAGACCTAAAAAAAAGTCTCAAAAAGTTGCGACGTCGATTGTTAGGGGACGGGAGGGGTCCCCGTCAAAATCTCTCGTCATTTTAAAGGGGGGGGGGAGAGAGGGATCCGACGAAATCTGACGAAGTCGTACTAGAGGGGAGGGGGGGGGCGTCCGGAATTCCGGAAAAACACTTCACGTCATTAATGGGCGCCCACTAAGGAATCAGGCACTCTTTGAAACTTTCTTGGTTAGTCCTGTACATGATGAGTGCATGTCATCATGTACTGGATCAACCGCGACAGTTTGAAAGAGTGCCTGATTCCTTACCCCTAAGGGCTGAGGCGTGCAGTGCCCTGGATGGGCGTCACATTGAGGACCTGTTAATTACTCCGTAAGTATGCGTTCGCGACCCAATGTTCATTAGACATTTTGATGCATACTGTCACCTCCTAAAATATGTTATAGCATTCTTAACACCATGTACATCACTCTGTAAACCCTTGCTCTTGTCTGTTCATAGGCTCGTTATTGTGGGGTAATATCTGTATAGATGAACTGGGGTGATTGCCTTTTGCCTTCCCCAGACTGATAGTGTTCCTAATGTTATTGTAGTGTAGATGACTGTGACGGAGTGTGTTCAGTGCAGCGTTGTTTGTGTTGTGTAACAGAGATGAAAGAAGGGAGGGGATGAAACACGGTTCCGGCACATTCGGGCCTACTCTTCCTAAGGACACTATAAAACAATATTAACTGATATTCTTACCTCTATCTCAAAATACTAATATTTTGTGGACACTTACACAAAAGAAAATCTTCCTAAATCCTTGTTCAGGCACAAGGGCGTGGGAAGATTTTTTTTTTAGCGTAGGGGCCAGGGATTGGAATAAGTTACCAATGATTTGCCAAAAACGCTGAAAGAATTGAAGTTGAAATTTGTGAAGGGTAAAAGTGCGCAGGTACAGGATAGGGGAAAAATGGGTGTGTGGAGAAATTGCCACCGGATCATGCGCTCCATCGCAATTAAATTAATCGAGATAAATGGGCAGTTGTAGATTGATCAATAAAATATTTGATTTAATTTCGAAAATGAAAGATAGCATAGAATGGCTAAGAGAAACAAGTGGGGATTTGCAAAGACTTAACATCGAAGAAGACATTTGAAGACTGCTCAGTGCAGCAAATTTCAGTGCAAAAAAAAAGTACAGTCCAAGAGTCATATGCAGATAGGGACAAGGAGCCCATCAGCTTAGCAATGAAGATGTTCTAAAATTCTCTGGTCGCTAATTCGGGAAGATGCCAGTTCAACAACGCAAATTTACCTTTTTATTGTTTTACTCCAGCCAAATGACAGGATGATTTATTCAACCAAAAAAAAAAAGTGTGGCCGCCAAGGGAAGTCTGCGAGACGTGAAACATCGAAATTTTAGGTTATTTAAAGAATTTATAATTAAAGAAAACTAATATCGAAATATGATGTAAAACAAATAAAAACATAGAGTATTTTCAGTAAAATAAATATATTTCTCTTACTATTCTTATTATAATAATATATACATAAGAGAGCGTCATGTATACTTGCGTTTCTCCGTTCCCGCGTTTTGTGTACCAATGCGCAGAAAATAAACCGCTTGTTTTGGCATCAATATACACATTTCTAACCTCAAATGAACAAATAAAATATAATTGTAATAATATATTAATAGATGATTTACTAAATTAACTTTGGTTCAAATCGGTAGATTGTGTTTCGTAAAGCAAACGTTGTGTATGCGTTTTTGACATTTACTACAGCCTGCACTTTGATCAACATTATTATTATTTTATTTTTATCGTCACTAGTATTTAAACTCAATAACACTGTCACTGATTTAAAATCTTTAAGCACTTCAGACAATGTTCTTTTGGAAACAAAAGGCAGTAGCCTTAGGTTCGAAGCAGTCCGAAAGCGACCGCAATCTAAATATTGCATATATATCCACCACATGATTAATATTCTTGCTTTACAGATTACGAATGTTGTGAGAGGGTAGAACTTATCCACTCAGAAACCCCGTCACGGACAACTGGCACGCAAAGAGAAAGATTAATGGAGGACACAGTTCATTACAGGCTCATTAATCAGCAAAAAATTAGCAGATTGCTCAAAAGCCGTGCATTAAGGACGTGGAAGTCACGGCTCCAACTTGACCCAAAAATGGCGAAGTCTTGCAACGCAGACAATCCATCTCGCAACCATCGATAACTTCGCAAAGTCTCACACCAAAGACAATTCTCTGAAATTTTCCATAAGAAATTCTACGGGGACAGTTATGCTCTAAAGCATTAGGTGAGACATTGTTCTACCCATTCACGTAGTTCGTTTGTGAAGACGAGAGCTTGCTTACGAATTTTTGCAAAGCAGGTTGTGTTTGACGAGGTGGCGATCTGTATCCAAGGGGACCGGAGCTGTATTGCCGTCTGCGAGTCTAACAGGAAACTCCAATGGAACAAGCGGAGACTTCAAATCTTGATAACTCATGACCAAAATAGGGGATTTAAAATTACATATTGGATGGTTATCAAAGAAATACTTTTTTTTAATCCATAATATCTCGGAATTACGACGTCACTTACAAAAAGCACTGCTTGAACACAAAACGCAAAGTTTCATTCCGCAACAATGTCCCGTTGGTACAAATCAGCTTATGCCAAACAAGTAGACGTAGCGCTGCGTGAAGGTTCCTACGGCGCGTGGTAGGCAGGACGCGCCTTTCATCTTCTACCGCCTGGCGGTGGGTCGAGACGCGCCGTACCTGCTAGGTTATGCGGCAAAGATGAGAGGCGTCCCCTAACAGGCGCCTGGGGACACGCCGTGGGAACCCAGCTTTACGGGTTGCCTCAGAGCCACACCAAGTGAAAATCTACATGGTGTGGCAAGTACCGTTCCCCCTGACATAAGAGGGGACGTAGCTGCTACCAAGATAGCGGGACATGCACAAACACAGACCTTGTGGCCGCGATACAAAAAAATATAGCAAAGGTGGAAAGGATACTCAGAACGCTGCTAATCCATTATTCTGGTATCAACTACCCACACAGAGGCTGAAATTTAAGGAAAAAACTTCCTGAGGACAACAGCTACATTAGATGTATCGCTGAAAGTTGTCCGGCTCAATCTGTGGCGGGCAAGAATGACTGATCTGGGTTTTCCATGGTTTTCCCGGATCACTCCAGGCGAATGCTGGGATGGTTCCTCACAATAGCCCATGGGCGCCTGCTGCCATATCCCGTAAATTACTTCCAAACTACCACCCTTTTCGATAGTTGCCACACACTTTTAGTGAATTGCGGAGTTTTAATAATAATAATAATGGGCACCTTCTGTACAGGCCCTACCACCAGGTGGCAATCATGGAAAACACGGAGAGCACAGGCTGAGAAGTGGTGTGAACAAGATATAGGATAATTTAGAAAGATGGAGTTACCTCGAAGATACTAATACTAAATTTGAAAGTGGGGCAGAACAGAGCATCGAATATTTATACAAATGCCCGCAGTGCCTATCAACTTGCACTCTGCAAGACCTCCTTAACGCCTATGACAACGATAAACAAGTTACTGACTTTTGGTCATCTGTAATATGAATTCATTGGTACTCTTAATTTAGAAGCTGTAGAAAAAATTACCTCGTTAACAATTGAAGCGAGTCGTAGCAGTTATCAACAATTCCTAACGCCCTCCATGGGTATACTTAACCTGTAAAGTGGGCCTCATTTCAATTGATTTGCTGAATAACATTAATAGTGGTAGCTTTTCACAGTGAGGCTAACATTAATATTCTTGTTATTGAATAGTGGTATTGACGAAGTTTACCTTTGACGGAGTCGAGAGTGACAAGAGAATATTTGACAATGAGGGAATTTTTGCCAAACCTTGGCACATTTTGACGGAGAGGCATTTTAAAAATAGTAATATTGGCAACAGGTATGAGAATACAAGCAAGTCACTGTCTCATTTAACAGCTATTATAAAATATTTTTTTCCTGTGCAATAACTGTGAATCGTAAAGTTCTGGAAATTAACATAAACGAAATTGCCGCAACAGGAAGGTTATTCATTATGTATTCATGTGGGTTGCTAATGTAGAAACATGTCTCTTAAATCGATTAAGTCAGTTAAAACATCTCTAGCGAGAAAATAAAAAGATACTCTAAATTAATTCCTCCTAATCCGATGCCGCTCGTACAGTGAAATCGCGATAAACATTTCGATAGAGAGTAATAACTTACCTTTAAATGAATATTAATTTGAGGACAGCCATATATATTATTTCTAAGAGGTGTTTTTTTTTTTTTTTTTTTTTTTTTTTTTTTTTTTTTTGTCAGAAGCCATTATCTCCCTGGACACCCAACCGAAATCGATGAACGAGGTATCATTTTAAAGATTAAGATCTCCACTCAGGCAAGATTATAAATTAAGAACGAATTTTTTCCGAATTTGACTCTTGAAGGACAAAAGTAATATTTTTGAAAGTCGCTGGTATTAGACAGTTCAGAGCCAATCTGCGCAGCAGCACATACCACAGAGATACTAATAAACTGCCTCACTGGCGTCGACCTGTGTTACCTACCTAATACACTAAACAAGTAAACAATTGATACAAATGAGGAAGTTCTTCTAAGACCCTATTAAAAATTACAAACTTCACTGTTCATCGCATTCTCAAAATTTTTCGCACGGGTCAACTCGTTTTACTCGTAAATTGTTTGTCATTATTTACATTATTTGGAATTCGTTTATAATTTTTCCTGCAGTTTTTACGGCATTCGCGTTCATCCAAATACGGATGCTAATTTCATACCGGTTTCATCTTAATTTCTCAACGTTTAGACGTCACATCAATATGAAACGTACCCTACTTTACCCCTGTGCTATTGTCTGTACATCATTCAAAAACTCCATCCAACCCGTATTTTTTTTTCCAAGAATCGCGATCAGACTAAAATTATGATAATTCACATTTCCCAGCTTTCCTACTTCACATCATAACGGAATATACCCTATTTTAGCTCCAGGACCAGTGGTTGTATACTATTCGTAACACTATAAAGTCCAATCAGTAGTTTTTCTGTTTTATGTTCGTTTCAAAAAACAGAAGCGTTTTAAAAAAAAGTCGATTCCTGTTGCATAGATCGTTAACAGTTCCCCAAACTCATTAACTGAAAAATGTACTATCTTTGTTTGGGTTACAGTTTTAATTTTATTTCATTGCGGTGGAGCACACGCGCCGATGGCATTTTCCCTACACAACCATTTTTCCTTTTCCTGCATCCGCCTACTTTTGCCCTCTACACATTTCAACTTTAAATTCTTTCAGCGTTTTTGGTAGATTATTTATGAATTCTATTGGTAATTTATTGCAATGCCAGACACCCTTCCCTACGAAAGAAAATCTTCCCACACCCTTGTTCCTGAAATCGAGTGCCAGCTTGTGGTCCAGGACATTTTCTCCCGACCGTGCACCTCTCCTAATACTTCCACTAACATCTTTCCACGCCTCATCAGCAATATACGCCTTGTACACTCTCTTATCTTGTGAAGAATCCCATTACAGCTCCTTTATCACATCAATTACTGATTATGTTGTGCGATGATTTCCAGAGACAGATCTAGCAGCCCTTCTCTGTACGCCCTCCAAAATTCTGTGTTTGATACAAAAAATGTGGGTCCTATACCCCACCACCATTTTCAATCAATGGTCTAACCAAATTTTTCAAACCCATTTTCCTTACTTTCCAGTTCATCCCCTTATCACTCTTTGTGACAAGCGAAGGATTTTAAAATCGTTTCCTACTAGCTGTCCAATATATCCTGCTCATTTGAGTTTGTCATCATAATATGTATAGATGTTAGGATCAAAAACATCCACAGTGCATTCTGGTTTCTTTAAAACAGCCACGACACGATATTCGCGTAATGGCAGAACGCAAAACAGCCAGAAAGCATTGTGGCTAGCTGAAAAAGGTCACAACGAGAAATTTGCGCCTGCTATAGTTTCCATTCTCCACACAAGACGATTCACATTTGTGTTTTTAGATACTTGTAATGCTACGGGTAAGAAGAAACATATATGTTACATGCGTCCTGGACCGATTTGGCGTGAAAACAAAGAGTTAAATACCGACAATTCACAATGTTTTTTTGGCCGTTTTAAAGAAACCAGAACGATTTGTGGTCGGTTTTTTCACTCAATGATCATTTCGGTCTTTGAGCTTAACATAGATAAACGAAGGTGACTGAGAGTAACGTAAAATAAGCAAATAAAACATTTCTCCAATATCCAATCGATATTCCTTTAGAATAAAGTTTTTATTTTAAATATTACACCCTCGCAATGATTGTTTTATTTTCAGAGTAGAAATTCTGCGAAAGTATAGACAGAACGCACGTGAAGGTGAAGTGTAAGCTGTTAATGCAACGATTGGAATCATGTGACAACATTCCTGTTAGTTATATATCTTTAGGGTTGGAAAGAATGTTTATTTTTATTTTATTAATATTTTACCCGTTGGTCATACAGTCAGAGGACGTTACTTCCTTATATATAAATTCATACACACATTTACACAAAAGCTTACCTATTACGCAAATACATAAGTCACTGTTCATACTGCTAGTTTACTTCATAGTTATTGGAACGCTAAAAGTTCAAAAAAACATTACAATCACGTCTGAGAGTTTTCTCAGTGTTTTAGGGTTGCAGTAGCTGCATCGTGGTTTTGCCTTAGGGTCACAGTAGCTGCGTCGTAGCGCGGGGTAACGAGGCTGCGTGGACAGTAGTTGGTCGGAAGTTGGGTGTCGGCGCGGACTGTCTGCCGGGGGAGCCTACCTCCCAGGGGCGCCGCAAACAGAGGCGCGCGCCGCCATTACCCTACGTCACCCCGCGGCGAAGTTCGCGCAGACCAGAGATCAACAGGGCGGGCGTGCGGCCCCCGCTGCGCCTGCCCAGGCGCACAGAACAAACACCACTGTGCGTGACGTCACGAGGAAGGGCTTTAATCCAGACGGCAAGTAATTATTTCTCTACTCAGTATATCATAACTGATTTTACCCAGATATTAGATTAATGTATGTAAGCTTTCCTCCATTTTGCCTCGGAATTTTATAGACATTTACCTTCAAAATTTAGTATTTTCGATGTGAAAACTTCCATAGGCGCCTTTGGCGTTGTTTGGACGGGGGTAAATCTAAGAGTTCGCAACTTCGCGTCACCGATATGCTATTGATTCTTTCCTCGAGTACTGCTGATAAAACTTCTTCCTGGGTGTTCTACCGGCTAAGTTCTTCTGCATACACGACGTTTCAACTGCGTCCTCGGCTGGCATCATCAGGTGAATTGAAAGTCGAAGTTTGCTATTGCGGCGACACGTTACCGACCGTGTATGACTCGCAATTCTGGCTCATATAAATACCCTGCGGGCCTCATACGCGTCGCATATCTGCAGCTACAAGGATGATGTGTCACGCGTTGATATTAATAGTTTAAGTTTTCACTTCTATCGGCAGTCCGTAATAACTGATAATTGTTTGTATTTTCCGTCATGAGTCTTTCAACTGACGCAATCCCCCATTCATTCTTATCTTGAGATAATCTCTTCATTTTAACATACCTCTTACAAACTATGTCCTCAATTTTCTTCTTCATGCATTCCTTGCCTTCCTCTACAGCTATTCCTCACAAATGAAACATCCGACGCCGGACGACGCATTGAAAGTTTCTTCCGCTGTTACCAGCACCTAGATATTTACATCTTCCTGCATCACGACTTTCGGCACTTCACTGCATGTGTACATTGTAACAGTACGGTTTTTTCCGGCAGTATGATCGAATGACAATTGCACACACTTCATTTCAACATTTTCAAATATCAGCTCACCACTTTCAAAGCGTCTTAAACAATTTTTTTAATAACGTTAAGTCAGTTTGGTATTATTGCAACGAGTATTTGTGATGTAACAAATTAGGAGGGTTGTATTGTTTAGTTATGCAATGTCAAGGTCATATGAGTGCTTCTGCAAGGTTCCATTGTCTTGGCGCTAGACCAGTGGAGTTGCCATTCAGTTTATTACTGCAACAGTAGCGAAGCAGGTAGCTCTGCAATCTCACCGACTCTCATCACCCAGCCATTTATGCTTCTATGTGTTCTAGTCATAAATCTGTAAAATAATTTCGTGCTTGGATTTATAGCTTTGCAGACTAATTTATTTAATACGAAAGGATTTTAATATTTAACATTAAATGAAGAAGTCTCTCAGTAGTTTACTCGTTGTATCTGCCCGCTTGACTGCAACCGTGACTGTAATGATCTCAACGTCGATGATCCGTAAAGCGGGAAGTAAAAAGAAGTAATATATCTTTGATGCAATGTTGTTGTAGGCCATTTTTACGCAGTTGCTCTGTAAATTAAATGATGACAATAACGCCGATGCGACTGTTTTTGTATGCTTCAATGCCGTACGCCTTTCATCGAGGCATCATTAGGGACGAATTTATGTTGAAATTTTACATTTAGTTTTCAAACTTATTGTATAACGTTTAACATAATTCTAAATTCAAACATTTCCTGATTATTTAAAGCTTGCTATGGAGCAGTAATGTAAATAGCACATGTACTGTTACATAGTAAGCTATAAATAATCAGGAAATATTTCAATTTAGGATTATGTTAAACATTATACAATAAGTCTAAAAACTAAATGTAAAATTTCTACATAGATTCGCTGCTGATGATACCTCGATGAGAGGTGAAACGCCTACAGCATTAAAGCATACAAAAACAGTCGTATTTTTCGTTATTTTTATCATTTGAATGTATGTATGTTCGTTTGGGCCAACTAGAACCACGTTAAGCCTTTGTTTCGCTTGACGTTTGCTGTAGATGTGGACACATCGTGTTACAATTAGAGTTGCTAGCCCCAGAGGGGACCTACAGTTAAACGTAGAATCCGAACCACGGAGCGTCCTGGCGTAGCTCATATGATCAAGCACAACTCTCAAAATTCCTGCAACTACTGGGATTTGAACCCGGGACTGGAGCAGCAAACATTTTTAAGAAAGCAAGCGCCTTAACCACTGAGTTACCAGTATTTTTCATGCTTTTCGTGACGTTTACGAGCCGTACGGCACGTATGATGAAATAGATTAGTTAACATCTTTATATGATCTGGATTTATTTCACTGCAATATTACCTTTCGTATCATTTTTTCGTTCTATCAGATGCAATAAAGAATAATCACGACCAAACAAACAGAGAAATTTTAAAACTGGGGCTTTTACTGCCATCTGATAGAGAAAAAAGCAAACGAGCGAGAAGGCATATAGGCGATGTTACCTGGGACGGAATATTAAGATCCGGCGCTATCCATGAATTATGTCACAACAATTTCATTGTTTTTGGAGCCCCTCCCTCCCTCCTTTCCTTGTCACAGGTGGTCACATTTGTGTGACCTCCCTCCCCTGGTGTGACGTCACATGTTTTTCAATTTTAAATTTATAAATTATTAAATTATAACAACACTTCAAAATTATTTATATATTTCTATTTAAAATATTTCTATCATAAAATCGGCAATAAATCATACATTTTAGAAGGTTGAGAAAACATAAAAAATCCAATTAATGATACAGAATTCAATCTTCTTGTGCCCATGGACTTCGAACACGTTCCTTCTTCTTATTTTTTGCTTGGCATTACAGTCATTTCATATCCTCATTTTGATAATGTTAGGAACATTCAATGCGATAACGTCTTCTTCATCCAACCATATAGCATCGTCATCATTTATCAAAGAATGAACTTCCCTATCACATCTTGCTGGAATTCCTTGGGGACGAACCTTGGTGATGGGCAAAACCTGTTGTGCCTCTTATGGTATTGCTTGTGTTGGTTAGCGGCTTTATTTGATGAAAGATATAAACCGCAGATGACACTCTATCGTTTAAGTGGAAGTCATATTTTGTCAAAGCCTCGTTGGCGGTATTGGCATTTCGGCGCGTTTCAAAGGCGGCCGCCGTGCCACACCGTAGTACAGCGAGCGTGAACTCGCGCGGCCGCCACGTGACATCTATATATATAAAAGATGAATGTATGTATGTTCGTTTGTTTGTTCTTCATACAAATCCACAGTTTTCATCCGATCTCGATGAAACTTTGCACACTTATCCTTTGAAACAAGGATAAAAATACTGTCTACATTTGGTTGTATAAATAGTACAGGTTGTCAAATAATTTTGAAACATTACTGAACGGCGATAGACAGACGGGTAGGATGTCCAGGTCTCAGCGATCTGGTAGCTCAGTGGTTAAAGCGCCCGCTTACTGATGTGTTGGAGTGTGGTCTCCGTGGCGGCAAAGATTTTAAAAATTGTTTTTGATCGTTAGAGTTAAGCCTGGACCGTTGATTGTTCGGATTCAATGTTAAACTGTAGACATCACAAATTTAGGGGTGAAATGTGAGGCAAATCGTAGGCAGTCTTGCAATGCTGTAGGTGTACACTTTTTTACGTTATATTGATCCTTGAGGGGTTGTACTCTTGCAGTCAGTGTGTGTGTGATCTGCAGTAATAATACTATAAACGCGGAAGTAAGTCTCTGTCTTTTTGTTACGTTTTGACGACTAAATGGCTATACCGATATTGATGGAATTTGTCAAGGAAATACTTTGTATCTGTACGAAGGGAACACAACATTCTTTCGGTATGATTAACAGTTGTAGTTACGAAATTTTGAGAACTTATCAAATGGTGACAGAGATGTGTGTGTTAGTCTGTAATGTTACGTTGGTTGCAAAAGCTGTGCTTCTCGCGCATTATGTTAGTGTGTAATTTGTTAATATGTTTCATTTAGAGAAAAAACGTATTATTTAGTGCAGATGTCGATTTTCTTTCTTCTATTACTTTGTATCTGCTTAAATGTTTCTGGAACCAATTTATTTTGCCTTCTTTTTTGACATGCCTTGCGGGCGTAAACTGGCCTAAGCTGTAGCTCCAGCAGAACACGAGCAGCTAAAGTTATTAGAACCCAAGAATCGGATGCTCATGTTGAAGAAAGAAGAAAAGACCAAGCTGAAATAAAGCTGCCCTTAGTTAACACCCCCCCCCCCCCACATTCCCGCACCTTCGTTTGTTTTTGAATATGTTGGGAATTGATTCTCTTCATGAGACAGATTCGACGGTAGAATGATATAGTGATGGCTTTCCTGTCATATTATGCCTACTAGGTGTTGTTTGGGACTAGTCCTTCGTTACCACCAGTTTCTATATTCAATTCTGGCAAAGAAATTCTTAATCCACGCTTACGAAGTCGCGGGTATCAGCTAGTAAAGTTGTACAACTTATGTGTGCGACGTCACAAAGTTTATCCCCCACCCCCTCTTTCTTGTCGCATGATGTCACACTTTGCTGACCTCTCACTCCCCCTTAACGTGTGACGTAATTTATGGATGGCCCCTTCTCCGTGAAGAGGCCAAGGACCGCGGACACGAGCGGCCTTCGCTGCTCGTTTGAAGTCTGAGCAACACAGCAACACATTCGTTCCAAGCAGTGACGACAAGTGATTTGTGGTTGGGGCAGGAATCAGGACGAACTATTGAGCCGAGAAAAGTAGAGCGCGTGTCGAAACATTGACGAGTTGTTCCGCATTCATCTAAAGCACTCCAGAAATGAAGAAAAGCTTTTATAGTTTTGTATGAAGGATAGAAATGCGACTTGACTTCTGCAGAGGTAAAATTATTGGGGTGGGGAATAGACGCGACGCGGAGAGTTATTGCGTCCTTGAGACCGTGAAAGCGAAGCGTCGGCTTGCTCTGCAGACGAACGCGGTGTCTCTTCCCACGATCTTAACGACTTTCCGCATGGCGAAGAAACTAGAAGTGACAACTAGCATTTTTGCAGAGGAAAATAATTAATGAAGACGACGAAAGAAGAAAGAAACGGTTCAACCAACATCTTCTAGCACCCGCGGGTAGAACTTTCTTAATGAGACTGGTTGGACGTAGAATTCTCGCAGTTAATTTCTTGAGTTTACTATAACAATGAAATGGAACATAGCGGACACATCTGCATCGGAAATGACTGCCTTGTTAGTCCGTCAGAAGTAACGCTGCATGCAGCGCTCTGCAGTTCATTTCCTTGCAGTTGGTTAACAAAATACAACCGTTATTAACCTTAGAAGTGATGTAATGTGGTGCAGACCAGGGGCGGATCCAGGAATTTGGTTTGGGGGGGAGGGCTTTAGCGGATTTTGGTTGGGGGGGGGGGCTTGACTTGAGTGAATTTTGGTTCAGAGTGCTTGCCTTCAGTGGATTTTCGTTTGGGGGGGTCTTGAGTCGGCCATGTGGTAGTCTTTATAGCCTCTACGGGGCCTCGAATCCGTAGAGATAAAAAAAAAAAGTTTCCAAAATTACAATGTTGGGGTGGACCTAGATACATTTGGTGGGGGTCTTGAACCCCCTAGCCCCCCCCCCCCTGGATCCGCCCCTGGTGCAGACTTCTTAGTTTACTGCAACAACAATGTCTCTACACAGAGGAATCGCCAAGATACTTTCACTCAGTTTGATTTTCGAGGCATTTAATTTTAATTTAAATACGTCCATTTTCTTATCACATAGGGGCCATCCACAAATTACGTCACACGAATTTCATGATTTTTGGACCCCTCCCTCCCCCCATGTCACAGGTTGTCACATTTGTGGGATTCCCCCCCTGGTGTGACGTCACATATTTTGGAATTTCAAATTTATGAATTAAAACACCACTTATAAAATGATTTATGTATTTCTAGTTTAAAAAAATCATATATCAAACATTTAAGAAAATATAAAAAAACATAAAAAATCAAATTAATTGTACAAAATTGATTCATCACGTGTCCATGGATTTTGAACCCATTCCTTGGTACTGTTTATTATTGGCATAATAGTTACTTCATTCTTGATTTCGATAGTGTTGGGAACATTCCATGTGTCAACATCGTATTCATCTTCCGCCCCGAGCCAAAAAGTGATACAAATTATGCATGTGAAGTCACAAAGTTTATGACACGTCTCCCCCCCCCCCTTGTCACACGATGTCACACTTTGTTGACCCCCTCATCCCCCCCCCTCAAGGTGTGACGTAATTTATGGATGGCCCAATATGCCAAAACTTTACTGCTGACAAAACAGTGGAATAAAACCGTATGTTGCCACTTTTCAGTCGCTCTGTGCGGTTATCTTTAGCTATTTACATTGGACACCAAACTAGAGGTTAAGGCTATCACAAGCAAAACCGCAGGTGATTTTTTTTATTATTCTGAGTTTAATGTGAAATGTTTAGTTCCGGCTTTTAGCAAGATCAACTCTATCTGTCATGAGCTTCGATCGTAAAAAAATGTGAACTGTGTTACAGACCCGCCACCATACCCGAAGACGGAAGCGTCCATAAATCACGTAGCTCCATTTTGGCCTCCTGTGAACCCCTCCTCCCCCACACGTAGCCCGTCGTGGTTTTTGTCTTTACACCCCCCCCCCCCCCCCCACGTAGCACGTAGTCTTTTCCTCATTGATTCCAGAAGGCATTTTGTACTGTTTTCTCTTGTCATACTATGTAAATTACATACGGGGATAATTAAATGGCGGAAACAAATATTTATATACTGTTGTGTGTGCTGTATCTCATTTTAAACGGTGACAAATAATATGAACGAAATGGCCAGGCACGGAACTTTTCCACCCGTTCCCCCCCCCCCCCCCCACATAGCCCAACGTAGCTTTCCAGCCAACCCCTCCTCCCCCCTTCTAGACCGAGCCACGTAGTTTATGAACACTCCCTTACACCTAATAAGATCAGTGATTCCACCCATCGGGAGTAGTTGTACAGTAGTTCGGTTCTCACAGTAGAACAGCTCGTATGAAGTATAAGTTAAGCCACTACAGTAGTTGAAACATGAAATTCGACATCCAATAACCACGTGGACACTGGCCACTTCACATGAACTGGAAGGGGGCTGGTGGGAGGAACTGAGTACGTGTGTTAGGCCCGGCGTACCTAATCCACAGGAGTAAGGTGTAGCCATCTGTCGGTGAAACGAGTAACTCTGTGTGTTCTGTAAGATATGAGTATTTTTTGTTTTTGAAATGTGTAATTTATGAGGTGGAGATTGGAGACCGCTCCAGCACTTTCCTATACCAGTGTTATTCAACCTATAGTCCGCGAAGTTGGTTCAGGTGGACCGTGGGCACAATATTATAAATTTCTATACCTTATTCACATTGTATGGGGCTATAGGAGACTATAAACTATGAATCCTTTGATAGTAGACTGAACTGGGCAGGACACTTTGGACAGGAAATAGGGAAAGGGTTCAAAATCCTTCACCTGTTCGAAAGAGTGATGAGGGGATGTACTAGAGAAGGAAAGGAATTGGGGTACAAATCTTTGGTCAGACCACTGCTGGAATATGGTGGTGTAGTTTGGGACCCACATTTTGGTTATCAAATACAGGAGTTGGAGGGGGTGCAGAGGAGAACACAATCGGTAACTAATATGATAAAGGAGCTGGAGTGGGATTCATTGGAGGATAGAAGGAGGGTGAAGAGAGTCGTGGGAGTGTACAAGGCCTATACTGGCGATGAAGCGTGGAAAGATATTGGTGATAGAATTAAGAGAGATGCTTGGAAAGGTAAGGTTGACCGTGACCAGAAGCTGGCACTTGATTTCAGGCATAAGGGTTTGGGAAAATTTTCTTCCATAGGAAAGGGTGTAAGGGACTGGAATAAATTGCCAAGAGAAGTAATGAATAATTAATCGGAAACACTGAAGAATTTAAAATAAAAATTATTAGAGGATAAAAGTAGGTTGAAAGATGAAAGGAGAAAGAGGGATGTATAGGGAGACTGCCACCGGAACGTGTGCTCCATCGTAATGTTACCAATTATTATTATAACCCAAATTTTTCAAAGCCACAGATATTTTAGTGACCAGGCAAAAATGTAGCATTTTCAGGATGATAATAGGACAACATTGTTTCTACAATAGTCTATTCATTTGGAGTTGGCATCACGTAGAGCGCCGTTCGTCTAACGATTAACTGCATGACCGAGGATCTCGTAGTAAGGGTAAGGTACCGAGGCACCTGGTAGAGTCGGTAACATCAGAGTGATGAAGTGAAGAAAAATAAAATATATAAGGTATAATATGGTTTATTTTATTTGTTCTTATAGGTAAGTGGTATTATGTAGCACCCAACCATACGTCACGTTATTATTCATTTGGTTACTAAATGTTAATAATGTGGTCGATATGTAAGTAACTTTTAATAGTTCCAGATTGATAACTGTGTTTCCATAAGAGTTCAAAACATACTTTTAGATGCATTATATTATAATCGTACTATAAAATATGTCCCAGACATTAATAATACATACATAGGTAAAAATTATGCCACTATGCGTTGGTGGTCGGCAGCATTATTTTTGACAATTTTCTGGTCCTCGGTTTGAAAAAGGTTGATAAACGTTGACCTAGATTATTGCGGAGAAAACTCCTATAAACCTTATTTAGGACGGTCGGTACGCGGTGGCACGGGCTCGTGGCGGTCCCGTTGTACAGTGCCTACCTGCTCATATGTGTAGCCACTGCCGAGTAACATGAGCTAATTTAATATTAAACTAAGAGAAATCGTCGCCCTTCTTGCAATGACGTTTACATTAATTGGTGTCATAATTGGGATAAATTATCCTCCATACCCCATACCAGGCCGTCTTCACACGAAGCAACTCAAAAGAAACTGATTAGTAACTCGAGTTACCAACCAGTCACTTCCGATGTAATTGAATAGAGCGCCACAGTCGGCGCAACTAGTTACCAACCAGTTAGTAATCGGTTCCAGGTGACTCTGTATGTCAGGCGCTAGGTGATTTCAGTTGCTAATGGCCAAGTGATTTTACGGTATGGATGAACAACAACTGAATGTTTTATTCATAGGGTAAGTTGAAAAACATACCGTTTTATACAATTTCCTGCTCCCGGGGTACAGAAATAAAGACGAAACTATATTGGCATGATCTGAAGTTGAAAAAGCAGTGAAATGTAACATTATATGTCTAGATGTGCATTATTTAAAGTACATGTATTTAAAATGAAAATACAAAATATGTATTTTCAGTATGTATTGAAAATACCATGATATGAAAAGTATTTTGTATTTTATTTAAAATAGTTTTTCAAACATGTTTTGTTTGCAAAATGCAATAGACTTTTCTATTATTTCCATACTTTTTATTTTGTATTGATGTTATACCTCAAGAATATTGATTTATGAACGCAGTTATTGGACAATGTGAAGATAACGATTCTGACTATATAATGCCACAAATTCCTTCAACGCCACCACAACCAGTACTCTCCATTCAAACTGCTGGAATTTCTCATCGGAGATGTATATTGCCTGAACCATCATCATCACATTTAAATAGGATGCGTTCTGTAAGGAATGAAGTATTTTGTATTTAAATGAAAGCTAAGATTTCTTATCCGAGAGTAATCAATATCATTTTCGCAGCATCCACGCATCCCCTTATGACTATGTTTTTTTCTGTAGTGCAGGAAAAATTATTTACAATAGTTCCAAATAACTTTCTTTAAATATACGGTAGATTGTATGTAGTCTTCTCGGGAGACTAACCGAGTAAAAAAGGTGTTTCCACACGATATTTCGGCGATCTCAGGCTCCGTCGCCATCTTCTTCACCAGATGGGATCGCCGAAATATCGTGTGGAAACACCTTTTTTACTCGGCTAGTATCCCGAGAAGACTACATCCGTTCTC
Organism: Vandiemenella viatica; assembly: GCA_031002005.1. Classification (NCBI taxonomy): domain Eukaryota; kingdom Metazoa; phylum Arthropoda; class Insecta; order Orthoptera; family Morabidae; genus Vandiemenella; species Vandiemenella viatica. The sequence continues at coordinate 16,515,103 of JARYHS010013630.1, forward strand.
AACGCCGAGAAAGACTTCGTTCCTATATACGGTAGATTTGCTAATAATTTAGTATCTGAAAGTTGGAGTTCGTTAACAGGGGGAAAAAAAAAAAAAAAAAAAATTGTTGGTGGAAATTGTTTTGCAGATTCAGATCAACCCAGGATCTTCTCCGCCTGTTTTACGTTCTGGACCGATGATAATAAACCAGTATGACTGTTTAGTTGCTGGAATCTCCACTGGCACCATCACTGTCGATGGCAGCAGAGAGGGGCACGGATAGGTACAATGGTTCTGCTTCCATAATTGCTCAGATGGAGACTTCAGTATCTTTTGAGTAACGTCGTGTGTGGAACCGCGTCAACAACCAGTTACTAATTAGTTTAAGAACTCCAGTCACCAACCAGTTTCATTTCTTTTGAGTTGCTTCGTGTGAAGGGGGCCCTAGCCTTTTATTCATGTTTATCTCGATGCTAAACCAGGCTGTTAGGAATTAAAGAGTGCGCACTGACCTCTGGGGTGACGAAGTAGCTGGGGCTCTTCTCGATGGTGATCTGCCCGCGGAAGGAGTGCGGCATCTTGCGGCGGTACCAGTCGAGGCCGCGCCGGTAGTTCTCGTCGCGGTCGAAGAAGTGCACCTCGCCGGTCGCCTTCTGGACGCGCGGGTGCAGCGCCAGCATCTCCAGCAGCGCGCGCGTGCCGCACTTGCGCACCCCTGCGGACACACGAGGAACCGTGTCCTCCTCACACACTAATCAACCCACTTCCTACTCTGCTCTACCTAACGGGATCAAGCTTCTGACGAAATCATCAGTACATTCATTCATTATCATATCATACAACAAGACTCCCGATACACTAGCCAATGGCAATCCCGTTTACACCTACACCTCGTGTCACACAGCACCTCCTACCCTAAATCCCTTGCCATCTACCTTTCAGGAAATACTCCATCAGCCAAGTCACTTTTACATCTACTCCAATAGTTTTTCACTTATTTAGCTTCATTACATGATTCACTCCGTCAAATGTCTTTGAGATACTATTACTACACTAAAAATTTGGCCTCTTTATACATTTCATGGGCAGTATGTTGCAGGTACGCCATTAACTGTGATTCATATAAATAAAGGAGCTATTTTGTTGGTTACTGGAAGACAGGAGGAGGGCGAAGAGAATTCTGGTTCTGTGCAAAGTGTACATTTATAACGAGGCTTGAGAACATGTTGCTAAGAGAAATGAGAGTATTAAATAGAAGCGAAAAGATGACTATGACCACAACACATTTAATTTCAGACAGGAAATGGAAAATTTTTCTCTTATTGGTAACTGAATCAGGGATCGAATTAAGTTACGAACGGAAGCATTGAACAATTTACAAGACACACCAAAAAATAGGCAAAAAATGAATAATAGGTAGGTGGGGAAATTGCAGTCAAAGAATTCAAGATAAAAATAGCAAACTAGAAATGAGAAGAAACATTCGCAGAGAAATTGCCACTGGGGCAGAAGCCCGATCGTAATTTAAATTATACTTCTACAAAACCAATGTTGTCCATTTAAAAACCGGTTTCTTTCCTGAAAGAAATTTATGATATGGTTGCATACGAAGCTGTTCATCACCTTACTTACCCCTGACATCAACCTAATCCGCTTGTAATTGATTGTAAGCCAAGTCACTCAGTTGTCTTTACCTAAGGAGCCATGAGTTTATCTAGGTATGTGGCTGCGAGTTACCTATGATGTGCTATGACGACTCCCCTGTGATTGCTACCTATGATGAGCTATGTGGTCTCCCCAGTGACTATTGCCTATGATGAGCTATGAAAACTCTCCAGTGATTGTTAGCTATGAAGTTTCCCCAGTGATTTTTACCTATAAGATCTCCCCAGTAATTGATACCTATAAAGAGCTATGTGGTCTCCCCAGTGATTGTTACCTAAGGTGAGCTATGGGGTTACTCCATCGATTGTTACCTATGACGAAATATGAGGTGTTCCTAGTGATTGTTACCTATGATGAGGTAGGAGGTATCATCGGTGACTGTTGCCTATGATAATGTATTAGGTGTCATCAATGATTGTTACCTATTATGAGATATGAGGTATCGTCGCTGATTGTTACCTATGATGAGGTGTCATCAGTAATTGTTACCTATGATGAGGTATTAGGTATCATTAGTGATTGTTACATATGAAGAGGTGTTAGGTATCTTGAGTGATTGTTACCTATGATGAGGTATTAGGTATCATAAGTGATTGTTACACATGAAGAAGTGTTAGGTATCTTCAATGATTGTTACCTTTGATGAGGTATGAAGTATCATAGGTAGGTGACTGTTGCCTATGATGATGTATTAGGTGTCATCAATGATTGTTACCTATGATGAGGTATCGTCGCTGATTGTTACCTATGATGAGGTGTCCTCAGTAATTGTTACCTATGATGAGTATTAGGTACCATCAGTGATTGTTACATATGAAGAAGTGTTAGGTATCTTCAATGATTGTTACCTTTGATGAGGTATGAAGTATCATCGGTGACTGTTGCCTATGATGATGTATTAGGTGTCATCAATGATTGTTACCTGTAATGAGGTATCGTCGCTGATTGTTACCTATGATGAGGTGTCGTCAGTAATTGTTACCTATGATGAGTATTAGGTACCGTCAGTGATTGTTACATATAAAGAAGTGTTAGGTATCTTCAATGATTGTTACCTATGATGAGGAATGAGGTATCGTCGGTGATTGTTACCTATGATGAGGTATGATCTGTGATTGTTACCTATGATGAGGGCCTGCGGCAGGCGGCGGGAGGTCCTGGCGAAGTGGACGCGTCCCGCCGCCTGCTCCTCCTCCTCCTGCTGCAGCTGCAGCTGCTGCTGCCGGATCAGCAGGCGCTGCTCGGCCAGCTGTTGCCGCAGCTGTGCCGCCGCCGAGCTCTCGATGGCGGCGAACAGGGCGCCGTCGTAGACCACGTGAACCGTCACCACCAGCGACACCAGCGCCAGCGACAGTAGCGCCGCCGCCACCTTGGGCCGCGCCGCCAGCGCCACCGCACTGTCGCCGCCCCCGCCTCCACCACCTCCCACCGCCGCCTCCGGGGGCAGCAGCGGCTCAGGCGGCGTCGCCGGATAAGTCGTCGGAGGCCGCATCGCGCCCCACCATCTGCAACATCCAACACCGCCTCGTCAGCCAACCCGCTTCGTATCACTGCTCACTTCCAACAGTATTAAACGGAAGACGTATATATTACAGGGTGGAGCGCGGTAAATTGCTTTTTTAGAACACACGTTGTGGCGGCATTGTTGCTCAAATAGAAGAGAGAGTGCCCTTGGTTTATTTTTGCCGATGGGAGGTTTGTATTCAATTGTTGTTAAGTTGTGATAATGCAGTGGACACGTGAGGAGCGCTCTTTTTGTGTTGAAGTGTATTTCTCGAATTCCCACTCGATCATTGCAGTGCAGCGTGCTTTTCGTTTGCGTTTTGCAGTACCCCCACGCGGACGACAATCAATTTTAAATTGGGTAACTGCATTCAGAACATCAGGGAATGTGTCAACTGTACGAAGAGGACCTGAGAGAAGCGTTACAACACCACAAAATGTTGAACGAGTTAGAGCAGCAGTACTGCAATCTCCAAAACGCTCAGCTCTGAAACAGGCACTTGCTCTCGGCATTTCAAGATGTTCTCTCCACAGGATTCTTCATAATGAATTGAATTTTCACCCTATAAAATGTGCGTGGTCGAGCAATTGTCAGTACGGGATTATGTAACACGAAGACAGTCCTGTGAAGACATGCTTGCAACCATACCCTGTGACGCAAATGTGTTCTTTTCTGATGAGGCACATTTTCACCTCAGTGGGTGTGTAAATAAACAGAATATGCGGTACTGGAGTGACACAAACCCCAGGCAAATTCACCAGAGACCCCTGCACTCAGACCACATCACTGTGTGGTGCGCCATATCACGAGTAGCCATCATTGGCCCTTACTTTTTCCAGGAAAATCGTCGTGCTGTAACTGTGAATTCAGATCGTTATTTAACTATGGTGCAAGAGTTTTTCCAGCCGGCTTTCAAGGAAATGCAATTACAGGATACCTGGTTTAAACAAGATGGTGCCACTGCACACACAGCGGGCATAACCATGAATTTTTTGGGGCAAATGTTTCCTGGAAGACTCATCTCTTGGATGGGGGATCTGAACTGGCCCGCACGATCACCAGACTTAGCCCCATGCGATATTTTTCTTTGGGGTTACCTGAAGTCAAAGGTGTATTGTAATCGTCCCAACAACCTGGAAGAGCTACAGAAAAGTATTGAGGCTTAAATTGCAAGAATACCAGAAGACATGCTTGAAAGAGTACACGAGAACTTCAGAAAACGATTACGGCAGTGTGTGGATTGTGAAGGTAGACATTTGACAGATATATTGTTTAAACCATGTAATTAGTAACTTCCATTATTGTCCAACATGAGAAAAATAAAAATGTAAAATTCTAAGTGCTTATTATTTTTTTATTTCATTCCCAAATCAGCAACTTACCGTGCTCCACCCTGTATTACAGGGTGAGTCATAAAGGACATAAACCGCAAGTTTGATGCACGTAGTGCATCAGTAGATCATTCCGCCACCAGGAGTGTGAGCTTAGTGCACAGTCAAAATGTCCACTTCCACTTGTGAGGTGCGTGCTGCCTTTGGTTTCATGAAACGAAGTCTGCAACAACTGTTCGGTGCACCGAAAACGCTAAAGAACCTCCAAGCAGGCCTACAATTTACTCTTGACAAAAGAAATTTTGTCAAAACGAGTTGTTTACTGTGAAATGATACTAAATCACCAGATCGCCCGCGTGTTTATGATTACGTAGAACAGGTTAGGGAGAGCTTTGCCCGCGGTCCACAAAAATCAACGTGACGTGCGTCTCGCGAGACTGGCATTCCACCAAAGACTGTTTGGCGAGTACTGTGCAGACGTTTACACAACGATGAGTCAACATTTCATATCAGTGACATGCCGAATATCTGCAACTGCATAATATGGGGCAGCGAAAAATCGATATACAATTCTGGAACACGTTTGTGACAACCCCAAAGTTAATGTGTTTTGTGCCCTTAGCAAATTGAAAGTGTATGGCTCGTTCTTCTTCACGGAGAAAACTGTCACTGGCATTGTGTATCTGGATATGTTTGAAAACTTTTTAATTCCACAGGTCGATCAAGATGACCGAGATGGGATGGTTTACTACCAGCAAGACGGTGCACCACCTCAATTCCTGACGGAAGTTAGAGGTTTCCTCGATAATCGCTTCCCAGGTCGGTGGATTCGCCGTGAAGGGCCAATCACATGGTCACCTCGCTCCCCAAACTTGACACCACTGGATTTCTTTCTCTGGGATTTCTTTAAAGATAGTGTGTGTGTCCCTCACCTACCAAACAATTTGTCCGACCTGAAAAATCGAATCTACGTTGCCGTTGCACAAGTTACGCCCGATTTGCTGCAACGAGTGTGGGAAAAAATTGATTACCGGTGGAATGTTTGGCGCATGACAAATGGTAGTCACATGGAAACAAAATGACACTTGACACTTTTATGTGAAACTTGGGGTTGTTTGCTACGAAATCGCACATCTACTGATTATGTAAGATATCTCAATAAATTTCTATGTCATTCCAAGTTGTAAGTTCCTTTTTGACTCACCCTGTATAGATATTAGTTAGTCGTTGAATTAACTTAAAGGCTACTGATGCCATTGTGTCATTGTGCCAACGTTTCGGTCAAACTGTGACCACGACCGATCGGGCCAGTAACAGTCACAGACGTTTTCGTTCCATATTCACTATGTTCGTGAAAATTACAGCATCGAGAAGGAATGGTCGGGATGTGTAGAACAGTGCAACTCAAGTAAGTGATTACGATTGCAGAGCGACGTGGTGCACGTAGGCCTAGAAGCGCCCTCTTTTGTGTGACCGGACAGATCAATGTTACACTACGGTCACTCGGTACAGAGCTGTCAACCGAAGTGGAAACGTGCAAATAAGTGCCGACATTCCTCGTCGGTGTCGAAGGGTTCAATATCAGCATTTGAGCGAGTTCTGACGTGACAGAACGAGTGGTCTCCGGGAAACGTGTTTGTCGTACAGTGAGATTGCGGCTGGTACAGGAGACACTGCTGTGACGAGATGCGTCTTTGGAACCAGCGGACAGAAGAGGATGGTACACAGCGAGGAGCGAGTATTGGTCCACACAACGTGACCGCAGCACGGGATGGACACCATCTTGTCCGCGGAAGAGCTTCGTCCAGAGTGTTGGTTCGACGCTGGAGCACTGGTTCTGGTGTAGACATGTATGCGTCGACGGATCGTCGCCGTCTGTTGAGGGCTGGACTGGTCGCGCGCATGCCATTGCATCGGCATCCACTGACCAGAAACTACCGACGCCTGAGACCGCAGTGGGCACACGAACGCTGTCACTGCTGGCGTGCTGAGTGGCAAAGCGTACTGTTTTCAGATGAGTCCTGCTACAGCTTATCCTAAAGTGATGGCGTCTTACGTTTTAGAACTTATCGCGGTGAACTCAGTCGTACAGACTGCTATATTGAGCGATATAGCGTACAAACACCAAGTGTGATGATTTGGGACACATTTAACGGGCTATCCGTGAATTAGGGTTTGAAAAGGGAATTTTAGTACTTTAATCAGTGAAGAGTATTGTAACATTAAAAGGACATATATTTCTGCTTGTAGTTCTTAGACAGTTGGTTAGTTACCCAAGTTCGGACCTGGTCGCCACCAACGGAATGCTGGAAATGTTTTAAGTTCTCAAGTAAGAAGTTAGATGATGTTTCAAGACAACAAATACTTTTAATCGTCTTCAGTGTTTGCTTACAATATGACCAAGAATTTTTATATCGTGACTTCGTATTTTGTAAGACCCCCTCTTCCTGGATTTAGGTAATTTACCTTATCTCCTCTTGATATGTATAATCTACCCCTCTTCAAGCCGTAATATTAGCTGCAGAAGCCGGCAGATTATTTCAACTCACAGTTCAGAAACAAATAAATAATATATATATATATATATATCGACAATGGATTCTTTTAAGAAACACTCGAAAGCACTTTTTTTATTTATAATCACTTGGTACAAAATACACTTCTTTACATTCCGTTTTTTATTCAACTACGTGCCAGCTAGATATTATATTCTCGTCCAAAACTCGCCATATTCCCCTCTCTCTTTGCCGCTGTCCAAAGATATATATTATCATAGATGACCATTGTCCATAGATATTCTGGCACTTTACTATACGCTTATCTTTTTCTTTCTTTCATACCAATTTAACACATTTGTCTACACAACACAAGCAGGACTAATATCTAATTAATTATTTAACAAAAATTATTCACAAAAATATGTAAGGGACCTTGTCACCTTACAATTTCCAAGATGCAGCTTCCGGCGTTTGTCAACACTTCCACCAGCTGGATAATGAGTTCGACCGTTATTAATTACGCCAGATCTCACACACTGTTCCTCACAATGATGTGGATGTCTTTTTCTGTTTGCACCGCCTAATTTCACTGTCCTGAACTATTTAATCAAAAGCCATTACTTCACTATATCCATCTCTAATTAATTCACACTTCGCGTTTTTGTCGGAGCCGCGCATCCCACGACTTGCCTCCCGATTCCCCCTCATGGGTCGCAGTTGGTAACATGACTATCCGATACAGATATACTGCCCGTTTTCCCCTGTGTACTTGCAGTATTCCAAGCCGTTCGCAGCAGACGCATCGAAAAGCTCGCATGAAGAAACCACAGAGTTGCAGGTTCAGAGTCCAATGTTATTGTAGTGTGTAGCTCTCATAAATGCATGCACAGTGCTCGTGAACAGTACATTTACCCACATCACCAGAGCAAATAAAAACCCTGTGGCCATATTGAACGAGGCCTTTCCAACAGCAATCATGTAAGAGGTCGGAGCTGTGTTTGTCTGTGGCCTTCGTGGCGTGCAAGCCACTCTTGGACGCAGCGCTGTCTCTTGTAGTTATTGTTAGTTATGCAGTCAGGTAAAGTAGTCTTTGATATAATTATTCAGTTCCTGTAACTTAGATGTGTTGTTTGCCATCCTTTGTAATAGTACTTCGTGGTGAACTTATTTAATCATATCGAGTTCGATCGTTATTTAATCATTCAGTTGTTCATTGCATTAATAGAGTTTAGCCATGTTTCAGCTATACTAGTATGAGGAAGCTGTTTAGTCATTTCCTATTCTACAGTTCGTAGTACTGTAGCCAAGCGATTCGTACGTGATATTTCCTTCAAGCATAACTGTAGTCAGTAATTGCGGATGAATGTATGATTAGGTTTTTTTTAACTGCTTTACATCTCTTAACAGCGAAGTCATTAGAGACGGGAGAGGATGGTGGGCAAGGAATGGGAAGGAATTCGGCCATGGCCTTTTGAAGGAAGCATCCCGGCATTTACCTGGAGTGATTTGGGAAACCATGGAAAACCCAAATCTGGATGCCCGGACGGGGATTCGAACCGCCGTCCTCCCGAATGCGAGGCCAGAACGCTAGCCGTTACACCGCCCCGCTCGGTAGTACTTGTTTAACTTATCCATTGTATTTTAAAGTCATTACAATCGTTAAGTTAGAACCCGGATTATTTCAGATACTAATTGTGGAATAAGTTTGGTGACATGTTACTAAAGTAAGATATAATATAATATCGCTATTTAGAGCAGCTCGGGACCTTGCATATAAACTTGTGTAAATTATATTATCCTGACAGTTGACATCTTGAAGCCCATTTATACTTAATCTGTCATAACTCGGAGCATAGCTTAGAACAAACAACACTTCTAGAACACCTCCAAACTCCAAATATATAGCATTGCCCACAGAATGGACTGTATCAGACACATATCCTCTAGTTCAATTACACAATTAGCTATAACATGCGATATGGCTTCCTATGTCTTCAGGGCAATCTGAACAGCAATTGTCAGTACCTGGAAAAATGGTGGGTTGGGGGGGGGGGGGGAGAGCTTGGGTGATGCCATCTGTCTGCGATCCCTGTAACTTATATTGTGTAGTTTGTGAGGCGGATTTTGGCGACCGTCCCAGTATACGCTGAGGTACGCTAACCTGGTTTTGTTGTATCTTCCCGAACCAGTGTGATGGCGTCTTTACCCGCGAAGTCACACTGACGCGTTATGCATACATATTAATGTACAGAATACAAACACGTTAAACGTAGTAGCAGTGGCGCGGCGAAAATTCCGTGAGGCCATATTAATATGGAAAGGAAAGAGAAATAAACAAAACACTCACCAAAGTTTTCAAAGGAGGCGGGCTGCAACAGCGGAAAAAAAAGCTACACACACGCAAAATATATATATATATATTTCGTGCAATGTTCTTGCTCATGAAAGTATAAACATCTGACAGAGTAGTCACGGCCGCCAGTAGTCAACGCAGCCACAATAATAGTGGTAGAATTCGACAATTACGGCATAGCGGATGTGGTGCGCAAAACAAACAATATCAGTGGGAATGATAAGCGTGGCAAATGAATTAATCAAGAGGAAATGGACTTGTATGGAAGGTGAAAAATATTAATACAGGTAGAGGCAGTGTGTTTCCACACCTTCCAAGCAGTATTCCCGTAGGATTATTGGAGGTAAAGCTCGGCACTCCTATTTCCTGACCGTAGGCACTGGAGTGAACGTGCCGTGGCCAGCGACACGGTCCGGACGTTTTTCTTTACCTTCCCACTCACTTTCCCCCGCGGTACTCATTGGACAGCAGGCTGAGCGCGGCTGGAGGACCGTTCTGGACGTTCAGCTTCGAGGAAAAATACTCAGCCTCGTCGGGGATCGAACCACGGTCGCCCGGGCCGAGGTCAAACGCTCTACCTCCTTAGCTGTGCGCCGGCCCGAAAATATTAATAAAAGCGTATAAAGAAACAAAGTGTTAAAACATTTGTAATTAAGATAAAATATAACAGATAAATACGTATATTTGTAAGTGCTGTGTTTACCGAGGTATAGGTGAAAGCTCGTGTGATTGTCGTAACCTGATGAGAAGGTTTTTAATTGGCTGCGCAATCCGCCCCTGCCGTAGCAAACTTGATCAAACCCGGTAATCCTACCAAGTATAGTGGACTTTCAGTTTAACGTGGGATTCGAGCCACTGAGGTGTTCTGGCGCACTTCACATTGCACAGCAAGTTGTGCCAGAGGTGAAGGTCGGGGCAAGTGCTTTGGTAGTCACAGCCGAGACGGGAATTTGAACCGGGTACCTTTCGATCGTCAGTCAGACGCCTTAACCACTGAGCCACCAGCACGCTAGTACACGGTGAAGAAGGTGAGTGTTATCTGAGATTGTGGTCCGTGTGGGTGTCTGGAACCCTGGATGTGTCAGCAGGACAAGTCCCATCTAAGTAGCTTAGACGGAGACGTGGTTAGAGAAAGCACTCAGATGGTTCTGGCTGTGAACAATTATAGTTTTCAAGTATTTTGTGAAAGATAGCATCGGCAACAACAGGGGGGTAAAAGATTTTAGGAGCAAACTTGTAAGGTACACAGGCTCATTTATACTATCGATATTACTGATATTCATCATCATCATCATCATCATTATCGTTGGGGACCATCTCCACTCTCCTGGGTGAGGTTTACATGTCTGTCTTGGGCCGTTCTAAGAAAGTTTAAAACTTCGATGTAAGTATACACAAGTGTCAATTATATGTTATAAGCTTAAATAGATTTATTTCAGTTTCGTAAAAAATAACCTATTGCTTAGACATAGGTTTTGTAAATTAATTGATACTGGTATGAGGTTACATTTCCGAAGTATAAGCAAGTGCTAAATAGCTAAACCAGATGGAACACCTAAGCGAAATAACAAAAGATTTCGTTCTTCGCTTCGATACTATCTTTGACGTGAGTAATGTCATTGGATATGGTTGCTGTTAGTTACTAATATTTCTGTGCCGTGCCCGTATCGAAACTTTTCATTTGCATCATGTCTAACGTATGTTTGTTTTTGTTTTTGTATACACCTTTTATAGAAAATTATATCCTCAAAAACAGTACTGGCAAATTTTAAAGCTCTGGCACTGCCAATTTCCAGTTTTCTCTAAGCTTCATATCAGCCTAACAACATCAACTTTCAGTTAAAATATCTCGAGAACCATGAGATATATATATATAATATAAATTACGATTTGTTTCATCGAGCTGTATACGAATCTACAATCAGATTGTGGCACCACGGTAATGATAATGCTGCCAGAGTGTGTCTATTATATTAAACGTAACACTAAAGAAAGATTATAAATCATAAAACCAAAACAACATCAACTACCTTATTATGTTATCAATACTTGAAAAGTAGTGGTTCTGCAAAATTCATCAGCTTTGCTTTAGATTTAGAAATATATAGTGCACAAACATTTCATAATTACTGATCTTCACAAAAATAGATACTTGAATCTGCAGTCAAACTATGAGAATCCTCTCTCCTTGCAAGTTTTAACCACTTTTTCCATATTTGTTCATTGTCAGGAACATATATAAATAACTTGTTTTGAGTTTTTATTGTTGCGCTTTTATACTGGGGCACTGTACAGTACTTATAAAACGAGGAATTCATTTTTAATTAAGGAACACTTGACACCTGCTATATACATTAACGACTGCGTTGTCTTGGTTCAGGTGGTGTGACATCATTCAAGACGCCATGACAGTCTTGAGTATTTTCGAGGTAAATTTAAAATAGTTTTTTTTAAAAAAAAATGCAAAATACATAATGTAAATTTCGATTTTTTAAAAAATAATACGTTTTCTGAGTAAAATAGATACTAAGGTAAAGTATTAACATATTTTTCAAATTTAGTCAACTAGACAATTCTATATCCTACAACAAGTTCAATAACGTCTATATCTACTCGGGCGCCAATATTAAACTCCCATCAAGAAGTTCTCTTGTTAACATTGTATATAGTTCTTATTAGGCCTACTAGCTTCAGAATAGGTTACCCCTATAGGGTACACCGGGATGCTTCCTTCAAAAGAACATTGCCGAATTCCTTATCCCCAGTCCCATCCCGCCTCTAATAACCTCGACGTCGACGAGGCGTAGAGCCATAAGTAAAAAAGTACCCCTTGTGTTGTATTCCCCCAGATAATTACTGAACGTAACATTAAGACGTGAAACTGAACTAGTTTATTCAGACACAAATCACTGTGCGAATTGGAAATGTGGCTGTATCCAATACCATTCAAATTATGGTAAATATGTGAGCGTAGAAGTTTAATAAATTCTTTGGTAATCTGCACCAAAGAAAGGTTCGAAGGGCAAAACAGAACTAGGAAATCTATTTTCGTTTAAATGTTACGTGTAAAACCAAGCATGGTGTTCTATATAAACAGATATTGATTTTGTAACAATGATTACATTCATTTCAACGAAATTGAGGACAATCGATTATTGGCAGAATGACAGCTCGAGCTAAACGCATAGAGGTGCCAAGTCACCCGCAAACAATCTAACTCTTGACTGTAAACCCTGAACACAATCATTCTTGAGAATAACGAACAGCAATGTTTCCAATACGCTACCCTCCGGAAATCCCTTCCACTTCTTTCTATACTGCAGTTCCTTTCCAACACTCTGTTTTTCCACCTTCTAATAATTCTTCTAACCACCTAATCACTTTTTCATCCACTCCACTTTATTTACCACGATTTTGAGTATTACTATGTCAAATGCCTTAAAAACATCTAGTGCTACACTATCAGTTTGGCCTCCTTTATCCATTTCATCCGAAATATCTTGCATATATCCCACTAACTAACAATAATATGAATATCTTTGCCTAAAGCCATATTGCCGATTTTTTTTTTCCTCTCAGACATTTCTGATGTGATTGCTCATAAACGTCTCCATTAATATAAATACAACTGATTTAAAATCCTTCGACCTGAATTTTTGATCCTATTAGTGACTCCACCTTTGCAGACCGGTACTTCTATTGGTCTTTTCCAGTCATCTGGTAAACATCAAGTCTCCAGGCTCAATCTAAATAACACAATGTCACAATCTTTAGGAAATTTGTTTTCATATTATCTGCATCAGTAACTTTATGCATTTTTAGTTTTCTTAGGTCTTTTACAGTATTTAATTAAATTATTTAATTTAAAAAAACAATGGAGCGCACGCTCTGATGAATTTTCCTACACACCCATCTTTCCCCTTTTCTACACACAACTATATTTGCGCTCTACATATTTTAACTTTAAATTCTTTCTACTTCTTTGATGAATTATTCTTCATTTCTTTTGGTAACTTATTCCAATCCCTGACACCCTTACCTAGAAAACAGAATCTTCTAACAACCTTGTGCCTGAAATCGAGTGACAGCTTGTGGTCAAGGTCATCTTTTCCCTTTCAAGCATTACTTTTCATTCTAACACCAATATCATCCATGCCTCATCACCAGTATACGCCTTGTACACTCCCATGACCCTCTTCACCCTCCTCCTGTCTTGCAAAGAATCCCATTCCAGCTCTTTTATCATACCAGTTACTGATTGCATTCTGCGATAATTTCCAGAAACAAATCTAGCAGCCCTCTCCAACTCCAGAATATGATACTAAAAATGTGGGTCCCATACTACAGTACCATATTCAAGCAATGATCTGACCAAAGTTTTGTAACCCAAATCCCTTACTTCTCTCGTACATCCCCTCGTCACTCTCTCGAAGTGCAGAATTTTGAAACCTTTTCCTACTACCTGTCAAATGTGCCCTGCCCAGTTAAGCTTGTTATCAAATGTAATGCCCCAAGTCTTCAACAAGCAGTTCTTTCCCCACCTTATAATCATAATCAACCTTTAGTTTTTTATTTCTGTATCAAATAAACATATAATGAAAAAGATCGCACCATTTACCTCTGAATGTGCAATTAATGACACAGCACTGTGGTTAGTAGATTACGCTGAATACCAAAGTGTAAATGTTCATAATAATTTCCTGTGAAATTAACAGGTTGATAAGGTAATCGACAAAGCAAACGACAATCCCTGATTCAATGGTCGCAATTTCAAATAGGATACGCGTGGATTCTAAGCAGTAAGGCGATCACACTTGGAGTACTGTTCCTCTATGTGGGGCTCCCATCAAAATGCGCTAATAAAGTTATTGCAAAAGGCTCACAGAAGAGCCGCCCAATTCGAGGTACATATAGCAGAAGTAAAAGCGTAAGCATGATGAAGGAGTTCTCATAGGAAGATCTGGAACACCGTATGCGTTGCTATCGTGAGAAGTTAATTGAAGAGTTTACGAAACATTAATTTCAGGTTGACAGCAAACGCATTTCATTACCAGCAACACTCATGTCCAGGAATTAGCACTTTCGCTCTCCTTCTCCCCGCATGGACCTCGGTGTGCGTAGGGATGCTTTGCTTACAGTTTCTGTTGTGTAGTAACCCATAAACGTTTGTAATGTAGTACATTTTTCAGCGCCGGATCTAGGAATTTTCCGAGCCGGAGAAAAAACTGTGAGATTTCCACGCCTCTCAACGTTGTTTTGCTCCTTCGAATATTATTTTTCTGTCCCTATTGTTTCCATCCCATTGTCGCCACACGGGGAAGTAGTGGAGCAAAAAAAAAAGTCGCTGCGAAAAAAATTGCCGCACTTCAAACACGATTTTGCTGTCCCCCTGAAGTTGCCGCTCGGGGTAATTGACGTGGTTTCCTCCCCCTCCCCCCCCCAATCATCTAGATCCGCACTGATATTTGTAACCTTTACCGTAAATTAAATTTCACAATTTCGTTACACTTACTGACAAAAAATTAAAGTTTTGTATGTATTCTAACGAACTATATTTTACAAGATTTAATAGATAAATAACCAAACTTACGCAGTAAAGGAAAATAATATTAATAGACGTGTCTACTTGTAATCTTTTGTGCGTAACCCGTAAAGGACAGTTTATTTAGGAAAATTTGTGAAACTTTTTTCGAGGTACATTTTGGAGGAGACTGGTGCCAGCTTATATTAGACTGCCATATTAAATAGAAAATTGATATCTTCGACGTATCATATTTTATTTTGAGTAGAAGGCAGCCAAGTGTTGTCAATGGAACCAAAGAGTAATGTTGGTTCCGCCGGTTTATCGGTAGGAGACTCTTTGGAGGACTTAGAGAGGTTAGTCTCATTGTATGAACAGTGTGAAACGGACTGCAGAACGAGCAAGACATTAGATGAATTAGACCATCAAGATGAAAGAAATATATTATACGATAATTTTAAATTATCAAAATGAGTTGTGTGATTAGTTAATATACTGTTAAAAGGTGCATACAAATAAAAATAAGTGATTCATTTGTTTTAATACAAGTTTGTTTTTACTTCATTTACGTTGAGTTACATTTGGTATGTCGTAACAGGATAGCTACAAAGGGCGTCTTCTTTTATACCCAGTAGGACTCGTTGGGATAGCTGAAGTTTGCTTCACAACTTATGCAGCATAAATAAAGTACATTTATCTATGGAACTGGAAAATAAAAGGTATTCGAGAAAAAGGATTTTAAATTTATATTCATATCTTTCTTGTTATTGATCTACCTACTAATTTTTTATTCCTTTTGAGATGGGATAACTGTTACAATATTGTAAATGCAGATTTGAATAAATGAATGTAAGGAAACAGATCAAGAGCAAGAAAACTAGAACTAGAATACCAGCTGCTAAATATACGTACAGTAAGAAGAATATCTCAAGGAAAACCAAAATCAACACTACAACACAGTAACCAAACCAGAGGGTCTCCTAAACATCGGAATGCGTATTTCCCATGAAAACTGGAAAAATGGAAGAGACAGAGAAAAAGAAAAATCTTGATGGAAACTGGGAAACATTGAAAATGGAAAAAGGAGTCTAGGCACAGGAAGAATAAAGATCTATACAGTGAAGAAGAAAATGAAAGGATGTCAGACGTGATAAGGACAAGGAGAATCATATTTTTTGGTCACGTAACGAGAATGGATAGCAGCAGACTCATAAAAAGAACAACGTTTACAATGCTAAGAATGGCAAATAGTAGATCCAAGAGTAAATAAAGACATGAAAGAAATCGGATTATAAGAAGACAGAGCAACTTTCAGAAGACTGATACAGAATTTAATGAGAGAGGCTATTAACATCCGAACCCAAGAAAGGAGGCAAGCAAAGAGGAAGGATGAAGAACTAGTGAAAGTCGAGAAAAGAAGCATCGAGATGAATGCGCAAGATAACTTTACATGGTCCTTAGGTGATCAAAATCGAAAAGAAAAAGTAGAAGAATTCATTTTTTAGAGCGCCCCCTCCTTTGAATTGATATTTTACTCCTAGTGAAGTATTTCCGGCTATGTTACGGTTAAGTTAAAGTGTACCGAACAAAAATAAAGTATATTATCTTTTTATAAAGTATGGTTGGCAATCCTACCTGCAAAGTACCCTACGCCACCTCCTCTGTAGAGTAGTGATAAACGGGCTACATTCGAGCAGGAGGTTGTTCCGAATGACGAGTCTCTCTGTCGCGACTCATTAGAGCTGTTTGGTGGAACAAGCAGTGGATGGACGAGCCACCGCTAATGCGAGTGCCGAACTACTTCAAAGGCGGAGGAATCTGTGTCGGCGACCCGCGGCGCCAACAAAGTCGGAATGTGTGTCGCAACGCCTCGACCAGCCGGCCTGTTGACTGATCCGCAGGCTCGGCGCCGCAGCTACTCCCCAGATACCTGTTGCATCTCACCTTCCACCTGACAAGTCTGTGGAGCCGAATCCAACTGGGCACAGGGGCAATCTACATCTACATCTACATCTACTCTGCAATTCACAATTACTGTGGGTGGCAGAGGGTGCTAAGCATCAATCCTAATTTAGTGCATTCCAATCCCGAACAGAACGAGGAAAGAAATAATACTTAAATTTATCAGTACGGCATCTTATTTCTCGAATCTTATCCCTCCTGTCATTACGACCTAAATAGGTTAGCGGAAGAAGTATTTCGTTGCACTCGTAAATTAAAGATTTTCGCATATTCTCCAACAAATTCAAACGAAAACGACGTCGTCTGTCCGCCAAACAATCCCAGACCAACCCGCGTATCAGCTCTGTGACACTTACATAAGGACTGTAACTAGCGGTAACGAATCGAGCGGCTCTCCTCTGTACTTTCTCTAACGTGTCAATCAATCCCTTGCAATACGGATACTAAATTCGACAACAGTATTCCAAATGCGGACGAACTAGTGTTTGGTACGCTATTTCCTTTGTATGAGCATTACAAATTCTCAAAATACGACCAAAAAACGTAGTTTAGAATTAGCTTTGCCTACGACGGAAGTGATGTGCAAGTCCCATTTCATGTTGCTTTGTACTGTTACGCCTAGATCCTTCAGGGAGTCTACTGTGTCAACAATTGAATTCGTAACTTTGAACTCCTGAGAAAACGGGGTCTTTTTATTACTTATGTGCATTTCCTTGCACTTTTTGCAGTTAAGTGTAAGCTGCCATTTACAGCACAATTCCGAAATAACATCCAGATCGCGGTGAATTTCTAAGCAATCGTCAGAGCACCTCTCTTACCTATAAATAAGTGCATCATCAGCAAAAAATCGCATCCTGCAATTAACGTTGTCACCGAGATCGTTTATAAAAATTAAGAAAAGAAGTGGCCCTATTACACTTCCTTGAGGAACTTAGAAAATCGCGTATCCATTCGCAAATCTGATCAGATATACCGTACGCTCGAATCTTCGCCAAAAGCCGTTTGTGTGGTCCAGAGTCAAAAGCTTTCTGAAAATCCAAGAAAATAGCATCAACTTCTGATCCTGCATCGATAACCTTCATTACGTCATGCGAAAATAGAGACAGTTGCCTTTCACACGATCGGTTGGTTCACTGTAAGTAACTCGTTTCCATCTAGAAACTTCATATCGTTAGAACATATGTCATGCTGCAGAATTCTACTGCAAACAGATGTTAGAGATATGGGTCGATAATTCCTAGAATCTCTCCGATCTCCTTTCTTGAAAACGGAAATCACCAGCGCCATCTTCCAGTCGGAAGGTACTTTCCTTTTTTCTAAAGATTTACGAAATATATCTGACAGAAATGGTTCTATTTCTTCCGCGTATTCCGAAAATACTCTTACTGGTATACCATCAGGACCCGGTGCCTTCTTCCATTTCAGGAGCTTTAATTGCTTTATGATACCTACACTATCAATTTGAACTGGATCCATCTCAAATTCTACACGCCGTGCAAAAGCGGGAATGTTTTCCATGTTTTCGTCAGTGAAAGAATTTTTAAATTCAGGGTTAAATACGGTAGCCTTGTCGCGGCTGTCATCTACTTCCCGACCGTCTTGTAGCAGAACTGACATATTGTTATCACTACCACTAACTTTCTTTACATACGACCAAAATTCCTTTGGGTTTTCGTTGAGACTCTTGGAAAGTGAGTTGCTTCTAAAGTCATTAAAGGCCTCGCGCATCGCATTCTTAACATGTTCTCTTGTCTCAGCTAACTTTTCCAAATCACTCCTATACATCGTCCTCCTTGAACGTGCATATATCTTCCTTTTCTTTTTAAGTAACCTTTTAACTTTAATATGACAGCCCAATACTTTTATTCCTTTATGAAATGTTCTCGGGTAAGGAAGTATTATTACACGATATTTCGGTGATCACAACACTGTCGCCATTTTCTGGTGGCATAGTCATCGTTTATCAAGCAAAGAACCTACCTGTCACGTCTAGCTGCAATTCTTTGAGGACGAATCTTCGTTATGGGGAAAACCTCTCGTTGCATCTAATGTGATTGTGTTGGTTAGTGGCTTTGTATGATGAAAGATATAGAGCACACACGACACGCGATCGTTTAAATAAGTATTCCGAAGTCCTGGTTTGTCAAAGCCTCCAGGGCGGTATTGGCCTTTCGGCGTGTGTCAAAGGCGGCCGATGTGCGACACCGTAGGTACAGCGAGGTGACAAAAACTGATAAAAATTATACATGTGACGTCACAAAGCTTATGACGTGTCCCTTTCCCCCTTGTAACACCATGTCAGTCTTTGTTGATCCCCCTCCTTCCCCCTTAACGTGTGACGTAATTTATGGATGGTCCCTGAGGGCTTAGGTTGTAGGTTCAAGAGTAGTGTAAACACTGTCTTCGCTCGCTCGGTTTGTCGCTGCTAGATCGACCTGCGCCGGCCAAATGCCGGAACTACAGCGCAGAGGACCGAGCCTGGACGTAAGCTCGAGCCTGAGGCCGGGCGCAAATTGACGCGCAGTTGACGCAGGCGGCGCAGCACAGTTTCTGTCTCTCTACCTTTGGGGGCGGAACAGCGCGTATTGAGACGCAGAGCAGGGCAGCGCAGTACTGCGCCGCACGTGGCCTGCGCCACGTTGTGATCACGACACAGAAACTGTGCCACGCAGCTCACTCGTGCCGGTTTAAGCCGTAACACTTCTTGTGTTATTTATAATCTTGCTTTACTTATAATCATTTTCAACTATGGAATAAGAAAAATTGATTAATCTGGTTCGTAAACAAACTGCGGTTCACAGTATCAGTCATAATAAATACATAAAAATTAAATTTAAACAAGAAATTTGGACAATGAGCCCAACAAATGGCGAGTAAATTCAGCATTTATTTATCATACAACTGCCCACTTACAATTTTCACTTTTCTTTTCTTTTTTTGGATTAATTTTTAATAGAACTTCGAAAAAGATTGATATATATACTATATATATATAAACTATTATAACATTATTCGTTTTCTTATTATTTGTACTACACCATTCAATAGTGTCCCCGAGAAACACTTTTTTTTTTTTTTTACCCAGGCAAAGGTCCGACTGAATTGAGCTGTTATGCTACTTCTCCTTCACCTTCTTCAACTGCTAACGAGAGAGCGAGGATTCTTGTGAAGACAATTTCCGGAATAATTTGTTGAACTGTGTTTTTAGTTTTAAGTATTTCTTATGTTCTGTATTGTAGTTTTCTTAAAAATATAATATGAAATAAAAGAAAAAGATTCGTGTAAATCTCATGTACCGTCAAACGCCAAATAATTAAATAAATAACCACGAAAATACTGCGAGATTATCTTCAGTGCTAATGGGTATTTGAGCGTTGTCGAGAACATAACAGGTTACATTATGCCGCGAATCTCCGCTCGAGTCATCCGGAAATATTTTTTTTTTTTTAACTGCTTTACATCTCTCAACAGCGAGGTCGTTAGAGACGGGAAAGGATGAGGGCAAGGAATGGGAAGGAATTCGGCCATGGCCTTTTTAAGGAAGCATCCCAGCATTTGCCTGGAGTGATTTGGGAAACCATGGAAAACCCAAATCTGGATGCCCGGACGGGGATTCGAACCGCCGTCCTCCCGACTGCGAGGCCAGACCGGAAATAATCATTTGAGAGTTCTCTTGTCACTGCAAAAGCCAGATGAGAGTTTCTTCTTTTCATATACTCACTTTTGCATAGTTTTATCTAACTCAGCTTCTGTTAATTAATAACAATTTTCCAAGCTCGGCATCCCACTCTGATTCAGAAAAAAAATCGAGTTTTTGAATCGACATGTTTTTGGTTACACTTTTTTGTCGGTTTCTCGCACAACACAACAATGTTTGTAAACTGCCGCACGAAACTGCGCTCTAATATGCGCGAGTAACTGCCAGTCTGTGCTGCCCTGCCCTGCTCTGCGCTGCCCCTACTGCGCCACGCAGGCCAATGTGCGCCCCGGGTGACAGTAGGCTGGGTCTGTTATTCACGTGCTGCGTGAGGAGGAAGCCACGCTGAAACTCGCTCCGTACAATCTGAAAAGCCACGAACTGCATCGCAGTCTTAAAATCGCTAGATCAAAGGATCAAGTAACTGAAAAATTAATAACTATGGTGTATATGTCTTCTTCTTGTTATTTTGTACGTGATGTTGCATCATTCTATAAGACATTATACGTTTACTTTCGGAAAACTCTTGTAATTAAAGACCGGACACAACTCTACATTAATGAAAAGTAAAAATCGGTAGATTGAATCTCATTTCAAAATTTCTGTGGCGATGTTCCGGAATTTCATAAAACTGGAACAATCTATCTTAACTGTGGAGCTCCTTCCCAGAGTGTGGAGCATATCATCAATGAATTCCCTCTAAGGAAGTATGATGAACCATTTCAAGACGTTTTAAGGGGGTAGGTACACTTATCAGGTTTCAAAAAAATGATTTTTTTTATTATTCACAAAAACAGTTTATAGTTTTGGCTTCATTTTAGTGAAAAAATTATTTCAATATCTTTAACAGTGTGGGAATTATGTGTGATTAAGCAATGCCCTGCACGATTGACAGCCATTTAAATCTTACTGCACTTGAAGGTGATCCAAATCTTTAACCTTTAATATCTCAAAACGGCAATTCATCAAATGGTTTTAAAGATAACTTTTTTCCATATGCATAGATCTTTTTCAAATTTCCAGGACATGTTCTACATACTAAGTACTACAGTCTGAACCATTATTGTTTATGCAGCTTTTCCCAAATGAAAAATATGCCTTTATATTTAAGCAAAAAAAAAAAAAGCAAAAATTTTTATTTCTTGACAAAAAAAATTATTAATAAAAAGTATAGAGTTAAATATGTTATATTGTAGGTTCAACTTGTTGCCTTGATATTAGTTTACAATATTAAAAGAACATTTCTGAAAAATTTCAAATACTATGCCTTTTATCTTTAAAACCCTTTACAACAATATATTTTTCACTGTCAATTTGGATGGTACATTATCCTATTGTTAAACAATATTTTTATTTTAAAAATCAATTTTTATATCTAGCTATAACAGTTCTATGAAGCTATGAAATTTGAACCCTCAAATTTAAATAGATTTGGAGAAAATGACATCTCAAATTTATCAAATATTTGTATGTGTTAGGTGTACCTACCCCCTTAAATGCTTCAACTTCCTTCATTGAATGGCTGCAACAACTGGACATCAGTTTGCGAATGCTACCAATGTTGCTGTCGTTGTAAATATTGTATATATTTATGTGTATTACATTAGTTGCTAGGCCATACGAAATAAATAAATAAAATAAATCTTTCTCCTGAACATATGAATGATCTTTTGGTTTTTACAATCACGTATCAGAGTGGTATCAGTTAGGTCATTTAAGTGACTTCATTGTTATGCGTTAATAGTTACAAGTCCTTACATGATGTCACATTTAATTGAAGTTTCTGTATAAATCACAACGCACTAAATGTGAATCCAGGTTATACTTTATGTAAGGCAGTAAGTATTGATAACTAATGTATGTTATGGTTTTAGTTGCACCGTGTTCTGATCTCATAGTCTGTAATAATTCCGTTACAAAAATATTTATCAAACACATACGAGTTAGACTTTATGTCTACGACGATTCAATTGATAGAGCTCATATAAAATGTTGGTAGTAGTCAATGAAATACTGTAGATTCAAGAATGCCCCTGCCGTACAATCTTGTCCGGTTTTCTATGATGTACTATCCTCGTTACACGATTCGGACGAGGAAGACACTATCCACAATCCCTGCATTGCCTAGCCTTCGTATGTCCGCAGAGCCTTCGTTTGTCCGCAGAGCCTTCGTTTGTCCGCCGAGCCTTCGTTTGTCCGCCGAGCCTTCGTTTGACCACCGAGCCTGGGGATGCTCGAATGGTCACAGCTCACCCGGGTTGAGATGACCAGTCACAGGAATAACCGAGCGAGATCGAGCGTGAGTAGACGGAAAATTTCAGGACACTTATAGGTTCCCATACAGCCCCCCTTCCCCCCCCCCCCTCAGAAGGAAGTGAAGACATGTCATGATGGGGGGAGGGGGGAGGGGAGTAATGTAGCTTCGCCGCCCTCATGGACCATACCCTAGCTACACCGTCGCAAGTCTCCTTCACCGCATCTCAGCGTTGAAAACCATTATTCGCAACATCATACACTTAGTGAGTTTTCTCTGATATGGCATAGTCAGTACTGGGAGGAAGGCATTTAGCACTTCAATAATAAACTGTGGCGCCTTAGAGAAGAAAACCCGACCAGCAGTTCTTGCATGAATCGCATAAAAAAGAAAAAATGGAAATCTGTATTCATCACAAAGTTCTCAGCTTTCCGTCTGTATTTTTTTCAACTCCCCTTCAAAATCCGACAAGCGGTTGAGAAAAAAAAAAATCCCGTTTAACGAAAAATTGAAAATAATTTTTTTTCACCTATTTGGCCTCCCTTTCTCAGGTTTCCGACTTCATTTAAAATGGAAAATACTCTATTTTACCACCAGGACGAAAGGCTGCACATTACACGAAACACCATCAAAATTGGAGTAGTGGTTTTTACGTCACTCCAGTTCATCCAAAGACAGGCACAATCGTAAAAACGGTTAATTCTTTTTATATAAGTCATTACTCACAAACTTCTTTTTTTTTTTTTTTTTTTTTTTTTTTGTCAGAAACATCTTAAATGTACAATATTTCGCTACAATATCATAACAACCCACAAACCCAACCCTTTTATGAAACTTTATTTTAAGAATTATATATAGCAAGACGGGAGTTGAATATTTATGGATTTATGTATTAATTGTGAATTTGTATATATTCGACATGTAAATGAACATTATTTTATAGAGAAACTGTGTAAATAATATTTAATCCTATGAAGCACAGTATTATTCGTGAAACATTAATTAAAAGTCTGTAATTGTATGTCTTGAGGGTATCCACGATGTTTGGAGAACAATTCTCAACTGTTTGGACTGGTTTATGTACATAATTTTGTGTGTAAATATATGCAAACAGTATTAAGTTTCATTTTAATGTGTTTTCTAATGATTGTGCGCGATTTTGTACAATTTTTATTTGTTTTTGTATAGATTTAATTGTTAACGTATTGTTGACTCTTTGTGGTTTTCTGGATGTTTCTCTGGGGTTTATCTAGGTCAGTTGTTTCCGGAAATCTTTCAGTCGTTTGTGAGTTTAATCGCTGGAATATTTGTATGTTTGTGCTTTAGTATATGGTTTCTTGTTATATCTTAGAACTCACGGAAAAATAAATATGAATTGAAAAGCGATCCATCAGAGCTGTCATTTGGTAAAACTATTTTAGACAATCAAGAACAGTAATAATCAATAATCTTTGGGGAAAGATAAAACTCCGATGGCGCCCAACGGCAGCAATCTGTTAACTGGAGGACTAAGCAATCATAGGTGAATATCAATAATTGACTACAGGATGAATTAATTAGTTGACGAAGAGCCTATCAATATGTAAAAATAACCCAGCTATCTCTGTTTTCTTATCGCTCCTCGACGTCGAGGCGATTAGAAGCGGGAAAGGACTGGAGACAAAGAACGGGAAGGAATTCGGCCATGGCCTTTTGAAAGAAGCATCCCTGCATTCGCCTGGACTGATTTTGGAAAACCATGGAAAATCCAAATCTCCCGAATGCGAGTCCAGAGCGATAACCGCTCACCCACCACGCTCGGTGCCAGTTATTACTAAACAAAGTTTTCCAAACAAGTTTATAGTGATATACGACAGGTATGTTTGATAAAGTAGGTATATAAATTTTTGGCACACTATTATTTCTATGTAAATCTTACATAACAATTTTACAATATCTTCGCGTTAGTTGAAGATACTAGGAAGGCTCTTAGGCTACGTATGCACGACAGTGTTCCAGAACATTGCAGTCGGAGGTTATTATACTATTATTATTACTCCGTGATTCACTAACAGTGTGTGGCGGAGGGTGCAATGCACCTATCCGAAAGGGTAATGGTTTCGAAGGGATATACGGGGAATGGCAGGAGGCGCCCATGAGCTATTGCGAGGACCCATCCCAACATCCAGGAAAACCATGGAAAACCCAGATCAGGATGGCCGGAGCGCTTTATCGAAAGCTACTCCTTACGAATTTTAAGTTTACTCCCCCGGTAAATCCTTTCTATTCCATTCCCTAACCTCTCGTGGAAAAAATGAGAACAGAAATGAATCGGTTCTGGCCCTGATTTCTCTTACCTTACTTTCGAAGTCATTCCGAGATATGAATGTTGCTGGTAGCAATATATGTTTGCTGTTATTCCGAAATACGTCAGTCGAGAATTTTTCAGTTAGCTTCTGTCAAGAGCAACGCCTTCGATGTCCCAGGTCTTCCCAACCTAACTCCTTCAACATCTCACCTACGCTTTCCCTCCAACTATATATACCTATCACGAATCGGACGGCTCTTCTTTGGACCTTCTCGAATGCCTCAATTAACCCCTTTTTATGGGAACTCCATACAGAACAACAATATTCTAACTGAGGCCGTACTAGTGACTTGTATGCAATCGTTTTAACTTCCGGAGTGCATTGTTTTAAATTAGGACCTAGAAATCGGAGCATACGATTTGCTTTCCCTATTACACTATCAACATTCTGATTCCACGACAAATTATTACTGATTGTTACCCCAAGGTATTTAACGGAATCTACCGTTCTAAGTATCAGTGCCGCGTCCACATTACGTGTTAGCTGTACAAGCCGACTGCTTCCGCGTTGCCGCTGTACCGTTTTAATGAAGCTTCTTGTTGCACCGCGACCGTCCCCTGTCCTCTAATGGCTAGGAGTAATTTTAAGCTGTCAATGTATCGCTGAGCAGTTGTCAGTTTGCCGCTGTTGGTAGCCCTGTGATTCATTGAGTCACCTGCTGCCGGCGACCAGATGTCTGTTTTTAACTGGCGCCGCCTCTCTATAATTAACTGTAGCGCCACCCCGGCCTGGTCCCGCGGGACGCAGAGGAGAACAACTCTGACAGCCGTCACGGCTAAGGGCTGACCACACCACCTCCACCTTGACCCACGGCGCCCTCTCGACAGTGTGAGGTCCCACTTCACCAGACATCGGAAAATAATATGATAAATAACTGTGTAAATGTGAATATACGAGGTAGGGTTAAAAAGCGCTCCAAATCGTCGTTTGCCGAAAGTGAAATTTTTTGTTTGGTAGGTTGGCAACACTACTGAGTAAAGTGCTGTCCCGTGCAGCAGCCAGTTGTAGTTAGTTTCGTGCGTGCGGTGCATGATATTTTAGACGTAGTTTCTTTCTTTCGTCGGATTGTGAAATGTTGCCTTTAGAGCAGCGTGGCAATATTAAATTCTGTGTTGCTGGAGAAATCACACTCGGAGACACTTAAGATGCTAATGAAAGCATACCGAGACTATGCGATGAAGAAAACTGCACTTTACGAGTGGCACAAACGTTTCGCGATGGTTGCACAACAATTGAAGACGATGTTGCTTCGACAGAATCCGGGGTAAAGCAATGTTGGAGGAGTTTTCTGACTACCGGGGCTTGGTTCATTATGAATTTATTCCTGAAGGGAAAACAGTCAACAAAGAATTTTACGCAGAGATCTTAAAACGGTACGAGATACAATTCGACGAAAACGACCTGAAACGGCCTGGAATGATTGGTTTTTGTTGCATGACAATGCACCGTCACATAAATCCGTAAAGGTGAAACAATACCTTGCCAAAAACAATGTTACCAGTCTGGAACACCCTCCATACTCTCCCGATCTTGCAACACCTGTTTCCAGGTCTGAAAATGGCATTAAAGGGATAACGTTAAGCTGATTCGTCAGATGTGATTGAAAATGCGACGAAGCGGACGAAAGAACTTTCATAAACGGCTTTCAGGAGTGTTTCAAACAATTGTATGAATGGTGTAATAAGTGTGTAGAAGTAGGAGGAGAGTATTTTGAAGGAAAATAACGTAAAAATGTTGTAGAGTACATACTTTAAATTAATTTTTTTACTAACCAATCTCCGGGAACTTTTTGGCCCAATCACGTATGTATCAATTAAAAAGGCTTCACAGTAAATTAGAATGTTTAGAACAGAATGGAGTAATTTTAAGTAGTTTTATTGTATTTTATTCTTAAACGTTGGTAGTACTATTAGAGAGCGGTAGACCACTGGACAACATGGCTGCACATAAAAGAGAACTTCGCAAATTAGCGACCCCGGCAGGATTGATTAAAAAGTCATATTGCATATGGTGACCCTGCGAGTATATTGTAGAGGAGAAGCAGTCAGATTGCATATGGCGTAACCTGCCAGGATTAATTAAGCAGTCTGATTGCAACAGGTACGGCGTTCTACTACCCATGAAGTGAAAATGGGCGTGCCGCAGGATAGCGTATTAGGATCATTGCTATTCATTATTCGAATGAATGATTGTGTTCATGGTTTAATATTAGAAGTTAGGTTATCTGCAAATGACATAATGTATAATGGCATCAAAGCGGTAGAAGACAGCAAACAGCTGCAGAGTGATCTGAACAGGATATCTAGCTCGGTAGGTCAACGTGGGATGGTGAAAAATCCATAGAGGAGTCATCTTATTAGGTACACAGATAAAATGGAAGGTTGTTAATGATTATAAAGTGGGGAAAGAGTTGCTTATTGAAGAATCGAAATACAAATAGTTTGGCATAACATTTGAAAACAAACACAACTGGATAGGACACATTGGACAGGTAGTAGGAAAAGATTTCAAAATCCTGCTCTTGTTGGAGAGAGTGATGATAGTAAATACAAGAGAAGTAAGGGAATTGTCTTACAAAACTTTTATCAGATCATTGCCTTAAAATGCTGCGGTACTATGGGACTCACATTTTGAATTGGAGGGGGTGCAAAGAAGGGCTGCTAGATTTGTCTCTGGAAATTACCGTTGAACACAATCGGTAACCGATATGATAAAGGAGATGGAATGGGTTTCATTGGAAGACAAGAGGAGAGTGAAGAGAATCACAGTAGTATAAAAGGCATGTATCGGTAGTGAGGCGTCGAAAGACATTGGTGTAAGAATTAGAAGTAATGCATGGAAGGGAAAAGATAACCATGACCACAAGCTGGCACTCGATTTCAGGCACATGGGTGTAGGAAGATTCTCTTTTCTGTGTAAGGGTGTCAGGGATTGGAAGAAGTTACCAAGAGAAATGATGAATAATTTGCCAAAAAGGTTGAAAGAATTTAAAGCTAAAATTTTCAGAGGGCAAATGTAGGTGGGTGCAGGAAAGGGAGATGATGGGTGTGTAGGGAAATTGCCACCGGGACGTGCGCTCCATTGCAGATTAATTAAATATTCACCAGAACTATTGTTTGTTTGTTCGCGGAATTTTATTTACAAAATTGGTTATCCAGCCACAGCGGAAAAATTGCCTATAACCAAATTATCAAAGTTATACAGTATTGCGTTCGTACCGAGAACAGAAAGGGGCCACGGAACACAGTGCATCTGATATGAACACTCCGTTACGAGATACCCACCAAAGATCGCACAGAATACCTTATAAACACCCTTTGGATTCTGTTAGTATTGTTTTTTGACTATTTAACTTTGTTATTTATTTCTCCACTTCTATGGAATATAGTATGTTAGCATACATGAAAAACTTTAATCAAATTTTTACACAAAAGATTAAAAAGCCAATAAGCCTAACGAATTTCTTCACAGATGTATGTTTAGTTTTAAAACTTTTTTATTTTTGAACAAAGTTCATTTTGGTAGCACTCGCCTGTTTTTATGTGATCGCCAAGAAGTTGTGTAACCAAAAATTAGCTTCACGTGTGTCAATTCTGACGTTTCATTTACAACTATTGTAAGTTGTTGTCCTTATTATTTCATTTTGATTTCTCAGTACTTTGCTCATGTCGTCTAATAAATACTGCGTTTTATTGCTCTCAGTTACTAAACCCGAAATATAAAACTTATTGAATCCCCTCCCACTTCCTCAAGAGCTTTTTGCTGGCTTTTGAACACAGAGTATTATAATCAGCGATGAAAGGCGGGAACAGCATCTAATGATTTCATACATTCATGTCCGCTCCAGTTCAATTTTACACCTATCATAACAATTTCGCTATCCACATTTCCTTTGACGCTGGTTCAGAAACTAAATTACACCACGTGAATTTCACGTATACCTGATTCATATATTGCATGGAAAGTTTATCACAATCGGATTAAAGCTAACAATCTAATCTACTCAAGGACACGAAAAAAATACGAAGATTGGAAGGGATCTCGAAATATTAAATAAAAAATTGTTTTTTTTTGTAAAACCTAACAAAAAGCGCTCTCGTGCGTACGGATAGGTTCAAATTGGTAATACGTTCTGGTGAAGCTAAAAATTGTTGAATTCGAACAATGAAAGAAAAATTCTGCAAGAAGTATCAATTTTCATAAGGCTTTGTTTTTAACTTTATCATCGTGTCTCGCCATTTTTCGTAACCTTTTTTTTTTTACCTTTGCGATTAATTTATGTTAGGTCCATTATAGCTGGAGAAAAGCAACGAATGGAAAGGAATTTGGCAAAGGCCCTCTGAAGGAGCCATTAGCCTGGAGTGATTTGGGAACCCATGGAAAACTGAAATCTTGATGGCTAGACGGGGATTTGAGCCCGCTTCCTCCCAAATGCGAGGCCACAACGTTACCGCTCACACATGGCTTGGTATCAAGGTTTTCCATTCCTTATTACGGGGATTCCGTGATTACCGTGGCGCGGCAATTTGATGATGGATTTTATGTAACTCGACGAGCCAAACTGAAAGTAAAATATATATATATGTTTTTGGATTTCTTGCTTATTGTATCTCAAAAGTGACGTGGTTAGGTTGAAATGCGGCCTGGACCTGAAGAAAAATTTCGCCATAGCCAATTTTGATAATGAATTCGACAAGACAAATCGAAAAGAAAGAATAATATCTTTTGATATATCGCTTAGTTCTCGAGATATGGTATCTCAAAAGTGAGAAGGTTATGGTGAAATCCGGTCTGGGTCAAAAACAATTTTCACCGTAACAACTACATCTACACGAAGTAAATACACTATAGGTGTCTTATTTCCTTCCTTGTGGTTATTTGTTGTTAGGCTGAAATACGACCTGGACCAGAAGTAACGTTACTAAAAGCACAAGGAACTATACCTATTGCTGATTTTTAACATGCTATATCTCGAAAACCAAGCGAGATATCAAAACATTTTGTTTTTTTTTTCGATTTGTTTCGTCGAGTTCTACAAGAATTCATCATCAGATTGTGGCATCACGGTAATGATAGAACTGCTCTTATTACAATGAGCTGCGAACTTCCAAACGTTTGTGGTGAACATGAGGAAAGAAAGCGGAAGCAGTTCTAGGCAATAAGGTTCGGTTGATGGATGGTTTCATAGCCCTTTCCATACTGTGTTGTGGTATACTCCAGTTTTCTTCTAGCATGTGCAGTCGATATTCTAGGGCTGCGTTCAAGCTTCTCTGATCCGGTCTACGTTGGCTTCCGACTCGGAAATGCGCTAACTGCTTTTCACAACTCCCGGTTACCACAAACTGTACATACCACCTGCGAATATAATTGTCGGAGAATGGGTTCTTCCCAAATATAAGACTGAGTTTTATAAATTTCGAGACTGCAGTATGCTTTCTTTTGACCGACAGCTGCCATATTACAAAATAGCTGTTGGCAGAAAGTTAGTTCACTTATTAAGTCTGTTATAGAAAGGGTTACGAAATAAAGTTAGCTACTCTGTCGAAATTTCTCGCGGCACGGACAGGTTGACGTTCTATCTGTCATGAAAGTATAGGAATTTCGTAAACGCAGCGAGAAATCCAAATGCCAATTCTGCATTTTTTTTTTTTTTTTTTTTTTTTTTTTTTTTGCTGCCTCAACGGCTGTTGTTGAAGAACAACTACCTTAGGTAGTATAACACGATGCCGTCGGTACTACCAGCCCCGACGGACATTACAACTGCGAGAAGTAACTTACTTTAAATGGATAAAAAAGTTAATACGTGTGGTCTTACGGCCTGGTGACAGAGTTTCTATTTGCGGCGCAAACCGCCTCTGTTATGGAAACTAACATGCTGAAAATTTGTTCCTATTGTCTCAGGCTTTCGGCAAAACAAAATAAAATGTACCTTATTTTAATCATTTGACCATGGGCCGTACATCATTGAAAACAACTTTAAAATGTGTAAATCGCATTAAAAAAGATAAACTAGAGCACACGTTTTCTTTATTTATATTTAGCGAGATAAAACAGACCTGGGAACGCAGGTTGCACAATGCTTGTAACCATATGGAACTACCTGACTCCGGTTGCATTTACATGAATCAAGCTCTACGAAACAGAATTGCTCCTTATACTGCCAACTATATAAAAAAAACGAATGCGCTGAGTTAGGAAGAGGGCAAGATTGTCCTCCTACCTAACATTCGGGAGGATGGGGTTCAACCCTGTCCGGCCATCCTGACTGTGGTTTTTCGTGGTTTCACACAGTCCCTCCAGGCAATGGGAGGAATGAAATTTATATATATATAAAAAAAAGGTTACTCCAGGTGAATGCCGAGATAGTTTCTTACAAGGCCACGACCGACTTCCATCCCCTTCCCTCCTTATGGGTTAGGTTGGTTGAAAAGGGTTCTTCAGACCCTCCAGCTGAAGGGTGGGAGGAATGAAATTAAAAAAAAAAAATCCGAATTAATAGACCAAGTCAGGAGGAGAAAAAAATGGCTGGTGATTCAAACCCACGTCCGACCGTACTATCTGCGTTTTTCGCCTAAGTCCCAGGTGGATACGGCGATAGTTCCTTTCAAAGCTCACGGTCGAATTTCTTTCGTTTCCCTCCCCTTAGATTACCTAGGTAGAAAAGGGTCACCAAGACTCTCCAATAGCCCGCCTCCCAGGCTTTACCCCCGAGGAATGAAATTTGTAACGCCTATTCTAAGAAACGAAAACTCAGACAGCAGGCATAAGTTCATTTCGTGGCACTGTGGATACCACTGTCGATAGCGCAGTGTTATCTAGATGACGTGAAGGCACAGGTGTTATACCTGTACCTGGCGGCACAATTTTCAACTACTCGATGGCGGGCGATACAGGACCTCTGAGAGTTCCTTCTCAATAACAGTCGTATGTGTAATATTGAAGTTATGTGCTGGTTCGTCTAGTGAGGCGACTGTGTCTGGTCGGAGAGTCAGCCGGGCTGATTAGGATGTGACCTCTTGCGAGGCTGCTAATGGGCCGCCCGTCCGTTATGCCTCACTGGGGCTCGGCCAATTACGGTGCTCCGACGACGCCCAAATGTTGACACGCCGAAACGTTCTGAATTCGGGCTAATTGCCATGAAGGGTTATGAGGGCCGGAGCGGCGTCGAGTGGCGCCGCGGTGGGCGTGCACGTTGAGGCGCTGCCAACACCTCGCAGCGAAAACCGGATTCTCATTGGGCCCGTGCCGCCCACGTAATTTGGAAACACTCTCTCAGCCAGCTATGGTCTCACAGCTAAAAATTGCTTAGTGTAAAAGTGGATTTACGGGCTGAAAAGAGGGAGGATTGGTTCAGCTATATAAGAACGAACTCTTTCTAGGCGTTGAGAATTAATATAATGCCTAAAACAAATAAATCACTAGACCATGGTGACATGGCATTGATCGCCGAATTACCGTGAGGAATCTCCGTGTTTACTCTGCTAGTTACCAGAGATCATTACATTAAAGAAGAAAAACTGATTTTTATATGTATTGATTCATGCAAGAAGAAACTTAAATCCATGTGGATGCATTTTGGGAAAAACTAAAAAAAAAACCCTTTTGTTACTGTATGTACTAAGAATTTTTCAACTAAACTACCAATAAATGCCATTAGAGCAAGGGCTATTTTGAAGTATTGTGCTTTTAAATCTTGAATAAGTACGTTTTTAGTTTATAACTTGAAAAATGTAAGACATAGATCCATTTTTGCATGAGAAAAACTGGGTTGTATAATAAAAGCGCATATTTACGCAGAAAAGAAATAATTGCATTCTGCTACTTTCGAACTAAAATCACAATTGATGGTCGAAGCAGGAATGATGTTAAAAGCAAAATAACACCAGCAAAAAGAGCCTTTTAATTTCAAATATTGATCTAGATTTAAAAAACAAATTTCAAAAATTTGTAGAGCACAGCATTTTACGGCAACTTTAGGAATACCAGAAAGAGGGAAAATTGAAGGATTTGAAATATATACCTACAGAAGGATGATGAAAATTAAGTGGAAGATAAAGTAGGAAATCAACGTGTTTTTGAAAACATTGATGAGGAAAAAAGTTTGTGGAAGAGTCTAACAGAAAGATGAGACATGATGGTGTGTCATATTCTGAGACATGCAGGATTGGTTAACATGTTATCAGAGGGAACAGTAGAAATTAAGAAATGTAAAGGAAGACAGAGATTAGAATATATGAAGCAGAAACTTGAAAACGAAGGATGTAAGGGGTGTGTTGATACGAATAGGTTAGCGCAAAATAGGAAGGGCGTCAAACCAGTAGAGAGACTAATGACAGCAAAAACAAACAAAAAATAATTATAAAAAGTTTTGGCAAATACAAAATAATGTAAAATGTATTGAAAGCAAAATTAAACTGCTTCAATGTAGATTCTTCTAGAAAATCTGATAATTTAATAATGTTGGTAATAAAATCAAATGCATTATGTTTGTACAAGTTGCTGTTTTAAATTTTAAAATAATTCCCTTGATTATCCTCTAGTTATTATGAAGTTAAAAATATCTGGGGTTTGTCGGGAGTGTATGGTTGAAGTTTATTCGCGTCATCAATTTCAAATTGCTTCATAAGAATTTTCCTTAGGCAGTATGCCTTCGTGTAAAACGTTATAGTATGGAAAAAAAAAGAATGCCTTAACAGTTCGTCGATGAAAATGTAAGCTTCAAGTGTTCGAGGAGATATTATATAGAAGCTGAAGTGAAGGGAAGTGATGTTCTAAAATAATATTTTTTATTTTTTTTATTTTCGTTCCTCTAATTTCATTGGAGCCATGCCTCTTGAAATTTTAAGTCCACCATCCATTGAAGTCCAGTACGTCGCCAGCTTCTATGGGAGAGTGAACGAGCATTAATGCAAGAATGGATATGAGTCCCTTCTTTCACACAACGACAAAATTTAGTACTTTCTAGCGCCTTAGTAGTTGTCCGTAGTTGGACTTTTTTTTATACCAATCGACGTAAATTCTTCCAGAACCAACAATGCCCCTTTAACTTCCCCAAATATGGACTTATGTTCTTATTTGCATGAAGCGATACAAAAATGAAATGTCTTCTTCCTCTTCTTAAGGCGTCTTCTCCTACTGGAGGTTGGCGGTCCACATAGAGGGACGTTGCAGCGTGGAAAGCCTCTTCTGACGTGCGGTTGTACCATCTCCGAATGTCCTTCAGCCACGAATTCCTTCTCCTTCCAACAGATCTTTGCAATAGCTGGTTCCCCTCGCCTTCGATAATGTGTCATAGATACTGAATTTTCCTTTGCTTTATAGTGAGCAGCGATTCTTTTTATTTCTGCATCCCATGATGTAGGACTACTTCTTCGTTTGAGATTTTCAGCACCCTTGGTATGGGTAAGAGACGACGATTCAAATATATTCACAGAGTGTGGTGGGTGAACGGTTAACGTTCTGGGTTCGCATTCGGGAGAACGTGGGTTCGAATCCCTGTCCGGGCATCCAGATTTGGGTTTTCCGTGGTTTCCGCAAATCAGTCCAGGCGAATGCCAGGATTCTTCCTTAAAAAATTCCATGACCGAAATCCTTCCCGATCCTTGTCCCCTGTCCCATCCCGCCTCTAATGACCTTAGCCGTCGACGAGGCTTAAAGCCATAAGTATAAATATATATATATATTTCAAAAGCACCAATTCTTTTCTGTAGATTTTGGTCTGAGGTCCAGCTTTCACATCTGCAGAGACCAGCTTTCACATCTGCAGAGAAAAAATGGAGGACACGTAGCAGCGAATCATTCTCAATTGAAGACTAAGATCTGATCTCATGAAAAACAAACAAATTCATGCTAGTAAATTGTCTCCTGGCCTGTTCTATTCTAGATTTAATTTCTTTCTTGCAATCACAGTCTTGTAGTGTATGTGATAATTAAGGAAACCAGGTAGCAAAGGATGCGGTGGCTGGTTCCTATAAGAAGTCATGGCCGAACTCGTTCGCGTTCCTTATTCCCTACGACTTGATGGGCTGAAAGGTACACAAAGACCCTACAGCAGGCCCCCTCCTGGACTTCACCTGGGAGGAATCAAACCTGAAACCAAAGGTGAGGCGCCAGAGCCAGGCAGTGAGTAGTGTCACTCTGGCCTCGCATTCGAGAGGGCGCGGGGTCGAATCCCCGTCCCTGCATCCAGATTTCGGTTTTCCGTAGTTATTCCACGCGAAAAACGGGGTGTTTCCTTTGAAAAGACTTGAGCGAACAGCTTTCCGTTATTTTTCCCCTTTCTTTTACTATTATAATTGTCTGCAATTGGACCATATAGAATCACGTAGAGCATTAACGATTCAGTTTTCTAAGCTTCCATACGGCTCTCATTTTTCCTCCGTAGATTCTCATCCTTTCTTCAGTCAACTTCGTTCCCGGTCTCTTAGTGACTTCATTCTCCGACGGTACTTCCCATTTGTTAATTTTTTGTCTGAACGAGTGTCTGTCTATAATTTCTGACGAGTTTATGTGGCTTTTTCCAGTTATTTTTTGATCTGCTGGGCCCATGTCATAGTTTTTAGCTGTCAGATGTACGTCATGATTTTGTGAATGAGTCTTGTTGCTGGAAGTCTGCGGATATGTCCATAAAATCTTAATCTTATTTTCCTGATGTCTGCCGCTAGATTTGAACGTGTTTCTGTTGCTTATCGAGATTTAAGTCTGAATCCGTCACCTGTTTTTTCTGTGCCGAGGATCTTTCTCATAATTTTGCGTTCTTCTTTCAAAATGCTTTCAAGGTCACCTTTCATGTGTAGCGTTAAAGTTTCCATTACTTACAGGTCTTCAAGTTTGATAACTGTGTTGTAACGTCTGACTTTTTGTGTGTATGGACAAACATTTTTTTGTTGTATTTGTTGTAGGTTCTACCATAGGCTCTCCTAACTTTTTGGATGCGAACTTTCTTTGCTATTTTCTCTCCTCCTGTGGGTTCGAGGATTTCTCCCAAATACTTGAAGTACGGGGCTCTCTTTCTTTTATTATGTATACAGATCACCCTAATACCAGAAGTCCCAGAGCTGCCGCAAACACTGCAGTGACCAATCATAAAGTTCCTAATTTTATTTTATTTCGAAGCACGTAACAGATTTGATTCTATTTTGTTAATGGCTCGATTGTCAGTGAGTTATGTAGAATATGTGAGTGTCTACCTGAGTGTGTGGTGTGTGGTGTGTTCCCTGCTGGATCGCCGCCAGCTCCGCCTGGTTGTTACTTACCGCCCCCTCCCCCACCCCCCTCGCCGACGCTAGCGCCGTCGGCGCGGCATTAAAAACCGCTTAAGAGCTCCCGCCCACGCACGCACGCACGCAGGCACGCATTCCTGCGTGACGGGGGCGGCGGCCCAGTCGTATTTCCAGCCTCAGCTGACGCCGCCCCAGCTAACAAGTGCACGAAGCTCCTCCAACAGACACGACACGACTTCCCGTGAAGGCTGTAAGGTCAGCTGTCAGTGGCTAATACGAGGATGTCAAGTTCGAAGGTCGGATCACTTCAGAATCAAGGCGGAGCGATAAACTTTTAAAAATCAAAGTATTAAATATCTTTTATACAAAAATGAATGTTTGTTTGTTTATATGTTCGACTTCTATGCGTTCCTATACCATTCATCTGATTACTATGAAACTTGGTTACTTATTGTGTTCACACGTGCAAAGGTTTGAGAAAAATAAAATAAAAAAATTCTCCTCTCCCCCTTTACAAACCTTAATTTTATACGAACCCACATTTTTATATCTGATTTAGACGGAACTTTGCACACGAATACTTTACAATAAACAGAAAAATACTTTCAACACTTGGTTTTCACAAACCCAATCCCTTTCCAACATCTTAATTTTTGCCAATATCTTTTTTTTCACACCCACAATTTTTATCCGATATCGATGGAATATTTCACACGTATACTTTAACACAAACAGAAAAATACTGTATACACTTGATTTGCGCAAACCCAAATCCTCTCCCCGTATCCAGCCCCATAATTTTTGTCA
This sequence comes from Vandiemenella viatica, assembly GCA_031002005.1. NCBI lineage: Eukaryota > Metazoa > Arthropoda > Insecta > Orthoptera > Morabidae > Vandiemenella > Vandiemenella viatica. Next base: position 16,552,244 of record JARYHS010013630.1, read on the forward strand.
ATGTTCTTTACACAAAGCCACAGTTTTTATCCGATATCGATGGAACTTTTTACACGTATCCTTTAAAGCAAACCATGCCAAGTTGAATGAGTGTTTCAGTTTTTTGGTTTATGTTAATGTGCCTGTTTTCTATATGTGTACCCACTTAGGAAATAAAAACAGGCATTGCAATGCATGTCGGGAAAAGCTAATATATATATCTGTGTGTGTGTGTGTGTGTGTGTGTGTGTGTATGTGTTGGTGTCTATAGCTTCTAAGTCCTTCAAAAACTACAGTGTCCTGCCAATTCATTGCTCCGAGCTTACTCAAACGCGTACATCTGTGTAATGGGAGTATATACATTAAATACCATAGCGTGGTGGGTAAGTGGTAACGCTCTCGCCTCTCATTCAGAAGGACGCGGGTTCGAATTCTCGTCCAGCCATCCAGAGTAGGGATTTCCCTGACTTTCCCAAATCACACTAGGTGAATACCACGATAATTCTTTTAAAAAGTACTTTCGTGTATCTAATGTCCTCGACTTCGACAAGGCGTAAAACCATAAACAGCTTCTTAAGTCCACCAAAATCCACGGGATGAACCCAACGGTATGCCAATTTATTTCTTTGCAGTTGCTTTACTAAAATCATATGTTATTAAACACGCCCGTAACCATGATTTTCTAATGATTTAGTGTTTTAGATATTTCTATTCCACATTGTTCCATTGCGCAATCCTCCGCATAAGCAACATGTAAATTTTAAACGAATTACCTACTTTTCTTTATGGATGGTTTCAAATTTTAATTTAAAAGGAAAAAAATTGAACCAGTGCAAAAACGGTAACAAGCCGAATGCATTAATTTTATTATTAATGGAGAATATAACGAAAATATCTACATCGATCGAATACATTTATAAACAAATAACAAGGTTTCTGTGACTTATCCGTCTAGTCCAACTAAATAAAAAACTTAGTTTTTCGGTAGACGCGTTTCGATTATTTATTCAATCATCCTCGGTGCCCTAGAACTCTTTATGTACATGCTTTGACGTTGTTACAGTATGTTTATAATTCTAATCTGCTATTAAAGGCTATGCATATTACACTCTACTTACAGTTCCTGTTTCCTGTTTTACATTGAAGTCTGGGGAAGTTCCATTTCAGTGTTTGTTTTGTTGATTTTATGTGTTTCGCACGTACACTGTGGTGTGTTTCGCACATACACCGCACAAGCATGCTTCATTTTGAAAGCTCACTATTGTTTCGCACTTTTTATGTCTTTGTAACCTCTATATACGCATTTGTTATTGTTTACAGTGATGTGTTCAGAGATGCTTATTATTTCCAGCAAGTATCTTATCGATTTGCTTGTTTGTGTTTTAAATTATATTTATGCTGTGGCGTTGTGTGTGTGTGCTTTATATACAGTATATAACAAATGCATGTATAGAGGTTACACAAACAGAAAAGTTCGAAACAGTAGTGTGCTTTCAATATGAAGCGAGTTTGTGCGATTAGGACATCACAGTGTAACATGCAAAACACATAATCAACAAAACAAATACTAAAATGGAACATCCCCAGAGTTCAATGTAAAACAGAAAACAAGAACTGTAAGTAGAGTGTAATATTCATAGCATTTAATAACAGGTTAGAATTATAAGCATACAATAACAATGTCAAAGCATGTACATAAACTGTTCTAGGGCACCGAGGATGGCTTAATAAATAATCGAAACGCGTCTACCAAAGAAAATAAGTTTTTTATTTAGCTGGACTAGACGGATAAGTCACAGAAACCTTATTATTAAAGCAGCTAAGGATTAAAAAAGGCCTGAATACCAATATGTTAAACAAATAACAATTAAAATATCGATTTAAACGAAAAAGATACTTTTCTTTATGACAGGCTTGCGATTAGAAACACATTGAAACATTACAGTAATGTAGACGGGTAATCTGACATCTTTGTTTATTGTAGCGATCTCTACGGACATAGAGTACCTCTGGCGGTTGCTAGCTCATCAACGTAGGCCGGGTGCTTAACGGACACGATGGCCGAACTGGCTTCCTATGAGTAGGCCGCTTGCAACTTAACACTGTAACACGTTCATTTCTTTGTTCTCTTCGCTGAACCTCCCGATGTCTATGCTGACGGCTTGCCTGCTTGCGTTTATCTGAAGGCATGAGAGATTGCGTTCTCCGACGTCATCGACCAGACCACTTGGTCCGTACTCAGGTCCTCACGTGGTCGCCTCCAGCAGATAGATCTCAGATGGACCACCTGGACTCAAGTGCGTCATCGCCGAACGGAATCGTAAGCAGCTGCTGCGGAAATCGGATCGCTTTACTTCTAAATGGTAATCGGCACAAAATGCATACATTCAAGTTTAAATTTAAAACGTGAGAATCAATAGTACCAAGTAATAAATCGTTTTACCATGTTGGTGATTCTTTCGGCCCAAGTCCTTAGTTGTTATGATAACTGTTTTGTGGGTTGATTCTGACTTGCAACTAAACAAATGCTTTTGACGGCATACGCGTTTCACCTTTATTCAAGGCATCTTCAGTGTCAGTTTTTATATATGCATTAACACGCGCAAGTTCGTCTTTCCATACCAGCTACTCTTTTCGCACTATCACTACTGTCCAAAGTTTGTGTAGACTGCATTCTAGGTAATTTCACCGGCCACGAAGTGTATATAAAGTTTTTTGTTGTTGTTGACATCCAAAAGTGCGAAAAGAGTAGCTGGTATGGAAACACGAACTTGCGCGTGTTAATGCATAAATAAAAACTGGCACTGAAGATGCTTGAATAAAGGCGAAACGCGACTGCCATCAAAAGCATTTGTTTAGTTGCAAGTCAGAAACAACCCACAGAACAATATATCGTTTTGTTTACAATTGATTCGCGAAATTTATGCTGAGTCCTAATTACACGCCTTTCTGCAGACGTTTAGACGGTGACCTTCAGTTATCTTCAGGGGGTACTAGACTCTTGAAGAAACTACAGTTGACACGTCCTGGAGAGCGGAATACAGAATGGACGCAGGGCGAACTGCTAAAGTATTAACAATAATGAGACATTGACCACAAGCTGGAACTCGATTTCAGGCACAAGGGTATAGGAAGATTCTCTTTTTTAGGTAAGGGTGTCAGGGACTGGAATAAGTTACACATAGAATTTAAAGTTGAAATTAGTAGAGGCCAAATGTAGGAGGGTGCAGGAAAGGGGGGAACGATGGATGTGTAGGGAAATTGCCTCCGGATTGTGCGCTCCGTTGCAATTAAATTGATTGACGCTGTTCGACGTAGGCATGCTGCTGTTGCACTATCGAGATTAAAAGGCGGGCGGAAAATTAACGTTTAGAGAGTGACAATAATGTATAGCTTTAATTTTTGATTGGTGAATTCTGACCAATTCGGTGACAGTTAGTTTTCTTTTTTCCTACAATGTATAATTAGGAGTACAGTTCTCTGATAATTATCTTACAGTAATGAATAACAATGGTCCCAATAGACTACCCTGACGACTCCATTTTTAACTTCCCTATTATTCTGAGAAATGTTGGCGTAGTTGATTTGGCTAGATTCATGGTTGTAATACAAAAAAAAAGATCTATAATACTAAACTAACTGAAAATTTGACTCTGCCAAAATGTAGGTGTTCGCCAAAACCCAAAATTGTGAGGTCATATTCAGAACATCACAGAATGTAAAGTGCGGCTGAAATTCCTAAATCAAAACTTTTTTCTTTGTTTGTGTATATAGAGGTAATAGAAAGAAGTTGAATATGAGAGTAGGCCTGGAGAGAACATGTTTGTTTTGCTTCTTCTGGTTAAGAGAAGCCATCGTAATACACCTCAACGACAACAGGATTAACTAAGAAAGGACTCGTTTGTGTGGCGCGGGTATGACAGAAACACGCAAAGGATGGTCGCAATTTCTTGACTGACAATTTTTGATCTACCAGAAAAATCCATAAATTTCTCGTCAATGTAATCATTGCGTGAAGGCATTAAGAGACAATGTCTTTTCGTATTCTTGACTGATATTAAAAGTATATCTAGATGAAGACGGATTGCATCAACCACAAAATTCTGTTAGGTAAACGGAAACACTCTGGTGTTAGTTGTAGAACAGGACATAGGCTTGAATCACATCTCGAGAACAGAAAGCAATGTGTATCCATGAAGGCACTAAATACAGGTTAGATTATCAACACAGCATGGGAAACAATTAAATATGGACTCCCTCAGCGGGCGTTTCTTGGTCCTCTGCTGTTCCTAATATACGTACATCAATGATCTCCCACGTATGCAGACAGCAGCAACATGAAATTGTCAGAACAGCGCAACAAAATTCTAGTTTACGGTCGCACGCGTAATAATTTGACTTCAGATTTCCTTCCACCAATTGGAAATCACGGTACAACCATCTGTTAACTGGTTGGTTAATTTAGTTTATTTAATTTCGATGCACACATGTCTCAGTTACAACTTTTCACATAATTTTACCTTCTACGAATTTTTCTTAAATTCCTTTGAGTGTAAGGTAAATTGTTTAGCATTTCCGTTGGTAAAATTTTGTAGTCGCTGACTTCCATTACTGCAAAACAAAATGTTTTCGCTCCCTTGTAAATGAAACAGAATGATGGTTTCTGGTCCTTCTCATTCCTCCGCACCAAAGTATTACTACTGATTCTTCTGCAAAAACTCTTTCTGCAAGCAGTCAAGAATAGACGTGTGATTATTATTATTATTTGCGGTTAAACCAATTTGGACTACGCAAAGTACTCAGAAGCGTTTGTTCGCTTCCCTTTGTGCCCCTATTTCCTTCGTACGCTTGCTGTGGGCTTTTTTCTCTCATCCGACAATGTTGTCCCAGGTATTTTCTTTAGTCTTTCCTCCCGGTCAACTTGCCACTTGTGAATTTTGGAGCTAAATGTATCTCTGTTTTCGATATATTTTGGAGCGATTCCTGCTAATTTGAGGTCTTTCTCCATTTCGCCAATCCATTTTATTGTATCCCGTATTGCTTTACTTTTGTTTTCATGGAATTCTTGTCAGTCTGTTAGGGTTCATTCTTTTGATGTGTCCGTAAAATTTTAGTCCTAGTTTTCTAATATCACTGTGAATGTCTGCATATTGTAAGTTTTGCTGATTACTTTTGAGTCTGTATTGGTCTCCTATGAATTTTGGGTCCAAAATTTTCCTTATATATGGTTTCCTAAATCATTCCAGGCAAATGCCGGGATGCTTCCTTTAAAAAAGGCCATGGCCGAATTCCTTCCCAATCCTTGCCCCCCATCCTTTCCTGTCTCTAAAGACCTCGGTGTTAAGTGACGTTAAGCAGTTACAAAAAAAAAAAAAAAAAAAACAACCTTATAATTTTGCGTTCTTTCTTCTAAATGTTTTCTGTATCTTTTTTCCTGTCAAAATAAGTGTTTCTGATGCTTAGAGACATTCTAGTTTAATAACTGTACTGTAATGTCTCAGTTATGTGTGCTTGGTGATGCTTTTTTTGTTGTAGATGTTTTGTTTTAGGCGGTAAGCTGTTTCCATCTTTTGGCATCTAATTTCATTAGCTTTTACTTCGGTTCCATTCTCTTTGATTGTTTCGTCGAGATATTTGAATTTTGGGACTCATTTGATTTTTCTATATTTTGTATCTATGTATTTTGATGTTTTTTTTATTGCAGGTGATAAAGTCTGTTTTCTCAAATGAAACCTGTAGACCCACTTTCTCGGCTATTTCTCTCAAGAGTTCGATCTGGTTTTGGGCTGTTGCGATGTCACGGGTTAAGTTTGCCAAGTTGTCTGCAAATGCTAGGCAATTTATCTTTAATTTTCTTGTGCCTAATATAATTGGCTGGTGAATTCCAACGATTGATTTTAGTTTCCGCCATTCCTGTAAGTCTTTTTCGAGTACGCAATTTAACAGAATTATTACTAACGGCTCCTCTCCTTACAGCCATCTTTTCGCTCTCAATTTCAGCCTTCTTTGGCTTGACTTCTCTGCCATTTATAACTTAAGCATTTCACTGACTTTTTTACATGTTTCTCCCCGGCATTACAGGTATTGTTTCTTTAAATTTCTAATTATTCTTTTCCTAAATTTTGGAGATAAAAAAAAAAGAACAGAGTAGTCTTCTACAAAATGAATTAATTTACATTTTTTCGCCCTCCATTTTGCAGAAAGGAAAAAAACTTAAGAAGATTAAAAAACACTATACACAATAATAACTGCCATAATTCTTTCATAATGAAAAATGTGCTTCACATGTTCATATTTTCCAAGTTCTTCCGACCCCTTCGCATCTTATTTTTTTAGATGTAACAGGATGTATCGGCTCTAAGGGATTTTTAATTTAAGTTTGTTTTTATTATCTTGTAGCTTTAGTTGATGTTGTTTTTACCCATGAGTATCTTGTCCAAATAACCTCCGAATTTTGCTTTATCTTTCTCATTCTTTAAACTCCATAATTTTATTTTGAGACTTAACAGTTATTCTACGTTTTCTGGGACGTTGTCTATAATATATCCTGCATTGTGTGTCATAGGATCAATACTAAACTGTTGTGTTTTTCTATAGGTGAAATCTTGAAGTCCGACTTTGCTAGAATTTTACTGAGTTCTTCCCTCTGCGTTTTTTGCATTATGATCGCTGTTTCATGTTTTGTTCAGATCAGATGTTAAACAGAGGAGATGTGATTCTTCGATGAGTGAGAGACGCTAGAGACATTGTGTTCGATGAGGGAAACAAACTTGTTCGCATCCGAGGCATTCCTTAAGCTGGCAGAGCATTCTGCGTGACAATGAACGAGCGGCAGTCAAACAGCTGCTACCAATCACACGCAATGACGTAACAATCACAACAGCTGTTTCCAGGGCTACCTAACAAGAAATATAAGAGTGGCTGATGGTTGCATGACTTTACCCACCTATGAAAAAAAAAATGGTATTAATTTCTTGATATTTGGAATTACTGCTTCGATATAATGTATTCTTTGCATTCACCACTCACATTTTACGCAAAAGTCGACACAAATTAAATTAAAAATGGCGACATATGAGACGGTTTCGCAACTGTGAAATGCCACCAGTTCTAAACGTGTATGGAATTGTTGACGGCCTGCTGCGTGACACAGTTTAAATTTGCCGCACATTCCGCCTCTGTCTTGGCTGGACCTACAGTTTAACGTGAATCCGAACCACGGAACGTCCTGGAGAGACTCGTATGATCAAACGCAAGTCTTAAAATTTTCTGTCCCCACCGGGAGTTGAACACTCGATCTTTTGGAAGCAAGCGTCTTAATCACTGACCCACCAGACGAAAAAAATAACACAGTAATTGTAATTACAGTGATCATACCAACCTTAACAGTTTACTTACAGTGTTTTTGTTTCGGTTGAAAAGCGGCCTGCATCAAGAGAAAAATTGTTTCGTCGATTTTGTTCCAAAACGGCCATGCCGGTAATGTCGTATTTGTTTACGACTGAACAAATCGATTATTTTTCTAATTGCGTCTATCGATGCAATGCGGCGCGCGCCGCGGAAATACAGCCCGGCCATAAATTTTCCATTTTTAAATTTCGTTCTGTTTTTTACAACGGGAAAACGCCAAGAAAACATTACAATGAATGAATTAACCTACCTTTGAAGAGATTTTTATCAGTTTTGAAGTGACAGCGGCAACTCATAACAGTGCTGCACCCTCATATTTCAACATTTTTAATTGAATTTGTCGGAACATTTACAAAAAATGTGAGTGAGGAACGTGAATAACACATTACATTGAAAAAATTGATGCATATTTGAAGAGGTTAGTGCCATTTTTTGATAGTCCCTACGACTAATCCACTGTATGTCCAAACCGTAAATGTTCACTCTTCATCGCTTGGTGCAGCTATGTTTACTATCGCCTAGGAACTCTTTCGAAGGGGCCTATTTAAAGTTTTTCTTTTTTCTTTTCGCTTTATAGGTTGTCGACGTCGAGGTCATTTGAGCCAAAAAGGGTGTTGGAAGGAACGTGAAGGAATTCAGCCATGGTCTTTTTAATAGAAACTATCCAATAGTGATTTTGGGAAAACATGGAAAACCAAAATATATTTGTCCGAACTACCATTTCATCCTTAATGAACCCGAATGTCAAGCCCGAGCTTACGCACCCCTCGCCCGCTAGGCCCTGCTTGTGCGTCCATTCATCGCAGTCTCGGTAACTCTGTTCCCTTTCCATAACGTCAGTTCTCCCTCTTATTTCCGGGAATTCTCTCTTTATGTGGTTTAACTATCGCTTTCTAGACTTCGAACTACCCTTCTTCCCTGCACGTCCATATGCATATCACGATTATCTCCGTTACTCAGGCTTGCTGAATGCCCTGGTGTCAGATTTCTTGCGAAATTTAACTGGAGTGTCTTCCCCTTATCTTCCGCAGCGATGAAAGTGTACATACGTTCTTCTGCTTTGTGAGGATGACAGTCGTTTATTTACGTTAAGTGTAGTGTGTTGTTTGCGTTCCGAATAGATGAAAAATGATGAAAGGAAGAGGGTGAACCCAGGTGCCGACCCACTCTTTCGAAAGGGGACTGCAAGGTTTAAAGTCCCAGTCGGACTGAATAATCACTATCAACAATGTCTATGCGGTCACTGCATGCGCACAACAGAGAGGTTTGCGTTTTAATCCAAGCCTTTGAGGCCAGGGCCGGATTAAGACAGCGCGAGGCCCGTAGAAAATGAGAAAAAAGGCCCTTGATTTTGTCCGTCCGGGGGAAAATTGTAGAACTAAAAAAAAAAAATGTCGCCCAGAGGCTTGAGACCCCCTAGAGGGCGCCGCGATGCCTTTAGCATTTGCTACCAGCTGCTACGTGGTTAATCCGGTACTGTTTGAGGGACAATCTTGAGTTTAGGTATTGTACAACATCACCTCTGCCACCCTGCCGGCCATGTGCATTGCCAGAAATCGAATCACCTGTCAGTGTTACAGGCACTGGACGCCATCACTGTACCGGAACCTCCAAAAACAACCGGGAGGGGGATAGGGGGAGGGGCATGCCATGCATGGGCCTACAGCTCCTTGGTATTCGGGTAACTGGTATCCGCTTCAGGTGGCCAAACGATGGTTACTCAGCCCTTAATCAAATGTCAGGTTTACCCCCACGTCTCTTCTTGCAAGTTCACTTTTGACTTTGCCGCCGGCGCTATTTCGGTTTTGCTCAGATGTGACCCGTACGTTGTCGGTGCACCTCTTGAGGGAGTAGCGGTGAAGAGCGTGCTGGACGGTCATCTCGGGTGGCGAGGCTATGTGCACAGGTGGTGAGGCGCGCCGGACTCTAATTAGGCTCCCAGACAATTAGCGCCCTCCTCGTGAAAGGAGCTTCATCAGGCGCCCCAACTCAATTACCAAGCCGACCCTCGCTGGACACGCGCAAACAAACAAACAAAATTCACCGGCCAAACTCCCCTTATCAGTGCCCTCTCACCACCATCACAGTGGTTTAGGAGAGACTCTCGGTGGAAATTTACCGACACAAAACGGTACAGCATTCCAGAGGGGGGGGGGTAGGGGCAGTCCAATTTATGACGTGAGGTGTTTTTCCGGAACCCCCCTCTTGTTAGACTTCGTGAGATCTGGTACCCCCCCCCCCCCTACTAATCGACATCGTAAAATTTTGAGACTTTTTTTTAGGTCTCATGCTTCCAAAGGCGGTTATACCCCATTTTTGGACGAAATACCCCGCCTAAAGTTGACTTTCGCGTGATTTGTAAACCTATTTTGGAGATTTCCGTTGCCCCCCTTCCTCCTTGGTGAGGTTTCGTGAGATTTCGCCGGATCTCCCCCCTCCCCCCGAACTATTTCACTTCACATTATTAATGGACGTCCTCTGGTGATCAAAATGAAAATTAAATAATAATAATACCGAGAGTGGTGGTGTAACGGATAGCGTTCTGGTCTCTCATTCGGGAGGAGACGGCGGTTCGAATCCCCGTCCGGGCATCCAGATTTGGGTTTTCCATGGTTTCCCAAATCACTCCACGCAAATGCCGGGATGCTTCCTTCAAAAGGCCATGGCCGAATTCCTTCACATTCCTTACCCCCCCCCTCCCCAATCCTTTCCCGTCTCTAAGGACCTCGCTGTTAGAGAGACTTTAAGCAGATTAAAAAAATAATAATAGTATTAATAGTCAGGCGCTAATGGCCTCTTCTGGTCCCATTCCCCAAAGGAACACGTCTAGCTAATTAAAGGTTGAAATACTGATTCCACCCCGTTCTTCTTGCATGCTACGTGCGTAGCAGGGTACTTTGGTCACTACTCCACCGTGTCATACATTTTGTAATGCTGACGTAATGTGCCTGGCGGTTTTGGTTACCGCAGTGACTGGAACCAGAGATGTTACTGCTAAATTGAGGTTATGGGCATTATTTAATAAGGAGACAATGTAGCTGAGCAACGTCAAAGAAATGAATTGGCAAAACACTAATAAAAGTTACATTGCGATTAAGCTAACATATTAATTATAACTAGAGCTTTTTGTTAATTTATATGCAGTCGACGTAGATGTTTTTTATACTCTCTGTCCAAAGATTTAAACTAAGAAATATGTGTAACGTAACATTAAACCTTTTTTAAGATAACTAGCGTTATTTAATAACAGTTGTATTAGTTAACAAACTGCGAGGAAATGAAATGCTAGGAGACTGCGTGGAGCTCGTTATTTTTCACGGGCTTACAAGGTATTTATATTCGACTATCAGAGTAACCGACGTTGTTCGGATTCTGGTTGTGTAAATTCTGATGTTTTATCCCGTTGGATTAGATTGTCGTAAACATTATCCACGACATGAGTGCAGTTCTTTAAAACCGAATATAAAATTATTTGATTATTGTAGGCCATTTCTTCTACAGTTGCTTGTTAAAGTAGTAATTATTGTTTAATAAATACGCCAGTACAACTGTTGGATATTATTTATTTTCAGAACGTGTTTCGCCTCTCGTCGAAGTATCTTCAGCGGAAAATTTTGCTGTAATATGTGGTTGGTTATTGACTTCTGAATATTAGGATTTTTACATTTAACGAAATTATTTTTACATAGGCAGCATAATATTACTTATATTTATATATCAGTTATACAAAACGTCCTGCATGATAATGTGCATTATTATTATTATTATTACTCCGCGATTCACTAAAAGAATGTGGCGGAGGGTGCATTGCACTTATCCGAAAGGGTAATAGTTTGGAAGGTATATACAGGATATGGCATGAGGCGCCCATGTGCTATTGTGAGGAAACATCCCAGCATTCGCCTGGAGTGATCCAGGAAAACCGTGGAAAACCCAGATCAGGATGGTCGGAGTGTTTTATCGAAAGCTACTCCTGTCGGATTTTAAGTTTACTCGCCCGGTAAATCCTTTCTATTCCATTCCCTAATCGCTCGTGGGAAAAATGAGTACAGAAATGAATCGGTTCTGGCCCTGATTTCTGTTATCTTATTATGTGCCGTCGCACTTGAAATAAAAAAAATTGTTGAAGAATCTGACTGATTTTGTATGCACCACGGCAGATATTTGGTGTTTATCCTATGGATTTATCTGAGTGTGTCCGTTTATTTAATTGATTGTAACATATTTGAAAGAAAAGGTTCCTACACTTTCTTGCTGGAGATTTAAAAGGATCTCATACATTTAATAAAGTAGTGAACCGATTGTTGATATGCATTATGAATTAGATTTCAAATTATTGTAAAATAAAAATCAAACAGTAGAAAAGGTGTTCCTAAAAAATAATACATGTTCGGCAAGTTCTGCTCCAGTGGAACATGGGATTATATCGAAGCCTCATAGAGTGAGCATGAAGGATGTCTTGTCTGAATACGTAGTGGTGTTAAATATATGAATTAAGTGAAATAAATTACATACATAATAAATGAACAAAAAAGTATTTTATTTTATTAAAAGTATTTGTTAAATACCTATTTTGAATTTTGTTTTTAAATACTAACATTTCAAACCATTTTGTATTTTAAATAGAAAAACAAGAAAGTATTTGCATTTTGTATTTAAAAACTATTTTGTACATCTCTAGTGGGTACCCCTATTCTTTAGTATCCAAGTTCCAATAGTGACAAACAGAAATTTCAAGATTATTGCGTCTTGTCATTAAATATTGCACACATACAAATACTGTAAATTATAAATACGTTCATATCACTAAAATCGCTAATAATTCAGTGTGGTCGTAATGACCTGGTGACAGGGTTTCTATTGGCTGCGCATTCCGCCCATGTCGCTGCCCCCTTAACCTAACCCGGTAGTCCTACCAGATACAGGGGACATACAGTTTAAAATGGAATCCGAACCACGGAAGCGTTCTGGCGTACTTCACATTACACAGCAAGCTGTGCCAGAGGGAAAGGTCGGGTTAGGGGCCTATGAAGAGGCAAGGACCTTACGATCCACAGTCAGACATCTTATCCATTGAGTCAACAGAACACTCGGTCGTTTTGCTGTTTTGTGTACTTTGCCGAGTATTTAATTTTAAAAAGCCTATAAAACTCTGATTTTTAGCGGAGTTAAACGTGCGAAGCTGTGCGCAAGTTTCCAGGTAACTTCGACAAGTTTGGTGGAGTCAACCATCAGGCTGAAATATCGCTGGATTCTGTTTTAACTTAAACACTTTCAATGTTTTTAGTAAGGTATTCAATAAATTTCCCAGTAGTTTACTCCATTTGCTGACTTCATTGCCAACAAAACAAATTTTCCCATTCTTTTATGTATGTGCTTTGTCTGTTTTCCGACCGATATACTATCCCTAATTCTTTTCCCATTGTTAAACCAATACATTCAAATTCGAATATTATTTTACAGTACAGTGAATTGGTGCTGGCACGTTGGGCTAGTGTTAGGGAGAGGTCAGCATGTCCTGAGCAAGTAATCAAGGGAGTAAATTGGGGTTGAAACCTTAAATCAGACCATTACTTGATCATGGTGGTGCAGAATGGTAGCAGCATAAAGGGTTTTTGCATTACAGTTTGTGAAAACTAAAACATTCAGAAGGAATTACTCCAAATTCCTCGACATCAACGCCATTATTGTTTAACGAGTGGGGCGGAAGGAATGGAATTTGGCTTTGTAAGAACCGGAATGTGGATAGCCGGAACGGGGTTCTAACCCCCGTCCTATTGAATGCCAGATCAGAGCTTTACCGCTCACCAACGGAGTCGGTGACTTCATTCAGTGAACGTGTATGTTCCAAAAGGTATGCACACTCTCTTACTACCCAATTTTTTCAGAAAATCTGTCAGAAATAGTGGAGAAATACCGAGAAACTTATCTCACAAAGCTGAACAGAGAAACACTTATTAGTAATTAGTACATCTAGGAAAGCCTAACTAGCGAGTATGGCACAAAGCATTTTGGATTTGGATACCACGAGATTTCATATCCTAACTTTAAACGTTTCGTTTTGGTAGAAACCATAAATATCTGCCACAAGAAGTGTGTAGACGATGCTGGTAATAAAATCGGGTTAATGAGACACATTGTATAGGGTCGGAGAGTGTAACCCAGCTTCAAGCAATGGGTTATAATCGTCCGGGTGGTGACTCTCTCTGTAACCACTGCTTGGATCTGGCCTGCAGTCACCCGTCTGTCAGCAACAGCCTCCCACACAGTTTGGCGGTCTTCACGTGCTGTTGTCCACCTGAACCTGTGGCTGCTCTAGGAATACCAGAACCTTCTTCTGTCCACTGTGTAATAAGTCTGTATTCTGACATGATACTATGGGCAATCCTTCACGATATGATGCACCCATTTCAAACTCGCCAATTCTCCGACATCTCTCACAGTTAGACATTTAGGTGTGGAGGGCCGTCACTCTTCGGCTTGCTATACTTGGTCAACAAGAATTTGTGGACAAAAACGTGTTACTTTACACCACACTGTTCTCCACTTATACGCTAAGAAACATGGCAATTTTTCATAATAAATAGCCCCATAATTCTCATAATTTTACATGTAAACGTTTCAACTTTTAATCATTTAATAGTGTCTACGTGGGGACACTTGGGCCAAATTTCATTCATTTAGGCTGTAAGTAGGGGGCCGGAATGCGAATCAATAGGACTAAAACTAAATGTATGATGGAGGGAAAGAGTAAGAAAGAAATGATGATAATGCTACAAGGAGAAATAATTGAGCTAGTGGAGTCCTTTAAATATCTCGGGAGTATTGTGAGTGGTAATATGAGTTGCAAGCAGGAGTGGAAACTAAAATAGCAATGGCAAAGGAAGCATTCAATAGAAAGAAAAATTTATTATGCGGAAGGCTGGATAAAAAGCTGAGGAAGAAACTACCTAAATGTTTTGTATGGAGCGTAGTACTATATGGGGCGGAAAAATTGACGTTAGGAAAAGAAGATCTAAAGAGGTTGGAAGCATGCGAAATGTGTATATGGAGGAGGAAGGAGAAAATAAGTTGGAAGGACAAAGTAAGGAATTGTGAAGTGCTGGAACGAGTGGGAGAGCAAAGGTCACTCATAAAAACAATAAAGAACAGAAAGAGGAACTGCATTGGTGATGTGCTGACAAATGAGTAAATGCTTAAAACTGCTCTGGAGGGAAAAGAAGAGGTGGCGAAGTTTTTTTTTTTGCTTTACGCCTCGTCGATGGCTAAGGTCAGTAGAGGCGGGATGATACTGGCAACAAGGAACGGGAAGGAATTCGGCCATGGCCTTTTTGAAGAAAGCATCCTTGTATTCTCCTGGAGTAATTTGGGTAAAGCATGGAAATCCCAAATCTGGATGCCCGGACGGGGATTCAAACCCGCTTCCTCCCGAATGCGAGGCCAGAACGTTAACCGTTCACCCACTACGCTCGGTGGCAAAGGAAGAAAATGATTGACGATATAATGATAAATGGAAAATATATAGAGACAGCGGAACAGATGGAGGTGTGGAGGGCTGTCACTGTGCGTGGACCTGCTGAATAGCAGAGACTTGATGATAATGATATCACAACACCGTCTGGGTGTTGCACCTTTAATCGTCGTCTGTATAGTTTAACAGATATGGCAGTAGTTGGTGATGCGCGCTGGAGAGTGTAATGAAGGGGAAGGCTGTTTCTGGTCCCCAGAGCAATGCGCGCTTTATAGCGACAGCTGCAGACATGTGTACTGCGGGGCCGACAGAGTCCAGATACCCAGAAACCCGATCAGCTCAGTCGCTCCGCCCACGGACGGCGAGTTGGCAGAGA
Organism: Vandiemenella viatica; assembly: GCA_031002005.1. NCBI lineage: Eukaryota > Metazoa > Arthropoda > Insecta > Orthoptera > Morabidae > Vandiemenella > Vandiemenella viatica. Next base: position 16,567,480 of record JARYHS010013630.1, read on the forward strand.
CAACGGTACAAGCGCCGGCTTTGTAAGTTACAGCCGCGCCGTAACGTGAATGTATAAGTGCCGAAGCAGGTGGGCTCACTACAGGAAGGGTCACTCGCTGGCCTCAGGTCGTTAACTCCTTCCCGGTTACTCAAAGGTGAAAAGCCCACCGACTGTACAACGCTCCCACAGAAAGAGGACCAGGTAGATAGAGAGACAACGTCTAAGTTTATTGCGTTGGTGTACTGAAGTACTACTTCAAACGCTCGTAAAAAATGACTGGTATTAGGAATTTTTTTTTTGCCATGTTAACCACACAGCCAGCTACATGAATATCTTTGTTTCTTCAATTGAATGTGTACTTTACCATCGTCATTATATTTACTTTCCAGTATGGACAACACAGGACGGGCACAATACTTAATTAAGACGACCCATGCCCTCTGGCGGACTCGAACCGGTGACAGCTGCAACGTGAGGCCAGCTCGCTAGCCCCTACGCTACAAGGGCCGGCTGTATTAGGAATTGGTTCTGAGAAAGTTTCTGAGGAAAAACGATTAATTATCTTTTTTATTGATATTTTTCGTGAATTGAGTAAACTTTCTCTGATTGAAATCTCGGAATATTTGACTGGAATGTGATACTAGGACCCCGACACCTCGAGCGAATGTCCTACGTGCTTACCCTATGGGTCGGCTCAAATGGGCTGAAGCACCCGTAAGCACTATCACAATAATGCGATGACGCTTGTTCTCTTGTTAGCAATAGTTCCGTTGCAGTGTTTGAAGTGTCAGCACTTTGGTCACTTACGTGATTTCCCTACAGCTCATTTAATGCACACTGGTCAGCATCCGTTGCCGAATACTTGGGATTGGTTAACTAACCAGTAGCTTAGTGGATAGATAGATGCCGTGTGGTCTGTCGGGATATTACTTGCGCTGTGTGCACTTCGACATCTATAGCGATACTCCTTCCCTGCCACAGGACAACAGATTCATAATAGTATAGATACTACAGTACACTAAACAGAAAGTTAAGTGCTGGGAGGTGAAATATTTTTTGCTATTGATAGATATGGATGGACAATTTTAATTGGAGCGATGTAGTCTCCACGGGTGTGCAGCCGGATGGTGTTTTGGAAACACAACGTTTCGACAATCATCAGGTGTCCGGTGTCTACAGGCTGACGAAAGCTGGCAGTCACCGCGTGGACTGGCTTAGCCTCCCAGACGGACCTCCTTATACACCTGTCACTGCGTGGACTGGCTTAGCCTCCCAGGCGGACCTCCTTATATACCTGGATCCTCTACCTCGCCGACAGGTATATAAGGAGGTCCGTCTGGGAGGCTAAGCCAGTCCACGCGGTGACTGCCAGCTTTCGTCAGCCTGTAGACACCGGACACCTGATGATTGTCGAAATGTTGTGTTTCCAAAACACCATCCGGCTGCACACCCGTGAAGACTACATTGCTTCAGTACGCCGGGAAAGTCTCCCCGCACACATCAATTTTACAGCACATTGCGTAACATTCCAGATCTTGAAAGCATTGATACAAAACAGTGACACAGGATGGACCGGAAGTGATATTCTGCTAAGCGACGCAAATGTCGTCTTTTGGAGCGAAGTTCCACTAATATCACAATATGGAAATTCACACTGATCAGCCAAAACATTATGACCACCTATTTAATAGTGTGTTGGTCCATCTTTGGAGCGTAATACAGCAGCGATTCGGCGTGGCATGACTTCGAAAAGCCCAAGTTAGGTTTCTGGAATTGCCTGGTCGGCTGTTCGCGTGCTACTGTAGTGAGCATTTATGCAGTGTCGTTGGAGGACGGTGAAACCACGACTGGGCGACAAGGTGGTGGACGCCCACGCCTCATCACAGAACTTGGAGGTCGAAGGTTTGCCCGGTCTGTAAAGCAGGATAGGCGGCGATCTGACAACACAGTACAATGCTGAAGCAGGCACAAGTGTTTCTGAGCACACTCTGGTCTCAAATCTACCACAGATCGCCGCCTATCCCGCTTTACAGTGCGTTCTGTGGTGAGGCGTGGACGTCCACCACTCTGCATAGATGCTCACTACAGCAGCACGCGACCAGCCTCGCCGTTTCCGAGATGCTCGTTCCCGAGTACGGCGCCCACAAACCACTGGACCTTAATTTAAGGGAATTGCTTGATCTGTGCGTAGACATCTGGTGCAAGACAACTCCGGAAAACTAACAAAGACTTTTTGAATCCATGCCACACCGAGTCGCTGCTGTATTGCACTCCAAAGATGGACCAACACATTAATAAGCAGGTGGTCATAATGTTTTGGTTGATCAGTGTATGTAGTCTGATAGTTTAATTACGTATTTGTCTTATTTATTCACTTACAATACAAAACAACGATAAGTTCAGTGAAAAGAGTTTTTCATTAACGTCGTGTTACAAGTGACAGCAGATGTAGAGCATTCCGTGAGCTACAGTTCTTTCCAAGGACCTAATTCTGTGTCGTAAAATGCTATCGAGAATCCTTTAGGAATCGTTTTTCCCCCAAAAAAGTGACCAGCAGCAGCAGGTTGTGTGAAGGAATGTCACCTGTCGAGTGAGGAGGAATGCTCCCGCCTCAGATCCGATGATATCGCCAGCAGGCCCTCCCGCGTGTCCTGAGATAAGGCGCAGTGTCCGGCCACGTGACCGGGGTGGCAAGCGCGCACAGGTGTCTGCAGACGAGGAGCCTCGGCTTTTTATCTTTCGGAATTTCTGTACGTTCCTTGCCTGTTAGTCCATCTGAATGGGGCGGGAGAAAATACTTAACTTTCGACGGACAATTCAATCTACATTTTATAAGATCTCCTCCTTATTTTGTAACCAAACACAGTTATATTTTTACTATTTCCAGTATCGGATCAGTGCTACAAGATCTTTATTTATCCTCTGTATACATTACTGGGTTTAATACCACGGCTGAACGTAAATTATCTATTAAATTGAATCAATTATTTTCCAAACATCAACTCAAATCGTTCATTACACCTTCACAATAACAATTAATACACACTAATCTTTAAGTTTCCTGCTTACAAACATTTTTCTATTTTGGGAATTAAGTTTTTCCCGGCGTATTGATGAAATGAAAATTTCTCGGGTTTTCTGCCGGATAATATTTTTATTTAACTCGTCATATAACTCAGCATACAACGTTTCGGCAGCAACCTCCGCTGCCTTCATCAGGTACTGTGTCATACCGAAGCTAAGACAGTAACTGCCTCACGGACGTCAGGAACTTCTATAAACAGCAGTGGGAAGTTCTCTCCGGCAGCGGGCTATTTATAGAACTTCCTGACGTCCGTGAGGCAGTTACTGTCTTAGCTTCGGTATGAAACAGTACCTGATGAAGGCAGTGGAGGTTGCTGCCGAAACGTTGTATGCTGCGTTATATGATGAGTTGAATAAAAATATTATCCGTCAGAAAATCCGAGAAATTTTTATTTCATTTTTCTATTTAATGGTTACAGTTCATTGGTATTGGTATAATTATACCTCTCCTCCACCCTCGTGCTTGTCTTTTCCAATATTAAATTACAATTTTACGTTCCTCCGCCAGGATTTTGGAACGCCTTCTTATTCGTGCAGCTCAAGCTTTTTTTTTTTTTTTTTTTTTTTTTTGATACTTGGTAAACACTCGTAATCATTGGTCATAGTATCTGAAACGGCCAGAAAACTTAATACACATTCCATATAAACAGTTGAGCAACTCCAAAGAAATGAACTGCCAGAATAGTTGATTCGGTAACATACTTACATACTTGGTTTGATGTCCACTTAAAATAACGTAATAACTCACGTACAGCGAACATTAAGAAAGACCATTAGTGAAAGTGGTCAGTAAAATACCTAAAAATCAAATAAGCCGTAATTCATAAACTTTTGTCAAGCAACAACATTAGTGAAAGTTTTAATTAAATTATTTATCGTAAGCCGGAATGACAACTGGCGTTCATGGTTATGGCAGAGACCATGAGTAATTTAAGTTTTTAAGTTGCTTCCATTAGCAACATGTTACTGAAAACAAGTTCCACGTTTTTTCAGTCGTAAAGTTTATTGATATTTTTTTTGACTATGAAACCCTACGAAAAGCAAACTTAATAATGTGTTATGACAATTAATTTGGTAGTAGTTGCTTGGCTATTAAATTGTGGAAATAACCACGAATTTCTTCTAATGGAATCTCTGGTCGCTGTTTTGCGAGCTAAGGCTGACACGTGACACCGTTCTCCAGCCAATAGCTATTGAGGTGAGTGACTGAGTGACCTTACGAAATTATATATTAGACTAGTGTAAGCACGTGATCGTTTTTTTTGCGTATCGTGGCGGGTCTAGAATATTATCAGTTTTTAGGATGAAAGATTATGACAGGTTGATCAGATTTGACCAAATATTAACCAGACTTGTGTTTTAGAGTGAATAAAATCTTCGAGCTTGAAGAACTCAGAAGCATAAATAGAAGCATGTATTAAAAACGAACAGGGACGATAGTAAAATCGTATAATTGCTTAAATAGAAACGAGACCTGTATCTGACCCTTAAAGTTCACTCTGAAAAATTTAAAAAATTCCTGTTTGCTTCAAAGAATAACGTTGTTTTTATTGAGACTGGGCAAACACTCGTAAAGTAATCATTGGTCATAGTATCCGTAACAGCCAGAGAACTTAATACGCATACCATATTATTAAACAGTTGACAAACGAATTGCCAGTATAGTTGATTCGGCAACGTATTTGGTCTGATGTCCACTTTAAAAAATTTAATAACTCACGTACAGCGAACATTTACAAAGAGCACTAACAAAAGTTGTCAGGAAAATACCTGAAAAGCAAATAAACCGTAATGCATAAACTTTGGTCAACAACAACATTAGTGAAAGTTTTAATTAAAATGAAATTTATCCTAAGCCGGAATGACAATTGGCATTCGTGAGGTTACAGTACAGACCGTGAGTTATTTAATATTTTAAAGTTTTTTTTTTTTTTAAGTTGGTTTCATTAGTAACGTATTACTGAAAAGCAGATCCACGTTTTCTTCTTCAGACGTAAAGTGTATCGATACTTTTTTAAACTATAAAACGCTACGAAAAGCAAACTAAATGAATGTAACATGGGAATTAATTTGGTAGCTGATGCTTAGCTACTAAATTGTGAACATAACCACGAATTTCTAATAATGGTACCTCTGGTCTCTGTTTTCCGAGTGAAGGCTGACACGTGACACCGTTCTCCAGCCAATAGCAATCGAGTTGAGTGAATGAGTGACCTTACGAAATTATATAGTAGATTTGGCAGCCAATGGGCAGCCCCAACTTGTAGCAAGGCTCTACCGTTAATGGTAACGCTTAGAAGGCCGACCACGGCAGTGCAGGGAATAGCTTTGCCTTCCAGGGGTCGCCTGTTCGAGTCTGGAAGGGGGAATGGGTGGTTTTAATTACGTGTTGTGTTTGCCCTGTTTCCTCTATACTATGCTGAATCTGGTATGAACTGAATGCATCCGTAAATACTTGCAACTTATAAAGACATATTGCTGGCAGTGTGGTCTTGAAGCCAAGTGCCATTAAAAAAAAAAAAAAAAAAAAGACCGGTTAGAAGCAGTCTAGAGATTATGGAGAGCGGAGCGTGTTCGAAGGCGATGGTATTCCGATCAATGAGCAATATGCCGTGGTTTCTACCTCTGCAAACTGCTTACGCAAGGGCGCCACGAAATAATGTCCATCCAGCACATATTTCGTGTCTGTGGCAAAGTGCTTTGCCAAGTGGTAGCGTGGTCAGCACCCATTAACCTCACCGCAGCGGAATGTTACCCCTGTGTATTCCACAATTTGTCTACGCAGTGCAGCATCGTACGTACTTTACACAATAAAATAAATGGAAATCTCAATTAAGAGACCATCATATTCTTCCGAAGTGATTGCAAATAAGCTAAGCCTTTAATATTTTCTGACATGTGTAGGATGAACGTTCTAATATTTGCTAAGGCCCTGTACACACTTGTATACAAAGGCGAGCGATTCTTGTTTCTAGACAATTTCTATAAAAAAATTGAGTGATTTTATATAGACAATCGAGAGACAAATTCATGTCTATAGACATACTTTTGAAACAAAATCGCAGAACTTTGGTCTCCCATTTGAAATGGGAGACATGAGACAATTATTATACAATGCCGGGTAATATTTTGTAGTGTGAACTTTATCGTCAGTTACTGTCGGAGAACTCTGGAGAAAGTTTGGTCGCTTTTCTTTATTTTTAATTGTTTACTATCAAGATGTGGCCTACGGAGAAAGTGTTATCCTTAACAGAAGATTTTCACTTGACATCTTGTTTGTGGGAACTGACTAATCCCGAATATAAAAATCGAACCAAGAAGAAAATAGTTACTAAAGATCTGAAAAAAAAATATGCAGTGTCCTTACGCGAAAAAAAATTCAAAATTTGAAAACAGCTTTTCATCGGGATCATAAAAAAATATATCAGGCGAAGAAGAGTAAAATATCCCCTGTAAAGAATGCTTGGTTCGCATACGATCACTTGTTATTACTACTGCAAAGTTTAGAATCATGGGGTAGCAGAACACAGACTGCAATGAAGACGAAAATAGTGACTCAGAAAGTACAGAAAGACATTGTAAGTTCATTAAATATCTTTTCTACTTAATTTTTATTCATGGGTATGGAACAGAAAACAATGTTATTAAAATGCAGATTATTTTATTAATTATAATAATCTACTGACAGAAAACATTATGTGGTATTAGTAAAAAAAATCACGTCTCCACCAACGCTTCTTTTTTCACTTATTTTCATTGTTCATGATTAGTACAACGCAAGCAGCGATCCCAACAAAGTCAGACATATTTAGCAACTAACGAGCAACAAGGCTTTCAAGTGTGTATCCGCGACAAAGTCTCTGACCTGTCTATTTACATATCTATAAACAGTTCCCCACATCCGGCCATCCTACAAACCGGATAGCCGGATATTCGGCTACCGAATATCCGGCTGAACGTATTTGAGGTCAGGAAAAATAAAAATGTCGTTAGTAAAGAGAAGATCGCCTACACGGGGATATTTTTATATAAATAATGACAATAAGTTTTCAGTTTTGAATGATTTTTCGTGAAGCATGTTTTGACGTGAAGTTTGATTCATTTCCTTTTTATCAAGTGGACTTAAAGAAAACGCAATGACGTATTTTTCTCTGTCTTCGACCAGATACATCTGCCATGACAAACCATTTGAAAATGAAACATCCGAAATTACTTTTGGATGTAAACAAGAAAAAAATCATGAAGTACTCAACAATGGAGTAAAAAACATTGAGTTTTTCCTAAGAAGCATTTCCCTGGTGCTCACCCTGGAGAAAATATGGCAAGGGAGCTTAATAGAACCGTAAATCGTTGGGCTATGGACCAAAACAAAATACATTTTCTTATTCATGACAGTGGTGCCAACATGATGAAGGGTGTACGCGTGGCTGAGTATGCTTCTGCTAGATGTTTCATCCATTTGCTTCAGATAATTTTCAACTGAGTCATTGAAGATCCAGCTTGAAGAGGCAGGAATGATTGTTAGCGGTAGGTGTCTCTTTGCGCTCTTTAATCGTTCGGTCTTAGCTCAAGAAAAATTGCTGGCTATTGAAAACGAAAAATTTACCCGACCGTTAGCTGGTGTCAAATATTAACATTAGATGGAATTCTACCTTTTATAGTACAGAGTTCCTGTTGGAACAAAAAATGGCTATATCGCTATATGTGGCGTATCGCGCAATGCTTACTAATTTGACTTTTCAACAGTGTTTAATGCTAATGTGCGTTAAACTATTGAATTCCTTTGAATAAATAACATAAATACAAGTTCTGGTATCTACTGCAATTCCGAAGTAATATCACAAGTTTCTGCACTAAAAAAATATTTAGATACCGATGAGAAAGCACAAAGAACTCCTGACTTACCATACATTAGAGCCTCTTTGAGAACTGAATTAAAAAGTCGTTTCGGATTCTTAAATGAAGATTCAAACTACTTGATTGCGACCTTCCTAGAGCCCAGATTCAAGGCAAACTATCTGGGGTTTGCTGAAGCTCGTCAGAAGATTCTATTGGAATCTATAAAAATTTCTTACGAGGATTCTTCCACCAGTAGAAGTTCATCCACAAAGTCTGTTCAGAGGAGTAGAAGGGACGAGACAGAATAAACTATGACTCATGAAGCTCACGACACGTTTTGGAACTGTTTTATGGTATAGCCAATATAACGCTCAAGAAAAAAACGTGATTGCTAGCGAGATTGACTTTATTTAAAGTCTCCTCCAATTAATAGAAAGCGTAACTCTTATACTTGGTGGTCAGCTAATACGACACCGTACCCGAATTTGACAAAATTTGTTACAATTTATTTTTCAGCGCCTTTCAGTAGTATATAAAGCGAATGACTTTTCTTTGAACCTGACATTGTTTACGAGGACAATCAAAACTGACTATTATCTTCTATAGCACAGAAATTGGCGTTCACTCAGGACAAAAACTATTTTTTTTTATGTTAAAAACAATAATAAACGGTATTTTGATTGAAGACATAGTGTTTTTATTTATGTTTATACTTATTATATACTTAGCATTTGTGAATTTAAAGAAAAATGGATGAATTTTTCCTAATTTATTGAGAATCCTACACCCGCCGAATATACGCCGGATATTGACCTACTATCCGGTATCCGGCAGGATAGTAAATTTTGGCCGGATAGGCCGGATACCGGATAGTTGCCGGTTATTCGTTTCACCTCTAATTTATATACAGCCTCTGGTTTAAATACTGTCGCACAGTGTCTTATCTTTGGCTGGACTGATATTGGTTCTTTGCTGTATCGATTTGCGTCATTTGATAAGCTGATTCATGAAGATCAGAAATCATTTAACGTATGATATGAGAATGTATTCAAGTTTGAATACGTGCAAAAGTTTCCCTGAATCTATGTAGAAGACATTAATGACACCCTGAAGAAACCAGATGTGTGCTTTGTGTATACCAGGTAGAAATCATGAATGTAAAGAAATGTTCCTTGGTCTGCAGTGACTGCAGGGGAAGTTCTGAAACGCAGTGGTTGACAACATTGCTGCGTAACTGTATATCCAGTTCTTCTTCTTACGATTTTGGCCTACTTTGGGCTAGGGGAAGCAACTGGTTTTCTGGTTCGCTTTCTCTTCTCCTCCCAGAAATTTTTAATTCTTTCACCGTAGTTCCTGCTTCTTTCTTCAAACGCTCTAACCTCGCATTCGGAAGGACGTAGGTTCGAATCCTCGTCCGGCCATCCAGAATTGGATTTTCCATGGTTTCCCCAAATCAGTCCAGGTGAATGCTGGAATGGTTGCTTTAAAAGGTCATGGTGAATTCCTTACCGTTCCTTGACACTTAGTTCTTTCTCGCCTGTAATGACATCAAAGTCGACGAGGCGTAAAGCCACAAACAAACAAAAAATTTGACCAGACGTTCTTGGCATTTGAACATTCTTCCTGAAATCCCTTGAATTTAATTTTACTTTCAAGCACTGTTCGATTATATTCATCGAGTTCATAGAATTGGTCAACCTTTTTTCCTACTGTCATCGCTTCAGAGCATCAGACAACCACAACGAAAACAATTCTGCAGACAACAATCGTCCATCAACTAAGTCTGAGCTGAGGGGGTAAAAACCTTCGTCACATGCGAATTAATCGAGTGCCTTCAAAGTACCGTACACAGACTGCACACTACTTTTCTTTTTCCTCGATCCGACCAGCTGAGAACCACATTTCGCCGGCCACTGTTCACACAGGTAGCCAGTGTGAATCATGAGTGAGGGGGATGACTTGCGTCCTGCCCGGATTCAAACTGGGTTTCCTAGAACCGGCGTAAGAGGAAGAACTATGTTCCCATCTATCCTCGAAACATGATGAATGACAAGTGTATTTTTGTTTGTGAAATGTGTAACTTATGGGTTTGAGATTCGGGACAGCCCCAGCATTCGCCTAGATATTTCGAGAAACCGCCTAAAAACCGCAGTTAGAACGACCGGTAAACGGGGATCAGGACTGGAACCTAGTCCCGTTGTACTTCCCACACCCAATGTGCGGCGCCTTAAAGCATTCGGCCAAACTGGCAAGTGATTGCACAGCATATTAAATTTAACTTGCTTCAAACGTGTCATGTAACCTTAATTTTTTTTATAAAAAGGGCGGTGATTTTTAAATAGAGGATATCAAGACATCACGGAATGATATTTTTTTAACGATCTGTCGTACCTACCTTGGTAGCGCAGGGGCTAGAGCGCTAGCTCCGCGTGCCGAAGGTAGTCGGTTCGAGTTTGGGCATCGGAGTTAAAGTCTTGTGCCTGTGAATGTAATGTCCGTCCTGTCATGTGTCTAATTAACTGGAAACATTTCATACTGGAGATAATGAAAGCACTGAGTGACATAATTATTATCGAGTTGACTGTATGGCCTCAGATGCCGAAAGCAATTGAGAAAAAAATCTGTCGTCGAAATCTTGTACAAGTTGTAGGATAGCAAAATCAGACATTTTAGGTGTCTACTAGTTAGCAAATATCATTTTATTCCCCTAAAGATAAATTGAAGAACGTTTTACCTGTAGCCTCCCAAAGAACTCCTTATAATTCGTGGATACCCGAAATCACTCCAGGTGAAAGGCGGATAGTTCCTTCAAAAAACCATGACCGAATTCTCTCCCGTTTCTTTTCCCCACTCGTTTCCGGCTTCTAATAATCTCGGTATCGACCGGGGGTAAAGGTATGTACACAGCAAATAACCCATAATTATATTATTCTCCACTCCTCAATATGGATTCTCAAAATTTTATGCTACAATCGTGTAAGAAAAGAAAGGTCTGAAGCACAGCGCAAAATTAGGTGTCTCATGGTTTATTATATATGAAATAATTAGTCCATGGCACAATTTCAAATTTAATTTGTTTTTATTTCCCATAAGCACTTCGGAATTCAAAGATACTGGTCACATGTAAACACAAGCTCCAGCGATTACATTCAATACTCCTGTCAAAGACAATACTGCCTTACACGTAAAACTGTTCGCTCAAAACTGTCTGTGAGTTTCTGACGCTCGCTTTATACATGTTTCATAGAGATTTCAAGAACATTACAAAGGCTTCCTACAGATATTTCTCGAACTTTAACAATACTTAAACAATTAAAAACATATTAAAAATAATCAAAATAATACATAATCATTTAAAATCATTACGAAATGCTCAGAATTGAAAATTAAAGATACTTAAACACAAAATTATCCCCATAAATCATTTTAAACTGCAGTATATCGTTCTTAATACATCGTAGCTCACCTTAACCCTTGGAATTACAAACTTTTAAGCAATTCTCTTGCATTATTATGTCCTTAAACATATTAAATAGTATTTATATAATTTCTTTTCGTAAAACGAAGTCATTTTACACCGATTTACAGTAAATTTCAAGACAAACACAAAATTATGTTTAATCAAACTTTAGCTCGCTACACATGCTTCATAAAATACAATTCCATTTAAGTCTAGGTTTGAGGGCTGTTACAGCAAGTTACTTTTATTTTATAGTTTTGCGCCCCATCAGCACGAGCTCATCAAAGACTGGAGAGAAATGGAGGCAATGAACGGTATGGAGTTTGGCCGTGGCCTTAATGAAGGAGCCATCCCTGAATTAGCGGGCAGTGATTTTGGGGTAAGCACGGGAAGCCCAAGTCTAGATGGTCGAGCAGAGATTCAAACCAGCGTCCTCCCAAACGTGTGGCCACAGCGTTACCGTTCACTCACGCAAATTACAAATTTATAAGCTGAAGCGTTCGGCAGTTACGAGGGTGTGACAGGCGGACAGACAAGTGAGTGAGTCCATAATTCAGAAGGAACGCAACCGTATAAAGTCATCGACTCGGCCAGTACTTTCACGGGGCTACCTCTAGTGAAACTAGTGCGCAGTCACTTTGTTGACCCTGAGCAGTTACGAGCGTGGAGGGGTGCCAGCCATTGTGTGGTCATTAAGACCTAAGTGGTTCGTATGCCACTTGATCAGCAGCTACGCAGATCTGGTTTCAAGGGCACCTTGACGAGCGAAAGTAACTCCTTTGTGAACTGCCGATAATCCATTTACCACCCGACGTAACCATTAAAAGGTGTAGACCAACAACATAAAACTTATTAACCCGTGAGAAAACCCTTACCTACACAAATAATCAATCTTTTGTGGGATTGCTGAAATATATACTCAGCGATTGTAGCATTAAGATTAATACTTCAAGGGCGGATAAAGAAAAACAAAGATACTTTTATGGCGTTTGTTCAATAAAAAAAAGAAGAGTTTTGATAACGTTATGTGGGACAATATGTTCAAACTTTTAAATAATTCAGTATCTAAAATACTGAAATAGAAGAATACTTTATAATTTTTATAAAAAATAGCTATAATAAAAATAGGGAACCATGAAAGACACGCTTCAGTTGAAAAATGTGAGAGACAAGGTTGAAGTCTATCCACATTAATATTCAACTTGTATGTAGAAGAAGCAGTAGAGGAAATGAAAGAAAGATTTGAATGATGCATAAATGTTCAAGGAGAAAAATAATCAGATGCTATGATAGCAGAACGGGCTGAGGATTTTAAAAAGTTACTTAATGTCATGAACAAAATACTGAAGCAACAGTTTGGACTAAATACAAACAAAGCAAGACAAAAGTGATGAAATGTAGCAGAAATTAAACCAATAATAGTAGATTAAATATAAAAACAGAGCCGGATGCGATAGGATAAGTTAGTGAATTTTGTTGCCAAGGAAGTAAAATTACAACTGACGGCTGAAGCAGGAATGATGTTAAAAGCAGAACAGCTGTAGCAAAAAGAGCCTTCATGAAATAGAGAAATCTTTTAGTTTCAAATATTAATCTTGAATTCAGAAAGAACTTTTTAAAACTCTATGTGTGGAGCACAGAACTATAAGGCAGCAAAGCACTGCCTTTAGAAATACCAGAAAGAAGGAAAATTGAAACATTATAAATGTGGTATTATAGAAGGGCGATAAAAATTAAGTTGACAGATAAAGTACAAATCAAAAACAAGTTTTGGAAATGATGGGGATGAAAAAAGTTTGTAGCATAGACTTACAGAAAGAAGAGACAGGCTGGTAGGTAATATTTTGAGACATTCAGGATTGGATGAATTGTCAGTGGAGGGAACAGTCGAAGGTAAAAACTGTAGAGGAAGACAGAGATTAGAATATATGAAGCGAATAATTGAGGACGTGGGTCGTACGTGGTATGTTGAGATGAAAAGATTAGTACAAGATAGGAAGGGATGGAGGATTACATCAAACCAGTCGAAAGACTGTTGACAGCATATATATACTCAGCGAAGTGTATACAGAAAATACCAAAGACACAGGGCTGCTGGAATTATTTGTGTAAATTATCACAGAACAAAATCGGTAACTGATATAATTTTTTTTTATCTGCTTAACGTCTCTCTAACAGCGAAGTCTTTAGAGACTGGAAAAGATGGGGGGCAAGGAATGGGAAGAAATTCGGCCATGGCCTTTTGAAGGAAGCATCCTGGCATTTGCCTGGAGTGATTCGGGAAACCATGGAAAACCCAAATATGGAGATATGATAAAGGAGTAGGCCTGGTAATGATTGGAAGACAAGAGGAGGGTCAAGAGAGTAATGGGATTGGTGATGAGGCATGGAAAGATATTGGTGGTAGAATTAAGGGGGATGCATGCAAGGGAAAAAACGACCATGACCACAATCTGGCAGTTGATTTCTGGCATAAGGCATTGATAAAATGTTCTTTTGTAGATATGGAGTCAAGGGTTGAAATAAATTAGCAATAAATGTTAGAACAGTTTGCCATTAACGCTGAAATAATTTAAAGTTAGAACTCATAAAGGGCAAAAGCAGCCGAGTGGGAAAAATACACTCGAAGAATTGAAAAAAAAGAAAATATATGAAAGGGCCAAAATAGATGCGTAGGAAATTAGCCACCGGTGTATGCGATCCGACGCAATTAATTTAATTGTGAACGTATCTACAGTTTACAATACCTGTTTGTATAAAATATGAATGCAATAACTTTGAATTTTTGTCTGTTGTTTTCGGTAATTGATACAAAAACATTGTGAGATTTAATGTCTCTTTAAAAGGCTACATATAGTAAGTAAATCGAGAGTTTGTCCAGTATACTCCAACTCTTTGAAGCGTTTGTCCTCCAGACGTATTGACAGTCATTGCAAAGGAAACTTCCAGTAACAACTCCACACAGTTTTTTCTTTTAACCTTAATTTTTAGAAAAAAAAAACAATGAATTTTAACATAAACAGGTAAAGTGAGTATGGTATGACGTCAAATGTCAGTAAACAATCCTATTCACTAATACATTATTCATTAATGTGTAGACATGTATTAGTAGAGAAAAGGTAATGCTGAGAACTGAATAGGATTATTCCACCTTAGAAATAAGAGGTTTCGGTATGTTTTTATGTTGAAGTTTGTAACTTTGTTTCATTGTCAATATTCCCTTTCGGTTTACCACAAATACTGAAATCGGAATAGGTTAAATTAAAGCATGTTTCTTGGACCGGTTAGCTTTTTGAACATTTCAATTATTTTTATATATATTTTTTTTATGATAAGGTCCAATGCTATTCCTCGTGTCTTACGCCACAGCCAAAAAAAAAAAAAAAAAAAAAAAAAAAAAAAAAAAATAAATAAATAAATAAATAAATAAAAGTTTTCCACTCAGCTAATATTGTCATTAGGAAATCAAAGCTTCAATAACACGCGAATTAACACATTTACTGAATCGCATGTTAGTGACATCATGCATCGAGATATAAATTTGTCCCAAAATCTTCATGGCTTCTTACATCTCCAGATTGAGATTACAACGTCTGAACGACCGAGCGTGGTGCCCTACCATTCCGGAGGACGCGGGTTCGAATCCCTGTCCAACCATCCAAAACTGGGTTTTCCATGGTTTCCACAAATGACTCCAGGCGAATGCCGAGATGGTTCCTTCAAAAAGCCATACCCGAATTCCTTTCCCACTCCTTGCCCCCAGTCCCTTGCTGCCTCTAATGACCCCCACGTCGACGAGGCATAAAGCAGGCAGAACTTTTGAACGGCTGATGTGATTCCAGCTACTTACGTGCGGCTGTAATAATGACCTCAGGAATATGGCGTCATGCCAGGCAAAGGAAATTAAAAATAAATCTTAAAATTAGTTTTAATCGTGCTATATGGCCGATATGGGGAATTACTTTCATTTAAATGAATTAATACTTTCAATTACAAGGCGCTCACGAAAACAACTTCAATTATTTTTCAAAAAACTTAGACTACTCGTGCCCGCTGCTGTAATGCCACATACCGGTTGTGTAAGTTAAAACCTAAACACAACTTCCGCGCTGACGTCACTGCTCGAAAGTTCAAGCACATATCTGACATATCAACGAACACAACAACGAAAACAACTACATCGAACGTATGTGAACAAATAAAAATCAATTAATAATTACTATTTTATTACAAACTAGCGGAGTTCCAGGCATTGACCGGTATAGGTGGCGTAAATTTACCCGTACCCTGTTTTTATTCCCGCAATGAAAAACATTTTTACAAAGTCTCATAAAATTCGCACCAACTTTTTTCGGAATTAAAGTAAACCTAGATTCACCCACCCCCTACCAAGAAACTAGTGGGTTGAAGTTTATTTGCACAAACACTATTTTCATTCTTCCGAAAAGATTCATGTATATCAAACTTCGTTAATTCGGCTAAGAAATTGCATTACTACGTTACTGAACAACGCTAGATTATGTTAGAAACTCACATTTGATAATTTGCGAAGTGAATTGATATACTTTTTGCTTGAAATGCCAGATAATTTAACTCCACAGATTCATCGTTTTATAAAAATATCAAAAGTTACTCCAGAATAATATTATCGTAAACAGAAGACTAATGCTGATCGCCAATGATCCTGAAATCATGCTTAAAGAAAATCTCTGTTGCTTTTACGGCTTTCTATGGCGTTTAAAAATTGAATATCACGAATTAAAGGAAAGAATACTTCAAGTTTTGTTTAGTGTGAAAAATGGTTATTATTGTAAAGTTATCTTATTGCTTTCATTGGCTGTGGTCAGAGACATTGTATTTGTGTGTTTAGTGAGAAGTGTGGAACATCTAATCCTTCAGAATTTCATTTTATGCTCCTCTGTTATTTAACGTTGAAACATAAGACATGCCAAACAATTGAATTGAGATTCTAAGCTTTAAAACGGTGAAAACCCCATTGAAATCTGCTCCGTAGTTTCCGAGTTTTTATAAGACTAATATATCCGGTTTTCGTTTTATAGATATAGATAGATTTAATAATATTTTTATTTCAATACTCTGCCATTTCATTTCAACTAAATAGAACTGTTATTAAGCTCATTAGCGTTCATAACCGCTACTTTGTAGTAACATCTCTGGCCACTGTAGCAGGACAACGAAGGCCTGGTTCGTGACGTCACAGCACTAACAGACACGATCACCAAGTTTAGCCTTTTATTGGTATTGATAGACTCAAAGAATGAAATTGTTAGGGAATGTAGTTTTACTATTTAAATGGGCCTAGTAAAATACAGATTAAGTAAAAACTGAAATAACTAAGATTTAAATATTTAACTAATATTGCTTAGGTAGTAAAAATACATGACTATACAGAAATAGGCGGAAATACTGGAGGTGATACTCAGATCTTAAGTCATGATTTGATATGTTTCTTGATATTAATCTTAATGGACCTCTAGAGGTAGATTTAAACCGAAAATGCGTGGCACGGAATATAAAAGTTACGAGAACTGAGTTTTAGGACCACGCATGTCGTGACCGCTTGACCTGGTCTGACTGATAGGCGACCTTGACCTGTATTCGACCTTCAGGCATCCCTCTGCAGGGTATGAATACCTAATGTCTTGTTCGAGGGGACAGAGTCGACATCGCTATGTTGGACTGGAGGCAGTCAGTAGAGTACAAGGAAAGAGCCTCCTCAAAGATAGTGCATAATAGTTGAAAGCTCATACGAACGGGTGTACCCTGGGCAAAATTATAAATAACTCTCCCTAATGCCAGATCCTTCCACCACCAGGACCAATTTGGAACCAAACTTTTTTTTTTTTTAACTGGACACGTGAAATCTTATATATAAAAATCAATGTTTGTTTGTTCGTCTTCTATGCATTCCTATACCATTTATAAGAATGCAATGAAACTTTGGAGAGTTTTCGAGTGTGCGTCTGCGAAGGTTCCTGTGAAAAAAAATTTCAAAAAAGTCACCCCCTATTCCCCATAACACCCCATAGTTTAGGCAAAACCACATTTTTTATCCGATTTAGATAGGAATTTGTACACTTATACTTTAAAACAAACATAAAAATACTGCCCACATACAGTTTACGAATATTAATCCCCTCGCCCCCTATCCACCCCCATAATTTAGGCAATACCACATTTTTTATCCGATTTAGATAGGAATTTGTACACTTATACTTTAAAACACACAGAAAAATACTGCCAACATATGGTTCCCGAATATTCATCCCCTCTCCCCCTTTCCAACCCAATTACGTTTTCACCCCATAATTTAGGCAAACCACATTTTTTATCCGATTTAGATAAGAATTTGTACACTTATACTTTAAAACAAACAGAAAAATACTGCCTACATACGGTTTCCGAATATTAATCCTATCGCTCCCTTTCCACCCCCATAATTTTTTCACCACATGATTTAGGAAATACCACATTTTTAATCCGATTTAGATAGGAATTTGAACACTTATACCTTAAAACAAACAGAAAAATACTGCCAACATACGGTTTCCGAATATTCATCCCCTCTCCCCATTTCCAACCCCATTACGTTTTTACCTCATAATTTAGGCAAATCACATTTTTTTATCCGATTTAGATAAGAATTTGTACACTTATACTTTAAAACAAACAGAAAAATACTGCCAACATACGGTTTCCGAATATTCATTCCCTCTCCCCATTTTCAACCCCATTACGTTTTTACCCCATAATTTAGGCAAACCACATTTTTTATCCGATTTAGATAGGAATTTGTACACTTATACTTTAAAACAAACAGAAAAATACTGCCTACATACGGTTTCCGAATATTAATCCTATCGCTCCCTTTCCACCCACATAATTTTTTCACCCCATGATTTAGGAAATACCACATTTTTTATCCGATTTAGATAGGAATTTGAACACTTATACTTTAAAACAAACAGAAAAATACTGCCTACATACGGTTTCCGAATATTAATCCTATCGCTCCCTTTCCACCCCCATAATTTTTTCACCCCATGATTTAGGAAATACCACATTTTTTATCCGATTTAGATAGGAATTTGAACACTTATACTTTAAAACAAACAGAAAAATACTGCCTACATACGGTTTCCGAATATTAATCCTATCGCTCCCTTTCCACCCCCATAATTTTTTCACCCCATGATTTAGGAAATACCACATTTTTTATCCGATTTAGATAGGAATTTGAACACTTATACTTTAAAACAAACAGAAAAATACTGCCTACATACGGTTTCCGAATATTAATCCTATCGCTCCCTTTCCACCCCCATAATTTTTTCACCCCATGATTTAGGAAATACCACATTTTTAATCCGATTTAGATAGGAATTTGAACACTTATACCTTAAAACAAACAGAAAAATACTGCCAACATACGGTTTCCGAATATTCATCCCCTCTCCCCATTTCCAACCCCATTACGTTTTTACCTCATAATTTAGGCAAATCACATTTTTTTATCCGATTTAGATAGGAATTTGAACACTTATACCTTAAAACAAACAGAAAAATACTGCCA
Organism: Vandiemenella viatica; assembly: GCA_031002005.1. Taxonomy (NCBI): domain Eukaryota; kingdom Metazoa; phylum Arthropoda; class Insecta; order Orthoptera; family Morabidae; genus Vandiemenella; species Vandiemenella viatica. Next base: position 16,586,439 of record JARYHS010013630.1, read on the forward strand.
ACATACGGTTTCCGAATATTCATCCCCTCTCCCCATTTCCAACCCCATTACGTTTTTACCTCATAATTTAGGCAAATCACATTTTTTTATCCGATTTAGATAGGAATTTGAACACTTATAACTTAAAACAAACAGAAAAATACTGCCAACATACGGTTTCCGAATATTCATCCCCTCTCCCCATTTCCAACCCCATTACGTTTTTACCCCTTAATTTAGGCAAACCACATTTTTATCCGATTTAGATAAGAATTTGTACACTTATACTTTCAAATAAACAGAAAAAATACTGCCTACGTATGGTTTCCGAATATTCATCCCCTCTCCCCCTTTCCAACCCCGTTAGGTTTTTACCCCATATTTTAGGCAAACCCCATTTTTTACCCGATTTAGATAAGAATTTGTACACTTATACTTTTACAACAAACAGAAAAATACTGCCTACGTATGGTTTCCGAATATTCATCCCCTCTCCCCCTTTCCAACCCTTTACGTTTTCACCCCATAATTTGGGCAAACCACATTTTTTATCCGATTTAGATAAGAATTGGAACACTTATACTTTAAAAAAGAGAGAGAAATTCTTTACACATTAATTTCACAAAAACCCAATCCCTCTCCTCTCTTTCCACCACCTTAATTACCCCCTCTTCCCCATAACACCCCATAATTTAAACAAACCCGCAAACCGTTCGTCCGATTACGGCGAAGCTTTCGTGAGTTGTCGACAGGATGACGGAGAAGGTTCCTGTCAAAAGAAATTAAAAACCCACCCCTCCTCCCCATAATTTAGACAAAACCACATATTTCATGAGATTTCAATGGGAATTTGCACACTTATAGTTTGAAACAAACAGAAAAATACTGCCTGCACATGTTTTCCAAAGCGCATCCCCTCTCACCCTTTCCAACTGAAAATGAATGAAACAGCAGTTTAAAATTTATATGTAAATATTTTTTCATTTAATCTATGTGCCTACTCAAGTCCAGCAATAGTGAAGCATTGCCGGGTCAGCTAGTAAATAAATAAAAGTTAGTTGTGTCAAGGAATTTATCATCGTTACTGATTTCGGTATTATTTGTATCTATGTCTGTCTGGACCAATTAGGACCACCTTAAGCTTTAGGTTGGCTTGTATTTGCTTTGGATAAGTACACATTCGTGAAAACTAGTTTTGTTATTTCTACAGGGGACCTGCAGCTTAATTTGGAATCCGGACCACGGTAGCGTTCTGGTGTACTTCACATTACACAGCAAAATGTTGTACAGGCGAAGGAGCTATGAAAACCCCCGCCAAGACAGGGATTCGAACAGGGGACCTTTCAGTCTCCAGTCAGACGCCTTAACCACGGAGCCAGGTTGCCGTCTTACTGCAGTCATCTTTTCATTTACTTTAGTAGTAAATTTGCTATCAACATCCTTCCTTTAGAAGTGCGACAAAATACTTTTTCCGCAAAGCTATTTGGGTCACAACGACGGATAGATAGGATTAAAGAAATTAGGTATCGTGAGAATGCTTATTTGCCATTGGAAAGCACAGTGTTAGTATTGGTGCAAAGAACTAGAGATGGATCGTTCGCGAGTGAATCAGTTCTTCAGAGCTGTTCTTTTGAAAGAGCGAGTGAGCAGTCGCTCACTAAAAACGAACGGTAGTTCTTCTTGGAAGCGGTAATGACGGTGGTGTGTCGGTCCTCGATTGAACTTAACTTCAATTGAGTGTGCGCCAGCAATAAGTCGGTTTCGGCTTTGCCACTCTCGGCCGACCCATGTTTATGCTTAGTTCCACGCCGTTCATAGTTTATCCACTCCGCTCTTAAAAAGTAAGAATTCCCGAAGATCGGGAAGAGCTAGTTCGTTCGCGACGTTCTCCGATTCCAGTGCTCAGCACAGCGCGGAGCAGTGCCACTGGGGAGCTAGTTCTTTCGAATCTGACGTCCCGCTCCGCTTCTCTTTGTGTATTCCGGCTACAAGCGTGCCTTGTGAAAGATTATTTTCAAATGCTCGACATATTCGCACTGAAAAATGAAATAGCCTGCTGAATAGCCAAATAAGTAAAATTTTATTTCTGAACAGTAACCTTCATTTCATTTAAAGCAAAAAGTTCTTTAAAATTGATTGTACTTTGTGTCTGTAAATAAATTAATGTAAAACTAACTATCTCTCAAATATTCCCAGCAATTCGAACAATATTTCATTGACACTTTGAAAGGGCTTTTCTGCGTGAAAGTAATCCGGTAGTATTTAAGAAACAAAAATGTTTCGGAATAAATACAAAAATAAATGAAAATAACCGATGAGAGATTAACCTAAGAAATTAGTCTAAATGTAAATAAAACGAACAGATACTACACTCAAAATAGATGTAACTGCTCTTTTTGTTTAAACTGAGCTAGTGAACTGGTGAACCGTTGAAAAGAACTAGTTATTTCCACAGAGTGATTAAATGAGCGCCGCTCTTTTTAGTGAGTCACTTTGCCCACCTCTACAAGGAACCTTCTGCTAGTAAAAATTATTCGACCTGCTGAACAGTGCTGCCAGGCTTTGAATATCCCCAGATGGCCGCTAAGATTTCCGTAGATTGGGTACAAAAATCCGGAGACTTGCTAACAGAAAGACTGAAACAATAATTATTGAGGAAAGAGTCATAATGAAGAATACTTTTTACTTCCAGGTCTTTAAAATTCGAAATACAAAATCATATTCTACATTGAAAATAAGAAATATCTCTAAACAGTACATGTTCTGTGAATGGAAATGTTAAAAAGCCGTGCCAACGAACGTGTCGCCGTGCATAAAGAGAGCTCCAATAGTTCTGTATTACGGTCTTTTAAGATCTATAAAACGTATAATCAAACATAATGTGAGCTTTATTTTATTTCAATCGTTGGTTCACACGAGCGGTTGCAAGGAAACCATTCACAATTATTGACAATTCTGTAATGCATTAACACTATACGTTTAAAGTTTAACACATGAACAATATAAGGAGAAGTCAACAAATAATAAAAAGTAGCAAAAATCCGTAGATATTTAACAAAATTCGAAAATCCTAACTTTTTATAAAAATCCGTAGGATTGGCAGCACTGCTGCTGAGTACAGACGAAGAAGCAGGATTACTTTTTAAAGAAAAAACAGAACTAAATTTTGTTTAGGATATACATTATCCCCTCTGTATTAGTAATTTGAGGAGTGCTCTTATACGCCTCCTCTCTCGCTGTCACGCACAGTGACTACTTGTTTGGACGCTGCAGGCGGGGAAGAGCTGGCTTGTGATTGGCTGTTCTGACACAGACCAGATGGCTCCATGCCTCTGACTGTCTGTCAACAAGCTTCAACGAGACCTTCACGCTGCCGTCAGACGCGTGCTAATCCCCACAAGGCTCTGACTACATTAGACCTGACTTCGACAGTATCATTTTTATGAAGATACCACTCACTTAGTTCGTGATTAATAAGAAAGTTATGAAACCAGTAATTCAGTTAAACAAATGTAGTTGATTTAACGGGTTCAAAAATTTTAAACTTGCTTATGTGTGAGCGGATATTTTGCCGGCGTATAAATGCAACACAGTCTTCACCGGTTTGCAGTCTGATATTTTCATGAAATGGTGATAACATTTCGACAACGTCCTTGTTCTCTTCGTGAGACCGAGAGTGGTGGTGTAACGGATAGCGTTCTGGCCTCGCATTCGGGAGGACGGCGGTTCGAATCCCCGTCCGGGCATCCAGATTTGGGTTTTCCATGGTTTCCCCAAATCACTCCAGGTGAATGCCGGGATGCTTCCTTCAAAAAGGCCATGGCCGAATTCCTTCCCATTCCTTGCCCCCATCCTTTCCCGTCTCTAAAGACCACGTTGTTAAAAAGGGACGTTAAACTGTTACAAAAAAAAAAAAAAAAAAAAAAAAAATCTCTTCGTGAGGTATTCGTATCTTGCTATGGAGAATCTGTTTCGCAGTGATCTCATAAATTCTGGATTGCAAGATACGTTTACCTGATGAAAACAATAGATGACGTTGTCGAAACCTTGTCATCGTTTCATGAAAATGAGCATTCCAGTCCCGAAGACCACGATGGATCAAAGCATCAGTGCGCACCATCATGTTTCCCTAATCTTATCACTCCTGTCATTAGGGCCCAAATAGCTTGGTGGATGAAGTATTTCACCACTCTCCTAATGAAAGTGGGTGTACGCAAGTTTACCACTGAGTTGAAACGAAACATGCGTCGTCTGTCTACCAGAGTATCCGAGCTCAATCTACGAATCAATAAAGTGACAGTAATTTTATGAATAATTTCGTCAAAAATAACTGTTTTGGTGAATTTTGTTTTTATTCGATTCCCGAGACACGTTTCGCCCTTGTGGTCTGAAGATGCCCTATACCACAAGGGCGAAACGCGTCTGGGGAATCGAATAAAAACAAAATTCACCAAAACAGTTATTTTTGACGGAATTATTCATAAAATTACTGTTCAACAGCTGCGGAAATATGGCCTACCACCAGATCAATTAAGTGACGCTTTCATAAGGACTGTAGCGAGCGGTCAAGAATCTAACGGCTCTTCTCTGTACTTTCTCTATACTGTCAATCAGCCCTCTACGAAAAGTGTCCCAAACGGCTTAACAGTAGGCCAAATGTGGACGCACGAGACTTTTCTACGCTATTTCATTTGTTTGTGCTTTATAATTTTTCAAAATTCGAGCCATAAATCGCAGCCTAGAATTAGCTCTATCTACGACCTAATCGCGCTTAATAAGAAGTTATGAAATTAGTATTTTAGTTAAACAAATTTGGTTGATTTAATGGCTTCTTAATTGCAACAAAATTTGAGTTATAATACGGCTCAGTTGACTGCTGCGCCGTAATGGTGTCCGGCGCTGACACAACAGGTGGTGGCAGAAATTTTCACCATCAGCTAATGTCTGGCAGGGTAGGAGAAGTGGTGATACACATTTCCTAATCATCAGAACAGGAACCAGGAAGTCCTGGGTTAAATGCCCAACCCCTCCGTAGTGAGGGCATACGATAATGTTTTGCTGATTCTACCGACGGATGGGAACGTTAAGGGAGTGTCTTTCGGAAGAACAGGCCTGAATCGGCGGGCACGGCGTTTCACCCTGTTCCTTCTTTCATCTCTTATTCAGAACATAGGCAGAACACTCTACCCTGAACATACACACAATCACAGTGACCCAAAGTTACAGTAACAGTTACGAACACTAGGGAATGGAACGGGAAACTACCCCCCTTACTGCATCCTATAGTAACTACGCAAGTGCAGATATAGGGTGTGGAGCACATTTTGTCTAAAAGAAGCCTGGTAGTCATTTAAATTAAGCGTTTTTATTAGCATTTGAATAATCCTAATTCCATCATGTTGATGTGTTTGGCCTATCTTCCTTCATCGCTGTAATAAGTATTTTTGCTACGCATAATCTTTCTTGCTTTTAGTGGTTTTAGCGTTCCGTCTATATTTAAGACATAATCAGTGCCACAGGTACGGTATATACACATATCTATACAATAACGCTTATTAATTATTTTTTTTCTAAAGTGAGTTATTTCGACTTACTTCCAGTTTTGCTTATGGATTAGTACTTGGAAGTTTGTAGTTCTATACCACTTGTAAGTTTCTCATTAACATTTCTGTTAATTGCTTTCGTATTTCGAATTAAGCTTTAGAAAATGATTGATTATTAATTTCTGCTCTCAGTATAGACGATATTCATATCCGAAACCATAAACACACTGAAGAGCCAAAGAAAATGGTATACGCATGCGTATGAAAAAACAGAGATATGTAAACACGCAGAGTACGGCGCAGTGTTTGGCAACGCCTATATAAGACAACAGGTGTCTGGCGCAGGCGTAAGATCGGTTACTGCTGCTATAATGGCAGGTTATCACGATTTAAGTGAGTTAGAATGTGGTGTTATAGTCGGCGCACGAGAGATGGGACACAGCGACTCCGAGGTAGCGATGAGGAGCGGATTTTCCCGTGCGACCATTTCACGAGTGCACAGTGAATATCGGGAATCCGGTTAAATATCAAATCTCCGACATCACTGTGGACGGAAAAAGATCCTGCCAGAACGGGACCAACGACGACTGAAGAGAATCGTTCAACGTGACACAAGTGCAACCATTCCGCAAATTGCTGCGGATTTCAATGTTGGGCCATCAACAAGTGTCAGTGTGCGAACTATTCAACGCCAAGATTCGAGCGTACGGTATATCGTATCAGCTTTGTGAATGGATAAAGGATTTTCTAACTGGTCGGTCGCAGTACGTCGTTGTTGAAGGAGAAAGTTCTTCTAATCAGATGTTACATCGGGTGTACGTCAAGGAAGTGTAATAGGACCACTTCTTTTCTTAATTTTTATAAACGATCTCTGAGACTAAATGAAAAGTATTTTTAGATTGTTTGCTGATGATGCGGTTATTTATAGGAAGAAAGAAATTTGGCTGATTACTTAGAAATTCAGCGTGATCAGGATGTTATTTTGGCATGGTGTGCTGAATGGTAACTCACACTAAATTGTAAAAACTGCAAGGCAATGAACATCACTTACTAAAAGAATCAGATTGTTCAGAAATACGAGGTAAACAGTTCAGTTATTGATATTGTCGATTCTATGAAATATTTGGGAGTAACAGTACAAAGGAACATGAAATGGGACTTACATATTAATTCGTTAGTAGGTAGAGCTACTTCTAGGCTGCGATTCCTAGGTCGAATCTTGAAAAATTGTAACGATCAAACAAAGGAGATAGCGTACAAATCTCTTGTGCGTCCACAACTGGACTACTGTTGTGCCATCTGGGATCCGCTTCGTAAGGGGTTGATTGACAGTATAGAGAAAGTACAGAGAAGAGCCACTCGATTCGTGACCGCTTGCTACAGTCCTTATGAAAGCGTCACAGAACTGATTAGTAGACTAGGCTGGGGGTCTCTGGTAGATAGACGACGCACATTTCTTTTAAACTTATTGGTAAACATGTTTACTCCCACTTTTACTTACGAGTGTAGTGAAATACTTCTTCCACCAACCTATTTGAGTCGGAATGACAGGAAAGATAAAATTAGAGAAATAAGGAGCCGCACTGATTCTTATATGAATTCCTTTTTTCCTCGTACCATTCGGGATTGTAATGCACAACAAAGAGATTAGCTTTGGTGCTGAGCGCCATAATTTTGTGAATTGCAGAGTATATATGTAGATGTAGATACATCATCGATATGGGCTTTCGGAGCCGAAGGCCCGTTCGTGTGCTCTTGCTGAGTGCACGACACGAAGCTTTACGCTTCTCCTGGGCCCGTCAACACCGATCTTGGACTGTTGATGATTGGAAACATGTTGCCTCGTCTGACGAGTCTCGTTTCCAATTATTTCGAGTGCATGGAGACAACCTGACGAATTCGTGGAACCTGGATGTCAGCAAGGGACTGTTCAAGCTGGTGGAGGCTCTGTAATGGTGTTGGCGTGTGCAGTTGGAGTGACGTGGAACCGCTGACACGTCTAGGTACGACTCTGACAGGTGACACGTACGTACACATCGTGGCTGATCACCTGCGTCAATATATGTCCATTGTGCATCCCGACGGACTTTGGCAATTCCAGCAGGACAATGCGACACCCCACACGTCCAGAATTTCTGCAGAGTGTCTCCTGAAATACTCTTCTGAGTCTAAACACCTCCGCTGGCCACCAAACTTCACAGACATGAACATTATTGAGCATATTTGGGATGCCTTGCAACGTGCCGTTCAGAAGAGATCTCCACCCCCTCGTACTCTTATGGACAGTCCTGCAGAATGCATGGTGTCAATTCTCTGCGGCACTACTTCAGACATTAGTCGAGTCCATGTCACGTCGTGTTGCGGCACTTCCGCGTGCTCGTTGGGTCCCTACACGATATTAGGCAGATGTACCAGTGTCTTTGGCTCTTCAGTGTATAACAATACTGCAACCGTAGTAAAGAAATATTTTTTAAAAAATAATAAGTTTCGGACACTGTTAATGAGTTTTAGAAAAGAAATTAACTGTTATCAAAATTTGTGTCCATCTGTCTGACTGTTTGTTTGATTCACGCAAATAGTACCAATCGGAGTTTAATGGAGTTACGAACAATATATTAGCTGTAGTAATTTTATAAATAATTCCGTCAAAAACAACTGTTTTGGTGAATAAAATTATTGTTCAACAACTGCGGAAATATGGCCTCTCACCAATTAATATTACATATAGTCTCGGGAGTAAAATAGTGTATGTTTCATTAAGTTGTAGAGTTGCAAGCTGAGGAATTTAACATAGAAGAGTCAACAGATTAGTAACAACGTTTCGTTAACGTGATTCAGGCGAGAGCTACAGGGTGGACTTAGGTACTTCTCGCATTCGAAATGTTGAATGTGACGTACTTGATATAAGAGAGAGGTCCGTACACTAACTATTCACGTGTTCAAAACTGCGGGCCTAAGCTAGTAGCAGAATAGGGTTTAGATTTACTTTACACGTTTAGCAGAAATTTGATCTGAACTGCAAGGCACTTGGTGATGTACATTTTGTATAACTGATAGGGTATCAGCACTTGCTGCAGGTTCGTCAATACTGCCACGCTCTCAGGCTAGCAGCGCACACGTTTCAAGGTCGCAGACGTTTCCGCGCTGCGATAAGGATTATCTCTGATAACCATTGCCACTAACCTCAGTGCTCGCTTCGGCGAATGCATAACACAACCGATGAAAAGTCCAAGAACATAGTTTCTCATCCGTTGCTCTCCTCAAAATAATATTACGAAAGTTGAAATAAAATAAAGAAAATGTTCTGCTTGTTGTGGTTACGTGAAATTATTTCCTTATTCGTAATGCTTTGTTCTGTGTGTTATCTAAAACGTAAGTGTGCTAAATGGATTGCGATACCTTGCATTTTAATTAAAGAAGATTAATACGTTGGTAGCTATGGATGAAATATTTAAGAAGGTGGTGCAGAGCATTGGGGAAGGGAAAATGAAAGCAATGGTATTTGCAGATGAGATGTTAGTTTGGGGAGAGGATGAAAGAGAGGTGCAGGATCAGCTGGATGTGTGGGAGAGAGTAGTTGCAGCCTATGGTATGAAGTTCTCTGCGAAAAAAATGTGAAGTGGTGATATCAACAAGAAAGAAGAACAGGAGGACATAGGCATATCAATTGGAGGGGAGCAACTAAATAGAGTGGAATGTTTCAAATACTTGGGGAACAGTATTGAAGAAAATGGAGGAAACAGAATGGAGGTAAATGAAAGAGGAAGATATGCAGATGGATTTTTTAAAAGTATTAGGAGCCTCGGATGGAGTAAGGATCTCCCGCAAAAGAGCAAAGAGGCAATCTATAAAACATACTTTGCGCCAGTTTTAACATATGGGTCGGAAACATCGGTGATGAAAGAGAGACAAAGGGAGAGTACAATCTGTGGAAATGAAATTTCTGAGGAGTAGACTAGGAGTAACAAGAAGAGACAGAATAAGGAATGAGAGAATCAGGAGATGATAAAGGAAGAACCACTACAAAAGGGAATTGAAAAATCTAGGTTGCAGTGGTACGGGCATGTAAAGAGGATGGGAGAAGTTACCAAGGAAGATGCTGGACATGGAGCTGAAAGGGAAGAGGCCTAGAGGAAGACAAAGGGACAGATGGATTAAAGGTGTTAAGAAATGTGTGGAGGAAAGAGGAGGAAATTGGGCGACAGTGGAAGAAGAGAGATGGTGGTTGGATAGGAAGCGCTGGCGATACTTTTGTTCCCAGCAGACCCGGCCAGTGGCTGGAAGCTGTCCTAGATGATGATGATGATGAATACGTTGGTCGTGGCACCGTGATGGTGTCCAGCGCTGACGCGGGTTAAGTTGATTCGAGTCCTGGTAGTGACTTGGTCGGCAGTGTAGGAGAGGTGCTCGTGCACAGTTCCTCCTAACCAGACTGAGGGTTAAATCGCAAACCTCTCTGCAGTGCGTATGGAGTGAGGGCGTACCACACTGTTGATGGCTATTCGCCCATCGCCTGGGGCTTTAAGCCTGGCAGCCTTCAGTGTATCTTAGGTAGAGTGGGACTGAATGGGCTGACTCCGTATTTCACCCTCACCCTTCCTTGATGTTTCATTCTAAACACTTTGTGCTGAACACTCACTCCATTACAGTCACACACAGGGAAGGCAACATGAAACAATTTCTCCGGGGCGTTACTACGGATACCGTATACACTCCTACACGGGTATGCACTCGTAGAAGAAATATATACGACAAATTCGACGTAACAAAATCATAAGGAATTAATTGGTAGGGTGTTTAATTAATTAAAAACGATGGTTCAACTGTGGGGGGTGGGCAACCAATAAGGTAGCTTAAAAATCTACAAACAGCTTTCCTCGTTCACGGCCAGTTCATTAGAGGCTGATGGCCAGGATCGGGAAGGAATTCGACCATGATATTTTGAAGGAAAAATCCCGGCATTCACCTGGAGAGCTTGGTTTAAACTATGGAAAACCCGAATCTGGATGGTCGGACCGGGATTCAAACCAGCGACATACGGAATGCTAGATTAGTGCGTTACCTCTCACCCATCATACAACATCTAACAAATACGCGTATGAAGTGTGTATCTAAGCAATACAAAAACCATGGTTGCCTCTTTCACAAATCACTGTTTTTATCTCTTCTATTATAAATTTGTAAGCAATCTGCGTGTGTCTTAGAGGTATGTAACGGTAAAGGGTAAAAACTATCGCATTAATTTCGATGGTGTTTTCAAGTTTTTAGAGCTAATCGTCCGATTTAAAATCTGCGGAAACAGCTAATATCTTATATGTACCAACGGATGGAACAAGGAAATGAAATCGTTTCTACGGGGAAATTATAGGCCACAGATCGCACTGTAGTTCACTTCTTTCTGGAAAACTGACAAAAAATCACACTACTTTTTTGGTTTATGTTTCGTTTCTTCGGCTATATATCTAATCAGTTCCCCAAAATTTAAATCATTAACATAAACGGAATATGCGAGTCAAACGTTAGAAGCCTGAGTAATATAGTATTTACTGTAATCTTAGCACAGACACCGAGATTATTAACGTCTTTCACGGTTACAGAATTTGTCTCTGGTACAACATGTTCTGAAATCCACGCTTAATCCTGTACAGTGTTAATTAAAAGCGTTAATGTGTGATACTTCTCCCCTACATGACGTGTGGACGAGCAGTTCAGTCTTTTCTCAAAGGAAGATGCCTCCAATAAACATTTAGAGGTAACAATCCGTTTTTCATACGTAAAAATATTCTGTGATAATATCGTCCAAAAAACGTGAGTACAAATTATGTCTGCTGTTCAAACTACGGCCAGTAGAACAATCTGTTCTTTTTATTAACTAACACTCATAACCCTAATTCCGTAATGTTTATTTGTGGCATTAGTTTTTGTTGCCATAAAGTGGGAACTTCTCACGTGCGACTGAGTTTATGATGACAGAAACATGCAACCAATAAAATTAAAAAGGAACTAGGAATCCTAAAACCTTATGCTACATGCCGTTAATTATACAACTAAATCCATCGTGCCTTATGCTGTAACGCGTCAGATATCACACTGATCCGAGCTGAATTTCGGAATAACCACAAACTTCGTTAATGTTTCCACTCGAAAATCATAGTTTCTGTCACATACACATTAATAAATTAATTGTATCGCGATCGAATCTTGACTCTTTAGAACTACTTACTTGTGGCTGAAACAATGACAGTAGTAATATGTCGGCATTGAAAGCAGAGGAAATTAAAAATAATTCTTGGCTGCATTTCAAACTAACCACATTCTTCGCCAATGTTTCCGTTCGAAAATCATAGCTTCTGTCACATGTCCATTAAAACATTCACTGTTTCACAGTCAAAACTAATCCACTAGAACTATTTGTATGCAACTGAAATAATATCATTCAAGCATCTCCAAGTTAATATTTGGTAACAGAATAAAGTCGGTAAATTTCTGCACATACCCAAGCACACACGCTAATGCTACTATACGAATGAATTTAAAGTCCAGTCAATCTTGGTAAGTTATTACCGACGTCCTGCAATTAAATAATTTTGATTGTTTGCCGTGGTATCCGACTTTACTGGTAGCACTGATCAAATTAAATGGAGACATTACTGCTGCCGTTTCGACGATTCGCAAAATGTTAATTGTAGCAGACGTGCAAATTTATTCTCTACACGTAGAGGAGTACGGTGAAGTATCAACGCTGCCGAGAATTCGTAGGGTACATACAATACGAATGATGAAGTGAGTGCCTCTTATCCTGTCTATGAGTCTGGGCGCTTATTATTTGCAAAGGATTTCCTCCCCATTGGTAATATTTTTACTCTTCGTCGACGTCGAAGTCATTAGAGGCGGGAAAGGAATGGATGACAGAAACGGAGAGGAATCCGGCCATGACCTTGTGATAAGGAATGCGAGTCAGCGGTCGCAGTGACAATTTAAGTCTATGCGTCATTATCGATCACAACGTAGCTCACTCGTCCATCATCTATGGAAAACCTTTTCCGAGTGTTTCCCCAACTCGCTGACAAATCGATCACTGGGCCGGCACTTTGGCGTTGGGGCAAGTGAACCGGCCTCCCGAGGCAAGGGTCGCCGGTTCGACTTCGGCCGAAGGCATGGGTGGTTTTAATTAAGCGTTGTGCCCGTCCTGTGTTGTCCATACGGGATAGTAAACATAATAACGATGATATAATACACACAAACGTGAAGAAGCAACTATACACTTGCTGTATGGCTGACATGGCAAACGTCATTAAAAAATAAATCGATCGTTTGGAGGATCGTCATACAATTCACGCCTATCAGACGGATCAGATTTCAGTGTTCTCCAACATAACAAAGGCTAAACAGCACTTGTGGCTTCATTATCAATACGATTAAAACACAACATGACGTAGAACTCAGAAACATCTCGAAGATAATTGGTTTGAGAAAAATTTCAGTTGTACTTTACATATATCTGTCTCTGTTCATTGAAACAATGAACTATGGAGAAGTATCGATTGTAACTATTATGGAAGAAAAGCAAGTAGGCAGTAAATGGATTCTTTGGAACATTTTTATTAATTGCAATTGTAAATTATAAATATATGATGAATGATGACTACCAGTGTAAATTATTACCTTCGTTTGTACAACCGACGCAAGAGGAACGAACGAAGGTAGTCGATTGTATTAGTAACTGTCGTTTATTATTGATTTATAATTTAAATCTAATCGGAACGACTAATCTTAGCATTCCGTTTAGTGTTTTGTCTGAAGGTCCATTTTTGTATTGAGAAACATGAGAATTTTGACGGAATTCCTATTGATTTTTCCTCTGGTTTCGGGTTATTGGTGCGGTAATCTATAATGCTAGAAGGGAGCACCGAACGTAGTGGGTGAGTGGTAATGCTTGGCCTCGCATTCGGGAGGACATACGTTCGAATCCCCGCCAGGCCTCACTGCTTTCGGTTTCTCATGGTTTTCCCGAATCAGTTCTGGAGAATTGCGGGATGGTTCCTTGAAGAGGCCACTGCTGAATGCCTTCCCGTTCCTTATCTCCAGTCGTCTCCCGTCTCTAATTACCTCGACGTTGAGCAGGCGTAAATTCATAAGTAAGGAGGAAAAAATAAGAAAGTTAGGCTGCACAGTGATTGCTGCAGGGCTAGACGATTCGTTGCACAGATCTCTGAGGTTAAGTCACGTGGTACGAAGGTTCCAGCTATTAAGTTCTGTCTAGAGCGATGACACCTGTCGGTAGAGCACGGGCGACGTTCATCACAGGGTGTGATGCGAGTGCAGCTTCCAGCGATGTTGTGTTAAAGACATTAAACTGGTTTTTTATCACTTTCTTAGAACTGTGTCTAACATGTCATTGATCAGAAAATATTTAATTCAATCGCGATACAGTGCAGACTCCGTTGGCTATTTCCGTAAACACCTAGTATTCCCCTTTCATGTACCCACCTACTTTTCAATCTACAAATTTTAACATTAAATTCTTTCAGCGTTATCGGTAAATTAGTCATCATCTCTCTGGGTAACTTATTCCAATCCCAGACCCCCTTACTTACGAAAGAAAATCCTCCCAACCGTACTGCCTGAAATCTAGTGCCAGCTTGTGGTTATGGTCATCTTTTCCCCTCCATGCATTACTCCTAATTCTTACTCCAATATCTTTCCACACCTTATCACCAATATACGTCTTGTACACTTCCATGAATCTCCCGCGTTCTCGTCAAAATCAACACATACCGTCTGTTTTATTTGGAACCCTGGGGCTGGGTATGAAAGTTCTGATGTTTCATCGCGTTTGATCGAATTGTCGCAAACGATCTCCTCAACATAATAAAAAATAATATCCCACCCATGACATGCTACTCAACTTGAAATAAATATAGACAATATTTTTATCTTGGTTTTGATGTATAGGCCTACGTGTGAAAAGTTTCATCAGGTTCGAAATTTAATTGTGGATTTGTGTGTCACTATTCCAACTTTAAAACAATTTTTAAATTTCAAGTTCGAATTTCTCGGTCAGTAATTGTCCGACAGGAAGCGGGCCAGCGCCAATAAACAGGAAATTTTGTGGGTTTTCATCGAATCACCGTCCACCTTGGTCGCTTTCCCTACCGTTTACCAAATATTTCCAAAAAATTTTAAGCGATGCACCCGTAAATTTTGCTTAAGGGATAGATGATGGAAGGGGGCTGGGTTTTTACAAACCAAATGTAGACAGTATTTACCCCCTTGTTTTAAAGTAAACGTGTGTGATGTTTCTAATTTAATTTAATTGCAATGGAGCACAGGCTCCGGTGGCAATTTCCCTACACCCCTATCTTCCTCCTATCCTGCAGCCACTTACATTTTCCCTCTACAAATTTTATCCCTAAATTCCTTAAACGTTTTCGGTAAATTATTCATTCATCGAAACCGAACAAAACCTGTTGAATTGTTTTAAGAACACACAAATATATAGGCCTATACACACTTCCAACTTAATAGATATTGAAATGGCATTCTTGTTGAACAAATCAGGAACACTCGTAAAATATTTGGCGCTTTTCGCATCCGTCACAACGTTACGTCGCGAGGTTTACGCTGCGGCCAATCAAACCTCCTTTCACTCGACGTTTCGACAGAATCCTACGGTCTTATTCAGAGGTAAAGACAACATTTGAGATTAATGGAGATAGTCTCTAGTAGGGTCAGCATTTGGCTTGATCCATGAGATGGAACGTAGGTTACGGTGGAAACGTCGGCAGAAAGGAACAATGATTGAATGCATCGTAAACATCGCAAAAAAATTTAAAGAAATAAACAACATGTTTGACGCAGACGAGATCTAATGTTGACGTTTTATACAGTTATTCTTGACCTACTGAGCATTTAACAGTTTAAGTTTTTTGAAAACACATTTAGCCGCAACATTTTCAGCTGTCATTACGTGCAGAATATATAACAGCTAGTAAATAGTATAAGGTTCCGAGTAGGTATGCGGAATGTCGATAACCTGCGAAAGGAGTTTCCTGTACGGAAACACATCCACATATTTTCTGCAACTTCAGCGGGTGCCCAGCTGGGTGGTGCAGTGAAAAGACAGCTGTCTCTGGTGTTTTCATCAGGTGTGACGTGGCTTCTGATGGTTGTAACCATTTACGGAAATCACTCCAGGCGATTGCCCGGATGGTTGCTTCAAAAGGCTATGGCCCAATTCCTTCCCCCCCTGCAATCATCTCGACAAGGCGTTAAGCCGCCATCATCAACAACAGTACAGGTATTAACCATCAGAAGCTCTCCGACACCTGAAGAAGTCATCGGAGCCAGCTGTCGAAACGTTGTGTTTTCACGGCGCCACTCTGCTGAGTACTCGGCTGTTATTACACTGCGGTTTTACGCTGGTAAAGTGTCCACTCAAACACTTATTATCGGTGACGCGTAGCATAACTAATACCACTGTGCGGTGGCCGTCCCACGCTCGCCTCTTACCTACAGCCTGGCTGTCGGTGGTCTGCTAAGGAACTGCCTCGAGAGGAGGGAAGCGCACATCGGCTCCAGACGCCGGCACCACTCCGCGGCCCGCGCCCGACCCGGCCAGCCACTCGGCGCGCACTGCCCGCTGCAGGTGCGTGGCGCCGCGACACAGGCGCCGCCACGTCACGGCGCGGCGCCACGCAAACAAGCCAGCGCCTCGAGGCGGCGCCGCGCCGTCCGCGTGCGGAAAGCGGCGCGCATCGGTCGAGCGCTCAGAGCAACGCAGTGTAGTCCCACATCGCTACCATCTATAAATTTCTTAGTTTTTCTTAACAGCGACATCTCTGGACAAAGAGTATAAGAAATACAAAAAGCCGCTAGTAATTAATATGTCGATTTAAACGAAAGACTTGTTTTTCTTTCACCTTTCAGTGAATTCATTCAGTTTTTTTGCAGTTGTTTAGCTAAACGGAATTTTATTGAATAACGCACATAAACTTGATTTTCAGAATCATCTCTGGCCATAGTTAGTTCGGCAATGAAGGCAGTGAGTGAGACATCAGAGTTATCGACACGACGACCCAGTGAGCTAGCTTCGCCTTTTGTTAGTACTGATAGTAACTTGCAAAGTTTTTATGATAATCAAGGCAGTTAGCTTAATTAATATGGGCTGTTGATAGTATAGTCATCCACTGCCTTGTTTCGGTTTTTTTTAAATTTTTTTTTATGTTCTGTGCATTGTAGAATTAAAAGGCATTACATCTTCATCCATAACTGCAGTTTACAAATGTTGTAGGTGGTAGATGGTGCTTTGCATCCCCAAAGCTCAGTGCATTCAAATGCCAAATAACACGAAGGAAAAAAGAATACATATAAGTATCTTGCACAGAATAATTTCTCAACCTAAACCTTATCCTCAAACTTCAAAGAATTTGTATCAACCGTTTAGTTTGCAAATTTGTCGATTAAAAAAGCATATGATCCAGTTGATCGTGAGACATTATTCCAAATATTGAAAGAACAACACTTAGACCCCAAACTCTTGCTTTAATGAAACAAACACTAACAGACACAAAGTCCAAAATAGAATTCTTGTGGGAAAAATCAGAACCCTTCATTATTAAAACAGGAGTAAGACAAGGAGACGGACTCTCTCCTATTCTGCTCAACAGCGTACTTGAAAAAGTGTTACAGGAATGGCGGAAACAAAAATGAATCATTGCAATTGACCAGCCAATTATATTTAAAGATAGATTTCCTAGCATTTGCAGACGACTTATCAATCTTAATCCGTCACATCGCAATATACCAAAAACAGATCGAACTCTTGAAAGAAACAGTGGAGAAAGTGGGTCTACAGGTTTCATTTAAGAAAACAGAATCTATGATCTGCAATAAAATGAACACCAAAGTACAAGGAGACAAAATGTGGAAAAATCAATCGAGTCCCATAGTTAAAGTATCTCGGCGAAACAATCCAAGAGAATGGAACCGAAGCAAAATTAATTTAGATTCCAAAAGATGGAAACAGCTAATCGCCCAACACAAAACAACTACAACAAAAAAAATCATATCAAAGCACACAAAACTGAGACATTACAATACAGCTATTAAACAAGACCAGAAACTCTTATTTTGAATAGGAAAAAAGATATAAAAACATTTAGAAAAAAGAACGCAAAATTATAAGGATAATTTTGGGCGCAAAACTCAGATGAGACCAATACACACTCAAAAATAATCAGGAAATCCTACAATATACAGACATTCACAGTGATATTAGAAAACGCAGACTAAACTTTTACCGTAACAGATTGACAAGACAAATAGTTCAATTCTACAAATACCGAAGTAAAGCAATACCAGATACAATAAAATGGATTAGCGAAATCAAGAAAGACCTAAAATTAGCAGGAATCGCTCCAAAAGATATCGAAAACAGAGATACATCTAAATTCGAAATTCACAACTGGCAAGTTGACGGGGAGGAAAGACTAAAGAAAAGACCCGTAACTACATGGTCAGATGAGAGAAAAGAAGCCCACAACAAGCGTATGAAGAAATATGGGCACAAACGAAAGCGAACAAACGCTTCTGAGTACTTTGCGTTGTCCTAATGGGCTTATCCGTAAATAATAATAAGCATCAGTACGGCATCTTATTTATATAATGTTATCTCTCCTGTCATTGCGACCTAAATAGGTTGGTGGACGAAGCAAATGAAACAAGATATTTTTATATTCGTCAATAAATTGAGACGAAAATATATGTCGTTTGTCTGCCAAACAATTCCAATTCAATCTGTGTATGAATCCTTTGTCAGTTTCGTAAGAACTGAGGCAAGAAATCCTGAATCGAGTAGTTCTTCTCTGAACTTTCTCCATCCCATCAATCAATACCTACCGATGCGGATCCCAAACAGCTCAACGGTAATCTAAAATATGTAACACACGATAGTTTTGTACGCTATCTCCTTTGTATGAACGTTATAATTCCTCAAAATACGACCTATGAACTGCAGAATTATCTGTACTTACGACGGAGGTAATGTGCAGGTCCCATTTCATGTTGCTTTGTACTATTACCCGCAAACACTTACGCCCAATACTTATAGGTAGAAGTGGATTGGGAACAAGCAAACGGGTAGGAATTTTTTCTAACGCCTTTTGAAGGTTCCATCCCCGCATTCGCTTGGAGCGATTTCGGCAAACCATGGAAAACCGAATCTAGATCCTCGGACGGGGATTCGAACCGGCATCTTCCCGAATGCGAAGGCTGGTGGCGGAACGATAGCAACGTTGGCCACTGGGCCCTTCTTCCGGGTCACCTGAAGTTGTGAAGCCCTGTAGGTAGTTCTTTTTTCCCTCATAACTTTACGCCTCGTCGACATCTGGGTCAATAGTGGAGGGAAAGGAATTGGGACAAGGAACGGGAAGGAATTCTGGTATGATCTTTTGAAGGAAGCATACCGGCATTCGCCTGGAATGATTTGGTGAAACACAGAGTAGGGGAGTGTCCATAAGCTACGTGGCTCGATCTAGTTGGGGATGGGTTGACTGGAAGGCTACGCGGGCGCTACGTGTGGGTGGGTGGGGGGGGGGGGGGGGTTCCGAGCCAGGACACGTAGCTTTCCATGCATATTATTCGTCACAGTTAAAATGAAGATACAGAACACACAACAGCATTGTGAATATTTATTCCTTCATTTAATTATCTCCGTTGGTACAATTAACAATAGTCTGACAAGAAAAAACAGTACAAAATGTCTTGTGGAATCAAAGAGAAGGAAGCTACAAGCTACATGGGGTGAGGGGGGTAGAGGCAAAAGCCGCACGTCGGCTAAGTGCGGGGGAGGAAGGGGGGGTTCATAGGAGGCCACAAATAGAGCAAAGTGGTTATGGACGCTTCCTAGCAGTAAAGCTAAAAAAATTATAAAAGGTCACAACTTCTTAAAGGGCCCCGGTTTGCCCACCCACGCATTGAAATAATGGGGATGGGACGGGGGGGTGGGGGGTAACAGGGGCACTTATCCCTCGTGGGCAAAATCATCTTTGAAATGGTTGCAAAAGACAAATTCGTGTGGCGGCAACTTTTTTGTTATTTTTAGAGCCCTGCTATTGCCCCGCTCGTTTACAATAATAATTTTTCTAAGGGCAACGAAACTCATGTGGTGGTGACCTGTTATTTTGCTGCTGGCCAGAATCATGTCTGAAGGGGCGGCTATCTCCAGTTTTTTGCCCCGGCTCGGAAAATTCACAGATCCGTTACTGACGAGATTCCAACCTTGCTGTTTGGGCCCTGCGTTGTTACGATCTACAATTCACTTTGCTGTCTGCGTTACAGTCTTTTCTGCAACGTCCTCGGTCGGACCCTGTGGAAAGAGGCGGAAGTGTTGTTGATCCACTGTAGGCGGGCGCGGAGTTTGAGTTTCGAGTCAACGACTGTTGATTTATTCCGCTTCTGAAACGTGTTCATCGGCGAGCTAAATTGAGGACCAATCACAGAGGCCGCCCACTTGATTGCGGAAAGCCGCCGCAACAGTTATAAGGACGGACGGTGTTCTTAATGCTCCAACAGCGCCTCAGAGGATTCAGCCGACCGGTAAGTGGATGCCATTCCCTGGTGATTCAGGTCTACGTGGATTCTGGCGATCGACCAGCTTTATCATTCTGTGTGGCAGTGCATAGCACCTGCTCCCCTAACTTGCCATTTTAATGGTAGGTTTTCTCAGAGATGTAGTCTGCTGGCTCTGGTGGTTAAGGTGCCTGACTGTGGATCGAAACGTCCCCCGCTTCGAATCCTAGTCTCGGCAGGTATTTTCAAAGGCCCTTAACCGACTTTCACAGCTAGCTATGTAATGTTATGTAAGCAAGAAGCTCCGTGGACCGAGCGTGACGGGACGAACGGTTAACGCTCTGGCCTCGCAATCTGGAGACGCGGGTTCGAATCGCCGTCCGGGCATCCAGATTTGGGTTTGCCATGGTTTCTCCAAATCATTTCAGGCGAATGCTGGATGTTTCCTTCAAAAGGTCATGCCCTAATACCTTCCCGTTCCTTTGTCCCAGTCCCATCCCGCCTCTAATGACCTTAGCCGTCGACAAGGCGCAAAGCAATAAGTTAAGAAAAATGCTTCCCTGGTTCGCATTTTACATTAAACTGTATGTCCACTAAATCTAGTAAGGTTTATTTTTATTTTGTTTACTGCTTTGGGCCTCGTTGACGTCATTACAGGCAGGAACACGGGCGTCCATGAATTACTTCAGGTGTTTTTCCGGAATTTCGGAACCCCCCCCCCTCCCCCTCTGGAGAGATTTCCTGAGATCTGTCAGACCCCCGTCTAATATGACGTCCAGAATTCGACTGAGACTACCCCCCTTCCCTGCTAATAGACCTCGTAACGTTTTGAGACCTTTTTTTTTTAAGTCTCATGGCTCCAATGGCGTTTATACTCCCCCCTAAGGTCGCTTTTTGGACCATATAACCCCTAAAGTCGACTTTCGCGTCATTTTTTAGACCTTTCCCCCCACCCACCCTCCGTATTTCACCTCACGTAATTAATGGACGCCCCCAAAAGACTGGGTGCAAGGATCAGTGAGGAATTCGACAATGGTCTTTTGAAGGAACCATCACGACATTTTCTTGGAGTGATTTGGAGAAACCATAGAAAACCAAATATCAGGATGGCTGGATGGAGAGTCGAAGCTACGTCTTCCCGAATGTGAGGCCAGAACGTTACAGCCCATTAATCACGTTCGATATCTAACAATCCTTTAGGGTCTCCTGACCAACAATGCCATATGGTGGATTGATTTGATTAGAAAAAACAAAAAGGGAGTGCGTGACGAAGACAGCAGAGTCAGATATCGAAACATTTTCACGACACTTTCCGACCGTACACCCCCGAAGGTTACACTGCAGCAAACATCGACATTCTTTATGGAAAGGAGATGATTTATCAGACAATCTGTTGAGATGAAACCTTTCCATACTTCCAGGAGAGTTTGCTTTCAATTCTTCCTGCGTTCTGATAGTTCTGCTATCACTTTCTTACAATGTGATTTAATACTTACACTTTCATTGGGAATTTACCTTTGTCCCTCTTGAAAGGGTCTTATATTTTCCACAATAGCGCATTTCATACGAAATAATATTACTTTGGATCAATTTACGCTACAGACAAGCGTGTTGTGGTCTTTTTTTTTTTTTTTAATTGCCTCAACGGCACGTAATGAATTCGCTATATGTGCACTTTAGGGGGAAACCTGGCTTTAATCGCAATGTTGCTGAACCCCTATGTTATTCTTATTTGTTGCTTCGTCCATGAAACACTAACAATCAACGATATTGAGTAGCATGGTGGAAATCAGTTGTGTTAGTAACTGAATCATTAGTCGTCCTCGTAGTTATTTCCAGCGTGACAGTGGTGGCAGTGCTTTGGGCACGACTCACTGTCTTCTCGAATGCCTGCAGGTGGTTGGCTGTGAGAGGCACGATGTTGGGGTTGGCGTCCCTTCGTAGTTTGAGTCGTTTTCGTCTTCCGTAAGACAGTTGACATGGAAACTCCGGCCGGATGGAGACGTTACTGACGATTGTTTGCCCGCTTGTGGAAAATCTTTCTGGGACGGTGGCGCTAGTCTGGGACCGTCCCTTCTCGGTAGCTTGCTGTGGTTTGTGTCAAGCGGGACATCCTCAATAGCAGGCTGCGTGATTATCCCCGCAGTTTACGCAAGTTGGTGTCGCATCACGGGGCCGTAATCAATTTTGGACACTGTGTCCATTGCTAAAACTTGACATCTGAAACAAGCCATTATACTAGCCAAGCGTCTTGGAGTCCGTCAAACAACTCATCCTGACCCAACACTTCGCCTGTATGGTAGAGAAATCCCATGGACCATCACGGCACGCTACATGGGGGTGACTCTAGACAAGAGACTGAACTGGTTTAGTCACATCAATGAAGTCCGTCGGAGAGCAAGCACCAGGCTCCACAGTCTTCACTCTATTCTAAATAAGGACAGCATGCTAGTCAAGATACATCGCTCATACGCCCCAATATGGAGTATGCATGTCCTGTGTGGGCATACGCCAGTGACAGACAAATCAGAAAGCTCCAGGTTATCCAAAATAGGGCCCTAAAGAGAGCCCTCCACCTCCCTCCTGTGCTGGTTCCCCACGGATGCACTCCATGAGGCCACCGGCATACCTAAATTGAAGGTCAGATTCCGCCAGCTTGCGGAAACATTTTATTAAAATACCAGACAATGCAACAACCCGGCGGTCAACTCGCTTGGACACTATGAAAATGGCGACGATAGGTATAGAAGACCGCTCAGTCTCCTGGCAAACTGACACCCAACAAGAAAACACACCGAAAACTAAGAGAATTGTAACCCGTTCGTGACGTTGAAGGCAATGTCTCCGAACAAATACTCCACCACCCACCAGCTTGTGGCCTAAGGCAGAGAAGGTGCCATGTGTGTGACATCTGAAACATTGATTTTGGGCTGCGGATACTTTTTTCATCATCTTCTTTCGGTCAATTTAGACTTCAACTTCTCGGCTCAGCATGTTCGTGATCTGCAGTGCCTTGGCGGCCGCTGGGTCCGCTATGAGGGTAAAACGTGACGGGTCGTTACAGAGTGCAAGTGTTGAACAGGCTTTACGTCGCGGACCGACACCCCTTGCAATGGAAACCTCTTCAGCAGGAGTGGATGTTGGCAGTCGACTTATTACAAAACACCTCGGTGTGCTAGGATCCTTGATCACCTATCAACAAGGTGTTGAGTTGTGGCCTCAAGTCAGTCTCTAAGGACACTTGGTGTGTCGGTTCTTCACCCAACCAATAACGTACTTTCCCCACGTAGTTGGAGGGGCTGAAGTGATTGTGACCTATATGATGGTTCCTTTCAAGATTAATATGTGTAACGCTCTTCTTCCTGTTGTCGTCCATTTCGTTCTTTTGAGTGCTAGTTCTTTTAAAATCGCAGCTATCACGTCGCTGGTAATTCTAAGATCTACTTCTGCATCTATGCTCTGCCTTTCACAAAATCGTGGGTGGCAGAGGTTTGTTTTGCACCAAAGAGAACTCTGTGAATTCCAATCCCGAGTAGCACGAGAAAGGATTCATATAACTATTTGTAACACATCTGATTTCTCTTAGCCACATTCAAAACGGGTGTAATATATGTATATTCAGCTCGATTCTACAAATTATATCCCCTCCTGAAGAGGAAAAACCTTAGCTTTAACACTCACCTTAGGATATATGCGGTAATTATAAGACCTACCCTACTCCATGGATTAGAACTTGTCAGTACGGCAGCAGATCCTAACGTAAACAAGCTGCAAGTCACACAGAACAAATTCTCAAGAATTATAGAATATGCTCCCCGGTACATGTCAAGCCTACGCAAATACCAAGACTTAGGCATCCCTATGATCACTGACTATGTAAAAGACAAATCGACTACCATCTACCAAAGATCACAGCTTTTGCCCCATCAGCTATTTCAAAACAAAGGACAGCAACATGGCAGTGCAAACTACAACTGCCCCATAACGACTCTAGCCAGAAATTATAGGGTCTGACGACAACAGCAACTTAAAAAAATTAACACTTTGACTTCCATAAAAAGCGAGCTCACAACTCTCTAATCAGACAAAAGTTAGAGAGAGGGCTGCAACACGGGTTTCGGTCCAGACAGGTGTCTGCTGTTTATTTTCTCTAATCTTATGTCTCATTGCCAACCAAATAGGCTGATGGACGAAAAATTTCATTGCACTCGTACATAAAACTGAATGTTGGCATGTTTAACAATAAATTCAAACGTAACCTGCGCCATCTGTTCGCCAGAGAATGCCAGTCCAATTTCCGTAGGAATTCAGTGACGCTTTCGCAAGGATTGTTGAAAGCAGTCTCTACTGCGGATCAGTCCTTGCGATAGGAAAGACCGGAGCTAGTTGGTTCAATTTTATACTTTTTTCTGTAAATGTTTTAAAAAATATTTAAAAGAACTTTTATAGAACATTTCATTTTTTTAACGGTTACCAGGTAATAAAACATATATTAATATTTACACTTAGGGGAAACATTTGTCACCGACAGGCAAAGTCTGCCAATTTGCCTCGTGGTGACGAAGGTTAGCAAGAGAGACACAAATTTAGGAAAAATGCTATTTTTACAAAATTGATTTCAATTTATTCAACAGCATCATCATCTGAAATACAGTTATCACACAAGTAAAAAAAGGGGTCTTCATCTGTGCAAGCCAGCCCAAAGTTTACGAACTGTGACTTTTGAACCCATTTTTCATCTGGTTTACATTTTGAATATTCTTCAACGTAAACCAGGCAAAAGCATTCCTCTTAATCTGAGCTATCTTTTGTGTGTGTGACAGTTTTAATTATTTCCTTAAGAGGGAACAACCCTCTCTTGGCCTCACTGTTTTTCGTGTCTTTAGTCATCTTTTTCAATTCTCTTTCAATTTTCTTTTCTGATAGATCATTGTTATCTGCAGTTTCCTTTTCTGTTCTTATTGTTTTAAGATTTTGACTATCCGTTAAAATTGTGGTGCTCCTTTTTTTCGTTTTAGTTGTTTGCTTCTACGTTTTTTTTTTTTTTGAA
The DNA here is from genome assembly GCA_031002005.1 of Vandiemenella viatica. NCBI lineage: Eukaryota > Metazoa > Arthropoda > Insecta > Orthoptera > Morabidae > Vandiemenella > Vandiemenella viatica. The sequence continues at coordinate 16,611,582 of JARYHS010013630.1, forward strand.
TGGCCTAATATCCTCAGACCAAGCGTGCTAGGTGAGCGGTTAACGCTCTGGCCTCGCATTCGGGAGGTCACCGATTCAAATCCCCGTCCGGGCATCCAGATTTGGGTTTTCCATGGTTTACCCAAATCACTCCAGGTGAATGCTGGGATCCATCCTTCCAAAAGGCCAGGGCCGAATTCCTTCGCGTTCCTTGCCCCCAGTCATTTACCGTCCCAAATTACCTCTACGTCGACTACGCGTAAAGCCAATATATATATATATATATACTCAGGGCATAGCCCTGTGAGTAGAAAGTTGGCTGGAACTGAGGACTTGATGCCAAGAGGTTCATCATTCAACAACAACATTTAAACTGATTGCGGGACTACGGAATCTTTACAAATCCTTACTGTCCTACTCTGGTATTACAAAAGTCATACAACCATACAATCTTGGTCTGTGAAAATGTAAACATTTAATGGAAAAATTCGTCTTTCCAATACCAGCTTTATTGTTTGGTGTACAGGCCAGTTGTAATGCACTGTTCAGAATACTCGGTATATTGTAAAATATAAATGTAACGAACTGTTGTATAAGATACTAATAACAGAAAACATGCCACCCATAGTATGTGAAAATCAGTAAACAAGCGCTTCGGAATTTTTTATATACTTAAATGTTAACACTTCGCCTGCTAGAATCAAATTCTGTTTAGTTGAGCGCAGCTCATATAAAAATTACAGGTTAAATTTTGACAGGATTTGAAGAATTGTGCAGCGCAGGATCCCAGGATTAATATGAGATATATTTTATAGTGGTGAATCGTTGTGAATCTGAAAAATAAACTAAAACGTTGCAGTTTATTTCTTTCGATGAACAAGATTCAGGCAAAATTTGCTGCTTAGGTTTTGATGGCATTTCGAACAGGAGCTTCCAGGAGCTAATTTGGATATTTTATATTAATTTGACATCGTAGTGCTGTAGAATTAAGATAAAATACTTTGCAAATTACTTCCATTTCAAGGTAAGTTAGTCCCTCAGTCGAAAGAAATGCCTCAAGCGATCCCTTCCAGTGACTTCCAATCCAGATCATGTATCATATCAGAAACTGATTGCGTTCCAGCAAGCAAATATAGCTCCTTTCTATTGCAAACCATCCAGCTCCTGTATCTGGAACAGATAATGGGGGTAGAACATAACATATCTGATCGATCCGGTCTTCCACAATTAAGACAAAAACGAAAACATCAAGCGATTCCGTAACGGTTGTATTAGTCACAAGCCGATTATTCCTGGAATGCGGGAACCTCGCTGTCTGCGACAAGCCTCTAGAACCTAAACTGAATAATTCAGATCAGATTTACACATTTTATGTGTGCCATTCATCGAAAACGAAATATCGAATTTAAAATTTTGTAAAGTTATTTTCTGGACGAGTGGGAAATGATAGAATAGTAGAAATAAAGGAGACCGAAAAATGTAATTTTCTTGTACCAGAATATGTGAGGAATAGATGTTCAGAAGCCTTTATGTAGAAATTAATATTTCTTCCTTTCACCGAGCGTGGTGGGTGAGAGGTAATGTTCTGGCCTCGCATTCGGGGGATACGGGCTCGAATCCCCGTCCGGGCATCCAGATCTGGGTTTTCCGTAGTTTCCCCAAATCACTCCACGATAATGCTGGGATTGTTCCTTCCAAATGCCATGGACGAATTCCTTCCGTTTCCTTGTCCCAGTCCTTTCCTACCTCTAATCACATCGACGTCGATGAGGCTTAAATGCATAAGAAAAAGATTACTTTCGAAATGAAAACGTTGGTGGCGGTGAAAGTCATCGAATTTAGATCATTTTTGCTGCAGGATATCTAATATAATTTTTGAGCGAAACAGGCATGAGATTATGTTTTCAGATTATATTGCCATATATAAACACTATTCTATTGATAAGTGCTGTTAACTGAGAATTATGTATATATATATTGTCAGTCTTTCGACACCCCTTACAACACACGTCCTCAATTATCTGCTTCATATATTATAATCTCTGTCTTCCTCTACAGTTTGTAACGGTACAATCGATAGATCGATATATCGATCCTTACCGGTAGCGGAGTATGAGTAGTGGAAGGGAAGATGGCGCGAGATTATATGGGTGTGTAAGCGCGCGGACTAATAACTGGTTGTTCGATGAACTAATAAACTGTAAGTCAGCTACAGAAACTTTATTAAGAGTGACTACAGACTTAATGGCAGTGATAATTTCAGTGCAAAGTGGTAATAAGTAGGAACTGTGAGCAGTAAAGTGTGTTGCCGTTGCATGTGTGTTAGTTGTGGCGGTAATTAATGTCTTGTTCATTGCTTAAACGAGCCTGACAATCTTCAGATTTACGAAGTCCGAATTAGCATTATTCATTTGGTGGTTTCTACGGTTTGTAGTAGTTTGAGAACATTTACTTAATAAATAAGTGTGAACTGTATTCCGGAGTGATGTTTCATTTGCATCCTAGTAGCTCCGTTGAATGACTTTATTTCGGGTAATTTGCCTGCGGCGACTGTGGTCAATATCGAATCTGCAGTAGTTTTAGAGCTGCTCAGAACTGAATGCAATTGTTTGTTTAGTAAATCAATCTGAACAGACTTATTAATTTATTTATCAATATATATACGCTAATAGCCATAAAACCGTTACATGGCATGTAAGCGTTACAAGTTCTTACCTTCGACTGTTCCCTCCACTAAAAACTTAACCAAATCTGCGTGTCCTACCATCCTGTGTCTTCTTTCTATAAGACTCTTCCACAAACTTCTTTCCTCACCCATCATTTCCAAAACTCGTTCGTTTCGTACTTTATCGGTCCACCTAATTTTCAGCATCCTTCTACAGCACCACATTTCAAATGCTTCAATTTTCCTTCTTTCCCGTATTCGTAAAGTCCATGCTTCGCTACCACTCCCTACATAGAGTTTTTAATAGTTATTTCTAAGTCCTAGATCAATATTTCAAACTATTTTGTAATTGTTATTCTGCTTTTAACGTCATTCTTGCGTCGGCCATCGGTTGGAGTTTTACCTGGGAAGTAGCAGAATCCACTTATTTCTTCAATCGCATCTGATCCTCTTTTTATATTTAACCTACTATTACTTTTATCATTTCGCCTACATTACATCACTTTTGTCTTGCTTTGATTTATATTTAGTCCAAACTGTTCCTACATTATTTTGTTCATGCCACTTAGTTACTTCTTAGTACCCTCAGCCTGTTCTGCTATCAAGACAATGCCATCAGCAAAACGTAGCATACTGGGTGGCATGCCGTTTTTTTTTTTTTTCCTTAAATACTTTTACCACATGCAATTTTTTCTTTCACTTCCTTTATTGATTCCTCAACATACAATAGGAATATTGTGTATTAGATACCTGTAGTAAGTTGTATTGGGTCTGTAGATTGTATTAGAGGTCCGAGCGGCAACGTGGCGCGGCGTTATGAAAACGAGTCGAGCTTTAATGTTTGTATCAAGCGACTACCTTGTCGCCCGCCACATACGAGGTATCTGTCACGGTCATTACAATACGGAGCAATGGCATTCGACTCACATTTACAGAGTCATCTTTTTACCTATCTCTACTCTATCATATAATTATACGAAGTTACTAGCACTATATCGCTGCTTCGTTTACACAAACATTTTTTGCTCTTAGAAATGAGTTTTACTTTCGTTTACTTCCTCCTATCATAACACACAGGTTAAATGAAAATTTAACAATTTCGTTACGCTTATTGAAGTGTTAATTTTTGATACAGTAGTTTCATTAACGTTTTCCGGTTATTCTGGAGAAACAAATAACCAAAAGTTTTTTTTCGCTTATGGCTTTACGCCTCGTCGACGTCAAGGTCATTAGAGGCAGGAATGGAATAGGGACGTGGAACGGAAAAGAATTCGGCAATGGCCTTTTGAAGGTTCCATCACGCCATTCGCCTGGAGTGATTTAGGAAAACCATGGAAAACCGAAATCCGAATGTCTGGAACGCGTGTTGTCCCGATTGCGAGGCAGGGCGTTACTGCTCACCCACCACGCGCGGTACGAAAGTTACGTAGGGAGAAAGAAAATTAACATTATCCAATAAGTGGAGTGGTTATCTGCAGTGTAGCGAGGTCTTTGGTGGGTATCTCGCAAAAGAAGTGTTCATCTGAGATACAGTGTGATCTGTGAATCCTATCTGTACATGACCAGCGAATTACCCTTTCTTACTCCGTTCTCCGGTCCCGTGGAACCATAAGATGACCATAAGGTTTGGAGTGAAGTAAACCCCATCTAAGCTGCTGCGGTAGTTTTTGGCGTGACACTCAGATAGACCCAGCGCAGAGATCAAACAATGCGACGGCCCTGGCCAGATGCGAAGTACTGGGTTGTAACGGAAGTCATCTTTGCGGATGAAAATGCGGAAGTTCAGTGCTTGACGCCCGCGAAAACGGAGGTAGGAAAATAAATTTGTAATTATAAAGATTTGTTTTTAATATTTTAACAAAAATACATTTAAAATCAAAATAAGTATATTTTTATCACATTTTCAATAAGCAAAGCCTATTTACATCTAAAACTGCCATACTGATTTATTTCTTGCCCTCATCTTTCAACAACAAATAACGAGGGATGATTTAACAAGTGAATTAAATTATTTACATAACTACGCAAGAGTCGACAAAACAATATTTTCCCCATAAATTTTGCGCAGTTCGCGGCTCGACTAATTCAAGCGTCAAGCACAAAGCCACGCCACGGCACATCTCCGTGCCCGCCACCCGCCTTCCCACCGCTCCAGTGGTCCATTCACAGTACAACTTGTAGGACCTGCGATGATCCGATTTTCCGATGTAGGACTCTTGTTGCGCTATGAAAGGGGCTGCAGTACTACAAGCAGGACGTGTTGGATGCGATTGGTCTCCGTCCCAGCCAACCAACACGGGCCCTGCAGCTTAACAAGCTATGCCGTTGGATCTTAATTGGAGCAAACACCCTACAATTATGCGATACGTAGGCCTACACTGGTCTGCCACCAGAAAGTGTGAGTGGAATGCACTGCTTGGACCCCTTCTGGTAGCGCGAATGGCTGAGTGCATCCCACGGTAGTTGTATACAGAGGTCCTACAAGATATACAGTACCGTGAATAGACCGCTTTAATTTACATGGAAGTTCAAACTTGTAAATTTGTGCTTAAGTAATTACACCGTTAACTTTTATTGCAGCATCGTTTGAAAGGAAAAAAATTACTTTGTTTTTAGGTAAGCGACGATGGACCAGTTACCCATCGTGGTGGTGTAACGGTTAGCGTTCTGGCCTCGCATTCTGGAGGACGGCGGTACGAATCCCCGTCCGGGCATCCAGATTTGGGTTTTCCATGGTTTCCCAAATCACTCCAGGCAAATGCCGGGATGCTTCCTTCAAAAGGCCATTGCCGAATTCCTTCCCATTCCTTGCCCCCCCCCCCCCATCCTTTCCCGTCTCTAAAGACCTCGCTGTTAAGAGACGTTAAGCAGTTAAAAAAATGGACCAGTTATCATATTAAGAAAAGAGAATAAGATATATATATATAGCAAAACCTCCGTTATACCTACGCATTAAAAGTTGCTGAAGCGGATGTAGGATTTCATGCAGAAGTTCCGCACTTGCCGATACGGAGCTCCGTTACATCTCTAGTGCAAAACAACAAGGAACTGTTCCTCTTATTCCACGGGGTGTCCGGTCCCTTCCTGAAGATCTTTATCGGCCGTTTGCCTTGCAATCATTTACCCTTTCGCTCCGTCCGAGATTGCGGGTGCCGCTTCTGACATTTGCGTCCACATTAACTTGCAAATGAGTGCGGTCATTAAATCTTTCACCTCCGCTGAAAGTCGTCACTTATTACTCGAGTCTTGGAGTAAATTCATTCACGTTTCTTTCATTGCTTTTAGCGCGGAGTCTCATTCGAGAGCCCTTCTTTGACGTGACACGAAAAATTGCGGCGTGTATTTGAAATACTGAGGAGGAATATCTTCTCCGGCCATTAAATTTATGCTAACGCCCGGGGCACGGTAAATGTAGTACAAACCACTCCGGCTTAAAACAAAAGACTTTACTTTTTTTTACGGTTTCTGATTTAAGACGCCAAGATGCTGCTTCCGTTATTGTGAAAACAAATAAGAAAACAGCTTGCATACTTGGTGTTTCCTGGAATCACTTTGCGAGTTATATGGATCTGCAAAAGTAACGAGAAATTGTGTACCAGTAAGTATTCGTTGCTAAACCAACCAGCACTCGTTACTATCGTATTGTTTCCTAGCAGGAAGCATCGCATCGAGTCGCGGCGAGTACGTGGTACGGGATGCCGTCGTTTGCACTTTGTGATGTCGAAGTAAATTCTTATTTTAGTAAAGAAAGAATGGGGAAATTGCACTGCAAAATAGAATGGAAGTTGAAATATCGCATTTAGAGTAAACGCATGTCATAAATGTTTGGATTTCTTCTGATAGTTTTACGCCTCGTCTACGTCGAGGTCATTAGAGGCGGGAAAGGACTCGGAGCAAGGAACGGGAAGGAATTCGGCCATAGCCTTTTTTTTAAAAGGAAGCATGCCGGCATTCGCCTGGAGTGATTTTGGGAAACCATGGAAAACCCAAATCTGGAGGCCCGGACGGGGATTCAAACAGGCGCCCTCCCGAATACGAGCTCAGAGCGAGAAATGTTTGAAATCAATAAAGTCTCGATATAGTTTTTTTCCTAAAAGTTAAAAAAAAAAAAGATTTCAAATTATCTACCCAAATTTTCTATTTGTAAATTATGCGCTATAAATTTTAGAGGGGCCTCCATTACTACGTGTGTTGTTGTTTCTGAAATCTGGATCCCCACCCCTCCTGTTGAGATTTGGTAAGATTTGGTGATACCTCCCCTTTCCCCCTTCCCCCCTTCTCCCCCTCTCCCCCACCCCCGATTACTGTCGAACCCCCTCCATGGAGAGATTTCGCCGGACCCTCCTCCTATTTCACCTAGGCTTGGCGGAGCAGCTTTCTTGGAAAAATTAACGGGGTGGTTTTCTCTTCGTTTTCCCAGTGATGGGAGTGTAGGCTACGTACGTTTTATTGTTTTGGGTGGATGTTTATGCGAATGAATGGAAGATGAAGGAATGGAGAGGGTGAAACTAGGTGCTGGTGAGCCAGGACTACTGTTCCCAAATACACCACACCACGAGGATCGCCAGGATTAACTGGATTTACTAGAGTACCTGCTTATGAACTACGATCAAATTAACACTTCAGCATGTAATTTTTTTTTAATGTTCGTGTGTATCATGGAGAATATTATTAACTGGGTAGTAAATATACCATAAAAGAACGTTTTTTTAAGTGGAACGATTTTTCCTCATTTTTTTTTTTTTTTTTTATGTCTTTACAGTCGTCTACGTCCAGAGCATTATAAACGATCTAGGTGACAACGTCAAATGCTGGTTGCGATTGTTTGCCGACGATGCGGTTATCTATAGGGAAATAAGGTGCTCCGACGATCGCTTAGAAATTCAGCATGATTTGGATGCTATTTTCGATTGGTGCCGTAAATGGCAGCTTACACTTAATTGCAAAAAGTGCAAGGCAGTGCGGATAAGTAAAAAAAAAGAATCAGTTTGTTCACGAGTACAAAATAAACAATTCAGCTGTTGATACGGTGGATTCCTTGAAGTATCTGGGGGTTATAGTACAAAGCAACATGAAATGGGACATGCACAAAACTTCCGTCGTAGGCAAGGCTAATTCTAAATTGCGATTCATAGGTCGTATTTTGAGGAATTGTAATGCTCATACAAAGGAAATAGCGTATAGAACACTAGTGCGTCCGCATCTGGATTACTGTTGTGTAGTTTGGGATCCGTATCGCGAGGTTCTGATTGACTCAATGGAGAGGGTGCAGAGGAGAGCCGCTCGATTCGTGACTTGTTGCTACAGCACTTATGAAAGCGTCACAGAATTGCTACATAGATTGGGCTGGGATAGTTTGGAAGACAGACGATGTAGCTTGCGTTCGAATTTATTGGAGAATATGCGAAAAAATTTGAATTTTGAGTGCAGTGAAATACTTCTTCCGTCAACCTATTTAGGTCGCAATGACCGGAGGCATAAGATTAGAGAAATAAGATGCCGTACTGATGCTTTTATGTATTCGTTCTTTCCTCGCGCTATTCGGGATTGGAATGCGCGGGTTTAGGATTTGTGCTTAGCACCCTCTGCAACCCACAATGTTTGTGATTTTCAGAGTATGGATGTAGATTTAGATGCGGGAAAGGAATTCGGTCACGGCATTCTGAAGGAAGCAACCCGGCAGTCGTCTGGAGTGATTTGCGCAAACCATGGAAAACTCAAATCCATGTGCACAGACGGCGATTCAAGCCAGTGTCCTCCAGAACGCGAGGCTAGAGCGTTATCGCTTACTCACCACGATCTTTGTTTACGAATTCGCTATCCGATAAGCTACACCTGGCCGTTCCGTGGCACCGAGCGTGGTCCATGAGTGGTTAACGTTCTGGCCTCGCATTCGCGAGGACGCCGGTTCGAATCCCCGTCCGGGCATCCGGTTTTGGGTTTTCCATGTTTCCCCAAATCACTCCAGGTGAATGCCGGGATGCTTCCTCCAAGAGGCCATGGTAAAATTCCTTACCATTCCGTGTTCCCAGTCCCATCCCGCCTCTAATGACCTCGACGTCGCGACGAGGTCATTTCTTGGAGAGTTTTTCGATATAAATATATTGAAAGTGAATTTAACTCTTAATAATATACGATTCTAATACAAATATTATCTTTTTTCTTATGTCATAACTAAAATATTTATATTACAATATATTATTAAATTCAACATATATATCTTTATTTACACCCTGTAGTCAAAGCGGTAAGGATATGAAAGAAAGTTTTATGTTATAATATTAAGAAGGATAGGTACTTACAATTGCATAAGGTTTGACTTTGTCACTTTGATATATGGCCATGACAATAAAATAAAATAGATTTTCACGCATATATTTTCTTACAATTTTTATTTATTTATTTATTTTAAGGGTGAAGGACTCATTTTTATCAAAAATTGAAGATAACAAGTTTTAATCAGCACAACAAATGCTAAAATCAATTTTTTTTGGATCGATGTTATGGCTGTAGTTCGAATGTCCACTATTTTCCAATCCCGAGCCACTGTGAGTCGACGAGGTGCAAGGCCTGAGGAAAGGAACTGACCGTTCTACCTCTGACACAATGGCTTAGCATGCCTCCTTCCGTAGTATCCAACCAATATTCGGGTTGTGGACTATGTTATTTTTCTTAAGACCATTGGTAATAAAATGTTGATTAACTACAGTGAAAATAATTTTAACTAATTTTCTGAAAATTTATTTTATTTATGTTTTCAGTAAAAGATTTAAATTTTTTATTTAATTAGTTCTAATTCCCAATCTATATACGGAAGCCTGACTATGAGAGTGTCATTCATACTCCGTGATGTTATTTCGGACACCTTTCTTTCATCTGGATGGGACGGAGCGTCCATAAACCATGTAGCTCAATTTTAGCCTCCTGTGAACCCCCCTCCCCCCCCCACCTAGCCCGGCGTGGCTTTTGTCTCTACCCCCCCCCCCCCCCCCACGTAGCTCATAGCTTTTTTTCCATATTGGTTCCAGAAGAAATTTTGCACTGTTTTCTCTCGTCATACTATCGTAAATTATATAAGGGAATAATTAAATGATGGAAATAAATATTTACATGCTTCTGTGTGTTTTTGTATCTCATTTTAACTGTGAAAAATAATATGAAAGAGAAGCTAGCTCGGAATCTTCCCCCCTCCCCCCATCCCCACGTAGCTCAGCGTAGCTTTCCATCCAACCCCACCCCTCCCTAGACCGAGCCACGTAGTTATACACACTCCCTGAATTATTTGACAACGTGTCGCAGTATTCGTTGTGTAACACTTAGAAAATTGCGCCTACCGAATCGATTAACGAAATGTCCACCGAGCGTAATTACAATCGATCAATTACCCGCAAGTAGGTCTACCATATTCAATTTACACTTGCCCGCCGTCCGTCATTGCAGACGGTCGTAATTATGCATACCGGCGACCACACACGGCATTACGTGGGGCGCTAATGCCGCCCAGATGAAATGTCATCCGCTCCAGTAATTTCGGTCGCAACGGTAAAAAAGTCGGCCGCCTCTATAAACCTTGGAAGTGGAACGTGTTCTGAATTGCCTATTAGCGAAAAGCGGTATAACCGACCATTAAGCGATGCTGGAAGATAAACACCGCTGCTGCTGTTTTTTTATACTCAGTATTGAATGTCAGAGAGGCGTCGACTGGAAATGAGGAGGATTGTAGGGTACCGCCTCACCTGCACGCATTCCATCGGTTCACACTTCCTTCTGCTCACACATACCTACAAAGCAGTCAATACAAATACAAAATCTACACCAGTTGGTACCATAAACAAAACAGGTGCTGGTAGTATTCCGCGAACTAATTTCCCTTGTTAGTACTAGAAAACTGAAGTAAATGTGTAGAAAGTCAAAGCAGCAGATTTTCCCAATGTTGTAAGCACCAGTGTCTCTTCCATAAAGAACTCCTATAGGTGCGTTACGTGATGTTTGTACGGGGGTAGATCTGTGAGTTCATCACGTCACGTTACCATCACGCCACCTGTTGCGCTTATGATATGCGCGTTGGACGCTTTTCGCAAAATCTTTATACAAACGCACAGATTTTATCTGATTTTGATGGAACTTTGCATAATTAGTCTTCAAAACAGAAAGAAACACATTGTTTACGTTTGATTTACAGAAACCTAAACCCCCTTCTCCTTTCTCCCCTCACTTTTATTTCTGTCACCGTTGTTCACGCAAACCTATAGTTCTTATCAGATTTTGGTACTAGGCAGCACATGTGCTCTTCAAAACAAGGCGGTCAGGTAGCTCAGCGGTTAAGGCGCCTACTTCCGAAAGATCTCTATCCGGTCGCGGATTCAAATCCCGCGGTGAGTATGAATTTTTAGGACTTGTATTTGATTATATCAGCTACTCCGCGACGTTGAATGTTTCTTATTATACGTTAAACCGTAGGCTTCCGAAAAAAGGAATTAGCCTTCTTGCTTCTGACACAATAGCTTGGAGCATTTCTTTCGGGAAGATTCGATGAATCGTCGGGTTCTGGACTCAGTTAGATTTATATTTTTTGAAGTGAAAACTTCTTTCGGCACGTCGGGTGATTTTTGTATAGGTGAAACCTGATAAGTTCGCGTTACCGACATGCTAATGTTAACAGAATATCTGTTGCGGTTTGGTGGGTCACTGGTTAAGGAGTCTGATTGGCGAACGAAAGGTCCCCCGGTTTGAATCTCTGTCTCAGCGGGGATTTTCATAGACTATTTACCAGAACTTCACATCTGCCATAACTTGCTGTATAATGCGAATTGTGCCAGAACGCTTCCGTGGTTCGGATTCCACGTTAAACTGAAGGTCCCTTGGATCTGGTAGCACTATCGGGTTAAGGCGGTTAAGACAGGGGGGGAAAGCGCAGCCAATAGAAACTGTCGTCAGTCTCTCGACTGGTTTGATGCATCCTCCATCCCTTCCTATCTTGCGCCAGCTTCTTCATCTCAACATACCCCATACACCCTATGTCCTCAATTATCTGCTACAAATATTGTAATCGCTGTCTTTATATCCAGCTCTTACCTTCGACTGTACCCTCCACTAAAAAATTAATAATCCCCCATGTCTCAAAATATTAACTACCGTTCTGTCTCTTCTTTCTGTAATCCTCTTCTACTACCTTCTAGAAAGATGAAATTCAGCAGTAATATAACCGCACCTTAGAAATCAAAAGCCTGTTTATTCGATGGAAATAAAATTTGCCACATATTTTGGAAATTTAACTATCTGAACCTCCTCGGCATTAAACAGAACAAATTAAACGTCTTCGTGTGTGGTAAAGAGGCCCTTCTTTTGACAATAACTCACTATGTTTAAGAAAATGTCAGACAAAAGACAGATTAGCTGAGAATTGTGTTGTATTTTTTTATCGGGTTTAATTTGTAATTATGTTAGTGGGTTGCGTCTGAGAACTACAAAATTAATTTGGATGAATTTTTCACAGCTTACAATCTAGCTTAAAACCTGCTGTATATCTTACCAATTAACGTGACCGGGGAACGCAGCATGGAATGATAGTTCGTTCACATCGAGAAAGGTAAGGCACCACTGATCACACGACATACCAGATGAACACTCCTTTACGAGATACCCAATAAACATCGCACTATAATATCCTTTTGATTTTATTAATCATGTTTTGTTTTTACAACTTTAGTTATTTACTTCTTCAGTTTATATACCACGTTATAATACATGGAAAATATTAATGAAAATACTTCATCAAAGATTAACACTTCAGTCGGAATTGTGAAATTTAGGTTAGAAAGATACTAAATAACAAACTTTTATGCTTCACTATTTAAAATAATAATAATAATAATAATGGCAAACACATTACTTCAGACACTCCAAAGTCCGCGCTTGCGAAGCAGAGGAAATAAGCTAATAAGTGTTTTCTAAAAAAGTTTTTATTACAATAACAAATATTTCATAATTAAATTTTTTATATGTTTCATTAGAGTTTTGTTTATGCAAAGTAAAAAAACTTCTGGAAACGATAATCAATTTATTAACACAGTTTACTCGTAATATCGCTTCCTCTCGTTGGGCGATGTAAATACGCTGTCTCAAATCGCTCCCACTCAAAAGTTAACAGCACTTTGTTGGAGTACAGGTTTCATCAACAAAGGACAAAGCGGCACAGCACACAAAGTAAATTCATATCGTGTCAATCAAAACAGCTACACAATTAATTGGTTGTAAATGACAGGTCATTAACTTAGCAGCAGGACATTTTGGCTCGGAATTCCTGAATTTTGACCGAGCAGGGTTGGCTAGCGGTAACGCTCTGTCGTGGCTCGCGGGTAGACGCGGGTTCGAATCCCCTTCAGACCATCCAGAATTCTTTTTTCCATGGTTTCCCTAAATCATTTAGGGCGCATGCCAGGACGATTGGCATAACATTTGAAAACAAACGCTACTGGGCAGGACACATTCGACAGGTACTAGGTGCACTTGTTGGAGAGAGTGATGACCGTATGTGTCAGAGAAGAAACAGAATTAGATTACAAAACTTTGGTCAGACCATTGCTTACCGCAGAACACAATCAGTAACTGATATGACAAAACAGTTGGAATGGCATTCATTGGAAGACGGGAGGAGGATGAAGATGGTCAGGACAGTGTACAATGCACATACTGGTGATGAGGTGTGGTAAGATTTTGGTGTAAAAATTAAAAGAATATTGCATGGAAGGGAAATGGTGACCATAACCATAAGCTGTCACACGACTTCAGGCATAAGTGTGTGGAAAGATATTCTTTCATGGGTAAGGAGTAGGAATAAATTACCACGAGGAAGCGGTGAACAGTTAATAAAATGTGAGCTGGAGACTTTCCCGGCGTACTGAAGCAATGTAGTCTTCACGGGTGTGCAGCCGGATGGTGTTTTCAAAACACCATCCGGCTGCACACCCGTGAAGACTACATTGCTTCAGTACGCCGGAAAAGTCTCCACGCTCACATCAGTTACCTTTACGGGGAGGCGATGTTCCATCAAGTAAGGCAGTTTGAAAAACTGCGCAAGAAGAAAGCTAGACTGCTTAGCTCCTTGACATTCCTTCTGAGGTGTCGTGGCAATAACATCGTGCCTCGCTTCGCTTCAGTGAAACACCATATTCCTGCACACCCGTGAAGACTACATTAATTTATAAAATGGACTAATATTATTTTAACAAAAAAGTGGAAAGCTTACTGGTGAGGAAATAAATATATGTGTGTGTTAGAAAACTGCCACTGTAGAACACTATCCATCGGATTAAAATAAAAATGTGTTACTTTTTAAATACAATAAACGAAAAAGTGATTAAGTTTTGTTTCATTTTTGTCAATATCCAATAGAATCTACTTAAAAGTAGTTTAATTTTGTGTATTGTGTTCTTTATCAACTGGATTTTATGTGATAGGAAGCTAACTCAATTGATTCTGACTATTACCCGCATCCTAGATGGCCTGTAATAAGCTACAAAGCAGGCTGTAAAATTTACTCATTAATAAACTAACACGTTCACATATTCATCAGTGTAACGCCAAAAAAATAATTCATTCTACGGTCGAAGACTCGGGGATTTGACTGCGTCCCACTTTTTTTCCACTTATTGATCAGAATGAATTTTATTCGATTCAAACACTGTGCCCTATTACGTATTTCAAAAACTTTTGTTTTCTGTCTAACCCAGAGATCTCCAAACTGTTTATCCCGTCGACCCCTTCATAGAACAGGGGTCAAATCCCGTCCGGCCATTCTGACTGGGTTTTGCAGTGGTTTTCCGCACTCACTCAAGGCGAATGCGGGGATGGTTCCCTATGAGGCCACTGCCGACTTCCATCCCCCTCCCACCCCTTTAGGTTAGTAGGATGAATAAGGTCCTCGAGACCCTCCAGCAGCCCACCTCCCAAGCTATACTTGGGAGGATTGAAAACTGTTAAAAAAAAAAAAAAAAAAAAAAAAAAAAAAAAAAAACCATTCTTGGCATTTCTGAATTAAGCAATAAGGAGATCTGCATAACAACCCAACGAATGAAATAATAGTTTCCGTATCTTATAAAATCCACCCAATAACATTAATGGAGAAAGGAGATATATTCCACTGTTGTTATAATCGTGAAAAAATAATAACAAAATTATGGATAGATGGAAATTTTCCTACAATTCAAAAACTGTTCGTGTCATAAAACGTAAAATATACAGTTGTCTTTCTAAATTACCGTAAATTTAATTGATCCTCTTTAATATTTCTCGAAACCCTTTCGACCACTGGAGAAATCTTATCGACCCCTTGGGGTCGATATCGACCACTTTGGGGACTCTAAGGCCAACATTACACTGTAAAAGATCTATGTCAAGGATCTTTCATAAAAGATATTTATAAAAATTTTACAGTATAATGGGACATATTTTATAAAAGATATCTCTTATAAAATTTAATACGTTAAATTTTACAGTGTGATGGGATAATTTTATAAAAGATTTCTTTTATAAAATGTATGTAATAAAATGAAATACTTTGGGATTGCATTTAATAAAAGATTTCAAAGCAAAGTTGCCGAAGTTTGTCAGGACTGTCGAATCCATGAAAATCTTGAATTCTGAGTATAAACAGAACACAATGTTGTACAATCAGAAATGTATAAACTGTAAGAACAAGAATAAAAAGGCGAACACTTACGCAAAGATTGCGAAGTTGATTACTTCTGAGAAAGAAGGCTGTGCTATCGATGAGGTGAAAACGAATATTAATGGGTTATGAAGCTAGTACTTCACGGGTTTCTGTAATAATAGCTGAGCAATGCAGGTGCCATACTGCAGAATACTGTAGATCCGCCACCAGCAATTGAGTACAACCCATTGTCCATACACCGTAAAAATAAACACCCAGTATTATATATCGCTAAGTTCGGGGGTATAATTCTAATACCGAAATTTTTGAAAATTTTGGGGTAAGAATTTATTGGACCTAAGCTGCAGCTTTGACCATAATTTTTATAATATTTCACGTCCTCACATTGCAGCTCTTTCACTAACTTTGATGAATTCCTTTCGTGTCAAGTCTTGGAATCCACGATCAAATACATTTAATTCTATTCTTTTTCTTATATAGAACACATATTGTGACATCTGCACGTACTGCGGTTGCACTCGCATACAAGTTTACTTCATTCATTTCAGAGAACTATTATGAAAATTTTTATATAGTGCAATGGGCCTGATAAAATATCATAAAATGTGTTTTATAAAATAGTATGCTACGATTTGCTGATGACATTGTCTAGTTAGCAGAATAGGTTGAGGATATTGACAAGATTCTGAAGATCATGAACAAAATACTGAAGGAGGATTTTGGAATAAATATAAACCAAAGCAAAACAAAGGTGATAAAATGTAGCAAAAATGATGCCAATAGTAGCAGATGAAATATAAAAATGGGGTCGGATCCGATAGTACAAGTTAGTGAATTTTGCTATTTAGGAAGTAAAACTACAATCGATATTTTGAGACATGCTGGATTGGTTAATTTGTTAGTGGAGGGAACAGTTGAAGGTAAGAACTGTAGAGGAAGACCAGAGTTTAGAATATATGAAGCAGCTAACTGAGGACGTAAGGGGTATGTAGAGATGAAGAGGTTAGCACAGGATAGGAAGGGATGGAGGATTGTATCAAACCAGTCGAAAGACTGATGACAGCAAGAAAAAAAAAAGAAAAAAAATTGATAAAATATTATATAAAAGATCTTCGAAAAAGATCTCTTTCAATGTGATTCCGGCCTTAGTGATTGTAGGCCGTAGTTGTCTTTGCAGCGGTGAATATTTTTTAGTGTTGGCGTACTGCATTCCACTGGGCGGCTGGCGGCGCCTCACAAAAACTCGTCAACAAACACACGCCCGCCCAGCCGCTGCTTAAGGAAACCCGCTCCCAATTACACAATCCAAGCTCACTCCAACACACGCGCCGCTAATTGTGGCCACGAAAACAACACCACAGACAGAGATACACGGACAGCATGAATCATGTCTGCCAGTTGTGAAGTTCATTAGTGGCTGGGTGACCGGGCTATGCTCGGCGTCTTTCGATTTCTGTTCAATATGCAATATTTCGTCAAAATCGTTAGAGATTTTTGAGATAAATTAATTTCACCTATATACTATAGTTGCTTGTACAATAAATTGAAGAGCGAAAGAAACTGGTCATATCGTGTAGGGCCCCCGCGAGCACGCAGAATTGCCGCAACACGACGTGGCATGGACTCGACTAATGTATGAAGTAGTGCTGGAGGGAATTGACATCATTAATCCTGCAGGGCTGTCCATAAATCCGTATGAGTACGAAGGGGCGGAGATCTCTTCTGAACGGTACAGTGCAAGGCATCCTAGATTTCCTCAATAATGTTCATGTCTGGGGAGTTTGGTGGCCAGCGGAGGTATTTAAACTCAGAAGAGGGTTCCTGTAGCTACTCTGTATCAATTCTGGATGTGTGGGGTGTCCTGCTGGAATTGCCTAAGTCCATCGGAATGCACAATGGACATGAATGGATGCAGGTGATCAGCCAGGATGCGTACCTACGTGTCACATGTCAGAGTCGTATCTAAACGTATCAGGGGTCCCATGTCACTCAAACTGCACACGCCCCACACCATTATAGAGCCTCCACCAGCTTTAACAGTCCCCTCCTGACATGCAGGGTCCATGAATTCATGAGGTTGTCTCCATACCCGTACACGTCCATCCGCTCGATACAATTGGAAACGAGACTCGTCAGACCAGGCAACATGTTTCCAATCATCAACAGTCCAATGTAGGTGTTGACAGGCCCAGGCGAGGCGTAAAGCTTTGTGTCATGCACTCAGAAAGGGTATTCGGGATGGGATTGGGGAGGGGGCATTCCGGGCGTTCAGTTTCGAGGAAAAATCATCGGCTTCGTCGGGGATCGAACCCCGTTCGTCCGAGCCGTAGTCAGACGCGATCGTCCTAGGTGCATAGACACCATATTTCATACCTAACTAACGATTCGGATGAAGTTTCTACGAGATGGCGTTATAGCCACTTCCGAGATATCAAATACAAGAATTGTCTTTTTTTTAATGTCTTTTTTTTTTTTCAGGAATGTCACAAATTTGGAAAAAAACATTATCTACACATGAAATATAATTGAAATCGTTGTAGTTGTTCCCCAGATGCCAAATATATTTATAAAAAATAGGTGCATAGTTTCTTTCTAAAACCAAAGAGAAAACGAACATCAGTAGGCTTACTGGTACCTGAACTTTCTACGAGATGGAGCTAGAACCGTTTCCGAGATACCAAATACAAGATTCGCTCGTTTTTGTAAAACGCGTTTTTTTTTTTTTTTTTTTTTTTTTTTTTCAGGGAAAACATCTATTTAGATAATCTTGAAAATCAAAATGTTATATGCATATGAAATTCCATCTATGTTGTTACAGCCGTTTCCGATATACCAAATATATAATGAATTGGTCCATAGTTTCTTGCTCTAACCAAAGAGAAAACTAGCATCAGTAGGCTTACTAGTACCTGATACTTCTACGAGATGGAATTGGGCCGTTTTCAAGATATAAATACAAGAATTGATTGTCTTTTGTAAAAGCGTGTTTTGATTGGGAAAACACCTATTTACGAGGTGTGTGAGATTGGCAACACTGCGAACGATCTGCCAATGCTGTGTCTACCAGTCTGTGCTAGACCGGTTTGTTCATCATTTCCACACGCTCAGTGCGAGTTTCAACTCCGTTCAGCCAACTCATTGTTTCTGACAGCGCCATCAGTGAAGTTGTGGTTTTAATAAGTGTTACGACAATGGAGCCTCGGAATTTAGAGCAACGTTGTGCAATCAAATTTTGTGTTAAACTTAGGGAATCCGCGAGTGTGACCATTGAAAACTTGAAACAGGCCTATGGGGAATATTGCTTACCAAGAGCACAAGTTTTCCACTAGCAAAAATAATTTTTTGAAGGCCGAGAACACGTTGAAGATCAACCTCGCTCAGGGAGACCTTCAATTTCAAAACTGACGAAAACGTTGACTAGGGGTATCCTGCACAAAGAAATTGTTCCTCCAGGACAACCTATCAACCAAGTGTTTTACAATGGTGTCGAATCGGTGTCCGGGCATCCAGATTTGGGTTTTCCATGGTTTTCCCAAATCACTCCAGGCGAATGCAGGGATGCTTCCTTCAAAAGGCCATGGCCGAATTGCTTCCCGTTCCTTATCCTCAGTCCCATCCCGCCTCTAATGACCTTAGCCGTTGACGAGGCGTAAAGCAGTGTAAAAAAAAGGTGTCCTTGAAAGGTTCAGGAAAAGAGTGATTCGTGTGAGACCAGACATTGCAGACAAGTGGATGCTTCATCATGACAATGCCCCCTGCCACACGGATTTTTCCATCAGTGAATTTTTGATCTCAAAACACGTTCCTGTTGTTCCTCAACCCACCCCATACTATTCACCAGATTTAAGTCCTTGTGACTTTTTCATTTTCCCGCAATTTAAACATGTCTAAAATGGACGTCATTTTGGAACTCTCGAGAACATTCAAAAGACTGTGAGCGACCAGTTAACCGCCCTACCAGTTGAAGCCTTCCAGCGCTGTTACCAAGAGTGGAAACAATGACTCCGCCGGTGTATAGCTGCCCAAGGGAATTACATTGAAGGGGATAATAGTGTTGTTTAAAAAAAAAATGAAAACTTTGGTAACTAAAAAAAATCTCATTCCTTTTTTCACACATCTCGCAGATAATCTTGAAAAGTAAAACGTTATCTACATATGAAATTTCATCCAAATCGTTAGAGCCGTTTGCGAGATACTAAATACATACAATAATTGCTCGTTTAAAGATATACGATACAAATAAATAAGAAAACCAAGGAGATGTTTTTCTGACTGTCTGTATTTATGTACCTGTGTATTTATAAAAATGGACGATCTATATGTATCTAGAATTAATTGTTGTAGAAAAATGTGGAAAAATGAATAAATGTGAATGAACAATATTTTTCACTATTCGATTCACTATATAATTTAAAAAAATTAAAAAAAAACTTAAACTAATGCTAAGATTTAGCATAAAGCAGTGTATTCGATTTACGTAAGAAGCAAAATAAATGTGACAGTACTGTCTGCAATGTAGGATACTCTTATGTAGTAGCGAAATGCGAATTGATAATGACAATTGTCAAATGAACTATTCGTTTTTGTGGCGTATTATTACAAAGCATGTCTGGGAGAAGGGGGGGGGGGGGAGAGGGGTTAGCTGGAAAGCTACGCTGGGCTACTGGTGGGGGTGGGGGGAGAGGTATTTAAGCCAAAGAACGTGGCTTACTATTCATATTATTGTCACAGTTAAAATATGGTACAGAACACACAACAGCATGCGAATATTTATTTCGTCATTGAGTTATCTCCGTATGTAATTTATCATAGTGTGACAAGAGAAAATAGTACAAAATGTTTCTCGGAATCAACGAGGAAAGAAAACTATGGACACTTGGGTGGGGGGGGGTTGAGGCATATAATCCACGTCGGCCTATGTGGGGGGGGGGCGCACCGTAGGTCATGGACACTCCCTTACTGCAGTTTGTTCGTTACCAAGCCTGTTCCCAATGCGTGGAGTGACATCCAGTTTCACGTGCAATTTAGTCCGTGTCCACACGAGTCCAGAAGCTGTTCGTTCCGGGACGGTAATTGAATTGTCTACACGCAGAGCAGACAGACTGAGTGATCGGTTCGTTTCCGCAGAAAATGGCCACGTCGCCCGCAATCGCCTCTTGACGAGAAAAGACGGAACGATCACTGGAACAAGTAGAAATCTCCAGTGCGCTTAGTTTCGGCGGTAAACAAATCACTTTCGCTAACTGCAACCTCATTTCACTGAAAAATGTACTTTTGGTGGCGAGGTTTTTGTTAGTTTGCACCAAGCCTTTCAGGTAAGCGGTAACGTTTTGGTGGCAGGTGAGTGGTTAACGCTCTCGCCCTCACATTCGGGAGGACGCTGGTTTCGAATCCCCTGTCCAGGCAGATTTGTCTTTTTCCATCGTTTCACAGTGCGAATGCCGCGATGATGATTTCTACAACAGTGAAAAGCCTTTTTAGATTGTTTGCTGATGATGCGGTTATTTATAGGGAAGTAAGAACTTTGGCCTTGCTTAGAAATTCAGCGCGATCTGGATTTTATTTTGGCTTGGTGCGCTGAGTGGCAACTTACTCTAAACTGTAAAAAGTGCAAGACAATGAGCATAACTAACAACAAAAGAATCCGATTGTTCAGAAATACGAGTTAAACAATAAAGTTATTGATATGGTCGATTCTATTAAATATTTGGAGTAACAGTACAAAGGAACATGAAATGGGACATACACATTAATTCTTTAGTAGGTAGAGCAAATTCTAGGCTGCGATTCATAGGTAGAATCTTGAAAAATTGTAATGAAACAAACAAAGGAGATAGCGTACAAATCTCTTGTGCGTCCACATTTGGATTATTGTTGTGCCATTTGGGACCCGTTTCGTAAGGGATTGATCGAAAGTATAGAGAAAGTACAGAGAAGAGCCGCTCGATTCGTGACCGCTTGCTACAGTCCTTATGAAAGCGTCACAGAACTGATTAGTAGACTAGGTTGGGAGTCTCTGGTAGATAGACGACACACACGTTTCGTTTAAACTTATTGGAAAACATGCGTACTCCAACTTTCACTCATGAGTGTAGTGAAATACTTCTTCCACCAACCTATTTGAGTCGGAAGGACAGGAAAGATAAAATTAGAGAAATAAGGTGCCGGACTGATTCTTATATGAATTCTTTTTCGTACCATTAGGGATTGGAATGCACAGCAAAGAGATTAGCTTTGGTGCTGAGCAC
Source organism: Vandiemenella viatica (assembly GCA_031002005.1). Lineage (NCBI taxonomy): Eukaryota > Metazoa > Arthropoda > Insecta > Orthoptera > Morabidae > Vandiemenella > Vandiemenella viatica. The sequence continues at coordinate 16,633,147 of JARYHS010013630.1, forward strand.
CCTCTGCCATCCACAATTTTGTGAATTGCAGAGTATATATGTAGACGTAGATGTAGAAAAGGTCATGTCCGAATTCCTTCCCGTTCCTTGTCCTGAGACCTTTCCGGCCTCTAATGACCTTGACGTTGACGAGGCGTGAAGCTATAAGCAAACAAAAGAGAAACGTTTTGGCTTAGTATTCAAAATACCCATTCCGGCCATCCAGACTTCAGTTTTCTGTGATTTTACAAAATCCCTTGAAGCGAATACCGGGATGGTTCCTTCAAAAGGCAATGGCTCATATCCTTATCATTCCTTGTATCAAGTTCTTTCTCGCGTCCAATGACGTCAATGTCTGCTAAGTAATAATAGCTCGTTCTGCTGCAACGTGGTCCGCGCCGCCAGAGGGCAACAGTGGCGTCCATCGTAGGCGCAACGAGCCTCCAACTGTGGTGGCCTCTTACAGGAAGAGCAACGTTGTTCGTTGTTGGCGCAGCTAACTCCTTCGTCAAGTGGATGTCTGTCACCTACGACCCTTTCCACTACAGAGAACACAGCCTTTAAATGTGGTCACAAACCCATAAGCAATGCCATTTCAATATCAACTATTTGATGCCACTAAAATTTTGTAATTTCATTTCTACAACTAAAGACTATAAGGGTCTACTGTATCTAAAAAATAAAGCAAGAACTAACTCTACAAGTCATTTTACGTCCTTACGTACACAATTTCAGTTTTCTTTAAATTTTCAGAATCAATACGTAAATCCGTTATAGAAATCTGTTTCATGGCTCAAGGAAACAAAATTATTATCAAATAAAAGTTCTATCTGTCTGTTCGCTTGTTATTTTCAAAGATTTTTGCTTGCATTTATAATGCTTTGTTATAACCTAGGTCCCCTATGCCCGATAGGATTACCGGATTAGGATAAGGCCACTACGATGGGAGCGGATTACGTATCCAATAAAAAAGCAGTCACCAGGCCATTACGACCTCATGAGCTACACCCTTGGTTTCTGACATTTTTCTCTTTTTCACGGCACTTCATTGTTTGAGTTAAGTACTAACATGGATCGCACACTACGCACACATCGTCAGCAGGAAAAGCAAAGCTTAGTCTTGTATATAAACAGACTGTAATTAGAACACACTGGTAAGTCAGCTTTTTGAAGTGAAAACTTCTATAGGCGCGTTACGCGATGTTTTGGCTGGGCTAAACCAATGAGTCCGCAAGATGCCACCTGTTGCGCGCGTCAGATCACGCCACCTGTTGCGCGTATGATATGCGCGTTGGGCGCTTTTCGCATATCTTTATACAATTACATATTTTTTATCCGATTTCGATGAAATTTTGCATGCATATTACATATGGGGTGCCTGAGAGTGGTAGTACCTTTCGAGCATGGCTGACCATGTCTTGCCTCAAAACAAGCCATGCAGACTGGTCCACAGAATACATCCATCTCTTACTTACTACTTAGTAGCTCCAAGAGCTATCACCCGGGCAACAGTGTTGGTCCACTGGCTGAACCAGGTGAGGGGAACCTGTTTCCTTGCAGGTTTGAAAGGGGACTATCAAGGGCTAAGTAAGTCAACCCTGACCGAAAATCAAACTCTGGTCTGGAAGCGTCAGTGTGGCAGCCCCCCGGCCAGACTTGTTACCTCTTGGCTGGCAACCAATAGTAGGACTAAACGGTTTTGCTTTCTAGTCTCAGGTCTAACACTGGATAAACTTTATTATATGTATAACTGTAATATGTTTTACCTACGAGACGTATGTTACCTTTAACGCTTGCTACTGAGAGATATCAAATGGATACTACAGAACAATTATATCTGAGCACAATTTTCTTAATTTCCTCATAGCGCATCGAAATGGAACACTTATTACCATACGCTCCAGTTTGTTCTAACAGTGATGAAAATCATTCCTCTAGTTTTTGCATGGGATAAAATTTAGCGAAACAGATACAGGCAGAGATAAAGGACAATAATGATACAATACCTTTCTATTTCTTGTTAACAGTGCACCAGACTAATTTGTTTTTTCAAAAATTTTACCCGATTAAAGATTTATTATACATATAGACACTATAAATGATGTCGAACATAAATTTCATTCTCTTTAATTTACGGAAATTATTGGTCTAACAGCCCTTTCATTTCAATCAGTAATAAGGAAGCATCCATAAAATACGTTGCTCGGTCAAGTGGAGGGAGGGGTTGCTTGGAAAGCTATGCTGTGCTACGTGAGCGGGGGGGGGGGGGGAGGGGGCAGATTCCGAACCGGGCCACGTAGCTTTTCTGTCAAATTATTTTTCACAATTCAAATGAGGTACAGAATATGCAACAGCATCTGAATATATATTTCCTTGAATTAATTATCTTCACATGTAATTTGCAATATTCTGACGAGGGAAAACAGTCCAAAATTTCATCTGGAATCAAAACTACGTAATGGCACGTCGTGCTACGTGGGGAGGAGGGGGGTTTCACAGGAGGCCAAAATGGAGCTACGTTGTTTATGGACGCTCCCTGACGGAAACATTAGTGATTATTTGCTCCGAAGGTGAGAGTCAATGGATCACGAGAGAATTCAGGACCACGGGAGCTTCCCCTCCAAACCTGTCACATTCCACTCTGTCGATTGCAGCTAAAAGTCTCCTATCAGTGGGGTTTTCGATTTGACTATGTTCTAATTTTTTTTTTTTTTTTTTTTTGCTATTAGAAATACAATGTATATTATTCTTGTCACAACAAATACACTGTCTGATCAAAAGCATCCGGGCTCTTATCTTTAACTGCACTTAGACTTTAGCCTTGTCACGTTCCCTATTATTGGACATTAATAATGGGTAGGTCCAAAATCTTTCTTTATGACGCCTTTAACTATTCTGGGGAGACTTTCCTTGAGCGGTTGCTGCTTTTCTCTTCCTTTCGTGGTACGTGGCAGTATGTCCGTATGCAGCCCCACGTTCATCATCATCATTATTGAGGACAGCTTCCAGCCGCTGGCTGGGTCTGCTGGGAACAAAAGCCTCGCCAGCGCTTCCTGTGTAACCACCATCTCTCTTCTTCCATTGTCGCCCAATTTCCTCCTCTTTCCTCCACACATTTCTTAACACCTTTAGTCCATCTGTCCCTCGGTCTTCCTCTAGGCCTCTTCCCTTTCAGCTCCATGTCCAGCATCTTCCTTGGTAGCCTCTCCTCTCCCATTCTCTTTACATGCCCGTACCACTGTAGCCCAGATTTTTCAATTCTTTGTAGCCCCACGTTATCTTTTTTATTTTACTGTCTTCCTTCTATAAAACTTACCAGATATTACCGTCATTCGAATTGCTTCTTGCTGGCTTTAAATATCTGGTTCAATTCAACACCTTAACATCCGGAAAATCTTTACTTTAATGTCATTTTAGTTTTCATTCATTCATTTACTTTCGTTCAGTTTCCTTAGACACTAAGCATACAATTTATTGATGTAATTCGTATTAACAAGATAATATACAAATAATACTAATCTTCGGTTATTTTCATGATAAATTCCTTCCTAATATCGCACAATGTCTTACAAACCATATATTAATTCTCTTTCATTACTCCCTCAGGCTGTATTTTTTTTACATTTAACATTTACACACTACTTGACAAAATACAACTTCATTAGAGGGTCTTCTTCGAAGTTCCTCTTTCATTTAACTCATTGTCCATTCATGCTCTCATGAAAACGATTTTTTTTTTTTTTTGCGTCTCTACTGTTCACCTGTTTTTCAAAGATGTTCCGCACTGTCTTTTATTGGTGTCTTTGACCTTTCAACAAAAATATCAAAGATAAAATATATACTCTATGACCACACTAAATTTAAAATACATTTACAACGCAAACCATAATTTCCGGTAAGAATTTTTTTTCTTGTGGTTTTACCCCTCGTCAACGTGGAGGTCATTAGAGGCGGTAAAGGACTGGGGTAAGGAACGGGAAGAAATTCTGCCATAAACTTTTGGAAGAAGCATGCCGGCATTCACCTGTAGTAATGTGAGAAAACTATGGAAAACCCAAATCTTGATGTGCGGTCGTGGATTCGAACCCACGTCCTACCGAATGTGAGGCCAGAGCGTTACCGCTCACCCACCAAGCTCGGTTTGTTTAAGACTGACAGCCCATTACTACAGAGGAGTTGAAACAAGAGAAGGTAGTGATGTTGGACGCTGGGGTCTGGAGCGAAGTCACCGTTTTAGCTCATCCTAGAGGAGTTCCATGGGAATCAGGTCGGAATTTTGTACAGGCCAGTCCATTTCAGGAAAGTCATTGTTCACAAATAATTGCATTACAGATGCAGCTTCGTGAGGGGGTACATTGCCATGTTGATGCGAATAGTCACCGTCTCTTAACTGATTCTCTACTGCACGCAGCACGCGATGGTTAAAATGTATTGATATCCTTACGCTTTTACAATTTCCGTATGCGCAGTGAAGGGACCACAAACTAACCAAGAAAAACACCGCCATACCACAACAAAACCTCCGCCGTACCTCACTGTTGGCAAGTAAAGTTCTTCGGTCAAATCCAAACCCTTCTACCGCGTTGCCATTAGTTACGTGAGATGTTTTTCCGGAATTCGGACCCCCGCTCTCTCTCTGGTGAGATTTCGTGAGATCTGGTCGGTCCCCGCCCCCCCCCCCCCCCAATATGAAGTGAGATCCGGTCGGACCCTCGGACACCCCCCCCCCGCCCCCCAAGATGACGTGTTCTTTACTTTTTTTAGACCTGCCTTTTTTTTTTAGCTCTCCTGCTTCTTAGGGCGGTTATACCCCCCCCCCCCAACCCGGCGTAATGATGATCCGATACAAGTAAATACCAGTAAGTACTCGATATTTTGTTTCGATACCGAGTACTTTTATTATTCAAATTATTTCATTCGATACTTACTCGGTATCGGAAGAAAAGTACTTGTATCGAAAAGCACCCGGTGTTAAATTCTAAATGCATCATCCCTGCTGCGCCACTCAGTCGCGCTTGCGAAATTAATTTCCCGCTGTCGTCAAGTTGGTAGCATTGAAAATCAAACAAATTCAGTCTAGAATAAACAATCAAATCTCAAAGAGTTTGTTTGTTTTAGGTCGCTCTTTCATTGTGATAAAGTTGTACTTGGCGCGCATTTCGCTATACCTGGCCAATGGTCGCTCCCGCGCAGCCCCAAACAAAAACTAAAAAATATGGTTCATAAGCAACTAAGTAACCCATGTGAATCGAAAGAAGAAGCTGCTTCTGCTAGAGTTTCGCAGGAATATGTTTTTCTACTTCACAATCACGCCATCAACATTCGAGTTGGACAGCTTCACAAAGATCGATGTGTCGCAGATGGATTTGTTATTTCGATGTCACAGAGCTCCCTTGACGGATCCATTCTGCTGTTACTGCTTCTATACTGAGAGCACAATTTTTTATTTTTTTACATCTGTTGTAGAGTTTATTACTCTCTTCAATTACAGTATATACATTTTATTTTATTGAATACTTTATTAATTACATTTTTATTTTTCATTTAGTTCTAAAAGAGAGATGGCTATCGGAATGTATGGCTCCCTAAATTATTATTATCTTTTTTCTCTTTTTTTTGCATCTTGTCCAGTTATTTGTGTTGACGTTTGGGATTCTTGTATCAGCTGCTTGAGCAGTTGGATATCCTTGATTATTTAATGGTCAATACAGGAGTCTTCAGTTTGTGGGTGTTTGGTCTGCTGTGTATGATCTTTTTGCTGACCTTCTGATTTCCGACCATCTCTTGAGACAACGTTGCATTTGGTGGACCGCGTGTTGGTTCCACTTGCCAACTTGATAACCTGTGGTGAATTCTTCTGTGTAGCTGGCTTCTGTTGGCCGTCTGTTCTTGTTTCCTCCAGCTGCTGCAGGCTTCTTCTGGTGGATGCGCCATCTACTGTGGCCTTTGTCTTTTTGGAGTCCCTTCCTTTCTAGACAGCCCGTGTAGCAGGTCGCATGGGCAACTCCGCAGTTGCAGCAGGCTGCTTCATGCCATGGCTTCATGTATCCTCCTGTGTGGTGTTCAGTTCTGCATGTGAAGCGCCGTTCTTCTTGTATACAGCCACGTGACTAATGCCCATAGCTCTGGCACCTGTAGCACTGCTTAATACCACCTTCTTTTACACTGAGAGGTCCGCCTGTAGTGACATCTAGCCTTTAATTCTGCATTACGTATGGTTATCCGGATACTTTTGATCAGATAGTGTGGTGTATACGTTATCAGTAGTCTCACGATACTTGCCGTTTGTATCATTAAGTTTGTAGAAAGTCGATCACCTGCCGCAGGTGTTTGTACGATGATACAATTACACAGAATTTAATAAAATTGTAACTTGTAGCAACGTCTTCCACACTGAATAATCGTTTTGAGATTGTTCTAGGAACAGACAGTCAAAAATATTCTGAAGGTAGTTTTGAACTAGGTCTTTCGAGAGGAAGGTTTGCGGTCGCGGCAGCCGTCGGACGCGGTACGAGTTCCGTGTGGTGGTCCCTTAATTAAGCGGAGGTGCGGCCGGAGAGCGTCAGCTGTTCGCGAAGGGCGCGCCCTCACTTGTTTGCATGCAAACAGAGCCTCTCCCCGTTCAGCGGGTATCGATTTCAATTAGCACCTCACGCCCACTAGGACAACGCGATTGATTCTGCACATCGACAAACCTTTCAATAAAACTCGCCTCTCTCGTCTGAGTGTTTTTACCGAGGAAGAAAACCACACGAGCGCAAACGCCGAAAACCGATATTCTGAAAGCCGATAACAACTACGCATTCCAGCAGGTGATTCAATAATTTACTGCAGGTAAATTTGTATGAATTTTGGCCTTAGAAACACCTTCTAAAACTCTAAGCGTGATGCACAGCACTTTAGGAATACCTGAAAGAACTAAAACCAAAGAATTTTAAATGTAGTGTTATAGAAGGATGCTGTAAATTAAGTGCACATATAAAGTACGAAATGAACATGTTTTGAAAATGATGGGCGAAGAAAGAAGTTTGTGGAAGAGAAGGTAAGACCTGTAGAGGAAAACAAAGATTACAATATATAAAGAGAATAATTAAAGACAAGGGTCTAAGGTGAATGTAGAGATGAAGAGGTTAGCACAAGATAGGAAGAGAAGGAGGATTGCATCAAACCAGTCGAAAGACTGATGACAGTGGGGGGAGGGGGGGGGGGAATTGTAATCACTGCGAACAAAATCAGCTCTGGACACAATATTCCCACAAACCTATCTTTGCATCTCAAGAATTTTTATTTAAATCTTGTAAAATGTTATTGGTGTATTCATCACTATAGACTCTAGTAATCTATAATTTACTCCATTCCCTTACATTTTTTATTATTATTATTATTTCCTTACTCCCTAATGCCTGAAATCGAGTACCAGCTTGTGGTCATGGTCATCTTTTTCCTTCCACGTACTACTCCAAGTGTTTCTGCTAATATCACTGAGCATGGTGGGTGAGTGGTTAACGCTCTGGCCTCGTATTCGGGAGGTCACCGATTCGAATACCCGTCCGGATATCCAGATTTGAGTTTTCGATGGTTTCCTCAAATCACTCCAAGTCATTGCCGGGATGCTCCTTCAAAAGGCCACGGCAGAATTCCTTGCCGTTCCTTCTCCCCGTCTCATCTCACCACTAATGACCTGGAATCAACCTGGCCTAAAGTCATTAGTAAAAAAATATAGTATTTTAACCCGCCCCTATTTTCCAGCGACTCTTAAAGCAACTCCTTAATTTAAGGTTAATTTCTACAAACATATCCAGCTGCCTTGTTGGTTCCAATAAACACACACACACCACTATTCAAGCAGTGATCTGACCAGTCTCCTTCATTTTTCTGCTACATCAACCTCTCCTGTAAATAAATGATTTAAAAATGTTTCTCCATCAGCTGCCACATGTGTCCTTTCCAAATGTCAAATAACAAGTTACATACGTTTGTGCCGCTCTGGCCTCGCATTCGGGTGGACGCGGGTTCGAATCCCCGTCCGGGCATCCAGATTTGAGTTTACCATGGTTTACCCAAATCACTCCAGGCGAATGTCGGGATGCTTTCTTCAGAAAGGCCATGGCTGAATTCCTTCCCGTTCCTTGTCCCCAGTCTCATCCCGCCTCTAATGACCTCGACGTCGACGTCGACGAGGCGTAAAGCCATAAGCAAAAAAAAAAAAAAAAAAGTTCTGTGCGTCCACTTGTAAGGTGCATAGTCCTTATCGGAAATTGTGATTTGTGTTGTAAATATATTTGAAATGTAGAGAGGTCACAGAGCATATATTTTAACTCTGATAATTTAGTTTAAATGTCGAAGACGCCTATCAAAGACAGTGTGGTGCATCAATGAAAACCAGATAAAGAGAAGAGACAATAAAGAAATGGTTTTGATGAAAAGATGAAGGCACAATGGATTAAATGAAAGAGGAAGTTTCGAAGAAGGAACTCTCAATGAAGTTTTGACAAGTAGTGTGTAAATGTTAAATGTAAAGTATGAAGCCTGAGGGAGTAATGAAAGAGAATAAATGTATAGTACTTTAAACATTGTGTGATAACATGAAAGAATGTATCATTAAAATAACCAAAGATTGATTGTATATTATCTTGTTAATATACATTGCAGCAATAAATTTTATGCTTAAATATCTAAGGAAACTGAACGAATGATTTCAAAAAGTAAATAAATGAATGAAAACTTCAATTTCATTAAAGATTTTTCAGATGTTAAGGTATTGGACTGATCCAGATATTTTAATCAAGAAGCAATTCGCATAATGTTTAATATCTGGTAAGTATATACGGTACAAGGAAGAAAGTAACATTAAAAAAGATACGTCCGGTTAAATTATACATTCAAGCTTAGAAGAAGTCGCAAAGAGCTGAAAATTTGTAGGAATGTTCTGAACACCATTTATAATTGAAATGTGCAAAGTCCCATCGTTCCCACATCCGCAAAAAAATTTCTTCAAGGTCAAAGTTCGCAAAACTGTTGTTTATTTTTGCATTTTGCAGTAAACGGTAAGTTTTATCATAAAAATAGGTCTGACAAAAATTGTAAAGCCTTTAATTATCTATAGAATTCCTACACTTTGTTTCCTAAGAATTGCCATTTTTGAGTTATAGGTGATTCAAAAGTTGAAAAACTCGTTTTCTCTACAAATATGCACGCGTTTCCACGCCACATGTTAGGTAGTATATTTGGCCCAGTTTTTTAACATGATTTATCCCGGTAGGTCTGTTACACGATCTATTGAGGTTCTGTTTAATGGTACTATTGTAAATGATGAAAGTGTTGTGAATTACGAGTAATTAGTCTGATTGATAATTATCTAATGGAACTTCAGTTGTAATGTCGTTATCTTCTTCTAGTACTTCTTCTTCTTCTTCTCCTCTTCTTCTTCTTTTTATTCATTTTCTTCTTCTTCTTCCTCCTAGATACAAGTAAATTGTTCTAATAGCGATGTATCGGATGTATCCTGATCCGCTTCTGACGGCAATTCAACATTAGAGCATGACTGGCCTTAACAACTGGTACACGCTGATGAACAAAACAAGTCAACTTTTTTACAGCAGCATTTAGCATTACGCCCATTTTTGCAATTGCAAAAAATTGTATTAAGTAGTTTTTCCGTCGGAGGTGGGAGTAAAGTCTGGATGGGTTCCAACGTATTTTCAATTCACTTTCCGACCCCAGTATTCTGGGTCCAGTTGATTACCAAGTCACACTTGAACTTGATAAAACACCCGAAATAGGACGTAATGAGCAGAAGAAGAGATTGGAGGAAGGCAATTGTACTCGTTTATTGTTACGAGTATTTTAAAAAAAGTTAAGTATCGAAACTTAACTAAGCTGGTGATTTTATTTTTTATATATTTTTTTTTTGAGGCTCCTTGGACAGAAAGAAGGAAGCGAATTAAGTTGGTGATTAGAGCTAGAAGAGTAGAATTACTATCTTCAAAAAATTTAGCACAACTAACAAATTCTTGCTTTTCAAACAATTTAAAAACTGTTGTTTTCCCTCTTCTGAATATTGCTGATGTCGTTTCATCGCCAGTAATTGCATTTAAGAAGATTATGTGATTTTGGTATTTTGTGAAAGCAGATAATGTTTTAGATGAATCTATTACCAACGGATGTTAAGTCTTCCCAGGTTTTAAAAAGTAAATAATTTTGTCGATTGAAGTTCGAGCACTAAGTAATACCAGTAAATCAACATCTTCACCAACAACAATACTTGTATTCAATAATAATAACATTTAATTAAAATTGCAATGCAAGCACACGCTCCGGTGGCAATTTCCCTACACACCCATCTTCCTCCAATTCCTACACCCACCTGCATTTTCTCTCTACAAATTTTAACTTTAAATTCTTTCAATGTTTTTGGTAAATTATTTATAATTTCTCTTGGTAACTTATTCCAATCCCTGACACCCTTACCTAAAAAAGAGAATCTTCCCACACCCTTGTGCCTGAAATCGTGTGCCAGCTTGTGGTCACGGTTATCTTTTCCCTTCCATGCACTACTTTTCATACCTATTGCAATATCTTTCCATGCCTCATCGCCAGTATACGCCCTGTACACTCCCATGACCCTCCTCATCCTCCTCCTGTCTTGCAATGAATCCCATTCCAGCTCTTTTGTCATATCAGTTTCTGATTGCATTCTGTAATAATTTACAGAAACAAATCTAGCAGCCCTTTTTTCGCACCTTCTCCAACTCCTGTGTTTGATACTGAAAATTTGGGTCCCATACTACACTACCATATTCGAGAAATGGTCTGACCAAAGTTTTGTAACCCAATTCATTTACTTCTTTCGTACATCTCCTCATCACTCTCTCCGAAAAGTGCAGAATTTTGAAACCTTTCCTACCACCTGTCCAATGTGTCCTGTCCAGTTAAGCTTGTTATGAAATGTAATGCTAAGATATTTACATTTCAAGTCTTCAACAAGCAATTCTTTTGGGTTAAATTGTTCTATCGCTGTTTCAATTATTAAGACATCAGCGTCATCAACAGCCTGTTTGACAAAAATGTTTTCTGAGCTAATCAATATTGAAATGAACCGAGACTTGATATGATTATTTGCAAGAAATTGTTTTTGGCCTGTAGGAACTACTATAAATTCATCAAAGATGACATCAGAAGATGGCGGTGTTTTTGGAGTTCGACGACGTTGTTCTGTAGCTTTAATATTCTTCTTACTATTAGAATAGCCATCAAATACTACAGTTACTCTGAGACCAAAATGTCTACGTTCATACTGAACGTATTTATCTAAAATTTCTTTGAATGTTTCTTCCTTATTATACAAGACAACGCGGTGTAATAGATATCAATTGCGACTTTAAAAAAAATTAAAAACAGCACAAACTTTATTATGAAATATTTCCCATAACCACTACGAAGGAACGTTGAAGACTAATAGTATTTCGCTTAGGTCTTTGAAAAAGCAGCAGATATACGACCGTTGCCACGCGGACTAGTGAAGGCTATACAGGCATGTAAAATGTATGAGGGTTTCTTTTTTAAATTATATTCACAGAATCATACAATTTACACGTATATGTTACACAGACCAATATTTTTACTCGTATTACGGGTCTAGTGATGTATATAGGCGGCGTACTCTGGCATACTATGGAGAGAACGAGTTTTTCAACTTTTTCAATCGCCATAACTCAAAAAAATGGAAATTCTTATGAAAAAATTGTAACAACAATTTTTATATATAATATATATATGCTCTACAATTTTTGTCTGCCCTATTTTTATGATACAACTAACCGTTTGGCTGAAAAATGCGAAAAAAAACAATTTTTCGAACTTTGACAATTTTTTTTTTTTTTTTTTTTTTTTCCCAGACATGGGATCGATGAGGACTTTTCACATATCATTTAAGATGGTGTTCTGAATATTCGCACAAATTTTTAGCTCTATGCGAATTATTGTAACCTTACTCCTATTTTTCGAGCCCACTTGACCGGACTATACTATCACGTACAATACTTCGTAAGGCAGGGAGTAGAGAAAATAGTGGGACGCACCAGCAGCAGTATCGCCTCACAGCCTTCTAAGCCAGCATTCCTTTACCTGTGGCCCACGAAGGGGGTTCAGTTGGTCCGCAGGCAGAATAGAAAAAATCTAAATATCGTATTCGTACTTTATAACGGTACAAACCAGTTTATGCCATATGTCTAACGTTTTTAAAAGTCTGAAATACGTCAAAGACCGGGCAAAAATCTGCTATATTCGGGATTTGAGGATATGACAGCAATTTTCCTACAATATAAATTTTCCCTTGGCATGAAAAAGAGCGCCATTCGTTTAGGGATGAAGTTAATGATCGTTTTCTAAGGGTCTTGTAGCATGTGTAAGGGACCGCGATACTCGTTTGGTTTGGTAACATAAGAGTGATGAAGTAAATCTTTCTTTATGCTGAAGGTTATACGCTCGTCGACTTCGAGGTCATAAGAGGTGGGAAAGGATGGGGGCAAGGAACGGGAAGGAATTCGGCCATGGTATTTTAAAGTAAGCATCCCGGCATTCACCTGGAGTGATCTGAGGAAACCATATAAAAACCAGATCAGGTATTCGAACCTGCGACCTTCCGAATGCGAGGCCAGAGCGTTACGTGAAGTAAACAAAAATAAAAGCTGTGTGGTGTTGTTTTTTTTATCCTATTTTAACATGTCTTCTTTCAGTTATTATTCCCAAGACTGGTTTGTAGCTATTCTACACGTATGCAAATTTCTGCCTTCCTTTTTTAATTATATATTGCTGCTGCATTTAACGTCGTTCATAATCTGATTCATACAGCTCAGTCTTCCTCGATGGTTTTTCTTCTATCTTTCCTTCAATAATGACCTTAAGCAATCCATTGTGACAAAAAATATGATCTGCCATCTTGTCTCTTCCTTTCTGTTGCTCCTTTCAGAATCTTCGTCCCTCAGAAACTCTTCTGACTACTTCATCATTGGTAAAGTAATCCATCCAGCTTATCTTCAGCATTCATCTGTAATACCAGACCTCAAATGCCTGTAGTCGTTTCCTTTCCGCGATCCATATAGTCTATGATTTAATTATATACAGGGTAGTTAAAAAAGTGTAAAATATTTTAGGAGGTGACAGTATACATCAAAATAAGAGAAAATCGTCTAATAAGCATTGTGTCGCAAACGCGTTCTGTTGGAGTTAATAACAGGTCCGCAATGTGACGCCCGTCCACGGCAGTGCATGCCCGGCTGGAATTCCACAAGGCTCAGTGATTGCACCGCCTCTCTTTAAAATGTACATAAATAGACTCCCGTCTCCTCCTCAAGTGAAGCAGGCACAGTTTGCCGATGATACTACAGAGTAAACGAAAGGAAGGAGACACGATCTTAACGTTGCTCACATACAACATGGAAGCCAGTAAATGGAGCAGAAACTATAAAGTTAAGATCGATCTTGGGAAATGTGCAGGTATTTATTTTACCGAAGAAAAAGGACGCAACTAAATGAAACCTTGAAGATTATGGGCCAAAATATTCCCTGGGTTAAAGAACATAGGTACCTGAAGATAATACTGAACGAGAAATTACTATTCCGGTAACATATAATGGATAGGAAAAACAAAGGACTAGCAGTAATTTCAAAGATAACACCAGTGTTACGAAGCAGCAACCTACTGTTAAATACAAAGGTCTATATAAATCTGTTATTCTACCATTTTTAATATACGGATGCCAGATATGGGGGCTGGCAACCCAAACCAACTTACAACAAACCCAGATACTCCAGAACAGATGTTTAAGAATGATCCTTAACGCACCAAGATACACGCCAATAGAAATCTTACATAACGAAACTAAGATCCCGTTAATAAATACAGAAATATTAAATTCAACCGATAAATTCCATAAGAAGTTAAATGAGGCCAGAGACGAGAGAACTGAATCTATTGGAGCTACAATGCCGATGCGATGGCATAGGTACAAAGTCCCCATCAGTATTCTATACCAGCCAACATAGAGCAGCACAGCACGCGAACTCCACAGGGGTTTTTTCACCATTAAGACCATCCTAGATGGTCATAGCCCTGGGTTTTCCCCTGAAAGTCAAATAAAAAGTGTCCCAAAACAACATCCATAACCTGATACCTAGAAGTTATACTAGTGGGACTTCACAAACAGCCGCTGAGACAGCAAAAAAAAAAAAAAAAAAAAAAAAAAAAAAAAAAAAAAAAAAAAAAAAAAAAAAAAAAAAAAAGTAAGCCAAGGAATGGCGCACTCTTGGAAACTGTGTTTGTTGGTTCAGTGGATGTCGTCACGTGGTGGTGGCTGGTGGTGGCTGGAGGTGGTGGCGCCAGGCTGTCACGTGGGTACCGTTAGCAAGCAGTCAACGGCCGGACAGCCCGCCTGGACCAGGCAGGCGAGCCTCCTCCATATAGAGGCCTGAGACACCGACGTATTCATTACGATCGTGCTTCCACGCGCAGTTGTGCAGCCGCCACTAAATTTACGGGCAGTATGTTATCCTAAGTAACAGACTACATATTTTAACCACGCGTTACCGGTTCTTAATTTGTGATGTTAACAGGATATTTAGGATTCACTGAATATCATGAGCAAAATTCTGAAGGAAGATTTTCGACTAAAGGTAAACCAAAGAAGACAGAAGTGGTGAAATATAGCAGAAATTATACCAATAACAGTAGATTAAATATAAAAAAAGTCTGATACGATATAAGTAGTTAATGAACTTTGCTACTTAAAAAGCAAAATTACAACCGATGGCCGTAACAGGAATGATTTTAAAAGCAGAATAGCACTAGAAAAAAAAAGAGCCTTCATGAAAAAGAGAAATCATTTAGTCGCAAATATTGATCTAGGACTCAGAGAGAACTTTTTGAAACTCTACGTGTGGTGCACAGTACTTTATGGCAGTGAAGCATGAACTTTAGGAATACCGGACAGAAAGAAAATTGAAGCATTTGAAATGTGGTGTTATAGAAGGATGCAGAATATTAAGTGGACAGATAAAGTACGAAATAAACCAGTTTTGGAAATGATGGGCGAGAAAAGAAGTGTGTGAAAGAGTACTGTATATATAACAGAAAGAAAAGATAGGATGGTAGCTCACATTTTGAGACATGCGGATATGGTTAACTTGTAAGTGGATGGGACAGTTGAATGTAAGAACTGTAGATGAAGACAGAGATTAGAATATATGAAGGAGATAATTGAGGACGTGGGTTGTAAGGGGGATGTTGAGAAGAGGAGGTTAGCACAAGATAGGAAGGGATGGAGGATTGCATCAAACCAGTCGAGAGATTGAAGGCAGAAAAAAATGGCACCAGTTCACTTGATTTGGGATATAGAACATGTATATCCAATTATGGGATATATACCATTACGGAGTTCCTGTCCCCACGTACCAGCCGCCGAGACTGTGGTCTTTAGGCAATCATCTAACTTAACGTTCCTCAACCTTTTTCTTACCTAGGACCAGTAAAATCTTAAAAATATTCTGTGGCCCAACTTAGATGGACCTTATTTTTACCTATATGTATGTAATAATAATAATTCTGTGTGTTCGTAATGACCTGGTGACAGGGTTACTTTTGGCTGCGCATTCCGCCGCACTAACCTAACGCGGCAATCATACCAAGTACAGGAGACCTGCAGTTTAGCGTGGAATCCGAGCCACGAAAGCTTTCTGGCGTCCTTCACATTACACAGCAAGTTGTGCCTGGGATGAAGGTCGTGTAAAGAAGCGATGACAATCCTCGCCGAGACAGGGATTCGAATCGGGGACCTCTGGATTTCCAGTCAGACGCCTTAATTACTTTGAACCACCAGCCCGCTCTGTATGTATGCTTATTAACCAGCCCTACCAATTGTTGTAGGCTCGTACCGCATTCTCTTATACCGACCCTAACGCTCTGGCCTCGCATTCGGGAGGACGCGGGTTCGAATTAGGGTTGTAACGGAAGTCATCTTTGCGGATGCGAATGCTGATGCGGATGTTCAATGCCTGACATCCGCGGATGCAGATGCGAATGCGGAAGTGGAAAAATAAATTTTGATTTTAATATTTTATCAAAACTAAACTTAAAATCTAAAATAGTATATTTTTTATGCTAAATTCTACTACAGAACTACATACAGAAGAAAGGTGTATTTCCATATAACACTGCCACGCTGATTTATTTTTTGCCTCATCTGTCAACAACAAAAAATATGGGATGATTTCACAACTGAATTAAATTATTTACAATACGACGCACGCGTCTAAAAAAAAAAAAAAAAAAAAAAAAAAAAAAAAAAAAAAAAAACTATCTTTGTCATGTGAACTTTGCGGAGTTCACGGCTCGACACTAATTGAAGCGTCAAGCACAAGGCCACGCCACCGCACATCTCCGTGCCCGCCACCTGCTTTCCTCCGCTCCTGCGGCCCATTCATAGTCCAACTTGTAGGACCTACGGAGATACGATTTTCGATAAAGAACCTTGAGGGCCGTGAAAAGAGTTAGAGAACTACACGCAGGACGTGTTGGATGTTGGGACTCCCAAACAACCAACACGAGTCCTTGCTGTCCAGTAAGCAATGGTGTTAGATCATGATTGAAGGAAAAATCCTGCGAGTGTGTGAGAAGGACACATGGTGTGCCGCGAGAAAGTATGAGTGGAAAGGATGGCTTGGCACATTTTGTTGGACTCCTTTTACTAGCGTGAATGGATGTGCGCAGCCTATTGTAGTTCTACACGGATGTCCTGTAAGTTGAACCGTGAAGAAGGCGTTTTACTTTACATACAAGTTTAAACTTGCAAATTCGTCGCTTAGGTAATAATACAATATAGTTCATTGTTATGTTTATTACATGATCGTCAGAAAAAAAACAACCACATCGTTATTAGCTAAGAGACGATTAGCAGAATCTCGTATAAAGAGAAAGAATAATATGTATATTGCAATGTAAACTATACATCTGCAATAAATATTGCGGATCCGAATGCGAAAGCGGATGTGGGATTTCACGCGAATGTTCCACACTTGCGGATGCGGAGATACGTTACATCCCTGGTTCGAATCCCCGTCCGGACATCCAGATTTGGGTTTTCCATGGTGTCCCAAAATCACTATACATGACTGCTGGGATGATTCCTCCAATTATGCCATGGCCGAATTCCTCCCCGTCCCTTAACCCATTCCTTTCCCGCATTTGGTTGAATTTGTTTGCGAATATGCGAAATTGTTCTTTCATTTACGAATGCTATAAAATACTTTGTCCACCAACCTATTTAGGTCGTAAGATAAGATAAGATTAGAGAAATAAGATGCCGTAGTGAGGCTTATATGTATTCTTTCTTTCCTCGGGCTATTCGAGATTGAAATGCCCAGGGTTGGTTTTGGTGCAAAGCACCCTCTACCAATCAAAATACTTGCGAATTGCAGAGTATGGATGTAGAAGGTCAACGAGGCGTAAAGCCAAAAGCAAGAAAAAGATAAAAAAAACATTTATGACCTACATCTTCGATACAGACCTCATAAACGGCCATTAAGTTAGGCCTTAAAAGAATCACGCTAGCTTTGATTCCAGTTGGAAGTGTATTGTATTATACTAACAATACAGTCATAACTTCATAACTTGGAAATAGGATTTTGTGTGGTTGTTAAAATATTCATGTCTTTTAGAAAGTTTTATTTATATCTTTCTGGCTTATACTCGCTGGTACCCCTATACAGTACGAATTCTGCATTTATTTTATGTGAACAATGTTTATAAACATGTTTTTGTTGAAATACCTTTAATTCAGTTAGACTTATGGATGTAATGCGGACAACCTCTTCCACCTTCGTGGAAAGGTTGACAACCACTGATTTAGGTCCCATACTAGCACCTCATAACCTACACATTTCACAAACAAAAACACACTTATCACACACAGAACATAGGATACAGATTTAAGACTATTTTGTTGTTGTATATGAACGTACAGGGACCAATCCCAACCAGCCGGACTAGGTAATGATTTGAGAGTTCGGTACCCGGCGATGTGAAAGTATTTGGTGAAACGTCATTTACTGTCCCTTATAGCGTAGGGGAAATCACCACCGAGACTGAAGTCCCGATCGAGCTTTTACATACCTCAACGCCACAGGAAGGAACACCAAGCAGTGAAAGAATATATGCCTGGGAGAACAGAGTGCGACAAAACACAGACTGAGTCAAGCGGGAAGTCGGTTTGCCACCATCATGGTGCGATCAGCCATGGCCAATCTGGACGTCACTGGAATAACTTCAAGTCGGGGAAGAGCAACCACATACCGCATACCACATGTTCTTGTTACGAGATGCAAATAATAGTACATTTCCATCGCACCGGTGGGGGGGGGGGGAACCACCTACTTTGACGATGTCATCAACACTAGGAGAAGAAGAAATCTTATGTTTTGTTTACTTCAAGAAAATAATAGTAACGATGATGATAAATGTAATGTAACTTTCAGGGTTGTCCAGCCTGATAGTGCCATGAAAACACAACGTTTCGACAGCTGGTTATATTACATTTATCAGGTGAAGACATCACCATCCGGCTTGACATCTTCGAGGATAAGTAGTCACTTTTCGGTCTACTTGATCCTTCAATACAGTATTTAGTTGTAAAATGTGTAGTGTGTGTCGAAGTTTTTTCGTCGTGATGACAGTTGCAGGGCTCTGAGAAGAGCCGTTTGAAGTTGATAACATTGTACCGTATCCTCTAATTGCTGGGATATCCTCAAGTTAAAGCTTTAGGTCCAGCAGCCTATTGGGATGTAGACTATTCAGCCGCGGGCTTGCCACATTGCCCAGGGTGCATCACGAGGAAGCTAGTTCACTTTTGCATCCGATTCACGAAGCAACCGCAGAAGCAATTGAGCGGCTGCAATCATCGGACATTAGTTTGTAGTAACATCCATGTTTTGTTTTACCTATTGTGATTCAATCTAGTTACTGTTTTGTAACATTGTGCCATATGAAATAAATAAATAATCTGTGCAGATTACATTGCAGCAATACGCCGGGAAAGTCTGCATATGATATATGTATATGCAACAGGCGACAGAGAGAGACCGAGCTTGTTGGGTGAGCGGATAAGGCGCTGGCCTCGCATTCGGGAGGACGCCGGTTCGAATCTCCGTCCTGGCATCCAGATTTGGGTTTTCCATAGATTCCCCAAATCACTCCAGGCGAATGCCGCGATGCTTCCTTCAAAAATACCATGGCCGAATTCCTTTGTCCCCAGTCCCATGCCGCCTCTAATAACCTTAGCCGTCGACGATGCGTAAAGCAATAAGTAAAAAAAAAAAATTAAAATGCCGGAATGCTTCCTTGAAAGGGGCATGGCTGAATTCCTTCGGTTCTCCATACCCATCCCGCCTCTAATGACATTGACGAGGCCTAAAGCTATAAGTAAAAAAAATACAGAGAGAGAGATCAACACAGTGGCTACGTGACTGAAATGCCCATACTATATGTTGAACACCTTCCTATCGATGTTTCACCAGTTTCTCACTGTTAAATTGACTTGAAACTTTGCATTCATTATCGTTCTACGCTTTAATACAATAGCGAACAATTTCATTTTGCATATTGATTTTCCGTGTGAACATCGCACCATCAATGCAGCCTTTACTGCAATCCTTTGGATGATGCTAAACTTGCTTCTCGCTGCATAGTAATAATAATTTATGATTTGATATAGTTGAGATGAAGCACACGCTCCGGTGGCAATCTCCCAACACATCCATTTTTCTGCTATCCTCTTCCTACCTACTTTTGCCCTCAACTAATTTGAATTTTTAATTTAATGGTGGATTATTCATCACTTCTCTTTGTAATTTATTTCAATCCCTTACACCCTTCACTACAAAACAAAATTTTCCGACACCCTTGTGCCTGAAATCAAGTGCCAGCTTGTGGTTACGATCATCTATACCCATTCATGCACCTCTCTTAATTCTAACAACAATATCTTTCCATTCCTCATCACCAATATATGCCTTCCACATTCCCATGACTTTCATTCAATCTTCCAACGAATCACACTCCATCTGCTTTATCATACTACAGTGTTCACCGATTGTGTTCTGCGGTAATTTCCAGAAAGTAGAAGCCCTTTTCTGCCCCCCCCCTCCAACCCCTGTATTTAATGCCAAAAATATGAGTCCCATAGTACACCATATCACAGCAGTGGTCTAACCAATGTTTTGTACCCAAATTCCCTTACTTCTCTCGTACATCCTCTCATCACTCTTTGCAACAGGTGAAGTATTTTGAACCCTTTTCCTACCACCTGTCTAATGTGTTTTTTTTTTTAATGGCATTCGGCTACTGAGGCCATACAGCCAGCTCAAGGTGATTTGTTGCTATCAAGTATTGACACAAGGACACTACAACACGGACAAGACATTCACAGACACAACACTCAAACACCCATGCCCTCGGCCGGACTCGAACAGGCGACCTTCGGTACGCGGAGCTAGCACTCTAGCCCATATGCTACCGAGGCCGGCTGTCTAATGTGTTCTGCCCAGTTAAGTTTGTTATGAAATATTATGCATGATTTCGAGTCTTCAGCAAGCATTTCCTTCCCTTCTTAATAATCATAATCAGCCCTTAGCTTTTTATCTGTGTACCTAATATGGTGGCTCTTCTTTGTATTTATCTTCATCCCATGTTGACTATCTAGATCACCCTATAGCTGTTTGCTGTCTTCTAGTGTTTTGATCCTATTATAGACACAAAACGTGACCATAGGACAAGAGACTGGGTTCTTCCTCATCACAACTCTGGACTCCTCACTACAGCTCTCACTCGCGTAAAACTGGAGAAAATGAATTGTAAATCACTTTGTCGTCCTTCCTACAGCCCTGGCCTATCCCTGTGTGATTTCCATATGTTTGGGCCACTGTGTAGGCGATGGGATGCCCGCGACTTGATGACGGCAATGCGATTATGGGTTTATTGCGCAATTGTGCTGCTGACACAACCCCCTTCCTTTTACGATGACGATTTCAAAAAAGCTTCCGTTACAATGGGAAAAGTGCGTTTCCAAAGTAATATATTATGTTCGGAAAAGTGATATCTATTAATTAAGAGAGAGATTTTTCTCACTACAGAGGTTTTACTCCAAAATATCATTAAATACTCGGAACGCAGAACTTTACTTCATCTTCTCAAAATATTTCTCTAGATATTTAGATCTCGTGTATCTTCCTCTTCTGCGCCAAACGTTTCATTGTTGTTTGTACACTTTGGAGCCAGGTAAATATGGGCTGTCCTCTTTCACTCCTTCCTTTCACTTCCCATTCCTGTACAACCTTTGGTATCCTAGTGTCTTTCATTCTTCTTACATGGTATACCATTCCAATATTTTTCGTTGTATAACTTCATACATTTCTTCTTTCACTTCTATTAGCATTATTTCGGTATTCGTTACTTTTTATTTTCTTGATATTCTTGATGATATTGTCCAGAAATCCATTTCTAATGCATTCAGGTTCTTAATATGTTTTTGGTTGATTAACCAGTTTTCGTGTCCATATGAGACTATACTTTCGATAATCACTTAAATATAATTCTTTTTGTTCTATTTATTACATAGGGCAGAACTGAGGGTCCCGATTACGTTCCGGCCTTTAGTAATTCTTTTATTAATGTCCGTGTTTGATTTTTTTCTCATTCTAAAACTGAACCCAAATAGCAAAAATTCTTTACCTTTTTAATTTGGTTTCCATGATATCTACTTGGTTTATTTGTTATGGTTCATAACGTTTAAAAAATCATTATATTTGATCCTTCCATGTACGAGTAGCTATTCATTTTAATAAATTAATCAATTAATGAGTGAAATTTAAGTAAATTTAATTACATTACGCATTCGAAATGTTTATTTTATTGGTGTTTCAGCGATTCTAGTTTTAAGAATATAGTATTTCCTTTACTTTAAAATATATATTTCCTTATTGAAAAACAGAAAACGAAAAAATTCGTCACACTGTATCTGAAGATATTGCTAGCTGGTCGAAGATAACCGTGAGAGGATCATCACGCTCGCTTTAGGGGTATCCGCTAACTACGTGAGGTGTCTGGTCTGGTGGGGATTCCCCCCCCCCCACTCCTCTCTCTCCTGCTGACGACTCCGTAATTAATTTCTGGAGACCGCTTTTTTTAGCCCTCCTCTTTTCAAGAGCAGTGAGGACCCTCTCCCCCTCACCCTGCCTTACGTTTCGATTATCGTCGTTTGTAGTCCTTGTTTTTTAGCTTTATTGTTCTTCCACGAATTAAAAAGATGACGTCAGATTTCTGTTAACACCCCCCCCCCTACTTGGTGAGAATTGGTGCAATTTCACAAGACCCCCTCTCCCTCCTGTTTCACCTCACGTAATTAATGGACCCCTCTTAGGCCTCGAACGGGCTCCCAGAGTGCGGTGTAGGATACCCCGCGTCGTCTGATGACTGAGGAAAGACTGCGGCCTAAACCGTCGGCTGTTTAAAACGTTGCTGAATTCTTCGGTGGCGCCGGGGGATGAAGAGCGCGTGGGTGTAGTAATTAAATGAGGGTAATTGGTGGGTCTGCTGATTATGGCCAGGTTGATGACCACAGTGGCGGCTGTACGTGACGGGAGTGCGGAGGCGGGGCGGCCTCCATCGATCCGTCCGGGACTCAGCTGTCACCAGGACCACTGTGCGGCGGCAGCCACCCACCAACCACACGCAAGTACCAGCGCCTACTACGATACTCTCTACATTTCCTCTTCTACTCCTTCACGCTTTTCTTCTAGCCACTTTCCGTGTTTCCAATTTCCTGATTGTTTAATTTCGAAAATATCTTTACGCCTCTCTTCCTGCTTCGTCCTGAGCATTTTTGAACCTTCTTCTCTGATTCATCGACTCCAAAATTTCTTGTGTGCTCCAAGCTTTCTAGGCGGTTTGTTTTCCTAAGCTTTATGTTTCTTTACGAGCTTCGATTATTTCTCTCTTCAATGCATTCCATTTGTCCTCAGGTGAACTCATTCCAGAGACATTTCTTACCCCAACCCCGGCCCTAAGGGCCACAAAATGACCCGCCAACACATCTGAATTTTTCCGCCAACAACAGCGGTCGAGAATATGCTAGCTCAAAAACCTCTGCAAATGACTCATTGATGGTTTGTTTTTTTTTTTACTTTCTGATTATATTTATAAAAACCTCTGACGTCTCTCTTTTTTTTTTACTTTTTGATTATAATTAAACTGTGTTATATGTATCTTTGGTTTATTTAAATAACTATTGTAACTATAGGCAATTATTAGGTTGACCGCGAGCTAAAATAGAATTGATATTGTGACCAGCAGGCTAACATAGAATTGAAATTGTTACCCATCTCAAAAAATGGTTGCGCAGTGTTATCTTAGAAATACTGCTACCATCTCTGGAAATTTTTCTCTCGTCTTAGATTAATTTGTTCACTTGCAGTCTGTTCTGCGTATGTTGCTTCTTTATTCGCTTGTACTTTATAACTGTCAGATAGTGGTCAGAGTCTATTTCAGCTGTTGTGTATACTTTACTGTCTACAACTTGATTCCTGAATCTCTGTTGGGCTTGTTATAATCTAGCTGTTATCTATATATATCTCCTGGACACTTCCAGGTGTATATCTTTCGTGTATGATTCTTAAATAGAATGTTCGCTACGACTAGCTTATATCTTTCACGACATTTTAACAGCCTGCTTCCTCCCTTATTTCTTTCACCTACATCCAAACTTCACAAGGTATCCCCCTCTTTTCTTTCCCCCACTATCACCCATGATTATTAGATTTTCCTCACCCTTCACGTGTTAGATTAACAATTTCAATGCAACGTAAATTTTCACTATTCCTTCATCATGATAAATGAGCTGGAATGGGATTCATTGGAAGGCAGGAGGAGAGGGAAGAGAGAAGAGGGTCATGGGAGTGTACAGGGCGTATGTTGGTGATAAGGCGTGGAAGGATATTGGTGTAAGAATTAAAAGTATTGCATAGAAGGGAAGAGATTACATTATCACAAGCTGGCACTCGATTTCAGGCTCAGGGTTGTGGGAAGATGTTCTTTCGTATGTAAGAAAGTCAAGGATTGTAATAAGTTTTCAAGAGGACTGATGAATAATTTATCAAAAACGGCGAAGCAATTTAAAGTTGAAATTTGTAAAGGATAAAAGTAGGTGGGTCAGGAAAGAGTGAAAATGGGTGTATAGGGAAATTGCCACCGGAGCGTTTTCTCCATCGCAATTAAATTATAGAGTTTAACAGTGACGGCAGTTGTAATGTGTGTGTTGTGTCGGCGGCGGGACGGGTGAGTGCAGCGGCAGCCTTGAAGTGCTGCCAGTGCTCGGCTGTGAGTGTGCCAGCTCGGCGCCGCACTCGCAACGCGACGCAGCGTCATCGCCAGGACTGGCAGAGTGAGCGCCCTGGACACAATACAGTCACAACAGTTACTCAGGCCTTTAATGGTCGCCACACCTGACAGCACAGTGTGGACATTTGGGCAATCTGTGTTATAAGAAAACCGTAACCGCGAGAAAAATCAGTACATTAGAGCTATTTAAAAGGAATGACTTGGATGTGCAGTTATTAAGCTACAGGCAGTAAATTTTTTTTAATTGAAAACTTCTTTGGGCGCACTAGGCGATGTTGGTATGGGGTAATCTTTGAGTTCGCGACTTTCCGTCACTGACATGCTATGAACTGTTGCGCTTATATCTGCGTTGGGCGCTTTTTACATGGGTAAAATTTTACGAGTTCCCGTCACCAACATGCTAATGTTAACAGTATATCTGTAGCTGTACGTATGACGTGTTGTGCTTGGAGAGCAGTGAAGGTATAGATCGTAATATATAAAAATGAATGTTTGTTTGTTTGTTTTTTGACAATGTTCTTAATACAAACACACAGTTTTTATCCGATTCTGATGGAACTTTGCATACGTATACTTTAAAATAAATAGAAAAACAATATTTACATTTGATTTTCAAAACCTAAACCGTCTCCTTCTTTAATCCCTCGCCTTAATTTCTGTCAACGCAGATCATACAAAACCACAGTTATTATCCGATTTTGATAGTACATAGCACACGTATACTTCAATCATAGTTCAGTGGTTAAGACACCTAGTTCAAAAAGTTTCTGGCTGCGGTCACTAGTTTAAATCCCGTGGTAAGCAGGAATTTTTAGAAATTATTTGATTACATGAGCTACGCCGGGACGTTCTGTGATTGTGAATCCACGTTAAACTGTAGACCCTGAGGAAAGGAATTAGCATTCCTGCTTCTGAAACAATAGCTTGGTACATATCCTTCGTCAAGATTAGCTTTTTAGTTTTTGAAGTGAAAACTTCTTTAGTCCAGTTGGGCGATTTTCGGATGGGTAAAATCGTATGAATTCGCGTCACCGACATGCTAATGGCTGTCTATAGCGATCTGGTGGCTCAGTGGTTAAGGTGTCTGACGGGGGAACGGATGGTCTCTGGTTCGAATCCCACTCTGGGCGGGGAATTTCATAGCCCCTTAACCCAATCCTCGCCTCTCGTACAGCCAGCTGAGTAGAGTGAAGTACGCCAGAACGCTTCCGTTGTTCGAATTCGACGCTAAACTGTTGGTTCCCTATGCCTAGTAGCTCTACCAGATTAATTTAAGGGGGCTAAGACAGGGGCGGAATGCGCAACCAATAGATACCCATTCCCTAGGTCATTTCGACCACATGGAATTATTATTATTTAGTATATATGTAGCTATAAGTATTACATGTTGTGTATATGATATTCATAGTTTTAAGTTTTCACTTCCGTCCGCAATGACTGCCAGTTGGTGGTGGTGGTGGTGGTGGTGGTGGGGTGTGTGTGTATGTGTGTGTGTTTTTTTTTCCTGTCTGTGAGCAAGTTGGGCTGAATGGGATGAACGCAAAAGCTGCTGGCCGGATTTTAATGCTGTTTGGGTTAATGCAAAGCCCGTGCTCGTGCGAGTAAGACAGGGTACGGATCATTTTTATGGGATGTCAATAATAATCATCTTTAATAAAATGCGTTAAACCTGGAGACTGCTCACCTCGATAGGCCGGCAACCTTCGCCGAGTCTCGATAATACCCAAAGTGCTAGTTACATCGACTGCTACCACAGCGCTTCTTGGCTAGTCATCAAAATTCATTTTGTACCGTTGTCTCTCGTCAGGGATAATTAAATGATGGAAACAAATATTCACATGCTGATGTACATTATTTTAACTGTGACAAATATTATGAATGAAAAACTATTTGGCTTGGCTCGGGAACCTCCTTCCCTCATCCAGCCCATCGTAGCCTTCTACTCAACCCCTTCTCCCTTAGGCCGAACCACGTAGTTTATGGACGATCCTCACCGGCGCGTTTCTGCTTCGACATATTGGTCGTCATGTTTCAGGCCACAATGTGACGATATCCAGTGTTCCAGTTCACTGATAAAATCAGCTATTCTTCCAGATAACACCGCCACACGCTTTTAATACAACAAATGAAGTAACTGTTAACAATTTTTGAACGTTATATACGTTTTTTTTTTTTTTTTACTATTGTTTAGTGCAGCGTCGATTGTGGACAGAGCGTTGCTCGGTGGGGCCAGTCGGAAGTGCCGCTTTGATCTCGCCGAGGCCGGCGCCGAGTATTTTAAGTACGTGATTGGCATAACCATCGAGGCTGCGACTACCAGTTCTGGTCGACCTCTGCTGCGGGTTTTTTCCTTTCTCCAGATTTGCGACAGCTCCGTAATCGATTTGCAGCTAGCATGCAAACGATGCCACGATCTCAGTTCCTGCATTCTAAAACTACTCTTTCTCTCATTTCCTAGGTAGGCTACATATATAAATTCAATACGGTTCGTAACAATTCCAAAGTTACCGTTACAATAAGAGAGTTTTCAATACTATCGTCTAAACCGATTAAAAATAATGGGTTAAAGCGATACTGTTATAAATATATGTAAATGATTTACCCTGTGTTGTACCTAAAAACTCAAAATGTGTCCGGTTTGCGGATGACACAAATCAAAAATACTACAGATTCATCTAGTTAACATTGTAACAGCCGTCAAACTTAGACTTTAAATGGAATTGTATCTCATGAAGCATTTGCAGCAAGCTAGGGGTTGACTGAATATGATTTTGTATGTTTCTCTTGAAATTTACTGTAAATCGGTGTAAATGGAATTTATTTATTAAAAGAAATTATTTAAATACTATTTAATATGTTTAAGGACAGAACTGTGCAAGAGAAATTCATTAAATATTTGTACTCCAGATATTAAGGGAAGCTACGATGTTTAGAGGACGATTTACCACAGTTTAAAATGATTTATGTGGATAATTTTGTGTTTATATATCTTTACTTTTCAGTTCTGAACATTTCGTAATGATTGTAAATGATTATGTATTGATTTTGATTGTTATTAATATGTTTTTAATTGTTTAAGTATTGTTAAAGTTCGAGAAGTATCTGTCGGAAGCCATTGTAATCTTCTGGAACTTTCTCTGATACTTATATAAAGCGAGCAGCAGAGACTCAGAAAAGAGTATTTTGCGTGAACAGTTTTTCGTGTATGGCAGTATTGTCTTTGAAAGCAGTATTGAATACAATCGCTGGATCTTGTGTTTACATGTGATCAGTTTCTTTGAAGTCCGATGCTTTACGAGAAATAAAAACAGTTAAAGTGTGAAAGTGTGTCTGGAGCTAATAATTTCATATATACTAAACCACGAGGCACCTAATAACATATTTCAAGTTATGTCTTTGACCTGATTAATAAATGGTTTACAGCGAATGGCTTGTGTTTATAAACTTTTATATGCAATTCAGTACATCACACAGATTAGCACGAAACATACATAAATTTTTCAGGCCATTCCATTCAGGAGGTGGAGTGTTTGAAATTTCTAGGTTTGCATATTTATCATAATTTAAATTGGAAGGTACATGTTTCTGACTTACTAAAACGATTGGGTGCAGCCACATTTGCAATTCGAACAATTTGAGCCATACGTGATCTGCGTATGAGGAAACTAGTTTATTTTGTTTATTTTCATTCCTTAATGTCATATGGAATAGTATTTTTGGGCAATCCTACTCGAAGATAAAAAAATTTCAGAGCACAAAAGCGACTAATAAGAATGATGTGTGGGTTTAGCAGTATAACTTCATACAGAGAATTGTTCAAGAAGCTAGGGATTTTAACATTGGAAGCTGAGTATAAACATAGCTACATTAATGTCCTTTGTAGTCACAAATCATACTATGTTTGAATTAATAGTAAAATACTCAATAATGGCACTAGAAGTAAAAATGATCTCCACCAAGGATTACGAGTCGTTGTCTTTAGTTTAAAAACGGATCCGATATTGAGGAATACATACCTTCAATAAGCTCCCAACACATCTTATTGTCTAGCAAGTCATAAGATTTAAGATCAGGAAGAAATTAAAACTCCTTCTACGCTGTCGAAGAATTTATTTCAAGGTATCTACGAAACAATTGCTAGTAGTTTGTGTAAATGTAGTTGACGCAATTAATGTACCATGTATGCTGTGACTGTACATCTTCTGGTTGATTTATCTATTTTGTTATGCAAATGTTTATCTACCTCTACATCCACACCCTGAAATTCACAAATGTTGAGGGTAGGAGATGATGCTCACCACCAATCGTATATCTGTAAATTGATAACTTTCCACATCCCACTGACCCAGTCTCTTATACTATATCTATGGAAAATGATTGTATTATATCGTATCGTAACGTATTGCAGTGTCCTGGAAATTAATTGCTTCTCAATTGCTTGAGTAAATAGAGTTCTGATTGTATAATGTTCATAACCTAGATTTTGTAATCTTGCACGTATTTCGGATATAGTTTACATCGAGATTAAGTTGGAACTACTAACATGCGGTTGAAATAATGACATCAGTACTAAGGTTTCTCTGGAAGCAAACCAAAATAAATCTTAGCTGTTTATGTTTAACCGCGTAATATTAGGTTTAATCTGAGTCCAGGCCACTTTGCTCGCGATATGTGTAACTACTTTCATCTGCATGAAGTAACGATTTCTTGTACCGCTCTCTCCCTGGAACCGAATAACTGGCAGTTAACACATAGTTAGCGAGAAAAGAAAAAACCTAAACTTTATTCTTGCGAACAATTTTCCCTCGTGTAATAGTGCTCGTATGTTGTGATCATGACAAATGTTTTGACTGCGAAAAGTGAGTCACCCTTTAAGTGGATTCTAATTTAAGGTCACTTTCATCTTAATTTACCAGTTTTTGCGTAACATTAAATTAAAATATGTTGTATTGTACTCATAGTTTTTACTGTATATTGTTTGAAACTACACAGACTTTCTATGAGTAATTTAATTGCAATGGAGCGCACGCTACCGAGGCAATGTCCCTTCACACCAATTCCTCCCCTTTCTTGTGCCTGCCTACTATCGACCTGTACGGATTTTATTTTTAAATTCTTTCAGTGTTTTTGGTAAATTAGTCATCGCTTCCGCTGATAATTTTCGCAGGTACCGCGTTTAGAGAAGTATGGATACTAATTTGAGAACACATTTACCCTAAGTTCCTCAGGTATACAACAATATAAAACATACCCAGTTTTACTGCAGGACTATGGGCTATAAATTATCAGACTTTTCATTTCATTTAATTTTACTTATTTATTTATTTTCGCTTATGGCTTTGCGCTTCGTCGCGACGTCGAGGTCATTAGAGATGGGATTGGACGGGGGACGAGGAACTGGAAGGAATTCGGCCATGGCATTTTTGAAGGAAGTATCCCGGCATTTGCCTGGAGTGATCTGGGGAAATCATGGAAAACCCAAATCTGGATGCCTGGACGGATATTAGAACCCGCGTCCTCCCGAATGCGAGGGCAGAGCGTTAAGCTAATCACCTTCAAAACCCGGCCAGTGTTTTCTTGCCTGAATTCCATTCATCCAAGCAGATGGACAGACAGAAATTTTAAAAACAGTTGATTACTTCTTCAGCGTAACCCATGAACAGTGGACGAAGTTCACTTTATTTGAAACATGTCTTAAATGTACAGACTTTCTTTCGGTTACACAATATTACAGTAACAGAGGTTAGAACTAGGCCATCGATAAACTATAATAAGATGGTGGGCGCTAACAGAAGAGACGGTAGTTGCCTGAGGAGTATGCAGGAATATGGAGTTGTTGAGGGAGGAGTTTCACCGGTCCCAGAGTGGAGCCCCGGGGGAACGGAGTCGTCACGTTCCAGCTTGCGCCGAAGATACAGCCCAGGTTGCCCCAAGTCGATGCGAATGGTTTCTCGATCCGCCGTAAAAATCCTATCTTAAGCGCAGCGCGCGGGAAAAAATGGCGGCGGGGTCACGTGCTCGTCGAAAGGTAAGGCCAGACGACGGCCCCAACATTTAATGGCGCCCGTGTCGAGTGAACAGTCAATACTGGGCGCAGGCTCGATACCTTAACGGTACTACCGACGCTGTCGACCTGTAGACGTCCTTAGGACAATGTCAATCGAGGATCAGAATAGTCGTTCTAAGATTATAACTATTACAACGGCCGTAAAACTCTGCAAGACTCATTCAAATGCTTGCAGATTTCTCGGGCGTGCAGTCGGGTCAATTGATCGCAATTAAAATGTTTGCAGACAGTGGTGTATTCGAGGGAGCAGCTAAACTTAAATTCAGTCGGCGGCGGCGCTGTATAGAGAGATCTTCAGGCTCCTGTAATTCTTATTATCAAAACAGAAATAGTAAAGTAAATTGAATGATGAAATAACGCCAATGCAACTGTTTTTTGTAGCTTTAATCCCGCACGCGTTTCGCCTCTCATCGAGGCATTATCAGCGGCGAATTATTTACGTTATTGGTTTCCAGGTTCGTAAAAACCAATAATGTAAATAATTCGTCGTTGATGATGCCTCGATGAGAGGCGAAACGCGTACGGCATTAAAGCTACAAAAAACAGTTGCATTGGCGTTATTTTATCATTTAATTTACGGAGAAACTGCGGAATAATGGCCTACAACAACACTGGATTTAAAGAGTAAAGGTTTGTGTTTCTTAAGTACTAACCAAAATAATAAGTTTATAAATACTAAGGCTTTATTTCGAATTATCTTTTCCTTGAACCAAGCCACCAGCCGATTTGTAAATTTAAAGATAAATTGTCAGAAGATTCCCGCTGTCACAAAGTTCCATATAATAATAATTTACACCACATTTGAAATTTTATATAATTAACAGTTTAAACAGTTACGGAAGCGTTTTTCAAATCAAAATGGTTTCCTGCAAATTTATCCTCATTTATTTTCGTTTCTTTATAAGTTTGCTCCACACGTTGTCTATCGCACAACTTGACATAGCAACTCAACCGAAACAAAACTTCTCCATGCAAATCCATTACGCTGATCGTGAAGTATACACAAATTTAATCTTAAAATTTTCTGGCTGAATCGTCTATACGTAGGTAGTTTTCTAATAGCCTTAGACAAACATTGTCGCCGCTCTTTCAAAACCCAAACAGTGAAGTTAAACTTCGGTCTGCAGACAATTATTCTGAGCCCTTACTAAACCGTCTCAGAGACTCACGACACATTATACCTCACTCTGCCAAATCACTTACTCCCGAGTAGACGTTGAATCAGATTTCAGTTACCAAACAACAAAGCTAACAATGTTTCACTCCAGCTGAAAGATTTCTTTAACAACTTTTCTTTTCCTGTGGCCAGAAACATACCCTCCCACTCACGTTCGGCGATGGACCGCCAGGCTTCTCCCAGCTCACCCATACTTAAAACTAGGTAGATTAACAAGAGCCCCGGTGCAAAAAAATATTTTGGGCCCTCAGGCCAGATGGGTGCGAGATTCTTTGCAACCTTTTCTGTAAATGATAGCCCGTTGAGGACGATATATATATGGCCCCAACAATATCGTCTCGCACGGATATTTGCTGTCACCTCACTTTACCATGTAGTCTTATATCTTTCTATGAATCAAAGTATCTGTATCTTTTTTTATTACAAATACTTTTTATTGACACTGAAGAAACAACTCAAACAATACACATCCATGAAATCTAATATAAAATACTGGCACTTTAAACATCCATCACTCCTTCCGCCATCTTTAAACACCTTCTCACTTGGCGCCATCGTGGCTAGACGGACAGTACGCTTACAGTCTACCAACTTCAACAAAACAAAAACATATAAAGAAAACTTACATTTACCCCTTTTTCTACACAGGACTCCTATACTGTGCGGCCTTCTAAGATAAAATACATACATATATTATTTACAACCTTGCATTATTATTATTTCCGAATGTTTGTTTAGTGAAATGGAACCTCACATGGGCGGCGTGTTTTTTCCTGAGCTTAGGGGCCCCGCTGCATGGCACCACCTAGCCCTCCGATAGCTACGCCCCTGATAACATCTGACTATCACGCTACCCCGCCCGACTCCCGATCTTCCACTAAGCACCGATACTGCAACTTTTATCCTTCGCGATTCTCAAAACATTGCGCCACACTCTGAAACAGCACAATATGGCACGCACAAATAAACCCTAAATAAACCACTGTATTGTTACAACGGTCTGCATTATCTCCAGGCGAATGCAGAGATGGTTCATTCGAAAGTCCATGACCGAAACGCTTTCCGTTCCATACGTCAAATCCTTTCCGGTCCCTCATAACTACGACGTCCATAAAGCGTAGCGTAAAGTCGTAGGCAATAATAATAATAATATCACACATAAATACCTACAGAAGGTATATGGATGAAAAGGCCAAAATAAATAATCCCATATGCAAAAGAGGATCTTTGATGTGGTGAATAACTCAATCGTGAAAACCGATTGATTCCATTAATTACAGATGCACCTATATCTTGCAGGGACTGGTAAGGAAATGACACAAAAAGTAATAATAATAATGATAATAACATTATTAATTGATAAAACTGCGATGGATCGCACGCTACGGTGGGAATCTCCCTACATAACCCCCTTTCTCCTTTCCTATTCCCACCTACTTTTGCCCTCTACTAATTTTAACTTTAAATTATTTCAGTGTTTTTTTTGTAAATTATTCATATTTTTTTGTTACTTTATTTCAGTCCCTTACACTCTTTCCTACGAAAGAAAATTTTCCCACATCCTTATGCCTGAAATCAAGTGCCATCTTTTGGTCATGGTCATCTTTACCCTTCCAAGCACCTCTCTTAATTTCACCACCAATATCTTTCCATGCTTCATCAACACTTGTACACTCCCATGACTCCCTTCACCCTCCTTCTATTCTCCAATGAATCCCACTCCAGCTCCTTTATCATGTTAGTTATCGATTGTGTTCTGCGGTAATTTCCAAAGACAAATCTGGCAGCCCTTCCCTACATCCCCTCCAACTCCTGTATTTGATACCCACAATGTGTGTCCCATACTACACCATCATATTTCATCAGTGGTCTGACCGAAGTTTTGTACTCTAATTCCCTTACTTCTCTATTACATCCCCTCATCACTCTTTCCAACAGGTGAAGGATTCTGAACCCTTTCCCTCCTACCTGTCCAATGTCACAATTGGACAATTCAGGAACAAAGTGAGAAGAACAAAGAAAACAGTGAACCAAGGAAGAAGTTTTGGAAAGAGAAAAGGAAACAAGCAGGTAAAGAAAAAAAAAGAATAATCATGAATAATTCAACATAAAACACTGTCCCAAAGGTCAATAATAATAATAATAAAGTTATTTAAAAGAATTAATCGAACTTAAGGCTACGAAATACATACATTACACTTTCAAATATTCACTAATAAATCCTTAATGACGCACATCACCCACAACAGAAATGCAGTCACACAAGTTTGTAACCAAAGTGTTTCCCATTCAGATGCAGAAAGAAGCACAAGCCACATTAGCTAACAATACGCATGTTATCAGACCAAATAACATATTTCTACTCTAACTTTGTTACGAACCATTTTTATATTAATTTTAATCATAAAAATTACTCGTCCTAAAGTTTCCTCACTTCTGGAGTATATTTGGTAATAAATGGAAAAAAACTTTCTGTGTGATGAAATTATAAGTTGGCTTGTAGTAGCATCATACGAAAGCGGAGGGTCTTACCTAACCAAATAACTCACCTTAATTTATTAAATTGGCACTCTTCAAGATAAGAGTTCCGAATCAGCCCCAGATTACGATATCAGATATAAGTGGTTTTACTAATAGCGGAACTCATATATACTAAAGCCGATATTAAGAACAAATTTCAAGTTCATAGCTATCAGAATTTTTGAGATAGCCCAGGTGGCAAGAGTTATACAAAACTGATGTCTGGGACAAACATTTGTTAAAAAAAAAATAGTCCTCTACATGGTGAGAAGTAAACATAGACAACTCACATGCTGCAATTTATTATTACGTAGAATTAAATTCACATTTAATTTAGATGGGTTTTCCATAAATCTATGTTAGTAAAGGGCAAAGTAACCTTATTTTTTTACATTTCGCCACTTTTCTTTTGATTTGATTCATATTGAGTCCAAAATCTTCCTTCAGTTCGTGCCATTCATTAACTTCTCAATATCCTCGGCCTGTTCTGCTAACAAGACAATGTCATCATCAAAATGTAGCATACTGATTTTTTTTCTTCCTCAACACTTATGCCACATGAGAATTTTTCTTTTACTTCCTTAATTGCCTCCTCTAAATTCAAGATGAATATTAACGGTGATATACTACAACTTTGTCTCACACCCTTTTTAATTTATGCATGTCTCTCATGATTCTCAACTTTTATTATAGCCACTTGATTCTTACATAGTTTATAAAGTATTCTTTTACCTCAATATCATTTGAAATGTGGTGCCACAGAAGAGTCCTGAAAATTAAGTGGACAGACAAAGTATAAATGAACGAGTTTTGGAAATGATGGGTGAGGAAAGAAGTTTCTGGAAGAGTCTTATAGAAAGAAGAGACAGACTGGTAGGTCATATTTTGAGACATGCTGGATTGGTTAATTTGTTAGTGGATGGAACAGTCGAAGGTAAGAACTGTAGAGGAAGACAGAGATTAATAATTCAGGACGTGGGTTGTAGGGGGTATGTAGAAATGAAGAGGTTAGCAGAAGATAGGAAGGGATGGAGGATTGCATCAAACCAGTCCAAAGGTAGATGACAGAAAAAAAAGTTTAGACTTTTAAAATATGTGACGTCTCTCCAGGGAAGGGGGTCAGGCATATGTGACCTCTTGTGACAAGAATGGGGAGAGGGCTCCATAAATCATGAAATTCGTGTGACGTAGTTTGTGGGTGGCGCCATAGACGCGAGACCTGGCGACAGACAGTGGAGCTTCAGCATCACAGCTCCGTTTCCCGTTGAAAAGTAACGCAGACTTAAGTTCACATTTTTAAAGCATGTTGTCCGCGCACGAGACATTCGTATCGATAGCTTAGAACGATTTGTTAGCCTCGTGTAGATCGGCCTGGTGGCTCAGTGGTTAAGGCGTCTGACTGGAGATCCCCCGTTTCGAATCCCTGTCTCGGCGGCAATTTTCATAGGCACTTAACCCGGCCTTCACCTCTGGTACAGCTTGCTGTGTAATGTGAAGTACGCCAGAACACTTCCGTGGTTCGAATTCGCCATTAAACTGTAGGTCCCCGGTACCCGGCAGGATTGCCGGGCTATGTTAAGGCGGCTACGTCAGGGGAGGAATGCGCAGCGAATAGAAACCGTCACCTGTCACCAGGCCATTCCAGACTATGCGCATAGTCAGTGGATGTATCAAGTCCACTCCACTGTACTGGCTACCTGTTTTGTGTAACATCGAAACGCCTACGATAAGACGACGCAATCGCCTAATTGTTCAATATAATAAGATCTGTCATAACTTGGATCTGCCCATCCACAACGACATTGTAACCCAATTTCAGAGACTTAAATCAAGAACTCCAAGCATAAAAATTGCAAAACAGATAATATCAAATAATTTTAACGGAAGAGAAGCATGGAAATTGGAGTGGATAGCCTCAGCCCCACCAGAATGGCACTCCCTGTTCGGTAGTCAACAGGCACTAAAGGGACTCGATCTTCCTCGCAAGACCTGGGCAGCTCTTAACAGAGTTAGGTCTGGCCATGGCAGATCTGCTTCAGCTCTGTACACATGGGGAATGACAGATTCACCGAATTGCGACTGTGCACGTGACCTCTGATTGCCCACTTCGAGCCTTGAGGGGATCACCAATAGACTTTATAGATATTTCAAATGAAACTCTACATTGGATGCACTATGTCGACTTTGAATTTTAATTATAATTTAATGTTACATTTTTATTAGTGTGAAACAATTGTATATAATTGTATTATTGATTATATGCTGTGGTCATAAGATAAATAAACCAGGCCATTACGACCACAAGAAATTATTATTATTAGCCTTGTGTACACGACTCTCTGGTTTATTTCGTGAGGCTGAATGCTTCCCCACTCAGAGCACCGTTGCGGCCGCTGATTAGCTCTCTCTTCAGCCTGTCCACCCGCGATGTTTACTACAGTAGGCATGCTCCTTAACTCACAGGCCGCTGTTGATTGTTTCCAGACGGTCCAGTCTGTTGGTTGTCGGCTGCATTGTCTGCTGGAGAATAAAGGACTTAACGAGTCTCAATGTGGCACTGTACCAATATCCTTTTAGTTCTCTGCCTACAAAATCGGCTATGGGTCGTTAAACACGATTCTCAAGCTACAGTTCATATTTCCTTTTTATGATTCGTTCTTATTCGTGTAGGCCGTCCTGTTGGCTTAGTTGGCTGCGGCACCGTGATAGTGTCCGGCGCCTATCACGGGGCTATCTGGTTCCAGTCCTGGTGGTGGAAGGAATTTTCATCTTCAGGACTTGGTCGGCAGTGTAACCAGATTGTGCGCCAAAGTACTGTGACAAATCCCTTACTACTTCGTGTTGCGTATGGAGTGAGGGCATACGGCAGTGTTGATGGTGTTTGGTCCGTCGGGTGGGGACGTTAAGCCTTCAGTCCCACGGTGTCATCCGGAAGAGGAGGCCACATTAGCTGGCACCAGGTTTCACCTTCTCACATATTCATCTCCCATTTCATACAATGTACTGGACACCCACAACACTACAATCATCCGTAACATATACGAACACATTATGTGGAGGAAAACAAAGAAGCATCCAAGATCATGGTCCCAAGAGAGCTGCCATGGAGGGTAATATCCTCCACGGTAATCGCCAAAGCCCGGAATCGGATGAAGCTAAACTTTTTTTTTTTTTTTACTTATGGCTATACGCCTCGTCGACGTCGAGGTCATTAGAGGCGGGATCGGACTGAGGACAAGGAACGGGAAGGAATTCGAACCATGGTCTTTTTGAAGGAAGCATCCGGAAATTCGCTTGGAGTTATTTGGTGAAATCATGGAAAACCCAAATCTGGATGCCCGGACGGGGATTCGAACCGGCGTACTCCAGAATGCGAGGCCAGAGCGAAGGTAAACGGCGCAGAGGAAGAGCAGGATGTAGACCGGCTGAGATGAGTGGAGGACTGCATGCTAAAGACAGGAGATGAAATGGAACAAGGTGATGATGGAGAGTTGGTGGGAAGACGGAGGAAAAGGGAGAAGCTTTTGCTCAAAGCAAATTCGGTCAGTAGCTGAAATCTGCTGTGGATGGTAATCAGTTTGGGAACTAGTAACCTTAAGCTTATTACTCCGATAGCGTTTAGAATATCATAGGAATTGTTTTATAAAGATTGCTGCTGTAATCTGGAAAACTCAGTGAAACTATTCGCTGTCAGAGCTGTAAATGACGTTTCCGTATACCTTACAATAGCAACCTCAAATGCAGATTATGTTATACCTCATGCTGCGTTATGACGATAATTGGACTTACAGCATGGCCTAACCGATATTTTCTACCCATTCCAGAAAAGCAGAGAAAAGTTGCGTCAAAATTGCCGATGGAAATGGTAGAACAATAAAACGGATTTAAAAAAATTGACAGATAGAACTTCAATGCAACTGACATCTGTCTGGTCCATCTCTCAAAAACGATTCGCTTTATCGACTGAAACATCATAGTGAGGTTATCAAATTCGCTTTATATTTATGCTAGTTTTTAAAAAATAAAAAATGATTCATATTTATAATGCTTTGGAATAGACAGATTTATTTCAGAGGCGAACTACGATTAATTATATTGTTATTTTTTTTACATATTACTATCAGTAAAAATAATTTTATAACACAAATATTGATACATTCGTTGATAATCTGCGTTTCGTGATAATCAGACTTCTCTTTTTCTCGCCTTGTGTCAATTTTTTTATTTTTTTATTTTGTCACCTGGTCGCAGTAATTGCTACAGAGAAAAGAGCTTAAAAATGACCTATGAATGCCATGTAGATTTAGACGGAATACAAAGTAAAAAAATAACAATCATACACTGTGCAAAGATAAACATCTAACCCTCATTCTTAGCTCTCTATAAGAGCTCCACGTATTGACATAGATTATAGCGGAAACATTTAAAGATGTTCAAGCATCTGAATAATTAACATGAACATTTAAAAAGTGCGCTTATGGTTGGTTTGCATTTTTAATTTAAAGGTAAAGCACATTAAATCAGTACACGAACATTCACTGATCAGCCAAAACATTGTGACGACCTACTTACTATCACATTGGTGCACCTCTCGAACGCAGTATACCAGCGGTTCGGAGTTGCCTGGATTCTACAAGTAGCTTGGTGGGCTTCCAGAGGTATCTCACACCAGATTTCTACGTACAGGTAACGAAATTCTCTTAAATGACGGGCCAGTAGTTTGTGGGCGCGGTGGTCTGGGAACGAGCATCTCGGAAACGGAGCGGCTGGTCGGCTGTTCTCGTGCTAGTGTAGTGAGCAACTATGTAATTGAAGGACGGTGAAAAGACGAGTAGGAGACAATGTGGTGGACACCCACGCCGCATCACAGAACATGGATGTCGGTGGCTTGCCCGCTCTGCCAAGCAGGACAGGGGGTGATCTGTGGCAGAAGAAGCAATTCTCGTGCTCTGAAGCACTTCTGGAAGCACCAGAATACTACTCTTCCGTCAGATCTGCCACAATCACCCCTGTCCCTCTTTACAGAGCGGGCAAGCCTCCGACCTCCACGTTCTAGTATGATGTGGCGTGGGTGTCCACCACATTGTCGAGTACTCGTGGTTTCACCGTCCTTCAAACACTTTCCATAGATGCTCACTACAGTAGCACGCGTACAGCCGATCAGCCTCTCCATTTGCGAGATGCTCATTCCCAGGCGCCCATAAACCGCTGGCCCATAATTTAAGGGAATTTCGTTACCTGTGGGTAGAAATCTGGTGTCAGATACCTCTGGAAGTCTGCCAAGGATTGTAGAACACATGCTACTTCGAATCGTTGCTGTACTGCGTTCGAAAGGTGGACCAACATGCTAGTAAGTGGGTGGTCATAATGTTTGGGCTGATCAATGTGAGTATGTAATAATACTTCTTAGCTTGCAGTAACAGTGACATCAGGACAGAGAGTGAAAGCACACTGGCCGGCAGCGTGACGTCATCAGCAGATCGGCCTTGTGTTATATTTGAGTGTGCGCTTTGTCCTTCCGGTCAGCGATATTCGTCATTAGTTCGGTAGTACAGATATTCCGCGCGCCGAATTATGCTTAAATGGGCTGCACTGCGCTGCACCAGCGTGGCGTCCTGTTTATGTTTACATTTCGCCTTCTGCATAAACGGTGGTACAGTGCGGTGCAGTACAATTTAAGCACAGTCGAGCTCACACCGAATGAACTGCATCATCAAAGCTCACACTAATACATGAGACATATGGATATAAATCGGCCAGGATAAAATCACCGATGATGCTTCAAGCAAAGATCCGAAACGTGGTCCGTAATATACGAACATAGATTGTATTAATTACCCATTACGATGGTATTGCTGTGACCGAGCGTAGTGGTTGAGCAGTTAACGCTCTGGCCTCGCATTCGGGAGGACGGCGGTTCGAATCCCCGTCCAGGCATCCAGATTTGAGTTTTCCATCGTTTCTCCAAATCACTCCAGGCGAATGCCGGGATCTTCCTTCAAAAGGGCTATGGCCGAATTTCTTCCCGTTCCTTGTCCCCAGTCCCATCCCGCCTCTAATGACATCGACGTCGACGAGGCGTAAAGCCATAAGTAAAAAAAAAATATTGCTGTGTATTTCATTATTATGTTTGTGAGTAATATACTGTATGCATGAATGTATTCAGAGATTCCACGAGTTTCTCGATTTCTAGTCTTGAGGGTGGGGGAGGGGGGAGGAGAAGGCGAGGGGTAGAATTTAAGTTGGTAGTTTGCAAGGATATGCATGTGAGCACTGTGCAGTTTAACCGTCGTATTGTTTATTTTATCAATTAAACAACAATAATCATCTCACGGCACGAAGATCAGAATAACAGCCGTCGACAACAGAGATATTACACTAATCGCCAGAGAGTTTTATTCACCAGAAAGTCCCAGAAAGTGAAACAGCTCGCAACAATGTGAAGTTTTATGAGGGCCACAGACGAACACAGCTTTACTGGAGAGATGGCTTTGTAAAAGACGAATAAGGAACAAGGTGCTGTTGATTTTGAATCATGAAGGGGACTGTTGAACAATTGAATTACGGTATGTAAAGTGATCTTGAACATTTTTTGCGTCTTCAATAAACGAGTTTCGGTGAAGCATCATTTTTATCGCTGCGTGCTGATGACAACAGTATTTTCCCTTAGCGAGAGACTGTTTCCAGTAAACATCACGAGCATCCAGCAATAGCCCGTAACACAGTGACTGACTTTCTCTGTCAAACGCCGTGCAAGCGACTTCGATACTAACGTGGAGAGAACTACGCAATTAAAGATGCCTCCGGATGAACTAATTAATCAAGTATAGACGCCCGTAACATAAAACTGATAACCTGAAAGAGATCAATATGGCTCTAGCGTCCAGCTATTTGAAACTGTTTTAATCCGGTTGCACTTGTTTAACGAATATCGTTCCTTCAGATGAGTTGTATGACCTTGTTGAATTGCCGTTTGGTTATTTCACTTATTGGAGCTTTTAGCTATTTAAGTCGTTTGGTTAGACACAATGTCTAATTTAGTGCTATTTAGTCCATACTGGTATCTTGTTATTTACAGCAATGAAGTAACGATCCGGCATTTTTCGGCAGGGTTGGTTCTGTTAGGGAGCGTCAATGAAATACGTGGCTCGGTCTAAGTGGAGGGGAGGCGGGAGGATGGGGGTAGAAAACTACGCGGGGTTACGTGGTGAAAAAAGGGGGGTGTTTTGAAACGAAGCCACGTAGCTTTTCATTCCTACTGTTTGTCACATGTCACAATTAAAATAAGATAGAACATTAAACAGCATGTGCATATTTATTTCTGTCATTTAATTATCTCAATATGTAATTTACGATAGTCTGACAAGAGGAAACAGTACAAAATGTCTCTGGAATCAGTAGGCAAAAAAGCTTCGTGCCACGCGGGGGTGGGTGCTGATTTTTAGAGGCAAAAGCTACGTCAGACTATGTGTGTGTGTGGGGGGGGGGGGGGGGGTAGGTTCCGAGGTGGCCAAAATGGGTCTATGTAGTTTATAGACGCTCCATTATCTGATATATTGCTTGGACCAAGTATGGTAGGCAGTAGTTGTGCTGCAGCCGTTGTTATTTTGGTGAATATGATTCACTAATACTCATTTTGATTTTAAAGATATTTATTTCATCATTCAAATTAGTTATACATTGGTACTAATTAAAAATTTGTGCATTCACTTCTTTCTTTATTTACTGTACATTCTTAAATGTTACAAAGTTCACAAGGTTTCATAAGAGGGGTCACAAATAGTGTTGAAAATTACAGGCCAATTAGATTGTCATCAGTGATAGACAAAATGATGGAGAGATTGATATGCAACTGTATCAGAGATGTCTGTGAGAAAGATACTGGTTTTCTGATAGATAACCTGGCTTTACGCAAAGGATATTCTTGTGAATCTCAGTTGGTGAGATTTATGAAAGATATTTCAGATGAAATGGACAAGGGAGGCAAGTTGATAGTGTGGCACTAGATATTTCTAAGGCATTTGACAGAGTGAGTCATAAAATGGTTTTAAATAAATGAAGTCTATTGGATTGGATGAAAAAGTTACGTGTTGGGTAGAGAAATTCTTAAAAAGCAGAAAGAAAAGTGTTAGAGTACAAATTATATTATCAAAAGAGGTAGAAGCAAATATGGGATTGCCACAGGGTAGTGTATTGGGACGTTGCTATTCATTATTCTAATAAATGAGTGTGTTGATGGGTTACGGTCAGAATTTAGGTTTTACAGACGATTTAATGGTATAGAATATGATCAAAACAGGTGAAGACTGTGAACAGATGCAGGGTGACCTGGATAAAATATCTAAATGTGTCGGTCAAAATGGAATGAAGATAAATGCCAGAAGAACTTATTAGGAACACAGATAAAAAAAAAACTGAATGTTAATTATGATTATAGGGTAGGGTCAGAATTGATTGTTGGAGGCTTGAAGTGTAAATATCTTGGCATAACGTTTGATAACAAACTCGACTAGGCAGAGCACATTGGGCAGGTGGTAGGAAAAGGTCACAAAATTCTTCATTTACTGGAGAGGGTGATGAGAGAATGTACCAGAGAAGTTAGGGAATTGGATTACAAAACATTGGCCACTATTGGTTTAATAAGGTGGTGTAGCTTGGGACCCACATTTTGGTTACCAAATACAGGAATTGAAGGGTGTGCAAGGAAGAGCATATAGATTTTTTTTGTGGAAATTATTGCAGGATCCAGCCAGTAACAGATTTGATAAAGGAGCTGGATTGGGACTCATTGGAGGAAAGGAGGAGGGTGAAGAGAGTGCTGGGAATGTGCAGGGCATATGTTGGTGAAGGAGCTTGGAGGATATGTGTCAAGGAATTAGGAATAGTGCGTGGAAGGGGAAAGGCGACATGACCACAAGATGCACTCGATTTCATGCATAAGGAGAGGGAAAATTTCCTTTTGTTGATAAGTGGTCAGGGATTGGAAAAAATTACCAAGTGTAGTGATGAATGATTTACCAAAAACGCTTAAGGATTTAAAATTAAAATTTGTAAATCGGAAAAGTGAATTGGGGTGGGAAATTTAACATAGCAACTATAAAATAAAATTTAAAAAATAATATAATATGTGGTAATTAGATGAATAGGGAATTTCCACCATAGCGTTAGCTCCATCGCAATTAAATTAATAATAATAATGTTTCTTTTCCTTAAAACGTTTTTAAATTTTATTATTCTGGTTATCATGTCCAGTCGTAAACTTGAACTCATTCTGTACAGTACACCTTAGCGGCTTTGGCATACTTTTGGATTCATGAACCCTTAAGCGAGTTGTGTTGTCTGTTCCTTTGTTACCACATCACGAAAACACTACCGAATTTATTCGGATGCGGTTTTAAAGCTTGTGATTCTGCACGAAATCTGCAGTGTACCTCATGACTCTACGTGACCGGGAAACGATGCAGAAAATGATAATTCTTTTGTACCAATAACAGATGGCCACAGATCATACTGCATTTAAGATGAACACTCCGTTACGAGATAGCCGCCAAAGATCACGATACAACACAGACAAACATACCATCCATTGGATTCTGTTATTATTGTTTTTGGCTATCTCTCATTGGTTATTTGCGTCTATAGTATTCTGAAATACGCAGAAAATGTTAATGAAACCACTACATCAAATATTAATACCTGAAACAAGAGTAAACATTCATAAGTACATGATGAGAAGTTGCTGATTAGGTAAGTAAACACATAGATTGTTACAGCATATTGAACACCACACGTAAATTCCTAAGATTACTTTTGTCTGTACATTGCCTATATGATAGTGTGGTTATTTCCTTTTTTGCGTGTTTGTTATTATGAGGAAACAAGATTTCCCTATGTATATAGCTATGCTTTTTTTATTCAATGTTATTTTTAATTCTAATGTATTAGAAGTATGAAGCAGACAGTGTATGTATTTAAGAGAGTGTTCTATCATCTCTGACCGTGAATGTTGGCGAAGTAGAGTACCTTTGTTTGTTGGTGGTTCGCAAGAAGAAGATATGGCGTAGAAATAAAAAGGAAATATCTCCCTTTATTCATAAGCAGTAGACTGTGTATTATTGTAAAAAGTTTAATGTACAATAATTTTGGGAGAAAAGTAGGCGATGTAAAATTGTGAACTAGCAAATCTTTTGTGTTAATAAAAGGAAGAAAAATTGAAGTATTTTGAGTTGAAGATCGGTATTAAATTATATAGTGAATCATACGTTGTGTTTTGTTTGAAAGTGATTTTTTTCCCCTTTGCTCTCACTTCTCTAGCAAAATTCCCTTCAATTAGACGAGGTGTGGCAAACATTACATCAGGAAGAAGAGGATTGAAACTACGTATAT
Organism: Vandiemenella viatica; assembly: GCA_031002005.1. Classification (NCBI taxonomy): domain Eukaryota; kingdom Metazoa; phylum Arthropoda; class Insecta; order Orthoptera; family Morabidae; genus Vandiemenella; species Vandiemenella viatica. The sequence goes on from JARYHS010013630.1 coordinate 16,677,718, forward strand.
TCTCAACCAAGTATTCGAGCACTACGAAATTAAGAGAAGGGTACCATAAAAGCAATATGCTGTATTTAAATAGTTCTTAGCTTTAGCTTTTAACTACACTAAACTGTGATATCTACACTCCTGGAAATTGAAATAAGAACACCGTGAATTCATTGTCCCAGGAATGGGAAACTTTATATACACATTCCTGGGGTCAGATACAACACATGATCACACAGACAGAACCATAGGCACATAGACACAGGCAACAGAGCATGCACAATGTCGGCACTAGTACCGTGTATATCCTCCTTTCGCAGCAATGCAGGCTGCAATTCTCCCATGGAGACGATCGTAGAGGTGCTGGATGTAGTCCTGTGGAACGGCATGCCAAGCCATTTCCACCTGGCGCCTCAGCTGGACCAGCGTTCGTGCTGGACGTGCAGACCGCGTGAGACGACGTTTCATCCAGTCCCAAACATGCTCAATGGGGGACAGATCCGGAGATCTCGCTGGCCAGGGTAGTTGACTTACACCTTCTAGAGCACGTTGGGTGGCACGGGATACATGTGGACGTGCATTGTCCTGTTGGAACAGCATGTTCCCTTGCCGGTCTAGGAATGGTAGAACGATGGGTTCGATGACGGTTTGAATGTACCGTGCACTGTTCAGTGTCCCCTCGACGATCACCAGAGGTGTACGGCCAGTGTAGGAGATCGCTCCCCACACCATGATGCCGGGTGTTGGCCCTGTGTGCCTCGGTCGTATGCAGTCCTGATTGTGGCGCTCACCTGCACGGCGCCAAACACGCATACGACCATCATTGGCACCAAGGCAGAAGCGACTCTCATCACTGAAGACGACACGTCTCCATTCGTCCCTCCATACACGCCTGTCGCGACACCACTGGAGGCGGGCTGCACGATGTTGGGGCGTGAGCGGAAGACGACCTAACGGTGCGCGGGACCGTAGCCCAGCTTCATGGAGACGGTTGCGAATGGTCCTCTCTGATACCCCAGGAGCAACAGTGTCCCTAATTTGCCGGGAAGTGGCGGTGCGGTCCCCTACGGCACTGCGTAGGATGCGACGGTCTTGGCGTGCGTCCGTGCGTCGCTGCTGTCCGGACCCAGGTCGACGGGCACGTGCACCTTCCGCCGACCACTGGCGACAACATCGATGTACTGTGGAGACCTCGCGCCCCACATGTTGAGCAATTCGGCGGTACGTCCACCCGGCCTCCCGCATGCCCACTATACGCCCTCGCTCAAAGTCCGTCAACTGCACATACGGTTCACGTACACGCTGTCGCGGCATGCTACCAGTGTTAAAGACTGAGATGGAGCTCCGTATGCCACGGCAAACTGGCTGACACTGACTGCGGCGGTGCCCAACCGCTGCGCAGCTAGCGCCCTTCGACGGCCAACACTGCTGTTCCTGGTGTGTCCGCTGTGCCGTGCGTTTGATCATTGCTTGTACAGCCCTCTCGTAGTGTCCGGAGCAAGTATGGTGGGTCTTACACACCGGCGTCAATGTGTTCTTATTTCAGTTTCCAGGAGTGTATTTTACTGTAAAAATGAGGTAATCTGAACGAGCATGTATTAAGGATTCTTAAGACAAACCCGGGTGGATATTGTGCAACTATTCATTTAATTTAGTTGAAGTATTTACATATATTTTTAACTGTTTGAAAGTTTCAGATTTGACTATAATATGCTCGGTAGTTATTATATTTCCACATTTGAAAATGTAACTTATTACTTACGTAACTGCTACTGTGTTATATAAAACAAAAGAAACTACCGACCCAATCTGAATGGGATTTCACGGTTTGGGAGCTAACGGTCTAGCTTAAAATCTACCGTTTATCTTATTACCCTGGCACAAGAAAAGATAATCGGTTCCTAAACTAAACAGGTGAGCGCCAACGACTCTTAATAGGTCTGCGCAGGCAAGGAAACGGTTAAATTACTGATTACTCATAATTTTGCCAACATTCTGTTGCTATTCCTCGGTATCTACACAAACAAGTAAATAAAACTTTTACAGATTTGGCTCGAAAGTACTCAGTTGTTCCTCCCATTGTAGATAGCAGCACAGTAAACAGAGTTTAACATTTGTAATATGCGCAATGAACAGCCGCTATCAGAGCAATCTTTGACATGACGTCAGCGAAAGTGAGAGAGGTGGGGAGAGTTATGGTTTCATGGGAAACGTGGGCTCATTCGATCTCTATTCAACGGTTCCTATGCGCCTGCTTTCAGTTAAGTGCTTCTCGAGTGTTTAGTAACACACTTTCTATCGACAGTACAAACCAACTAGCAAATAGAAAGACGTTAATCGTATTCGCGTCTGAAAAGATTAAAGGATCACTGTAGATGGCTTTGGTGCAATACCTGAATATTCCGAGACATTGCCACAATACCGTCTCTCTTAGCTCTAACCCATCGCCGCACTTTCGGCAGTACTATCCGGGACTGAACAAGTAGAAATTCTGCGTCACAACTCGAATTGAAATCAGAGACCATTTTCCATTTTAACACATGGAGCATGCGTAACCTCGAAATCGTAGGAGGTTGCGGCTATTAGTAGATTTTATTGGATCGGTGTTACTCTATACTCTATTCATACTTTCAAATGTTAATGGAGAACAATTAAGTTTCAAATTGTATTGCTACATGCTAGAAGATTAATAACATCACGTCACTCCCATTTATTTCAGTGTACGTTGATCACGTACTGGATGGTCTGTTTTTATATAACATTAAAACTTAATTTTCTATTTTTAATCTGACTGTTATATTTCATCCTGAAATCAACTTGGCTGAATGAACAAAATAAGGGCGACGTGTAGTAAAGATATACATTGCTCGAAGTGAGTATTCTGTGAAAATGCTGTAAATGAACTAAACAGCTGTTGTAAATGTATTAAAACTCTCACAGCGCCTGGCAGACCAATTAAGAAACTGCAACTGGGAATATTATGCCATCCATATCTTTGATGTGAAGTTTAAACATTTTCAAACGTTTAATTTTGTTGATACGAAGCTAAATGCTCATACACGTCTTTGGTGATTCATTAAATATTGTCTCCATATGATTTTTACTAATTTTGAATAAGTTTTAATTTAAATTTGTTATTGACCAAGTCCCAATCTGGTCATAAATGTTTTTAAGTTAAATACCGCCTATAAGCAATTGATTTATTAATGTTTCCACAACACGCGTTTTGCCCTTTTGGTATGGGGAAGCGTGTAAATATAAAAAGAATTAACCCAATACTATGAGTGATAATATATACAACATATATCATATTTTTTCACTTATACAGATTTACAATAAAATTTTATTTGCAGCCACTGACGATGCTCTACACCAAAAACTGAGAAACGTGTCTTGTGAAAATATTAATAAACATATATATTTTTTAAGTTAGTAAGATTTACAATGTTTATTTAATTATTACCAATTGTAGTTATCGAGAACTTTATACGCTGTAGGTATAAACTTGCAACCGGGCAAACTACAAAGCTAACACTTCTCTGCGTCATTTTTTTTAGTGTAACTTACTTGTATAATCTTTGGATGAAGTCTGATGTGTATCTTTATAACCTTTTTCAGTGGAATAAAACTCAAGTTAAAACTTATTAGCAGCTTCGTTATATGAAAATCTACCTTTCAGAGTTGACACTAGTGGAGGTTTGGAGCCCGAACAGAATTAGATATCTTCCATTGCTTATAAGTCAGTAGAAAGTTAAGTATTCTATAACTTGTTTTACATAAGTAATGCGTTACAGATCTTAGCTAAGCGATTGTAATGCATTCCATGTTGTTTTGTACTGTGTCTACCCAAACCGAAAACATAGCTACATATTTTTACATTGTGCACTGCTGTTGCTTACATTTTAATAGTGTTTTTTTTATTTTTTTATTTGCTATAATTTACACGGGCTCTGCTGTGCACTTTGTATGATCTCTGGGAATGACGTGAGGCAGTGGAGCGGGTATCGCCTTAAGAGCGGTCCCCAGCATTGCGCCGTGAGGTAGCGCTTGTACTCACGCGGGGCGCGTGCAGAGGCGGCAATGACTCGGGGAGGGAACCATCAGCCCGCTGCTCTGCCACACATCGCGCCTCCGGCCGCTGCTTCTGCAACACACAACAAAACCGCTGTCAAGCTTCTTCTACACTCTCAACAACATATATGTAACATTTTTCAAAAATTTCAATTATTCTACGCTTTTTAATTACAACACGTGACGTAAATAAAGGCTGGAGCAGCAAAAATGATAAGTAAAAAGTTGACAATCATTATGACTGCTTAAATACTTGGTAAGGCAATAGAAAACATCTCCTTGTAAGTCATATTGGAATATTTAGTAAGTAGCGGGCAGTCTGGGAATTGGGACTTAAAGAGGGAATTTTACTAGTTTATACAGTCGAGAGTGATTTAACTCGCTGGTAGCGAGCGCAAGCGAGACGCATACGTGATCAGAACTTAAGAGTTGCAAGTTCATAGTCCAAGGTTGTTGCACCTTGGAATGCGAGAAGACGCACACTACTAACACGTGAACATTGCATGCCAGAGCGCATATAAACCATGCCGCCATATTGAATGTGGTATTTCTGCCAACAGCCATGTAAAACATAAGCGCTGCCTCTGGCTGTGGCCTTACAGGCAGCAATATCTCCTGTTAATTATTGTCTGGGTATTCGGTTAGATAAGTTTGATAGTTAGATAATTCAGTCAGTCTGAGTAACATTAAAATTATTAGCCATTCTTTAGCCTATAATAATCATAATACCGTAACTCCTCGTGGTAATCTTATTTGGTAATATCGGGTTGGATAGTGATTTGGTTGTTCAGTGAGTTAATTCAGTAAAGTCATGATTCAGTTACATTCGTTTGAAGAAGCTATTTAGTCATTTAGCAAGGTATGGTATGCCTGTAGTGAAGCGAGCGTTGTGCACGACATTCCATAGGAGCATAAGTTAGTCAGTAATTGCGGAGAAATGTGTGGTTAGGTTCTTTTTTATAATTAAAGTACTTGTTTAACTTATCCATTGTGTTGTAAAGTCATTTCCAGTCGTAAAGTTAGAACCCGATTTATTTCAGATAGTAATTGTGTGAAAGAAGTTATTGATATGTCGATAAGGTAAGAACTAATTAATATCACTATTTAGAGCAGTCAAGGGACTCCTGCTTCATGAATAGAGTCGCCCTGGTGTCAATTGTATCATTCTGCTACCCACAAGTAGATAATATGTAATAACTTGGT